>OY744606.1:56448684-56861184 GCA_963556255.1 Allolobophora icterica | reverse complement strand
GCCCAAAGTTCCGATCTGTGAATGGAAAACTGAGCTGCTATTTGCAGCGGTGATCCTTTAGGCGCTTTATAATCTCCTGACAACTCGAAATCCACGTTTATAATTGCGCCGTTTTTAGACCTGCAACTGTTCCGGCAGTGTTTATATATATATATATATATATATATATATATATATATATATATATATATATATATATATATATATGCATATATATATGCAGTGCTTTTTTCTAGAAAAAAGAGGTTCCGGAACTGAACAATAGGTTCCGGAACTGAACAATTATGGAAGGGCTAAAATCAAAAGAAACACGGAATTGGGTGTTGGGAGGGTCTCAATAAATACTGAAAACAGTTCACAACACTGAAATTAAATTAAAATAACTAAATTATTGTTTTTATTATTAAAATAAATAAATGATTTTAGTAGCTGAAAAAAGGTGCCGGAACGCCGTTCCAGCGCGTTCCGACTGACAAAAAAGCACTGTATATTAGGGTGTTCCCAAAATATGAAAGTGTCCAAAAGTTACTCCCCAACCCACTATTACGTGATACAAGCTGTTAGAAAACTTCAGTAAAAATTTGAACAGATTATTTTAATATTTAGGACTTGCACAAACCACTCAAAAATTTTGTGAATTTCGTTTTATTAGTATGAAAATCTATAGCGGAAAACGTTTTAATAAATGAATTGAATATACTGTTTCTATTACACTAGTGAGTCTAATGTATACTGTATATTAATACTGTATACTGTGTCACACTGTCACTGTATAATGTATTGTATATAGTACTATATTTAGTGTTTTACGATATACTATAAGTCTGTTATACTAGTTATAGTTATTAGTTAGTTATTTCAGTCAAACAACATTAACTGGCCTGATTCGTTCTAAAACACTAGCCTTCTTTGGTTCTGAAAACTTATTTCTGTGATCTTCTACCACTTGCAGCAAGAACTGCTTCTGTTCTTCATTGCATGTTACGGAAGAGTTAAATCTTGGATAAGAACAACTCCTCGTTCTGCCAGGTGATTAACTACTCTGATCGATTTAACAATATTCTGGTCTCTTCTGTATGTTTCGTGGAGTTCCCATTGAATCACATTGCATGAAGTCTTCAGACTAGCCAAGGATCTTAAAAATCTCACAGTAGATTTTGTGACCAAATCATGTAACCCTGTTAGTGATGGTTCAGGCAAGCGTATAATGCATTTGGTAGTTCCTCAGATCCTTCATTGTCATTGAGGGTCTTGACCATTCATTTCCTTCAACTGTGACTTCGTTGTCAAAAACATCAAATCCAGCCAAGACTTTAGAGAGATACCACAAATGGCGATTAAATGCTGTTGTAGCAGCCATCGCCACTTTCTTGTTATGATATGACGACAGTCAAGACAGTGCGCAGAGCAAGGCAAGATCATTTCTTGGAGCTGCAGTTGATAGCTGACTTTGGAATCAGTGTTTGATCTAAAATGCAGTAACAAAAAGACATAGGCCTACATCTTTCAGATGTTTCTATAGTTTGTCACTGTAAGAGACTCCACGAGTTTTTCTTGATCCAATTGACCCTGCTTGCAAAGGTTCATATTGGTTACGGAATAGTCACATTTTTAGAGAACAAAATGGCCCTAGCCATCCAGCGAGCATGTCTAAAGAGAATAGAAGTCTAAAGAGAATAGAAGTCTAAAGAGAATAGATAATGAAAATAATAACAAAAATAACAAATAACAAATACAATAAAAATGGTGTGTAGCTCTTGGATATCTGAAATGTACTACACGCGGAGGAAGGCCGCCTAAAAAATCGACAGCTCCAGCAATTCACCATAATCATCTCTTGGTTGGTATTTCTCAAGTTGGATTACAACAAACTCAATAACACTGTCTTTCCATGGAGCAATTATACCCTACATAGGCCTACTCTCGTCTTCCATCGCTGTTCAAAACGAAGCTTAGTCTACTCTTGGCCAGAAGTCTTTAAAATGGACAAACAGTTCCAGGTTTAGAGACTGCATAACATCATGGAGGCTAAAACATTTTCTAGCATAATCTCTGACACATGATGACGACAAGCTAAGTTCAGAAGTGCTTGGCCAAGCTCAGTCTCTAAACAAATACAAACTCCACTCTTAAGGCCGGCGTTTGACGCAATAGTATCAAAACAAAGTTCTTTAATGCGATTTCACAATCCCCACTTATCCATGATTTCCACAACTGCTCTGACATGGTAACCGCTGTTCCACTGTGAAGTTATGGGACAGGGGGTAACTTTACCATATTCTTACCTGATGCCAAAACTGGAAGTAGATCAATCCGTTCTCGTCTAGAACCAGTGAAATCATCCATTATTTTTCCATCCCAGTGCAAGACAAGTGGCACAACTGGATCAAAGGAAGCATTGATTTCTGAAGTAAAAAGATTTCGCGCTCTGAGAATGGCACTTGGACTTAAGATGAGATCCTCAGCATCTTGCTGGAGTTGTCCTGAAGAAGCTATTGCTGAAATTATGTAAGCAGCTTTTCTATGGCTAGAATCAAGTGCATCCAGTGCAGCTCTTCAGGTGTAACTACTTTGACTCTCCTCTAAACTTAAGTTTTGAAAGTTTTGGCATTGTAGGTCCAACCTCAGGTTCTGATGATATATCGGATGTGTTGCTGTCAGAATATGCACCTTTGTAATCGTGATGAAGTCATAATTTACCAATATTTCGTGAAAAATCTGAAAAAACCTATTTTGGCAGAACTTCAACTGGGTTGTGCAAGTTCTAAATATTAATGTATCTTAAAAAACATTTGCCAATAGAGTTTCTATACTATGGATCACCAAATGGCGGGTTGGGGAAAGATAAATAAATGATATGAAATTTTTCCATAGTAGATGGGAACACCCTACTGTATATATATATATATATATATATCATGACCAAGGCAATTAACGCTCTTCTACAGATCTTAACACGACACTCGTCGGTTGAGTGACATCGTATCAGGGTATGATTACTGCCTTCATTAGTTTCATCTTACGACAGGGCATGCGCAGTTACCGAACTAACTGCAGTTTTCTTTCAAACGCTTTATCGCCAAACAGTGGTAATGAGAAAAGGCGCCAGTTAAATAAAGTTGATGAGAGCACTAAAGTCGACGGTAAATATGTTGGCAGTTCTCACTATGAGAATTTTTAATGAAAAGCTTAAACTCGGACCGAGCTGTCATTAAAATTGAAATCTCTGAATGATGATAATTATGCAGAGGCCATGATTATGATGAAAAGCGAGACGGTGGGGTTTGCGCCTTGAACGATTACGCCAAGTTTTTCGACAGAAATTGAGAAGAATTCGCGCCATCAGATTACCAAGTAAGGAGAAGTAAGCTTAGTTCGCGGAAAAATTGTCTCACATCAATCACACTTTTCGTTCGTTCTATCACACTTCTGCGTCTGTAAACCTGATGATGTTTGCGTGTGATCGACAGACCGAAGGCACATACCGGCGATGGCATCCTTTGCAATAATGCTCTATACAAAGTCTAGGTACACGCATGCATACATACATACATACATACATAGATACATGCATACATACTTACATACATGTATACATATATACATGCATACATACACACATACATACATACACGTACATACATGCATACATACATACATACATACATGCATACATACATACATAGTATTACATACATACATACATACATACATACATACATGCATTCTACATACATACATACATACATACATACATACACATACATACATACATACATACATACATACATACATACATACATACTTACATACATACATACATACATACATACATACATACATACATACATACATACATAAATACATGCATACATGTGCGCCGTGGATTCATTAGGGCGCTTTGGTCTCAGACGACGTATCGACTGATTGTGAACGTCACACAAACTGACACACTATCGTGTCCGCTGTCGCAACTGGAACTTAAGGAATATATACTGCCGTACATTCAGACGGTCGACTGAAACAGAACTGGAAACACGCTGCTTACAGCGGCTGGCATCAATCCTGATCCTTTTCAATACTTACAGCAACCGTCGAATTGCCGATAATGGCAAAAGCAGTTGCCGCAGCCGCAGCAATGAACGTCAGGCGTCTCATGCAATAACGACATTTATCACATCGTGGATAATCCCGTATCCTTGCCTGCTTGCCTCCATCGAAGCCTTAGTTGGACTCTGATTTATCTGTGCACCAGTGCAAGTCTCGGCTCACCTTAGATCTTGATATCTGAGCTGCTCGCAAGTCTTACTCATATTTGTATCACTTGAGTCGTCGTTTCAAACGGGATTTTCTCGACCCGTGAATTGTAATGTAACGAAGGTAATGTGTTCTCTCGACCATGCAATTGTAGGCTAGCGTTTAGAAAGGTAATGTAAACGATCTTCACAGATATAAACTAACACCCATCACAGCAGCGGTAAGCCAACAATTAGAAAGATCTCCTCAAGGAAACAGTTCTCCTCAAGGAGACAGATCTCCTCAAGGGGACAGATCTGCTCAGGCACGACAGTTCTCCTCAAGGGGATAGATCTGCTCAGGCACGACAGATCTCCTCAAGGGGACAGATCTGCTCAGGCACGACAGATCTCCTCAAGGGGATAGATCTGCTCAGGCACGCAAAGTGCTACATCAACGCCAATTGAATTAATTAAATTCATTCGTGAAAGTCCGACGCTTTTCCTTACTGGAGAACTATATATGTTTCAAAATGTTAATAGTAACTCTTGTATAAATCCTATTTCCAATATAAAAGGGTTATAGAAAACCGCCTCGAATTAAAATGATTAATCACCACACAATATTCCGGTCGTCTTGGACGCTGCTTTTCATTTGATGTTGTCACGCTGAGCTCAACAGTTCAACCTAGCGCATGCTTGTGGTAGGACGATCATTCGTTGGTAATGTTTCTGAAATTCACCGTCCCACACTTGCACTATGTAAAATAGTTTTAAATTTCCAGTTATCTGACCACTGTCTTATGTTGCAAGCTGTGCCAAGACTCGTATTTCTCGAATTCACCGCCCAGCCTGCATTATATAAAACACCTGTTGGTGTTGCACATCCATCTGGGTGGATTCAGAGCGATCTGTTGGTTAGAATACTTTGTGCACCACTCACATTCAAGCGTGGAATCGCCTGTATTTCTGATTCTTGATAGACGCAAAACTTACACTACAAGTCTGGACGTAATTACCACGGCCCGAAAGGAACACGTGCAATTGCTGTGTCTTCCTCCTCACTGCAGCCACCGACTGCAACCGCTACCGCCAAAACTGCTGGCATAACTATTGCTCACCTGGTGTCCCTAGACCAGCAACTCATCTGGAACTAGTGAATTCTGAATCGAGTGAAAGAACAGTCAACAAATCACTTCCGCCGAAAAAGTAGCAACATTATTTTTCGTCGAGGGCTAGAATCTCAGTTACCTGACTACCGAACCGATTAGCAATAGGCGCCCTACTTCTTGTCTGTCATGTGCGAACCATAGCACAGAAACCGACTGGCGCTGAACTCCTGAATTCGATCACGAATCAGAGGGCAGTGCTCTTATTCAAGAGACATGCAGTGATATCATCATCCACATTGAAACTGATTCTGATAACACTGATGCACACCAGAAACGTGTGTCGGAAATTCACCCTTGCCAAAAACAAAAAAGGACAGTCGCAAACAGTCCAGAGTCGAGGGTAAAAACCACTTATAGACACAGAAACTATATGCCACTGTAGCAAAGAAAATGAAGAAAATAACAGAGGATGAAAATGATTCAGCCGAAAATAGAAATGAAAATGAGAAAGAAGACACCCAAAGCAGCAACTAATGAGTCACATAAAGTTCAAGAAAGTCGTTGGACAATATCAACAAAACTAAAGGCGAACATCTAACAGCGTCACTTAGTCCAGGATGTGGCATCAAAGGAAACACAGAGCAGGATGACCAAATGATTAGTGGTTGGATTGCATGCCCCAAGTATACGGCATTTAGTACCGTGAACACTGTGCGGAAGTGAACGATGTATACTTGAGAATGACTATTTTATCTGCTTACGACGCTCTGAATAGTGCTTGTGTTGACTTGTTGTCTGTGTTTTGGTCATATTAATGATATAACTAAAAGCTGAATGAAACAAAATAATTAAATGTTTTTCCTTTTATTTAGGAACGCTGATGGTGCAATGATAAAAATAATGCTAAAATAGGGATCCTTTTTACACGTAGTGGCATGGTCAAATGCGCTTCCCAATTCTGTTCACCAAAAATGTTTTTGTCATTCTGTTAATGAAGTTAATTGTGTATTTACCCTGCCCAGTAGATTACCTGCATTGGCAATGTATTTGGGGAAAAATTGGCTTAACTGTCTTTTTATATGATGAGGGGGATAGAGTAATGGTAACACTCATGGCCAGGATAGCATTATTTGCAGGGGCGGCGCTACACCAGGGCGAGCCATGGCAAATGCCCTGGTAAAAAACCTTTGCCCTGGTCGTTGCCCTGCCAGAATTTTTTGCCCTGTCCATGGTTTGTTCGGGACATAAATCGCCCTCTGCACTGGTTACTTGTATAACTGCCCTCGCTTTGCCCTGGTTACAAAATTTGTCTGGCGCCGCCACTGATTATTTGCTGTACACTAGCCCAGTGAGCAGTCATGTTATGTTGTGCATTAGGTAACCCGTAACCCCTCTCTAGGGCGGCGCCTTGCATGGCTGCCGAACCGTGTGTTTTATTAAGATCTTGTTTGTACTACTATCGTATTTCAATATAATCCTATATACTGCGTCTGTCAGTTTGAAATAATAAAGAATATTATATTATTATTTTTAACGCCCGAGGTACGAAAATCAATCAGGCTCTAAGAAACTATAAAACAGAAGTGTAATTAAGCTTGGAGAAGGCCGTCCTCGTTTTCGGGGTGGGGTGTTATTATTATTATTATCATTATAATCACTGGTTTTTGGTTCAAGGGACCCGTTTTAGACCATTTTCACCTATGTATATATGCATGCATGTATGCATGTATATAATATGTATGTATATATCCATTTATATATTTATGTATGCATGCATGCATATATTTATGTATGCATGTATGTATGTGTTTATGTGTGTATGTATATATGTATGTATGTATTTATTTATGTATGTATGTATCCATTTATTTCTGTTGTATTTATATATGTTGTAAATGAATGTAAGTGTATACACTATATGTACAATGTGTTCGCCTTCAGCAGACATACAAGACCCTAAGTTGATAGCTGACTTAATGTTAACTTTATTTCATGCATTTAAACAGTTATTATTACTTTGAGGCAGTCTGAAATGCTCTCCGTTTGTGGAGAATTCTCTTCAGCCGCGTTTTAAACCCCAGAAGGAAGCACACTCCAGTCGGAATGGAAACACGGACAGTCCGGAGATAACACTTAGCAAAAACCTATAAACAATCTGAAACAGATAAAATACGTTGCTCTGCTCGAAAGGACCCTTTGGCGTAATCATTCACCTCAGTACATGTATGCCATGTATGCATTTGGAAATGAATGGATTCATCAGCGAAACGAGCAGAGGCACTAAGGCACCTTCATTAGCATATCACGGTCCATTTGGAATCTCTAATCGCCGGTCAGGCTCCAACAGGCACCGGTGGATAGAGTATTGACCGTTGCAGCTAAAGGTCGGAAAGCACCGTTGGATGCATTAAGGCATAATGCGGCACTCTTCGGTGCCCTTCTCCTAAAGATGATAAGATGAATTAGATACTGCGTTAGCTTAGTTGGCTCCTCACTGGGCTAATGTACAGCAATTATTCCAGGTCTCTTTTTACAGCGTGAACATTGAAATGCGGGATGGACCAGATCTGTTGGTTTATGAGCTCGGCTTAATCAGTTCACACACAGCTGGCTGCAGTTATCGTCTTCAGATTCTATATCGTTCGGGTTGTTTGTTTTGTTTTAGGCTTTCGTTGATGTTCCACGCTTCAGTTTGCTGCAGCGCATTAACAGAGCAGTTATCAGAAGAGCCACTGAAAGGACAGATGGACAATAAACGCTTATCAGCGGCTGTGCAAGCAGGCGACTGGCGAGGACGCAGGGAATGGAAGCCAGTTACACAGGCCTTAATGCGATGCGGCTTAGTAAGGATATAATCCGTGCGGTAATGCAGACCTAAGTTCTATGTTGCAATTCCTTAAGTAACAGCGTGGCTCCTGTGCCTAGGTCGATTGTAATTCCGTAGAGTTATAGGTGCATTTTGAAATGCATCGGGCGAGGCAATTGCTGTGATTTGTGTGACGTCTCAGTCGATTGGTTGAGCTCTTGACCTTAACGCGTCGAGTGCAAGGTCGAACTTTCCTCTGATGAGACCGGTACTGTGAAGGGACCCTGGTCAAACCATTAATCTTCTCTTCAATCTTTATTACTCCGTCGGGTGACGTTGCCAATGGAAACGGGTCAGTTGGGTCGCAGTGATTTTTGTAATTTCAGTGATACCGAGAACTGTCAAGTTTTGACCAGATCCCTATCAGTATGCCCATTAAAATTTGATGAAATTCACATGAGCCCTATAGTGGTCTCATCTGCGAATATGGGACCCGTGTGGGCGTGCTGGTAGGGATGATATCAAAGGTCATGTCTAGGTCAGTTCCTTAGGTCAAGTTTAATGAAGGCATCAAGCGTTTGGCTTTGTGAAATTAGCTGATGTTTGACTCACATCAACCCAAGACCGTGGGCACAGAGTACTAGAGGAGTCCCCAGTTGAAAATCGTGATGACGCAAATGTGCCTTCCCAACTTCACCCCCCCCCCAAGACTAACGTTTAATTGTTATTTGCTAGGCTCGACTTCTGTTAAAACGCTGGAGTCTGTTTGGATTTAAGTGAAAGAATCAGTGAAAAGTCTGAAATTTCACTCAGCAACAAATTAACAAACGGTGAAGATCACTGAAGATTTGACGACGAAAAGGTCATCAAAAATGTCAGCTACAGAAGAGCAATACGACCTTGTTTATTTGCCCCTTTCGTCTTTCAAACCTACTGGATTCGTCAGAATCGCCGATGACCTCACTCTGAAAACCATACCGACGCTATTCGCTTCGTCAAACCAAACCGCCAAAGCATGCTCATCAAACTTGAATTCATATGAAAATAAGAAACTAAATTATAATGGGATGAGAGCAACCAAGTTGTGGATAATATAGAACCTAGAAATTGGTGAAACGGGTCAGAGACACGTGTCGTCCACCTGTGCTCCACTTTCCTTGTGCTCAGGCTGCATTTTTAAGTGCCTGTCTCCAGTTCATGAAATATTTGAGCTGTGCTAATAATCCTCCTCTCGTGACCGTTCGCGTCCGCTCAGTTCTATCTTGAAATCGTAATTTGAATTTCTAGCTCTTGAGAGAATACCTGGCGCGCATGCGCTATGACAGGTGGATAGGTTAGCGACCTCTTGCGACCACTTCCATGAAATGCGCTTTATAAAGGTGCTAGCTTAAATAAGTTTATAAAGTGGGTCAAGAACTCAAGAAGTGGGTCAAGAACTCAAGATACATACATACATACATAGGCTATACACACACACACACACACACACACACACACACACACACACACACACACACACACACACACACACACACACACACACACACACACACACACACACACACACACACACACACACACACACACACACACACACACACACACACACACACACATACATAGGCCTACATACATAAAGACATGCATACATGCATGCAAATATACATACATACATATATACATGAATACATGTATACACGCATATATACATAGACCTACATACATGCATACACTTCTCGTGAATATTATTTTTTGTATTGCTAGCTATGCAGTTTGGCAATTATTGCGGTGAAAACTGTACAAAATATTTTTCATGACGACGTCAACGACCTTTGATGCCATAAAATGTCGTTAAACTGTCACAATAAAACAATTGTTTTGGGTAACAGACCGATCGGAGAGCCACCATCTGCGTCACATTCTGCGAACATCATAGGCTGTTGCGATGGAAGTAGGCCCCTAGTGTGGAACGTGTACAGATCACTTCAAAAGACTTTTAATCCAATATTATATGTTTATGGATATTTCCTATAACAGATTATTAAATTTCTCTGTGTCGTCAAGCAGAGTAGGTCTGTGCTGAAACAGTTCAAAGCAAGCCTAGAAATTGAAAATATGAGTTGCCACAACAGTTGAAAGAGCAGTAACAAATGTCTCAACCCGACATTACTATGCAAGAAGATTGGAAAACCTTTCACCAAGCCCTATAGGCCTAATAATTCGTCATCCGCGTTTTCGTAAAAACTGTATGCAAAATTTATGGCTTAGCTCTAGTTTTCTGTGCGACGATTTTCATTACAAGAAAAATTTATGTAGTCCATAGTAAGCTAGAAGCTTAATATATTCTGGGTAAAAGATTTTGTGTTTTTACGTGAAAGAATATATTTGAGTCGAAGCCGTTGATGAAAATTCACTTCGGGTCTCTTTATGAGATACAAGATCCATTTCTACGAAGCTATATTAAGCCTATATTACTCTGTGTTAAAACATACATGTAGGCCTAGATGTTGCATTTCTAATTAGGTTAAAAACCCAATGCACCGAAAATACAAAGTCTTATTCTTCACATAATCTCTCGACTACATTAATTATGTTTCTGTAGTCAGTATATTTCAATATGAGATAAGCTCGTGATAAATGTGACTTCACTGTTAGGCCTTCCTAGTCAAATTAGCAAAGAACATTCTATTCGCTTTGAATCTATAAGCCGAAGCCTTACAGAATATCGTACGACGATCCATTGTGACAAAGAAAAGAAGTTTTCTATAAGCCTGGTTTACCCTCGAGATATTCGTTGAGAACTGCTTCGATGATGCCCGATGTTTTATGCTCACTCATGCACCGAGGATCATTGTTATGGGTTCTTAGACTGCAAAATAATTGAAGTGATTTCGTATATGTACTGTCATGGTATTATAGCATAGACGTATCCAGTTCACCTGTGCATCACCTTATGAGTCTGATCACTGAAGTCATGACCATTCCAATGAATTGTAATTGTGGTTTGTTTAAACGCAGCGCTCATAAATATAACTGCGCTATAGCAATTTCAGATTTGATTAGATCAGACTATTGATTAATGAGAATTTGACAGTTCGTTTTATTGCTTTGTGGAAAAGAAAAGAAGGCTTTGCGATAGTTTCGTTGTCATCGTCAATATTGTCATCAAATGTTTAGGGCCTATTAATTGTACAAAGAAAGTCCACAACAGTAGGGCCATCGATGATAATTACGAATAATATAATTAACGCCTACTTTTGCCTCAAGCACATCTTAATTAACGATTTCCATGTTCCAAGAGAGCGGAGTTTCGCAGTCCTCAACTTCATCTACATTTATGGGAGTAAATTTCTATTGTGACGGTGTTGTCCGGTCATCACCGCTTTTAAAAGTGTTGATGACAGAGACAGTCATCAACACTTTTGGGTCCTGTGCTGAAATAGTTTTGTGAATTGACATCGTTATTTTGGTTCGAAGCAAGTTCAAACAACGACGTTTAACAGTGATGTATTCTTTCTTGCATACTTAACTATCGTAATGCTGTTTTCACGTTAGCTTACTTACTTATTGTTTTATGTTGTATCAATTGGTGACGTCATCCATCTTGTCGTAGCTGACACTGGAAACCACTTTGGAGAACAAAGCTACTCCCTTGTTTACATTCATAGTACAAGATAATGAAGTCAAAGGTATAAGCCTATCAACACCTGCAGTTACCTGATTCGTTCTTAGGGGAGGCTCAACGTCTCCTGCACAATTATCCCTTCGAGTGCATAAGCTTAGTCGGTGCATGATCTTACAATGGCGTAGTGCAGGTCAGTGGTGGCATTGGTGTAGCATAGAGAGAGATTCACCTAAGGCATGTCGACCTTTACACTTGGATGGAAAAGGAAATTAGTGAAACTTCAAAGATAGAGGGAATTAATACAGACGCAACAATGCAAAGACGAGCAGACATACATACACGCAGACGTGGCATACATATACATAGACAAACAGACAGACGTAGACTGACAGAGACGGAGAGAGTGGACATATATCTGTATAGAGAGACCGATCATGCAGCCACAGCATCTAAAGACAAAAGCTTATCAATGGAAATGTTTCGATTCGTGAAGCTGGTCATACGCCAATGAATTATTTTCGATGTGATTACGGTTCAATTTGTATAGTGGTTTTTCATTCGATTAATACGGATCGATCACATAATGCAAACGAAATATCGATACAATGCCTTTAGATGCCTTCGTCATCTGGCCGTTAGTGAAATGGGATTGGTTTAAAGATCCCCTTACAGTCAAGTTTAAAAGAAACCTGCGGACTGAAAAGCAGCAACTGATATTGCATATTGGCTTCTAGCAAATGGTCAGAGTAGAGTGATCTAAAATAAGGCCACTAATTTCAATGACTTCATCCAGCCATGATATAAATTCAGAGCACTTATAGACACATTTACCCTTTCCGTCTTTCGGAATTTCTGGATCCGTGATACTCATCACTGATCTTAGTCTAAAAATGTGTCGAAGCTTTTGTATGTTTAAATCAATTGACGATGGATTAGGTATTCTGTCAATGTGGCGTACAATCAGATACTTTTGTATGGTGAGGAGGCCAAAGACCAAAGTTACTGTCTGGCTATAGACTACAACAACATGCCTTGTTACTCATTGAAAGTTGTCGCCTGGTTTCTTCCTACAGACTGAAGACAGTCTAACCATGTACCTTCGAATGAATTTGTCGCTCATAACAAACTGTAACTCTGACGAAGAGGAATTTTCAGAGGGCGCTATATAAATGCCTAATTGCATTACATCACAAACACTACTGTTTGCAGACAACAAATTCCACTGTGAGAGTCTGTATGACTGTGTTAATTAGAGACCGGTGACTTGCCTTTCGATGGAAATGGCGGCCAGTGTGAGTACACTCGTGAAAACGAACACGGGCAGGATGTAGTAGAGAAGCGGGCAGAGGACGGAGTGACCGAAGACATCCCACTGACACGGGGCCGTGTATTCAACGAGCTTCAACGGCATAACGACGAGAGACACGAGGAAGTCGGCGACGGCCAGATTGAGTATGTAGTAGTTGGTCACGGTTCGCATGTGTCTGTTACGGGCAATCGTCCAGATGACCATGAAGTTTCCGATCAACGAGAACCCGATGATGACGACGTACATGACGATGAACGCGTTCCGCACGAACTCTATCTGCGTGTAATCCTCGTAGACGAAACTGTTCGTGTCGTTGCAGGAGTCCAGGTGACCTGACGGGTGACTGGCTGATGACTGGAGGTCACCGAGGTCACCGTACAGGTCAGCATCTGCCGTGGCCCTTTCGTCCGCGGCGTCTGCCACGTCGAACGATGAGTTTCCGGAATCGTAGTCGAATAAGAAGAAATCGTCTGCGTTTACGTCGTTCTTTACGCTGCCGGAAGTCATCGCTACGGTTCAGTGACGATGAAAAGATGAGAGTTGCGACAACTGATACTCACAGATAATGTTCTATCGTTCCGAAGTTATTAATATGATATCGCTCAGTCTGTGGTGCATCACGAGTCAACTGCCTACATCCAACTAAAGCCGTTCCGTGTGCGTCATGCCTGAAGTAGAAGAGAAGACTGTGCATGCATCATAGGCATCAGGTCTGTTGCGTGCACGACTTGACTGGCCAACGACGTTAAACCGAAACAACTCAATCAAAACTATATCACCTAGGTGTATGTGCTAACCAGGCAGCTGTTGACTGGTGCTAGGCCGAATGACCCAGCTAAATAGCGTTTGGTCGAACAGGTCATCTTATAAGACCCCCGAAAGTCAACCAAGCAACTGGAAAATGTTTAAGGAAATTAGTTGGCCGCCTTTCGTTGACTACATAGGTTAGAATATGAATGACGAATTTACAGCTATTCCTAACAGGAAACAAGCAAACAGTCAACTTAGAAACCTGAAAAATAGGCAAAATTTTCTAATCATTTTGAATTAGTAGAAAATTATTAGAGTATATCCTTCTCTCCAACGCTTCTCTTTAACCTATGCTCAAATATACGACAAACAAAACTTGGCTAAATTTCGTTTGTCAGATGTCGTCGATCAGCGCATAAAATACTGCACTTGTAAGAAAGTCGTTAAGTTTATATGAGACCGATCCTTAGTCGTAATCTGCCTGTCATCCAACGTATTGGTGATCGTACCAATGCAATCAACTTCCGAAGTGTCGCTCAGATAGCACAGACCTTCATGTTTAATCTAGAATAGACTGCGCTATCTCGCCGGGGTTGCTGCTTCCTCGTCCGAGCCGCACTCGCTGATGTTCCGACTCGATTCAGATTCTGACCTGTGCTCTAGCATCGACCGACCGTCTCCGCCAACTCGGTGCATTCGTCATCATCGATAACAGTTCCGAAGAATCCACGCACAGGGATCGGTCCCTTCGGGTGTTCGAGCTGTGCTCCTGCATAGGCCCCGGCGACGCCCTGTATTATGACTTCTTCATTCGTTCGGATAATTCAACACGCTCGTCACTCTATGCACACGCTGAGGCTAAGTGTTTTATTTGGCGTCGATCCGATCTTAGATCAACCTCCCCTTCTTCTCCTTCTCGTCCCGTCGTCGGCTGACTGTTTTCTACTTTTAGACCTATTCCTTATCGTCCACTGCCTCCTGCTGCTGCTTCTCCTCCTTTATGACTTCCCCTTATTCTCCTTCTCTTTCTCCTTCTCCTGTTCTCTCCGCCTTCTTCCTCTTTCTTCTGCAAACGGACGCTTCTTTTGTTTCGCTCAGCGTCTTAATAATTCAAGGCTGGTCGCTTTGAGCGGATCAGCGACCGTTGGCAGTCGGTGTCAGCGATGAGTATAACCAACTGCATCATCATCATCAGCAGCAGCAGCAGAAGCAGTGGTGGCAGCAGCAGTGGTAGAAGTAAGCTGCGGAAGCAGAATATTTCGCAACCTCGACGCCACTGGAAGCCGCTAACGGAAATTTGACAACACTGTCTGGCACGGGTCATCATTGAGTGGAGCGGAGAATAATATCAACGCTCACTTTTACAGTCGATGGCGTCGGTAGGTCTTTGAGAGTGGGGAGCCTAGCTATGGATTCGACGGGCAATTTGATGTATTTAGAAGATAACGGGACCCACTTTTGGTGCACCTTAGTACCAACTCTGAGTAATCTATAGAGCTATAGGTTTTTCATGCGTTTCATTAGCGTATCTGGGAAATGCATATTAATTCGTACACTTGTAAGCTTTCCAGTTAGGTCCGAGGCAGACTTTGAGGCATTTCGAAGCAAACATTAACAATTTATAGCAAACGATTTTTGCCTTTTAGCAGCAAAACTACATAATTGAGAAGCTCTGAATAATTGGGAATTTCTGCCTCTGCTTTTGAGCTTCTGGTATTTAACAATAAAATACATTCGAACACTGACTGTTTGCCATTTGATAATATTTAGTAGTTAAGTGGATGAACCAAAATGACACAAGTCTTCCTCTGGTGTGATGGATTTACTTGGACTGCGGATGGGAGCTCATGGCGTCTGACCCATCGAGGTCATGGCATTTTTTCCAAAAAAAATTGAATTTTTAAGCTCTAGGTTTTAGGTCTCCGATTGTAGAAAGAGGCTGAGATGGACTGACGGTGAAGAAACCAGTACGTCCTGCCCCGACATGTAGTAGGAAAAAAAGGTAGAACAGGAAGGGAAGATGAGTGTGTAGAATTTTGAGTGATCAGTAAAAACTGGAACTAGAATAACTTCGGAAGTTATCCTAGCTTCAAAACACATTGAAGAAGAACTATGTTGTTGAAAGACTACAGAAAAAGAGACAGTCAACGTGAAGGACGGTTTGGTAGCGATAACATAAACATCAAAATATTGACGAATGAATTCAAAAGAGATCTATGGAGACGGATAATTATAATTTATATACAGATATAGGACAATATCCGTCAAACAGCCAGACTCATATTGGAAATATACACAAATCAGAATTGTAGCGCTGACTTAGAAACAATTCTCCTACGTCTTGGTGACCCAAGACAAAAGGAAGAATAGACAGATTCGTGTGCGCTTGCCTGAGGTAGAAATTATTTATTCCCACTGAGTTATATTTGATCTTCTTAGTGACTTTGGCTCCTTAACTGCGAAGGTATTGTTAGACATCGAGGCCACGGTACTTAGTTTCGGTCTCTGCATGTTTGTCTCTGTCTCTTTCTGTTTGTGTGCGTCTGTCTAACTGACCATCTATCTGCCTCCATATGTCTGTTTGTATGCGGGTGCGTGTGCTTGTATGTGTGTGCGCGCTGTCTGCTGTCTCTTGAATCTGAAGATATACAGGCACTGTTGGTACACAGAAGAGAGAGATAGAAAGAGGGATAAAGAGGGAGAAAGAGAGATATAGACACAGACAGAGCGTGACGTGGATGATTGTGGCTGGGCACAATGTGTGTTTGGCTGTTGACGATATCTGTTTGTAGAGTTCTAGAGACGATGACGACGATTCCCCCCCCCTCTCTTGGTGACGCGACAGGTCGTCCGCGTTGATGGCTTAGGCCGCCACCGTCAGCGCCACAGCTGATGTGTCTGTCTCGCGATGTCTGGATTCCTTCCACGTGTCGCCGGTTTCGAAGAAGCAGGAGACAACTTCCAAGAACTTTTGGCCACTGAGTCTGAATCAGCTCCACTTCTGTTCCTGTGTTGTTCTTTACGCCTTCACAGTTCCCACGGCCAACTGTCTGTCTGTCTGTCTGTCTGTCTGCCTCTCGTTCTCATATTAATTGGTAACTTCTATCACCCCGATGTCTAATGAAGAAGTGGCATCAATATAAGGGGCAAAAGAAAGACATGGTGGGGAAGAAGACTGGGGATTTTAAGCTCTTTCTCTCTCTCTCTGTCTCTCTCCCTCCCTCCTTCCGTCTCGCTCTCTCTGTCTGTCTTTCTCTGTCTGTCTCTGTCTGTCTCTCTGTCTCTGTCTGTCTGTCTGTCTCTGGCATTGCCTCTCTCTCAGTTTCTTTATCACCTACCTTTCTTTCCACCGCCTGGTTCTACCGATGTATTTGTAGCTCAGTCCGCTTTCACTGCTTCCTACCCACTCTCTTTCGCTGTCAACCTTTCTTGCATTCCACTCGCAAACACTCCTCTGTCCGTCTATTCTTTCGTCTGTCTATCGTCGTTTGTTTGTCTCCGTCTCTGTTTGTCACACACGCAGGTATGTCTGTCTGTCTGTCTTTCTGCCTCTCTGATTGTCTCTCTGTCTTGTATTGTTTTCACCAGACGTGTTCCATCTGTTCTCAATGCGTGGCACTATGGATTTACACTCTGGCTCAGCGGTATCGATTGATGCCAAGTGGAAACAAAACATACTTACCTATCAGCTGAACGGCTGTGTGGAGGAGAATGGAAGCGCTGCAGGGAACGAAGACGAGTGATTGACGATTGTCTTGAGGGTTTCGACCAGTCCTCTATTGTTCGGGTGATTTTTCTAATCTACAGCATAGTTAGCGAGTGACTTCGCGTGAGTGAGGTATCATAGGCGCTTCAGGCGTTTGTTATCGACTAAGTGTCAGACGCAGCCAGTTATTTTCCATCTCTCGCCATTTCGCCTCATAAGTTAGACAAAATTTCATCATCAGCTCATTGTTCTGTAGGGGGTCTAATGTCCAGCTAATCGGATACTAACGACTATCTCCGAATTGTCAATCAGTCAAGCTTCGAAATGTTGACTTCCTCCTGTTTTAGCGTAGAGCTCGACATAAGCAAACGGTCTTTGATTTTGTTGCATATAATTAATTGGCAAACAGTATTTCAGAGTTCTACACACAATTCTCTGCACGCATAAATCTATAAAGGACTTTTGTACCTAAGTCACGCGCCTGGGGAAAGCCCGCTGTCACGACCTACAAGAGTTATCTAGTCACAACCAGCGACCTTCATACCTCAAGGTTCCTGGTTCTACAGACACAGCTACCAACTCAACTGACTCATCCAGCAGTTTGCATTGGCTCATCACACTCCAGTCAACGCATGAATTGAGATGCTGACCAATATAACCATGGGCATCCAGAGGGGCAAGGGGGCATTTGTCCTCCCTGGATTTTGAAAATTGTCTCGTTTTCTGTGTTCATGAATATATTCCATGTAAAAACGTCATCTTGCCCCCCCCCACCGCTAGAAAAATTTTGGCACCCAGAATTTTGTTTATCCCTTAGAAAACTTTCTGCAGACGCCCATGAATATAACCATCAGCATGATTCAAGTTCCCAAGGAGGAACAGACTGCCGTCCCTGTCAGATCTCGGTCTCTTACTTTTTCCCTATCTCCAAGCGCATACGATATATGTGATCAGCTCATGAACGAATGAAATGATCCAGACAAAATGGCTGGTCCGCTCTGTAAGGACCTGCCGACCATGGAATGCTGTTTCTCAAACTAACTCCTTGTCATCTATGAGTCTTCGATGCGCACCCTGACCCACAGTCTTCAAGACTCACCAGACCCACCAAAGCTTCTCAGTGCAAGGTTCGACAGAGTCTGTCGTTATCTTCATCGAGATTTCCGAAGACTTGAGCGACGCTTAAGGCAAACGTGCGTTGCTGAGGGCAGCGCTGCCTGTTTCCAACACAAACGACAAATGCATGGCGTATTAACGAAGATGAGAGGCTCTACAGTCTACAGGGAGAAGATGATTAGACAAATTGAACACAACTCTAAACGACTTTGGTCAGGGGCGCCGGCAGCCTGACGCACTGGACGCACGTGCGTCGACCCATCAAAACAAATCCATACCATACAAGGATTAGGCATCGCATCGATATTTTTGACAATTTCACTGTGTAATTTTGGTTTACCATACAGTATATATAAATAATATCATATGACATCAAATGCATGTATTATCTGTACTTTTATGCGTCACTCTCAGTCATTTTCAGTGCAGGACTACGAGTGGCAGACAGAGGACGAGTGGGGATGGGAGGAGACGAGAGGGTGTGCGTCCAATTGTTTTAAGCCTGCCGGCGCCACTGACTTTGGTCATCGCTCTCCAACATTCTCGGCCGCTATGATTCACAGAAATGTTCAACCCAACGGTCGTTCACGGCCACCAGATATTGTAATGGGTCTGGGTGTGACCTTGGTCCAGAAACTGGCTTCAGAGCAGTTGAGGATATATAATGCCGAACGTGCTTTCATTATCTTAAACTGACTCGCACAAAACATCGCTCGCTTGTAGCTCAAGCGGCCAATACCCGGATGCAGGAATTTATCACCACCAGGGTTGTGACTTGTGATGTGTATGTAATGTTGACAACTATAGTCGGGACACGGTAGCCGATTGGTTGAGCGCTCCCCTTGTAACGCGGAGAGCACGGATTCGAGCCTCGTCTGAGACAGGTACTCGGTAGGGACCTTGAGCAAGTCCTTCACTCACAGTTGCTCAGTGGCATCGATTGATGCTGGTTATTAGATAGTAGATAGGGTCTACTGGCACTCAATAAATGCGTAATAATAATAATAATAATAATAATAATAATAATAATAATAATAATAATAATAATAATAATAATAATAATAATAATGATAATGATAATGATAATGATAATGATAATGATAATGATAATGATAATGATAATGATAATAATAATAATAATAATAATAATAATAATAATAATAATAATAATAATAATAATAATAATAATAATAATAATAATATTACCTTGTCTCTTTTAAAGGTACATTTCCTTCAAACCCTGAAGACGAGGCCTGACCCTCCAGACAATAAATCTGCTCTTAAATAATTTTTTCCAAATCCTGAGGGATCCATGATACCTCGGGTAAAAAAAAAAAAAAATAATAATAATAATAATAGTAATAATAATAATAATAATAAAATAATAATAATAATAATAATAATCGCGGTGGAAATTTTGAAAATGTTCATCTGTTGCAACTTCATTCATAAAATTACTAAATCTATACTGAAGTTTTCTTGATTTTGTTTTCTAGTGTTGTTGATTTGAGGCTTGTGGATGTGTGTAGGGCTCAGTAACGAGTTCTAGTTCGCCCTGCAAGCACCAGGTTGATGCATGGACGGCAAATAGAGAAATCGCCTGGCGTGATATTCCGACAGTGAGATAACGGACCATGATGGATGAGTTGGTTCTGATGCGTCGATCTGCAGCCGCGATTCCTCAAACGATGCTGCTCGGCTGCTGCTGCTGCTGCTGCTGCTATTGCTTGGCTGTGTCTATGTTTCTCATTTGGACGACGAGCCGATTTGTCGACATCCACATTTATAAATCTTATCTCGACTGATCACATTCGTCTATTTTTTTCCAAGGAAATAAATCCTAGCAAACCCACTCGATTGTCAGTCGCATGCTTTCTCAGAGTTGTCTTCTGTTGAGCAATGCTTTAAACTTTACTTCTTCTGAGATTTGCTTCTAAGTTTTACTTCTTTTTCAGTTTATTTCTTCTAGGACTGGACAGCTTTACTTCAACTTTACTTCTTCTCAGGGGCGTCTATGCCCCCCTAAGTCATTGGAGCAACATCCCTTTTCCCATTTTCTTCCCCCCTTCCCGTTCCTTCCCCCTTAAAATGGTGGCACACACACTGACAGATCTTCCCCCCTATTACTTGGATGGAGCATTTGCTCCAAGGTTTCTATGGTGTAGACGCCCCTGCTTCTTCTAAGGTTCAGTTCTTTTAAGCTAACTCTTTTCAGCTTTACTCTTCCAAGTTTACTTCGTTGTAGCTCTACTTCTTTTGGCTCACTTCTTTTAAGCTTACAATTGTCGCAATCTTTTCTTGGAAAGGTCGACTTCCTTTAAACGTTTCACAGAATCTAAGCTGCGCAAATATTGTCCCGTATTTTTAACCTGTATTATTTCGTGACTGAGGGTCTCGTGCGATAAGCTTCATGCACGCTAACTGCGCCAGGTTTAAAGCCAAAGAGCACTGACTCCAAAATCCGAGTTTTTAATGGTGCCATTTAAGCTGGATAATGACAGAATAATGAACTGGGCTACAAAAATAACTATCCCGCGTCAGTATATTTTCACGAAACCATGTCCTTGTCCATTGATTAAAATGCTCTTTGAATTTATTTTTAAAACCATTTCTGTGAAGACTTTACATAGTTAAGAATAGGCATACTTGTTTAGCTATAATTTAGGATCATTCAGTGCGCACTAGCACACGCTTTGGAGCTCGCCCAACAGAGAACATGCACATTGATACAAGCAAAGCAACCACGTAAACTGGAACAAGTGAAACGTAATAACAGCAAATAATAATAATAATAATAATAATAATAATAATAATAATAATAATAATAATAATAATAATAATAATAATAATAATAATAATAATAATGCGCTCACGATTCAACGTTTCAACGCGGTGGCCTTTATGGGTACCTTCAACAACTTAAACCTGGACGAATAGGGCCCATTCCGGACAAATCTACTCTGTATATAATGTTGAAGTCCCTGAGGGATCCTGTATACCTCGGGGCAAAAAAAATAAAAAAAATAAAAAATAAATAAATAATAATAATAATAATAATTTGGCACGAAGTCGGAGACGAGAACCAATAAACTGTTTTTAATCTTCTCTTACAGCCCGAGGGATCTTTACTACCTCGGGCACAAAAAAAAAAATAATAATAATAATAGCCTAATAATAATAATAATAATATTTCTACCTCGGGCGAAAAAAAAACATTTATAGGGCGCCGTAACACAGCACATACCGTTACAAGAGCGCCTTGTTTTACTGGTTGATAAGCTGAATCCTCTGAAGGTCCTGGCTGCTCTTTGTTGGCGTAGGTGGGTTTATTTACTGCTACTTGGCATTCAGATTCTGTCTTCAATCTTCTTGACTTCTATATAAACGCCTAACCAGTGATATTTTCGTTAACGGAAATAGGAATTAGAAGTAAAATTATCAATTTCCGTTAACGAGAATAAGAACGAAAATTGGGAATTATTTTGAGAACGAGAATAGAACGAGAACTGAAATACGCCACAGAGAACGGAAATAGGAATAGAAATAGGAATTATTTTCCGAACGGAAATTATTACATAATAATTTTTGTGGTATGCGATTTGTACAAGCGGGATCCGTCATGCGACCATGAGCCATTAAGATCGGTAATCTGCGGCTGTGGTTTCTTTGGCATGCATAATCTGTAATCAGACATGAATCCTACAGCAAGATTGCTTCTGTAATTGAAGACCTTCTGTTAGCACCGCTGCACCAGCCTCACAAACAGCAATTCCGAGAGTGTGCGTCCGGGAATTCAAAATGTTGAAGCTGGGGCAGAAAATAAAGGTATTGTGTCCAAGGACGCACCTAAGTTGTGAAAGGGTACATAAATAAATTAACGATGCATCCAAGGGATGCTAAAAAATACTGTGTTTCACTGACCCACTGTGTACGTTATGTACACTAACCTATTTCATAATTGCATGCATGCACTGACCCGTTGTTAGTATAAGTCATTCTGTAGTTAAGGACGTTGACAAGATATGTGATTGTATAATGACTGAGTTTTGTACCCTGACATCAGGAGACCTGCAGCAGTTAATTAAGTGTCATATGTGTAGCCGGGTGTTCCATGGTCGATGTGTGGGGCTCTGTGGGATTGATGATGGGATGAGCAATAATTGGCTATGTTTAATGTGTACCTTTATGCTATTACCGTTTGGAGATAATGAGGATAATGCAGCTTCTGCTGACCCTGCTACTGATTTTGATGTAGTGGAAAATTATATTAATAACCCAGACGGCTGCCCGGAATTAAAATTTAACTTAGATAATGATGACAGCAAATACTTACTGAATAATAAGGATCTTGATCCGGATGTTAACTATTTCAGTAAGCAATTCGATATGAGCAAATATAGTACTCCAGATAAACTAAAAACCCTATTTACATCAGAGAAGCAAGGCCTATCTATAATGCATCTTAATTCGAGGAGTCTAGAACCAAAATTGAATGACATTCACTCCCTCCTAATTCAGCTACCAGTAAAGGTATTGGCAATAACTGAAACATGGTTGGACCACTCAACATCTCCTCACCTGGCACTACCCGGTTACAATTTTATTCATAAACCTAGGAATATGGGGAGAGGAGGAGGAGTTGCATTCTTTGTGGATATGGACATCCAATATCACGTCATGGACCCACCTGGCAGTACTCTCCTGCATACTACTTACGAAAGTTTATTTTTGACCATTCCTCAAAAAAAGGGACCTGATTTAGTAGTGGGTGTCATTTATAGACCACCAGATACTAACATGACATTATTTAATGATGAATTTGATACTATGTTATCAGAACTCACGACTAATAAAAAGGAAATTATCCTAGCAGGAGACTTTAATATTGACTTATTGAAGACAGAAGAACATGAGCCTACTAAAATTTTCTACAATGATATAACATCACATCAGTTACTCCCTACAATATTCAGGCCAACGAGGATTACAGACCTGACCTCTACCTTGATCGACAATATTTTTACCACTAAGTGGAATGACGTAAAAAACTCGACAATAATAGTTACTGATATATCTGACCACCTCCCGATTATGATTCAATTGGAACTGGAAATGCCTAGCTGTAATAAAATTAGGAATAGTAGCCAAAGGAAGATGGGTGAGCACGAAAAGGAGTATTTCGAAACACTTCTCCTACAAACTGACTGGGCACTTACTACTATTACTTGTGCCAATGGTGATCCTGACCTGGCATATAATTTCTTTATGGAAAGTTATCAGAACGCATATAACAAAGCCTTCCCACTATCTCCTTTAATGAATAAAAAATGTCGAAATAATCAACCCTGGATGACCTCGGGACTCCTCAAATCCTGCAGGAAAAAAAACAAATTATATTTAAAATTTCTTAAGCAACCCAATTGTCGCGGTCGACTCCTTCGATCGCAACGACGAACCAACGAAGGAACTATTAAAAGATCTTTAATTAAAAATAAAGTCGATTAAGTGTAAAGTAAGTCAACTCGTCTATCAAATATCACAATCGTAGACAGCACACAGGTTGGCTGGTCTCGATTGAACGTTATACGATCAATGTTTCAACGTTTACAAATCTTCGTCAAAAGGCCCCCAATGTACATCAGGTCTATCTTATATAGAGTTCTCCCGGATTCCAGAACGTTCTGTGACGTCACTGTACTTTTCCCTGGAAAGTCCTACTGAACACGTATATCCTTGTTGCATGCACCGAATTAATGTTGACAGCTTGCTGCAGAATTTTCCGTGCGTTGTAAACAAGCTTGTTGACGCGTCGGTTTTCTTCCCTTGATGCATGCACCCGCGTAGACCGCGACATTCCCTCCGCCCTCAGATGATGACACGTCTTCAGCACCATCTCGAACGGGTCATCACGATCAAGCCGGGCCTCCAGACTCCATCTCGACACAGCATATACAACCAAAACAAAACACAACAGTTAGTCAACTTATCCACACAATTTGCGGGCTCGATCCTTGTGTGTCGGGCCATTTCCCCCCTTCACCATCCGAGTCACAACCGAGAGAGGAAATCAGCCACCGTGTTCTGACGTCCAGGACGATATCGAAAGTCCACGTTAAACTCTTGCAATGCTAACGCCCAACGAGTCAGTTTCGCACTCTTAGGGCTTGCATCTGTGAGATAAGACAAAGGATTATGATCTGAATAAATGATTATCTTTGATAAGAATATCCATGACTTGAATCGTTTAAGTGCCCAAATTACTGCGAAAGCCTCTCTCTCAATTGTAGACCAATGCATCTGTGTATCTGTAAGTTTAAGGCTAGCAAAAGCAATTGGTTTTTCTTGACCTTCTTCGGTCCACTGAAACAAGCAACACCCGACCGCGGTGGCACTTGCGTCAACACTTAAACCAAATTCCTTAGTGAAATCAATGGTATGCAACTGTGTAGCTTTACTGAGATCATCCTTTAACTTATCTAGTGCTTCTTGATGCTTTTGTTCCTCTTGCGAAAGATGCGCTATAATCAGAGGATCAATTCGCTTACTCGGGCTTATTTGTTCACGTTCTTCCTGATCTACAACCTCTACTATACCAAATTCTTCATCTTGATCAACAATTACTGAACAGCTATTGATCATCGCTTGATCGAGTCGTTCATGGTATCGCTTGATCTTATTTGCGTGTAAATGTCTTTGTTTTCCCTCTATTTCTACTATATAAGAATATGGGGATTTAACCTTGACTACGGTAGCAGGTCCTTGCCATCGACTATAAAATTTAGAACTACCAAAATCTGGTGCTAATACTGCTACTTTATCTCCAACTTCGTATTTTCTGTCAGTACTACGCAAGTTATAATAATCTGCATACCGCTTTGTTTCTATATCACTATAGTAATCTGCATAAACTTTCGCGAATTCGAGGTTTTCCTTCAGTGATTGGAGATACTCTTCGGGTGATTTACCTAAGTTAAGAGGTACTTTTCGTTCGCCAGCCCACGATTCCTTCAACACACTAAGTGGACCCCGAGGAAGAGTTCCATAAACCATAGTGAATGGCGAAATATGAGTCGTGCCTGAAGGTTTTTCTCTAAGGCTCCACAGAACAAACGGTAACAATTGGTGCCATCCACGAGGATCAGATTGAGCAAGCTTAAAGATCATGGTTTTCAAGCTTTGGTTGCATCTTTCAACCAATCCAGCTGCCTCAGGATGTCCAGGGGTATTAAATCTGGGACTACAACCCATTCGCCGCAAGAATTCTTTCGTCAAACGACTGGTAAAGTTGGTACCACAATCAGAACTGATGATCCTTGGAATAGAAAAAGTTGTAAAAACTTGCAACAGAGCTTCACAAACTCCCTTTGCATTCAGCGATCTAAGAGGATACGCCATCGGCCAACGAGAAAATTTGTCCACCAGAACCAAAGCATAATTGTACTGGGGTTTCGATTTGTTGGATTCTCCAGTCACTACCATAGGGCCAATACAATCCATATTTAGATGGTTAAAACAGAGTTCATCCGCCCTCGGAATAGGAGTGATCGGGACTCGATCTGCCACTTTAACTGGAGTTCTTAGTTGACAAATTTGAATAAGACGCACAATATTCGCGAATCCTCTCATCCATTCTTGGAAACCAAAAGTTTAATTTGATCCTGGCTCTCGTTGCCTTAAAAGCCATGTGCCCAGCACATGGGGCATCGTGTGCTACTCGCAAGACAACCTCGATTCTATCTTCCGGTAAACATAATTGATTAACCTTATGTCCCATAATTTCCCCTTTGTGGTACAGGAGGTTATTATCTATAAAGAAATTATTTTTATTCTGTCTCGCTTGTTGCCAGCAAGATATAAGATTGTGACAATTCTGTTGCTCACGCAATAAAGTATCATTATTCGCTACTCCCTCATCAGACTTGAACTCTGTTGACTCAACATCAAGAAAATTATCTGAATCATCAACTAGTTGCTCCTGAGAATATTCATTCACTTCTGACGGCAAGGATTCGTTGCTGTTACTTTTCTCGATATTAACTTCTAAGTTATCTTCTTCTGCCCCTTTATTTATTTGAACACATCGATCTACGCCAGCTACCATCACTACATATTGCGAACTATCCCTTAATAGGTCCACAACATGGGGTGTCAAAATAACCCGTTCATTTAGTTCAGGGACTGCAGCGAACATGACGCACAAAGATGGCGCAATGTTTGTCGTTCCTTCCATTGAATTAGCTAATTTCATTTGTAGGTATACTACATCTGCCTTACATCCTTCTCCCTGAAAACCAATTATATTAATCCGTTTAATCACGGGTAAGTTTAGTGACTCAATTAATTTCTTATCAATACAACAAATTTCTGCTCCTGAATCAGATAATGCTGGCTGAGAAGGGAGATCTTCAATCTGTACATTGATATACGACCTCTCGTGTAATCCCTCAATACTATTCTCGTATACCCTTACAGCAGTTTCCAACCCTATTGGTTTAGAATTATCCAATAAATTCCCTTGCTTTACCTGTTCAGGTATCTCATGCAACACGTTGACCTTCTCAACACATGAGTCGATCACTTCTTCAGTTGGGTTCCCAAATATACAAGTACTCACCTTTTTAGAACTTGGTTTGGTCTGGCACTCCCTTGCCCTATGACCCTTCTGATGACATAGGAAACAGAGACCCTTTACCTTGGCCTCCTCCTGAGACACCCTCGCACCTATCTTGGCTTCACCCCTTATTTCCGGTTTGGGAGACTTGGGTTGAGCTGTCTGGTTATTGACTTGAACATGTGGTTGACCTCTCGTCCAATTGTTATACTTCGGTGTCGGATGACTACGGCATACTAAGTCATTCCCACCATCATGCGACGCTACATAAATGTCAGCCGCATTAGCTATGTCTTCACAGCTCAACCACTCCTCTTTTTCTTGGGCCAAGATATAATCTAAACAAGCCTTCGACAAGGACTCCTTAAGCCGATCCGCAACCAATAAACTTACAAGTTTATCAAACTCATCAGTTATCTTTCTACTTTTCAAATAATACATAAGAGCCACACGCAATTTGGATGAATAGATCGTAAATGATTCGTCCGATGCTTTGTGCAACGACCAAAATCGGGCTCTAAGATTTGAAGGGCTTATCTTAAACTCCCTTAGCAAAAACTCCTTCAGGAATTTGTAGTCATGGAGCTGTGCCTCAGTAAGGCGCATGGTTAATGCCTTAGCTCTTTCACTTAAAATGGCTAGCAATAATTTTGCTCTAACATCTTCATCCACCTCATACACATTAAACAAACCATCCAAGTGATCAAAGAAACCTGGAATTTCTATAGGGTCGGAAGGAAATTTCCAAAGAATATTCTTAAGGGCATCACTATAACGCTTAGTACGACTTGCTAAAGAATCTCTAACATTTCGTTCTTCCTGCTTTTCCTTCCTCTCCCTTTCTTCTTTCTCTTTCCGTTCCTTCTTTTCTCTTTCTTCTTTCTCTTTCCGTTCCTTCTTTTCTTCCTCTCTCCTCTTTTCCTCCCTTTCTTCCTTCTCCTTCCGTTCCTCCCTCTCTCTTTCTTCCTTCTCCTTCCGTTCCTCCCTTTCTCTTTCTTCCTTCTCCTTCCGTTCCTCCCTTTCTCTTTCTTCCTTCTCCTTCCGTTCCTCCCTTTCTCTTTCTTCCTTCTCCCTTTGTTCTTTCTTTTCTTCCTCTCTCCTCTTTTCCTCCCTTTCTTCCTTCTCCTTCCGTTCTTCATATTTACGGATTTCGAACTCCAGACGGCGCTTCTGCAGCTCGTAATCCACTCCTGTTGGAGATATTGGACTACCCTTAAATTCCTCTTCCTCTTTTCCAATCTCCATGGCCCATTCTTCCATTAATTGATTTCGATCCCATGACATAACATCATCTTCGTCCCTTCCTGCCTTCATAAGATACACCCTAAGGCGCTCAGACGACATTTTGCGAATATTCGCTTGCATCTCTGTTGTCAACGCTTCCATTTTTACAAACAGTCAGTCAACAACAACAAAAAAACAGACACCACGCGGCAAACCCGCCACACAAAAGGAAAATTCCACAACCCAAAGTGCAACTATGCAGTATCCAAAGAAGTACACTCGCCAAGTACGCAAAAACTATACAAGCTCACGCAAGTCTGGCCTCGATCACAACAATGGATCAAATTTCAAAGAAATAATCAGCAGATATTGAAAGAGAAATAATGGCTGCCTCCCACTCGGCTGCAACTCCACTCTCTTTTCTCCTTCTCAGCCACGACAACACCTAGGATCTTACCCGTATGTTGACTGCTGTCTTCTGCTGTCTCAGCCGAACGACGCACTTCGTCCGTCCGACTGTCGTATGCCGATTCACCCGTCTCCCACGGTAGAAAGGCGTCTCGATCCGCTCGCTGTCTGGAACAGACCGTCTCTTGATCCTCCGGGTTGACTCCTTCCTCCGCCGGCTCGCGTCTTCTTCACCGGATCCAACACCGATGATCCCGCCGCTGCCACCAATAATGTCGCGGTCGACTCCTTCGATCGCAACGACGAACCAACGAAGGAACTATTAAAAGATCTTTAATTAAAAATAAAGTCGATTAAGTGTAAAGTAAGTCAACTCGTCTATCAAATATCACAATCGTAGACAGCACACAGGTTGGCTGGTCTCGATTGAACGTTATACGATCAATGTTTCAACGTTTACAAATCTTCGTCAAAAGGCCCCCAATGTACATCAGGTCTATCTTATATAGAGTTCTCCCGGATTCCAGAACGTTCTGTGACGTCACTGTACTTTTCCCTGGAAAGTCCTACTGAACACGTATATCCTTGTTGCATGCACCGAATTAATGTTGACAGCTTGCTGCAGAATTTTCCGTGCGTTGTAAACAAGCTTGTTGACGCGTCGGTTTTCTTCCCTTGATGCATGCACCCGCGTAGACCGCGACACCAATGAAGTAAATAAAAGTAATTTTGTAATTTATAGAAACAAATTTAAATCGGTAAAAAAAAGGACTGAGAGACTATATTATGAATTAGAGTTTCAAAAATACAATAATAATTTAAAGAAGCAGTGGCAAATTATAAGGTCAATCCTTAAAACAGAAAACAGGAATACTAGAATAGATTTAGTGGACTCAAATGGGATGCTGATAGAGAATGATGAAACCATGGCTAATAAATTTAATAACTATTTTGCAAGTATACCCCAAAATTTGGCTGATAAGATCCCGGCATCACCCAACTCATATGATAAATATATGAAATCTTCCTGCATTAATTCCCTAGCTCTATATTTAACTACCCCAGAAGAAATTGTTAATATAACGCATACAATCAAGCCTACCCACTCTTCGGGGCTGGATGGTATTGACCCAATAATAGCAGTCTCGTATATTAAACAAATTGCACAACCCCTCTCAGAAATTATAAACTGCTCATTCTCCTCAGGGGTGGTACCATCTGGGCTAAAACTAGCAAAAATTGTACCGATTTTTAAACAAGGGAAAAAGGAGGATCTAACAAATTATCGACCAATCTCTATCCTTCCTGTTTTTTCTAAAATAATTGAAAAAATTATGTTTGAAAGGGTTAATACCCACCTCATCAAAAACGACATTCTCTACTCGATGCAACATGGTTTCAGAAGAGGACATACAACAGCGATGTCTCTTATTAACTTGCAAGAACAAATTTCAGCAGCCATTGATAATAATGAGTTTTCAGTTGGACTATTTATTGACCTTGCAAAGGCATTTGATACGGTGGACCACGGTATATTACTAAAAAAAACTCAATTTCTACGGAATAAGAGGGGTCACCCATCAATGGTTCAGTAGCTATCTCAGTGATAGATATCAACAGGTCCTTTGTAATGGGATATTATCAAAATCCATACATGTTAAATACGGAGTCCCACAGGGATCTAACCTAGGCCCTCTCCTTTTTCTAATTTACATTAACGACCTACCAAATGCCTCTAATATTTTGAACTTTATCATTTTTGCTGATGATACCAGCGTGTTTCACTCGCACAAGTCTCTCATTGATTTATATCAAATTATAAACTCAGAAATTATTCATCTGGTTGATTGGTTTAGAGTTAACAAACTGTCGTTGAATATTTCATAAACTAATTTTATCTTATTCAGGTCTCATAGAAAATTGGTCCCACAAACAAACATTGATCTACTAATTGATGGCATTAAAGTTCCTCAGGTAACTTCTACCAAATTTCTTGGGGTTTGCATTGATCAGCATCTAAATTGGTCCGAGCATATCAAAGTCGTATCTACAAAAATTGCAAAAAATATAGGGATACTGAATCGCCTAGCATCGTATGTACCACAAAAAACCCTAATAAACCTTTATTATTCGCTAGTATATCCTTATCTAGCATATTGTAGTATTGTCTGGGCTTCTAATTATGCCCACAGACTGTACAAATTGACCATTCTACAAAAAAGAGCAATACGAGTGATAGCAAGGATAGCCCCTAAATCCCATACTAAACAACACTTCATCAAATTTGGTATACTTGGAGTTGATCAGATTAATATTCTACAACTATGTGAATTTATGTATAAATATACACACAACTCATTACCTAGTATCTTTAAGGGTTATTTCAACTTATCTTCCGACATTCATGGATATTCTACCAGGCAAAGTAAATTCTACCGAAAGGTCTGTGCTCGCACCAATACCAGGAAGTTTGCCATAAGAGCCTCTGGTCCATCGGCCTGGAACAATATCCCCGTAGAGATTCGACACTTGACGAATCTGTCTTCGTTTAAGAAAACTTTGAAAGCACATATACTGAATACTTAGTTAAATATGTCTTGCTGCCCGAGTTACTATCTTGTCAATTTTAGTTAAGCTTGCATCTAGTTAAGGTTATTTTGGATTTCACCAGCTGTGCATGTCTTATTTTTTTTTCTCTACAGTGAAAAGAGGCTATAATATAAACGTTTATATTATGAGAAAGCCATTCGCTATTTGTTACTAATGTGTTTATGTTACATGGGTAACCCTACTTAGTGGGCATATAGCCCTTTTGGGTTACCATTTGTCGCCAAAACTTGCCTGCCTTTTTGTGTACACTGATTTTTTGTTGTTTTTTGGTTACAATAAATCTTTTGATTTTGATTAATAGATGTTATGTCATGGTTGTGTTGAGTATAACCACACAGTAAATTTTATTAAAGCTAGAAGAAAAAGTTCTTGCAATTTTGTGATTTAACAATTTTACATTGGTAAGAAATACCAACAAATAAGCAATGTGTTATCCTCCCCAATATCAGAAATTCAGATTTTTACTGTTACTGTGGCCCTATGAGACTCCAAAAATGGATGGGTGTGGACTTCATGACTCATCTATTTTGCTTGAATTCCAAATTTTGTGATATGATGTGTCCATGACTCCATGAATTCAGAAGTTAATGGAAGTACTGCTCTAAGAATTTGTAGAGAGGATTTTTTCTTTGTGCGTATTGCTAACTGCCAGGTGCAGAAATCGTATGCCCAAGTCTTAAGTCTTTTGAATTTTGAGTCTTTCTGAAACTTTGCAAAAACATTTGAAGTTCACGCTATGTAGCATGTTGGAACTGACTAACAACTGCACGAGTTGTGGTTTTGCGTTGTTATTTGAGAGCTCAATTATACATAATGGGCTCTGCTACTACTTCATAACTGGAATTATAACTGAAATTATTTCAGAACTGGAATTAGAACTGAAATTATTTCAGAACTGAAATTAGAACTGAAATTATTTGAGAACTTGAACTAGAACTGAAATAGGAATTATTTTCAGAACGAGAATAGAATTAGAATTGAAATTGAGTCCTCTGAACTGATTTAGAAGTAAAATTGGGAATTATTCTTAGAACTGAAATATCACTGCGCCTAACTGACCATTTCCAATTACAGACCAACTCTTCAATTCGCAAATGATGTGCACGCATTTCGTAATAGTAATAAATTAATGACAGCATAATTAATTTTACTGATTGGCAGTGGATCCGTTACCTGCATGCGACAGCATCTCTGTCACCAGTACAACGGTGTGAGTTGCTTCTGTTATTCGAGATTAGTACAATTCTGTTATAACTTATTATGCGAGCATTTTTGTTTTGACTGCAAGCTATAGGACCTAACTCTTTAAAACTGTTTTCGTATATAAAAATTATGTTTTGATCTCACAAGCATTTCAGGTATACCGCATGCAGCATCAAGAGACACAGAAAGGAGAGGACATAAAAACATACAGTGAGAGCGAGACGACGACGACGGAGACATACTGCAAGACAGACAGGCAGCCACACGCAGGCAGCCACTAATGGCAAAGAAGAAGGGAGGGGAAGAAGAGTCAACTGACCTTTCACTTGAACTCTTACGACATTCTCTTGTAGGCTTAGCTAAAAATCTCTGTCGGCGTCACACGAAAGACTTCCCGTTCCTTGCATCCCTGGTGAATGAATGGCATTATCTAAGAATAGTCTCCGATAATTAGTTAAATCCATGCATTATGCACTTGTAGGCTTAAGTATGCGAAATTGAATATAAAATTATGTGTCGGCGTAAATTACAATGGCTGTGTTTAATATGCTTTCTTGCAACTGTGCCCGTTGCATGCAGTGGGTATCCCATACTTTTAATGAGTACTCACGAGTCACGCGTTGTAATTTAGTAGACTAAGGAATATATATATATATATATATATATGATAGGGAGAATGCAACCATTGTTAAATCGTTTTTTCACTCAACTTGAACAGCGTCATGGAGCAACTGCCTGCATAATAAGAGTCTACGACAACAGCGCGGAATTCAGGCAGATATAACGAAGCTTTATGTAGTCCCCAGCTTAGCACTGGATCCTGCAGTCAACGGTTTGGACCGGAAGGGTTTGCAATCGTTCACGCCATGCCCGCTGACCGTAAACATGTGATTTGGCATTCGAGTGAATAGAAATAGCGTTTCTGCTGGTTTCTGTCGAACATGTTTGCGTATTATTGTCTATTTTGGCTTTTCAGTCAGATTTCGGAACGTTTTTCTGGCGCTTATGTTGGATTTTGTCTGAATTTCAGACCAATGTTCGTCACAGAGGATATTTTAAGAAAAATTTATCACTGCACAAAATCGCGATTCTATAGTGAGTGTCAACAATAAAAATCATAAATAATTATGAATTGCAATACATTTCCTGCACAAACAGCCTTTCACCACTGCACTTTTCAATTTATCGCTGCACATTTTGTGCGTCATTGCACGTTAAAACAAACCCTGGTTCGTCAACACTCTGCCGTGTTGTTCCATTGATCAAGCCGATCAATGCAACAACACGGCAGAGTGTTGACGAACATTGGTCTGAAATTCAGACAAAATCCAACATAAGCGCCAGAAAAACGTTCCGAAATCACTTGACTCGGATATGCCGTGGCGTGTGCTCAACTGTCACTGGTGTCAGGAGCGTCTACTCCATAGAAACCTTGGAACAAATGCTCCATCCAGAAAATGTGGGGGAAGACCTATCAGTGTATGTGCCATCATTATTGGGGGAGGAAGGGGAAGAGGAGGGAGGAAGGGGAAGTTGCTCCAATGACTTTGGGGGATAGACGCCCCTGGCTGGTGTTGCAAGCTAAGCGAAAATTGGCGCTAAAGTAACTGTCGGAATATTTAGAGACCTGCAGTTAAATCGTTTTGTCAGAAGAATATAGAATAACAACAAAGACCCGAAGCGCATATGTAAGCCTAGTCTAAACTTTGTAGGCCTATCCGTTGAAAACGCCTGATAGGTACAGTAACTGTCATGGATGATATAGAGGTGGTCTTCTCGGGCGCCGCATAATGGCGTTAGGCGTGTAGCAACAGCGGATCCTCTTTGGAGTGATCGGAGAATGTATTTGATGTTCGGAGGGTTTCCCAGTTATGAGGTGGAGTTACAGGCTGACGAATCCTTTGTTCTTGAATTTCCGGCAAATGCGTGTCTTTTCTTGACAGTCTCTGGGACAGAGAGGGCTCTTCGGAAATTCATGAGAGACGACCATACTCTTAGTTTATGAACTGAACATTTGGCGTTGCAGTTGATTAGGCCTACGTCACCACAACCACGCGTATAAATTGGCAGTTGGCCTATATGTCTGTCTTTCTGTATGTCTCTATGTATGCCTGTCAGCACTCATGCAATTAAACGTTAATGTCAGTCATTCAATTTGTCATAGTGATATCAATTCATAATGCATGCATATGCGTACACGTAGCTTATGCAAATGCATGACCTATTTCTGCCTGCCTGCTTGTCGATTTAATCTCCCGCTAAACTCAATTCCATTGCTGCACCTGCTCACTTGCATGTTATTATGCCTGCCTGCCTGCCTGCCTGCCTGCCTGCCTGCCTGCCTGCCTGCCTGCCTGCCTGCCTGCCTGCCTGCCTGCCTGCCTGCCTGTGTGCCTCTTCTAACGCATATACTAGTGTTTGGCCATCTGTTCTAATGGTTGTCTGGCTGTCATTATGCCAGTCTCCTTCACCGGGTTCGCAACGCCGTAATAGAAACAGCATCGGCAACCAGGATTAATTGAGAGCTAAGTGGGGTGAGGAGAATCCACGATGAAGGTTGGATCCGTGCCATGAAAGCACATAATATAGGGAGCACGCGGTCGATGTATACGTACGAGGGTGTCCGCGGATTTATTGCTTCTCTGACTTATGACTGGGCAAAAGCGGATCTCGGATTCGATCAACAGGATGCTTCGAATTTTCTGATCCTTTGCTTTGATGCTTTTGACATAGCGGCCATAAGAGACTTATTGAGCGACATCTATATTTTGAAGAGCGCAGAACAGCTTCCTTTGATTCGCATTCATACACCGAAATATAGGTGTGCAGAGCGTTTGTGAAGTACCTGAAAAGGCGCTACATTAAGTAGTTTGATTCCTCCGTTCATATATACGTAAATACATGCATAAATACATGCACACATATATACACATACATGCATACATATGCATACATACACATATGCATGCAAACGTATATATACATAGGTCTATATATATACGCAGTGCATACATGCATAAATATACGCATATAAGTTTAAATGTACACATACATACAGATCATACATGCATGCATACATACATACATACATACATACACACATACATACACACATACATGCATACATACATACATACATACATAAACACATACATACATACATACATACATACATACATACATACATACATACATACATACATACATACATACATACATACATACATACATACATACATACATACATACATACATACATACATACATACATACATACATGCATACGTATACATACATACATACATACATACATACATACATACAAGCAACCGTACATAATCGTGTCCAGATCCTTTTCCATTTCGTCGTGTGCTGTCTTAACGTTTCCTTGGGTGGAGAAGCTGTCGGAATAAAGTAGGTCAACGAGATCGATGAGTGATCTGGGTTTTAAGCGCATGGCTTTGACCGCCGCAACCAATCTATATAAACGTGAAATAACGGTTCTCCGATGACCTGGTCATCACTCTATGGCCTGCCGCCCTCTTCCCTTCTCTCCTGTGGCTCTTTCTTCATTATATATACAGCCTTGTTTGCCTTGGTCTGTGTCTGTATGTCTGTGCCTGGTCCCTCTCGGTCTCTCTCTCACTGTCTGTCTGTCTGTCTGTCTGTGTCTGTGTCTCCGTCTCTGTCTCTCTCTGTCTCTCTGTCTCTCTTTCTCTCCCTCCCTCCCTCCATCCCTCTCTCTCTCCTCTCTCTTACTCATTCTGGTGGGATTCGTATGATATCGACTTATGACTCCTTAATACAAAACACTTCTTCGTTTCATGTGGAGTTGACCGAAGTCATTCTTCAAACGTCGTTTCTTCTTTTGAGATCAGAATGTCGCCACTCCACGGGGTCTTTTTTTATTAAGCCGGCTTTTTATCCAACTCCATTTGGAATCCACTTGTGCGGTTACAGTGTATCTTATAGCATACATTATTCGTCATTTATTGCGTGTGTATCACATAGCCCCCTATGCGACAGCCAGGGGCGTCTACACCATAGAAACCTTGGAGGGGAAGAAGAGGTGGCAAAGGGACGTTGCTCCAATGACTTTGGGGGGGGATAGACGCCCCTGGTGACAGCCACTGTTCAGTTTCATTAGGCCAGGAGGAGGTAACGATTTAAGAAATTTACAGCCGTGTGCAATGGAGCGATTGGTGTGGCTGGTGGAGGGGGTTTTGCTTTGAGAGCAATATTCATAGCGTTCAAAAAACCAACGATAAACCAGTCTTACAGAATTATGGCCATGACATGACGAGCGGCAGAGAGGGTTTGGTTTCGTGACAGCATGGTGACGAATAGGAGTGAATAAGACACAGTCAAAAAATAGTCAAAATCTATTCTGGGCAAGGTTAGGCTGAAGATATCATGAATATTAATTATTAGGCCTATTAGTAATATGTAGGCCCATAGGCGTAGACTCTGGGGGGAGCGGGGCAAGTGCCCCCCCAATAATTGAGATGGACTGTACATTTAATGCAACAAGTGTAGAATGAAATACCAAATGCCCCCCCAATATTTTGGCCAAGTTTACGCCAGTGAGTAATAGGCTAATAATATATAATAATAACACGGACAATTTCTAGAGCACCGTAACGCGACCATGCCGCTAAAAGGGCGCTGTACAGACAACACCTACAGCCTAGCATGATAGACGGTCCCATTTAGCAGACGGATAGGCTTTGATGAAAAGATGACGCTTGAGCCGGGTCCGGAATGCCTCAATTGATGGCGCAGAACGGATCTCGGGTGGAAGGCCATTCCAGCTACGCGGTCCAGCGACAGAGAAGGCCCGTTCTCCGAACTTTGTCTTCGTTCGGGGGATGAACAGGTCTCCTCGCACACTCCCCCTCAGACGAAGACCCGCAGCACATGATGACGTCATCCCGCAAAAGTCGGCGTTGTAGTCAGGCGCCATGTCGTGGAGCGCCTTGTAAACGATCAAGCAGAGCTTGAACTAAACGCGCTGGGGAACCGGCAGCCAGTGGAGGATGTCGCGCAGAAGGGGAGTCACGTAGTCAAACCGTCGCCGACCGCAGGCCATAGATTTAACCAAGAACCTCTTATAGGCTATAACGATCGAGTTTAACATGGCGTGGCTTAGACTAGAGGGTATGTGGACGATCGTTCATAGGACAATCGCTCTACGGACGATCGCTCTACGGACGATCGCTCATAGGACGATCGCTCATATGGACGATCGCTCATACGGACAATCGCTCATAGGGACGATCGTTCATATGGACGATCGCTCATAGGACGATCGCTCATAGGACGATCGCTCATAGGACGATCGCTCATAGGACTATCACTCATATGGACGATCGTTCATAGGGGACGATCGCTCATAGGATGGTCGCTCATAGGATGGTCGCTCATAGGACGATCGCTCATAGGACGATCGCTCATAGGACGATCGCTCATAGGACGATCGCTCATAGGACGATCGCTCATAGGACTATCACTCATATGGACGATCGCTCATAGGGGACGATCGCTCATAGGACGATCGCTCATAGGACGATCGCTCATATGGACGATCGCTCATAGGGGACGATCGCTCATAGGACGATCGCTCATAGGACGATCGCTCATAGGACGATCGCTCATATGGACGATCGCTCATATGGACGATCGCTCATATGGACGATCGCTCATAGAGGACGATCGCTCATAGGGGACGATCGCTCATAGGACGATCGCTCATAGGACGATCGCTCATAGGACGATCGCTCATATGGACGATCGCTCCTAGGACGATCGCTCCTAGGACGATCGCTCATAGGACGATCGCTCATAGGACGATCGCTCATATGGACGATCGCTCATATGGACGATCGCTCATAGGACGATCGCTCATATGGACTATCGCTCATAGGACGATCGCTCATAGGACGATCGCTGATATGGACTATCGCTCATAGGACGATCGCTCATATGGACTATCGCTCATAGGACGATCGCTCATAGGACGATCGCTCATAGGACGATCGCTCATAGGACGATCGCTCATACGGACGATCGCTCATAGGGACGATCGCTCATAGGACGATCGCTCATAGGACGATCGCTCATACGGACTATCACTCATATGGACGATCGCTCATAGGACGATCGCTCATAGGACGATACATCGCGATCAATTAAAAAAAACAGTAAAGTTGTTAGTTGTTAATAAAACACAGAATCCAAGATTTGTTTTGTGGATCCATTTGTTGTAAATAAGACATGAAAACTCTTGAAGATTTTCACTACTTGAACGATAAAACAGAAAAGCACGTAGATACGTCAGAATATCAGTTTTATTGTAAGCTTATGTTACCACTGGACTTATGACACGATCTCTCAAGATACTATAGCGCCTGGCGCTCGGTTGCTCGACGCCAGTAACACCCTGAAGGAAGATGGTTTTCTGTTTCACACAATCGCACTGGACTGGAGTTCCAAGAAAAACGCGAGTAATTAACATCCAATTAGCTAGCAATTATAGAAGTAATCACCTAATCAACTGTTTCAATTGACTTCACATGATTTTACAAATATTTATGAAATGTTCCAACTTTGATGTGCCTATGCTTCAAAACTATTTACTAATTGATTGCTCGAGTCCCAGGCCCGGCCCTAGGGGGTGCGGGGCCCAAGGCAGCAAGCAATGAGCGGGGCCCCAAGCAAAAACATGGTATTGCGGAGTTGATTTCCTGCCAATGCGGTATTGGCAACATTTGTCATATCCAAAATCGAAATTAAATGGAAAGCGCGGGGCCCAAGGCGGCTGCCTCGTTCGCCTTGCCCTAGGGCCGAGCCTGTCGAGTCCCCTACTTTGATGTTCATAAATAAAATAGCGCATGCATGAGCTATCGTCCCTATGAGCTGTCGTCCTAGAACCGCTTAGAGCCATCTATAGATACCGAATATTGATAGCCTTGGCGTGGCTTAGTTTTTAACGCGATCGAGTTCCAGTTTATAAAGCGGATTTATATTGAGATTGTTCAGCTGTACTCAGCAGGGGCGTCTACACCATAGAAACCTTGGAGCAATGCTCCATGCAAGAAATAGGGGGGAGATTTGTCAGTGTGTGTGCCATCATTTTAGGGGTGGGGAAGGAACGAGGAGGGGGGAAGAAGAGGGGGAAAAGGGACGTTGCTCCAATGACTTAGGGGGGATAGACGCCCCTGGCTGTACGGATGAAGTGTGCAGAGGTCAGGGCCTAGATGTACGCCTGTCAGATGCAAATAAAGGCTACTTACTTAAATCCGCCAACGAGGGCATTCCCCCAAGGATATAAAAAGGTCCTTGATTCCCCCTCAATGTGTCAACAACAGATTCTCGTTTGTCATAATTATAGAGTTCTCGGAAACGAGCCAATTAGGGCCTACGCAGTGGCAGCAGCGTTGTTAAATGAGCATGCTGCCAACATAAGCGTATCTAGAACTACGAATACTATGAATACTAGTTGGCGCGGTGATTGAGTTGCCGGTGTTGTTCAGAACTCAATAGCGAACAGCGGCTGAGAGAATTCTGTCTACCGCCGTCATTGTAGCCATTGCACTGCGCCGTTTGGGAGTCGAACCAAAATAAACTCTGAAATTAGAAACTAAATAATGCAGGATAGTGAAGCTTGCGACAATCTGCGCTGGGCACTTTGTTCGGCGCCTGTATTCTCAGGAGTACCACGCCGTATCCTCACGATTACTCGATTAGTGTAGGTCTATACGCGTATACGTTCGTGCGGAACGAGAGCAGTGGAAACAGCAAATATAAAGCATCCATTTATAGAGCGTCGATGGTCGCCGAGGAGAGTAGCAGAGGTTGACGAGTGCCAAATCCCTATAGCACCGTGCTGTCCCACTTGCAAGACCAGGACCAAGACTCGGCTGTCAATATGAACAGTCATTTAACAAAACTTAAGAATTAAAGAATGTATCAAGCCTGTTTGTGTCATACGACAATTATCTACGGACGGATACGAATCTTGTTGGTCAGCAGCCTGTATCTGGAAGCCCTGCTGAGACAAATTGTTTCTGAAGCCAGACGGTCTGAAAAACCATGGGAGGATTTAAAAAGACTCACGATTTGTACAATTAGGGCCTAATTCAAGAAGCAAAAAAATTTTGTTTCCAAATTACATTGGTTTTTGTTTGGAACAAATCTTCAAAATTTCTACTTCACAAATACATATTTGGTTTTGCACTAATATGTAAATGTAAAAACATTTTAGTAGGAAAAAAATAGGCTTACTAAAATATTTTTCCACTCCGTTACTGTACATATATGAGACATGTATATATATAATAAACAGCTTCCTGTTGTGTATCCTGACATGCCAATATGTTTTTAGTATTAATATTTATAAAATAAATATAAAAGACATTACAATGCAAATGATAATTTAATTTCATCACAGTTTTAATTTAATTAAGAATTGTCCACTCCGTTACTGAAATAGAAGTAACCAATGTTAAGTTGAATATATGTTTTGGGCCAAATGACTAAGTAAAAATTACTTGAGTCAATCAGTCCCAGTGATCAAATAAACAGAAAACATTAAAATATTTGTAATGTTGTCCTAAAAATCTGCTCATAACATCAAAATTACATCAAAATTACAACACAATTGTAACGAAGCGGAATCCACTCCGTTACCATTTTTCGAGAATCGGGCACAGAATCTGAAAAGTATACACTAAGAGTAGCATTTATAGTAACGGAGTTGGGCGTGGTGGCTCAGTGGTAAGTTCGGCGCCTTGTAACACATTAGGTATGAAATAAATGAAAATTCGTAAGAAATTTGCCTTAGCATTGAGATCGTGTATTAAGACATACTTATTTACATAGATCTTCACAGAAGAGATGAGTTATGTCTCGCGCCCAAAGAAATAGAAGGGTTCTGTGATACGAGATAATTTTTACATGGTAACGGAGCAGACATAATTTTCCAGGGACAAGATTAAAATTTAAAAAAAATTACACTGAAGATCCGGTTCACCAAGTTGTATTTAGAAACATACAAGTATATATAATACAAAAGAAACACATGAATTTTTTGCTTAATACAAATCATTTTGAAATTGTAGACTAAAACAATAAGTACTATAGCCTAGGGACGGTATCGGAGTGGAACATTTTAAATTCAAAATAAATGTTAATAAATTATTTTATTTCTCTGAATTACTTTCAAAGGTTTTAAATTGTTGACTGATCAATAACATTTTAATTTCATCACTTACCGTTATCAGACTAGGTATTGTTTTCTGATTAATGACCGGGGAAGCTGAATTGTCAATTTATGCATTTACCGGAAAATGACTCATAAATGGAAAAGGATGGTTCAGCCGGTCAGCAGGGGCGTAACTTTGGTCTAAAAAGTGGGGGTACCTATTTCTTACATACACGAAGCAAGGCTGAGACTGCGAGCTCTGGGAAGGCACAATAATAAAATATTGATTGGCATTGTTCAAAAATTAGGGGTACGATACCCCAGTCCAAAAATTGGGGGTACGGGTACCCCTCGTACCCGATACCCCAGTCCAAAAAATTGGGGGTACGGGTATCCCTCGTACCCCCACAAATCACGCCTATGCCGGTCAGGATATGATTTGTGAAAGAGCAATGTCTTCGATTTTTAGTGAAAGACCTGTGGAGAGATAGCAAGAGGTGAGGTTTTAATGAGCTCGTAGATGGATCAGATAAATATCTGGCGTAGGCCTAATGGCGGGAGTTTGCTCCAGAGAGGCGAAACAGCTATGGCTATGCCTATCATGATTTCACTAAATCCGGTAAGAGGCTGGTAGCCTATCGTGACGCAGCTTTTATGTCGTGTCTAGAACTTTCAGCGATTAACATTACATTGGATTCTACCAGACATTTTGTCTGATTTTGTGTCCAGCAACAAAGCAAGTAAAAACGATTACCATAGCCACATTGGTCAAAGAAACCATGAGCAAAATGAATGAGACAGTTGGCGTATACTCAGTAAATTTTATCTCTTCTTGATGGTTGAAAACGTCAGCTTTGCGCATAGACATCTTATACTGGCTGCCTTTTGCTGCGGGCATCCATTATAAGATCCTCTTCCTTGTCTCTAAATCTCAGCAGGGTACTGCCCCGATATAACTCTCGAACTATCTGCGAAAGTCGCTATCTGCATCCAGTGCTCGAAATGGAAAATTTTACGAAACGGAACGCTAGTCAAAGATATGGGAGCATTCACGTTAATTTCATAGTATTTTCCACAATAATTCATTTGACGAACCGGAACGGAACGCTAATTCATTTTGACGAACCGGAACGGCGTTCCGGTGCGTTCCGGTCCATTTCGAGCACTGTCTGCATCTTCTCGCTCATTGCACTCTGTGAATCGGCTTGATCTTTTTGCTCCCAAGGCTAAAACTGCTTTGACCCAGCACCGGGCGTTTGCTGTAGTGGGTCCCACGATCTGGAATGACCTTCCACCTCTGCTCAGGGCCAAACTAACCGTTGCCTCATCGGTCTTGCGTTCCCTAAAGGCATTTCTGTTTCCCCGGGGCTTCAGTGTTGAGAGCGCCTCTGAATAGTTATTCTGCGAGAGGCGCTTTATAAATTTCTAGATACAATACAATACAATACAATACAATACAATTACAAGATGTCTATGGCTTTGCTTATTAATACACATGAGTGTTTGCGAGTGTTGCGAATACGTCATCTTTTGTTACAATGACGTCATATCTTGGTTGAGATGACGTCATCCTCCACCGATTGTTGCGAGTCATGGCTACAAGCCGAATTTCATTTCATTTGGAAAGGCGGATTTGAAGCGATGGGAAGGAATTAAGGTCGTTTCGAAGAGAAAATCGTCGATGAAAAAAGCCAGAAATTGGATGATCTACTGGAGAAGTGTGCTACGTTACAGCACAGAACAAGCAATGACTGACTGATTCGTTCTAATATCATCTCAAACAGAAAAATCATCGATCGAAAAAACTAGAAATTCGAAGCCAGACGTAAGAATTTTCCTCTTGAAGACAGATGAATAAAATAACTAAATGATCAATCATCCGATTAATTGGGCCCAGCGATGGGCAATAGTTAACTGAAAAGTTGCTAACTTTTAGTTTAACTAAAAAAATTTAGTTAAGGAAGAAGTTTAACTAAAAAAAAGTAGTTAAACTTTTTCCAACTTTTTCCAACATTTTCACAATAAAAGACGTTAAGTGAACTGTAATAATGCAAAGCGTCAATAACAATTTCACCTTCAAACTATGCAATGTGTGCTGTTCTGGCATACAGCTACAAGTGTACTGTAAGTACTAAGTAGTGTATGAATTTGAAAACACAGGCTGTTAATGCTAAAACCATGCAGTGTTAAAATGTTTTTTGCTGACAGTGTTCAATGTTCACTGTGGAAAAATAGTTGCATAGGCCTATTGCTGATTTTTTAAGTTAAACTTTTTAGTTAGCAACTAAAAATGTTTAGTTAAACTAAACTTTTTTTAGTTAAACTTCTTCCTTAACTATACATATTTTGTACAGTTTACAATTGATAAAAATATACATGTTTGCATTTGACTATTCAATATGCAATATTTGTTATATGTGTTGCAATGCAGACCTTCTTGAAGCAAAGTCTGACACATTGCTTGAGTTTTATGCCATGGAATGTTTTAACTGTATTTTGCATTGCATAGCTCTGTATTCTGTTCTCTCCTTTGTCAGATATGCACTGAGAGTAGCACAACTCCAGAACTGCTCGAAGAAACTGTGTAAAGATGAGAAGCGAAGTCAGAAGCGGAATGAGCAGATGCTCAGAGACCTTGACCGAGTCAGTGAGCATGCAGCTCGATCACAACTCCAAAACTACTGGAGGAAACTCTGTGAAGATGAGAAGCGAAGTCAGCGGCAGAATGAGCAACTGCTCAGAGCAGCTGGTTGACCGAAACAGTGAGCATGCAGTTCAATTTGCAGAAAGAACAAAAACGCTACAAACTCTGCAGGTAAATTGGACAACATAATATTTTGGACCTGACTTTTTGTATCCACGTTTGTGCTGTTCATACACAGATGCACAAACATTCTCAACACTGTCAATGTTTATTTTTAAACAGTAAGATATCCTGGTCCTGGACAATCCTTATGGTTATCTTCATCACCATTAGCAGTTTCAGTGTACTTCAACCCTTTAACAATGAGAGGGATTAGTTTTCCATACATTTTAGTACATGCTCGTCGTTAAAGTATTAAATTAGCTTCTTGATAAGCAAATCCATTTTAGGACTAGAAAAGTTGTTGAGCATATGCCTCTGCTGTTTCTGAAGCTGGGTATGGCAGAAGTCAGTCTGCACGTTGGTGCCACCTCTGTCTCCTCTTGTTTGTGAATGTATTAGACTTAAACAACAATGCAAACTTCTACAAAAGCTTCTTTCATCTGCCAAGTCTGCAAATTAAACTAATTTAATATCTGAGAGATCTGCTTCACCTAAAACTTACCTGGATGGCTTTAAATAAGTGAATACATTCTGATAAGTTCCAAAAAGACATTGTTCCTACATCTCTTTTGATAGAGTGTTTTGATGTCTTAGATCCAACAATTACTTCAATTATTAACTTGTCTTTGGGTAAAGGATCCTTTCGTTCTGCCTTTGCCGTAGTTTATCCTCTTCTTAAGAAATCTTTTCTTGACCCCGGTGACTTCTCTAGATCAAACTCAACTTTGATTTTTGTATCAGAACTTCTTGAACGGATGTTTAGATTCATATAGATTCTCACCTGTCTTCCAGTTCAGTAATGTCTGAGCATGAACAGTCAACGCAGCTTTCTTGCACAAAGTTAGATATGTGCTCATATAATGATGATCGAGGATTCTGAAACAAGAAAGAGTGCATTAAATTTACCATAGTCATGTTGCTCTGTCTTGTAACCTGGGTCTTTGTTGCTTGCAACATCTGAACATCTGGCAGATTGCATTTATATTTATAATTTTATTTATTTTTATGAGTCTATACTAGACTCTTGAGTAAATGAGTAAATGGAAATAAGCAGTAAATAAGCCAACCATATCCTTAGTGGGCCACTCTGAATGTTACAATGTTTGTTACTATGATTGCTTTATGTCGTTTGTCAGTAAAACAATCGATTCATTGACCGATTGAAGATCAATCTTCGGTGATTATTTCATTTGAACTTTGGCTGAACCTTGGCTTGGTTTTGTGCATTTTAATGATGTTTATGCTCAGCGAATTGTGACACAAATTACTTATCGAAATAATGTTTTCCTTCCGTGGGTTTAGCATAATCCTAAAATACATCTTTCTAAAAGAGAGAAACTAACTCTGAAATTAAAATCCTCTGTTTCTGTTAAATATTTAGGGTGGTTCTATGCAGAACTTACACCAGATAGACTCTGGCAGTACAGCTACGCTATTAAAACAAAAGCCGAATACTCCATGAATTCAGAGTCACAGTTGGACAGGAATTCACAGCCAGCTGCGAGCACACAGATGCTTGCATCACCTTCATGACAGATACGCATCATGGCAACTGCCTCCCAGTTGCAACTGCATCCAAGAAATGCCCTGCTCCACAACCGCCTGGAATTCTTCTGCCATTGACGACGGACAGTATCCGGACGACTGGTTCGACCACTACCACGTCTTCCTGGTGTTTCGCATTCACTGACAACAAGGAGTGGTGTCGAACTCGATTAGATTATCACCCCAGGTGCCTGGTATTATTCAACCTTCACGTGCTTAGGGAACTGGAGATGTAGGAATTCAGTTGACGAAACAAAGAACCTTCACAATGTGAAAAAAATGTGAAAACTGAAAAAACAGAAAAAAAGAAAGATAAAGTGAACAGACAAAAAACCTTCACAGTGTGAAGGAATGGGAGAGTATCAATCCCACGGACTAACGGAATTGGACATTTTACGTCAAGTTCAGTCAAGCGGATTTGAAGAAATGTCGGCTTCACCCTTGGAAGAATCTAAGAAACCCATTTGTCTTTGCTGGATCTCTCGATAAATCAGATTCAGCAGTATTCAATATGAATGGAGGGGTAAGAGAAAGGAGGAGGAGGAGTAGGAGGAGGAGGAGGAGGGGGAAGGAGGAGGAGGAGGAGAATGCATGTCTTCTGCTGTGACGAATCCTGGTTCAACTGTCTAGTTGGATCTTGGTCTTTACAAAGGACAGGAAAAACAAAGAGGAGGGAGAGCACCATCTCCACCAGGTCTGTCGCTGGCTTTTGTTACATTTACCGTTTTTTCTGTGATGTAATCCGAGTTGATTCTGTCCTGAATGTCATGAGCGTTTTCTCAGTCAGAAAATGAATATGAATGCCTTTTCCATTCTGATTTTGTGGTATGAACTTATTTTAATATATGTGCATTTTTTCTTATATTTAATTAAGAATTTATGCATTGTGAATTGTTAAATGCTCTAGAAAGCTGCTAAAGTTGATTTGAGACTACATCCCAATGCTACGTTGATATGTTGAAGATAGAGTTAGAATATGACATTACATGCATTTCTATATGGGGCTCATATGTCCTACATATAGGTTTTGATGTCCAATCGGTTGATGCCGTCTGCATTAGATACCGGTGCGATAGAAGTTACTAATTAATAATAATAATAATAATAATAATAATAATAATAATACTAATACTAATACTAATAATAATAATAATAATAATAATAATAATAATAATAATAATAATAATAATAATAATAATAATAATAATAATAATAATAATAATAATAATAATAATAATAATAATAATAATAATAATAATAATGTAGGCCCTTTTGAAACGATATTATATAAATTTGCAAATTATACCAGTACTTAACAGAATTGCTTCTATATATAGGCCCCCTATATGTGTGTATATTTATGTATGTATGTTTGTTTTCTTGTATCAAGCCACTTAATATAGCACCTTTAAAGTTGGCTACTTCACAAAGGCACTGCGTGCATGACTATCTAACTCATCTAGATATTTAAGTGCATTTTAAGACATTTTGGAACAGAGCTAAACGCAGTAGCACGTATGTAATGCTGAAGACTGTTCCTAGAGTCAGAGATCCGAGTCATGATAAGATACAATGGGCTTGAGTTTATATATGGATGCGAGGCACCTGCATATCTCCCCATGCAGATGAGCGGATCGATCGCAGACCTGGTCGACCTAAGACTGGAACATAAAACTTCTTGATGTATGTCGGTGCGATGCCGACCAACAGGGCTCGCCCCAGAAAAAGACTTGAATTTTTGTTTCATTTCATATAACTATTTTGTCGTAACGTGTAATAATAATAACCTTCGTTATTTTATTGTGTTTCGATAGGTGCCTTTGGAGTTTCTGGCAGCAAGTTTTCTGCTCGAAGGGCGAAGGGCGATAAGTTGCACTGTGGCTCTGTATTGTCGCGATTGTATGTGGGGTTTGTGCTCGATTTGTATTTAGTTTTTTTGTATTTGTATTTGGTTTTTTGTAGTGTATTTGTATTTATTTTTTTATAAGTATTTAGATTTTTGTATTTGTGTTTAGTTTAACGACAAAGCAAGCAACAAAGCAACCAACAAACGACAAAGTAAACAACTAAGTAAACAACAAAACAGACACGAAAGCAAACAACAAACGACAAAATATACAACAAAATAGACAACAAAACAATCAAGACAAAATAATCAAAAACTACACCCCTGCTGAGCCTCTGGCGTGGCTTAATCTCCCGTAAGCTCGTTAAGGCAGGGGGGCCCCTGGCGTGGCTTTATCTCCCGTAAGCCCTTTGTGTAGTTTTTGTGTTTTTGTCTTGTTTGTGTTGTTGTTTATTTTGTTTATTTTGTCGTTTGTTGTTTACTTTCGCGTTTGTTTTGTTGTTTATTTTGTTGTTTATTTTGCCGTTTGTTGCTTGTTTTGTTGTTTGTTTTGTCGTTAAACTAAATACAAATGCAAAATCTAAATGCTTTGTAGTGTATTTGTTTTTATTTTGTCGTGTGTTGTTTGTTTTGTTGTTTATTTTGTCGTGTGTTGTTTGTTTGGTTTATTTGGTCGTGGTTTATTTCGCCGTTTGTTGTGATGAGCCGTGGGATAAGAAGGAGGCTGATAGAAGAGTGGATCAGAAGGAAAGGTTACAATGTGGAATCAAATCCCAAATCATCGACGAACAGGCATCCGCTAGGCCTAGTCCAAAACCGCTACTCAGAAACTGAACGAGAACCACTTGCTGACAATTCTTTGTCGAGACATTGATAGAGGCTGTTAATGCTGACGAAAACTGAATGACTGGTCATTCTGACAAAGATTCTGAATGAAATTTTGCAAATGTTTTCATTTATTGGTGTAGGCTACAACAAACAGAAACGAAAAGCAGTTAGGCATATTCATTTATTTATCCACGTATTCCTTTATCCATCCAGTCATGCATCCAGCTATCTATTCATCCCTTCACTATATTCGTTCAATCATTCTTTCATTTTTTAACTATCTATCACCCCTCTTTCTTTTTTTCCGTCTGTTCATTAACTCATTCATTCAAGAATCACTAAGAAACGCCAAGAAACATTAAGAAACATTGGAAACACCAAGAAACATTAAGAAACATTGGGAAACACCAAGAAACATTGGGAAACAGCAAGAAACATTGGGAAACAACAAGAAACATTAAGAAACATTGGGAAACAACAAGAAACATTAAGGAGTGTCGGGAAACACCAAGAAACACTGGGAAACACCAAAAACCAACTCCCGAGTTCCGCACAATCGGTTCTTCCATCATCATTGCAACCCGTCCTCCATCATCCTCTTCATACTACTCTATCACCCCTCGGGCTTTCCACTCAAAACTGAAGTCTCGCCTTTTTAAGAACTACCCAGGCTCGTCCGATCCTCCGCCTTTCAATTCTTGCCCTAAACGACACCCGCCTTAACAGCTGCTAAGAGGCTTATTTCCTCTGGAACCAGAATCTGGACTACTCTTTGGAAAAACCCTTCCGATTTGACGCAGCGCTCGTGAATAGGCTGATGCCCTGCGTTTGGCCTTCGAGTGACGCTTTAGAAGTTTGGAGATTACGATTACGACTACGCGTACCAATATAGGAAATGTCAAGAAGAAACAACTGTGGCCAACCGGAATTAGTACGTTTGGCCTTAAAATACAAGTGTAAAGCTTTTAAGCCAATTTTCTATAATTTAAGCATCGCGGAATATGATGCAACTGCATAGGCCTACCGCGGTACTGTAAATATCAGCTATATAAATGCTCACTATTGACCAGTGCCGGATTTAGGAATAAGCAAGAAACCATATTATCCATTGTGTGAGATATTTTATCATATAAGTTGAGAAGGGTAAGGGAGGGAGCTTGCTCGGGTTGAAAACCGTGTTGGAAGTGAACAATTGTATGCGATTTATTGATGTAACTATATAGACCCTATTATAAGGAGTCTTTAGCCATAGATTTCTCGTAGAATTTGGCAAAATACGGAAAGATCGAAATAGGCCTATAATTGGAAATTTCGTTCCTGCTACCTTTTTTAAAGATTGGAATAATTTTGGCCGTTTTAATAGCCTGCGGTACTATGCCCGTATTGAGAGAACAGTTGATAATTTCCATTTTCCGATAATATAGAAGCTTTAAGCGGTAAGCTGGTAGCTGCTAGGCCTATTGAAGGATCAATATCATCATAGCCCCTGCTATGAGTTGATTTCATTGATGTAAGAAGTTGCAGGATTTCTGCAGGCGTAGTAGGGAGCAGTCAAAAGGAATTGGGTAGTGGCGGAGTGAGGTACCGGTAGTCGGAGAAGGAGGTATGTGCAGCCGGGATTTGGTCCGCTAACGTCTGGGCAATGTTGGTAAAATAATTACTAAAAGCAGTAGGATATATCCTTGCATTCGTTGCCATCAATCACCAAGGATTCCAAGGGAGGGTCCCTCTCACCCATTTTGATTATCCTATACGGATCAAATCAAACTCCAGGTTTTTTTTAGGTTAGAGCTGTGTTTCGTAAATTCTAGCTGGTAATAGATTTTGTGCATTTTAATGATGTTTATGCTCAGCGAATTGTGACACAAATTACTTATCGAAATAATGTTTTCCTTCCGTGGGTTTAGCATAATCCTAAAATACATCTTTCTAAAAGAGAGAAACTAACTCTGAAATTTTCAATTTCTTGCCGTTATTTATTGGAGTCCTGGGAAAGGCACTATCATAAGTGTACGTCCAAGAATTGCCTTAGAAACAGTTCATTAGCAAGGTTAGTATCGTTAGTTCTACATGCCGCATAAACCTTATCCCAGTTGGTATCCTCAACGTTTTGAAGGAAATTCTTTTTTTGATTATTGGTGGTTCTCCTGTAATCCGTATTAGTAAATTTGCTGGAGGAAGGGAGATTCATGGCAAAGACCGAAAGAATGGGTAGGTGATCGGATATGTCCGAAATAACAATTTCAGCATGAAGCAATTTGGCCCAAGCGTTTGTATAGGCCTACACATTGTCAATTAAACTAGCAGAATGAGCCGATATTCTAGGCCTAGTGGGTCTAGTAATGGTTGGCAGTAAGTTAGGCCTACATCCTTTGCTTGAAAAGCTACTGTGTGCCAGCGACTTCAGCACCTGTAGAACGTATTTTTTCACATGACGGAATTTTTACGAGGCCCCAGTAAGGCACCTCTTAGTAAAAAAATTCTGAGCAAATTGCTTTTTATAAAATATAAAGGGCACTTGGAATACCATTTTGCATGAAGGACTTTATAAATACGAATTCGGAATTCTCTGCAGCCTGCATTTAGAGTTAATGTTCTTGAAAAAAAGAACGTTTTCATTAAAATAGCCAGTATTCCGACTTGACAATTTTTTTTAGCAAGGAATAGAAGTCTTGACCTGATTGTGATTTTTTTCAGTCTTGGTCTCGGTCTTGAGGTTCACAGTCTTGATCTTGGACTTGAGCATGGGCGGCGATCCCGGGAGGTTGAGGGGGACAAGACCCCACCTTTAGGAGTGGGGGGACACGCCATGCATCGGACCCCCCAAATTTAGAAGAAACGCCAAAAAGGTCAACAAATGCAATTTTGTGTGTGAGAGCGAAAATGAGTTTCAGTGCCTTTTTTGACGAGAGAAGTTGTTTTTAGCAGAAGTGTCCCCCAAAATTTGAAGAAAAAAAGTAATAAAATTGTGTAAGAGGAAAAGAAGAAAAAAGGAAGAGAACGAAAAAGGTGTAAAAAATGTATGTGGAGATGAATTCCTGAAAAAAGGTCGTGAGTTATTGGGAGGCAATATTTTTGAAGAAAGTCACGAAAGTAAGGTGGAGGACTAAAAAAAAGGTTGTCGACTTTTTTCGAAGATGAGATAGGAAATTTTTTGGAAGATAGGCCTACAGACCATGGGCGACTGTATCGCCCGCCATTACGAAGAAAGTAGTACAAAAGAGGTAAATGAATAAAAAAAGGTCATCAACTTTTTAGAGATGAATCTGTAGAAAAGTCCAGAAGATTTTGTGGAGATTAACCCAAAAAAATTAGAAATTTTTTTCGGACATGAATTCCTAAAAAGAAGGACATCGACCAGACTACGGCCGACTTTGTCCCCCCCCCCACCTCTCAGACAAGATCGCCGCCACTGGACTTGAGGTTCAAACTTCAAAGTCTTGGTCTTGGGGTTTAAGGTCTTGACAAGACTGCCCCTCGTAGTACTCGTACCCCCGAAAATTACGTCTAGGCTCCTAGGAATGTTGGTATAGGCCTAACCGAACGAGGCACTGAATAGACGATGATTAGAGCCAATCCTAGCCACGTAGGCCTATACAAGTAGGCCTACACGGATAGCATCCGGGTCATCCATAAAGGACGTCCGCAATGAGGGGGAGGGAGGGGTCATCGAAATGCGGACAAATGCGGACAAGGGGGAGGGAGGGTTATGACCAGTGCGGACGTCCGCATCTGAAATTTAAAATTTCATAGTTTTTTAAACACCACCTTGTTTCAACCTTCCCTGAAAGACGAAAAGGTCAGTGAAGTGATTGCCTAAAACCTCATGCATGGTATAACCTTAACTGTGACTTTAAAGAGGCTTTTATTACTGCACATCCTGCGATATGAAACCTGGACTGTCACTTGAATGTGCACAGGAACTGTGGAATAACTGTAAAAATAGTGATAGAGACATTAAAAATTGGCTTAGGCGTGCGTACGTCCGCAAGGGGGAGAGAGGGATGAGGTCAAATGCGGACAAATGCGGACAAGGGGGAGGGAGGGGTCCAAAATGGGTCATATTTTGCGGACGTCCTTTATGGACGACCCCTCAGTTTCATCGATCTCAGTTTAGCGACAAGTGTTGTCCATCAAACACGCATGAAACGCATAGCAAATCAAGCGAGACGGTCCATTAGTCCGTCACACTCGACCGACCGGCTTTTGAAACGATAAAGCTCCACAAATCTCCAGTAGGTCAATCCATCAATCTGACACACAAAGCTCTTCCGTCTCTCAAGTGAGCAGAATATATCTCGCATCTTTCTGCAAGTAGTCGTCCACAATAGGACCTATAGTCCTATACGCTCTCACGCTGACTGGGGTCCATGGATTATATATATCTGCAGCACGATATGAGGCAGAAAGAAAGACACATAGGCTACACAGACAAGAATATACAAACACACAACCACACACAAGAACCCATTATCAGATGTCTTCGGTCTGGGTTGACAGACAGACACAGACAGACAGACAGACAGACAGACAGACAGACAGACACATGAGCATGAGCCTCCGCAATTCTGGTATTTTTGTCCTATTGATTTGCCAAAACCAGGTCAAATCTCTGCGGCGATGTGATCACTGACTCGTGTGGCACTCCTAAATGAGCTTCAATGCAAGAATCGAACATTGTTGATAGTCCTGTTCTCGATTGACAGATCGGATTCCCTTGAGGGCCATCGGACAGTCCAGACTCCTCACCAACGGAAACAGCACTCGGATTCCAACCCGGTGTTTGGCCAGATAAACGATTATCAGACACACGGATCGAGAGGAGGTGCAGAACATAAAGGCCACTGGTCCCCATGTGACCTCCTTCTTATAATCTCCACATTTCCATTATGAGGACGCGCCTCCATGAACAACAATCAAGGGGCCATCCATATATTACGTACACAAAAATCCGGCAAAATTGGACCCCCTCCCCCCTGTTCGCAAGCGTACTTTCTTCCACCACCCCCCCTGAGTACGTACGTTTGACGCACCCCCCCCCCGATGACCAGCTGCAGAAAGTGTCTCCAGGCAGCCTGTCTGCACTTTAGGCCAGATTATTGAAGGGCCAATATAGACAAATTATAGGTGTCGTTCACAGCACAGGATAACTGCACATGGCTTTTATATAATGTAATAAAATGCCATGGGACGACTATAGGATAATACAGAGTTATAAATAGGCTAATGTGGACGTCATAATTAGAAATTTATTTTGGGTACGTACACATTTTGTTAACCCCCCCTCCCCCCCCCTGTTCGCACCCGTACGCAAAATCGCCAAAATCCGACCCCCCTCCCCCCCCTAAGTGCGTACGTAATATATGGACGGCCCCCAAGTTCTTTAACTACTACTCCCTGTATGTATATACATTATATAGACATAATTGCAGCATACATACTGTCAGTGGCGTCACGAGGGAGGTGTGGACCGCACCGGGCGACACCCTGAGAGGGGTGACACCAAGTGTGATGACAAAATGATGAAATTTTTGTAAGATGACGAATTCCTAAAAAAAGGTCATCACATTTTTTGCGAGACAAATTCCTAAAAAAACGTCATCACATTTTTTGCGAGACGAATTCCTAATTTTTTTGTGTGAAACGAATTTAAAAAAAAAGGTAATCAAATTTAACCTCTTTTCTGAAACTCTATGCTAATTTCCTTTTTTGAAGCTTTAATGAGGGTGACTTACCGCACTGGGTGACACCAGCCCTATTGACGCCACTGCATACTGTACAGACAACACATGTACATATACATGTATACTTTGTATAGGCCTACATATGCATATATACACATGTGTACACACGAAAGGGGAGGGTAAGTTGCTCCAGTGACTTCGGGGGGGGGGGGCGGGCGGAATAGACGCCCCTGTATGTCATACGTAATGTACACACTTACTTGTATATATACATCCATACAAACATACAAAAGTTTACATACATACACCCATGCATGCCAGTTCCCATGCATCTATATAGTCTGCTTAACAAAATTGTTGAACTGCTTCTTATCATTATTACTATTACATGCCCAGAGGCGTCAACACCATGGAAACCTTGGAGCAAATGCTTCATCCAATAAATGGGGGGGGGGAAGATCTGTCAGTGTGTGTGTGCCATCATTAACGATGAAGAGGGAAGGGGGAGAGAAGGAAAGGGGAGGGGAAGTTGCTCCAATGACTTCGGGGGATATACGCCCCTGTACATGTCATATATATGTATATGTATATATATATATATGTATATATATATATGTATAGATATATGATCACAATCGGTACAACTGACTCAGAGAAGCATCCCTCCGTGTGACAAGCCAAGCACTCTAATCACTCGGCTACCGTTCCCCATGGCACATCCGTCAAGTCCAAAGTGCATTGTGTTTCACTTTGATTGGTTTTCTTTTCGCATCAAAAATCAGATATATGCAACTTGTGACAGTTTCTGGAAGTCTTTGTCTTGCAATTTGCTTGTCTAGTCATTTATAAAACATAACTCAGTAAGATTCATTTCCATTATATATTATAATAACAGCATGATGTTGCATGATTTTTAATCTATTAATCCCAAATGCAATACATGCTTGTGCTAATCAATCCTTTAATTCACAAAACATCGCCTGGCAAACACAGTTTTGTTCACTACAAACCGTAAACTAGTTTTTGTCAGCAGTTTAGCAAAAACTAAGTGCAAAACTCTTCACACATATATTGGTTTCTTCTTGCACATTGCTTAGTGTGTACGTAAATGTCATATCAATGTATATGTATGAAAGAAACTATACAAATTTAAATCAGTTACAGTATCCATACATAGCTCCTTCTGCAAACATTTTTTCTGGATCATGTGAGCCTCTCCGTGGTATTCGGCCGAAAGGTTCAAGGTCTTTATAACATTTCTGGAAAACTTTCTCAACGATGGATCTTGCATCGACCTCCTTAATGTCTCTCACAAGCATAACAGACATTGTAGCTTTTTTCTTGACACATTCCTAAGAGAAAACAATAAGACAATTAATAAATAACTTTCTTAAAATAATTCACCAAAAGGAAATGAAAATCTTCATTTCCGATTAACACTATGATTTTTCTATTTTTACTTATAATGCTTTACTGACTGTATTCAATATATGAAACAATTTGAAATGCACAACAAATAAATTGCAGCTAAAAAAAGAAACTACATATACTGTTTCCACAGCATCTTTGGTTCACACTTGCAAAACGAACAACTCAAAATTATTACTTGCTGAAATATTAATCAAAAATAGCAAATGCTTGGTTGGTCCGAGATTACTGTTCTGCAGACTAGTGATGGCAACACCAAATGCTCTGAGAACACAAGTTTCCAAACTAAACCACTGAGACATACAACAGAGAATCATGACAAACTCATTCAACAGTAAAATCTATCTGCAATGGAGTGGAATAAAATGACATGACAGAATATCGCTATTTCTTGATTCAACCTGATGTTTGCCTTTGAAGTTCAAGTACGATGCATCTCCTTCGTTCATGGCCGACATAAAGGAACAGTGCATAATCGAAGCCGCACGTATCTACAGTAAAAACAGACCAAAACCACCGAGTGCCATGTGAAGGAGTCTGATTTGGTCATTTGATATCTAAAAGAGTTAGATTACGTCATTTAATATTATAGCTATCATATTAGACCATTTGACATAGGCAATAGATTAGGTCATTTCAGAGGAGTTAAATTTAGTCACTTTGATACAGTGGGAGGTACATTAGGTCACTTCGTGTAGTAGTTAGAATAATTCATTCGAAACAGGAGTTATTTGATATTGTAGCTACACTAGATCATTTTACATATCGGTAAGTTAGATTCATTTGATATAGTAGTACAGTGAAGACTCGCTAACATGCTCTAGGATAATGCTCTGTTCCACTTAACGCGAAGTGGTGTTATTTCCACCAAAGCTATTAACACACCATATTGGCTAATGCATCAGGCAGACGGTCAGACAAATGGACTGATGGCTGGACGAATGGTGGGATGTACGGCTGGACGGACTGCTAAAAATGGACTGCCAGCTGGATGGTTGGATGGGTTAAATGGATGGATAAACGGACTGACGGTCAGATGAATGGACCGAGTCAGATGTACGGTCGGATGGACGGCTGAATAAAAACAGGTCCAGGGTGGATGGACAGACTGATGGTCGGATGAAAGTTCAGATGAACACATGGACTGAAGGTCAGATGGACGGATGATTAGGTCAGATGGACAGTCGGATGTAGACAGTAGGTTATTCTTTGCTTTAATCTGTTTTACACATGGTCTGCTTCACGTGCTGTGTCCGATGGCTTGTCCCCAACAACTTATGTTAAAGGGTCGGCACTGTGTTGTAGTTAGAACAACAGTAGGTGTAGCAAGTTACTTCAAGCAGTACCGTAGTTAGATTACCGGTATGTCATTTACGCAAAAGTCAGATTAGGTCATTTTTTTATATCAAAGTTACATTCGGTCATTTGATACAGGAGCAAAATAAAATCATTTTGTATAAGAGTTGATCATGTCATTGATATAGTAGTCCCGATGTATCTGTTTGATTAATACTAATGCCAGCTCATTTGGTAGTCGATTCCACAAAATATGCTACTATTATTCATCAGCATATAGTGGATGTCACTGTGGGAAGTCAACACAACATTTATTTTAAGTCCAGAGTTTATTATCTTTCGTTATCTTTCATTCTTCTCATCATATACGAGTGCTGCATTTCCATTTCCATTTCTGGCTGGTACAACAATTTTATATGACAGCTAGTTTTGATAGCATAATTTATCATTGAATCATTCAAATTATATATATATTTCAATTGTGGCTGCAAAATAAAAATGTTCTGAATAACACAGAATAGAAAACTATTAACATGACTCAAGACGCACCTCAGTGCAAGCCAAATGCTCAAGATTAGTGAAGTCCGCTTTGGCACGGCAGAAGTCGAACATGTGTATTAGCTCGTGAGCTAACACACTGCAACAAACATCACGAGATTTTGAGTTGTTCTTGCATACAACAATCTGGAAACATAACAACAGTCCACATTGAGAAACAGGTACCTTGAATTAACCCTTGAACAGTCAGTAGCACTTTCTGACAATGGTAAAATAAAATCAAAACAGAATTATGTCTCAGGTTTTTAGCAACCCAGTTCATGTACTTGCAAAATTGCTGTTTATAAACTTTTTGTTTCCAAGTTTGAAAGCCCTAAGATCACCTTCCACACAGCAAAAGAACAAAACAATACAAGCAGTCCCATTACGTGCAGCATGTGACACAGGAAATTTCTGTGTATCAATACATGGTAGAATTTTTTTAAAATCAATACACATATCTACTGTAGAGCAGGTGAATTAACTATATAGCTGCACGTCACCACTCCCCACAAATAGTAGCAGCTGTAACTGAGATAAATTATGGCATTTTTGCCCTTGCCTTCCATGACCAGCCTACCTACCCTATGGAATCCATACCAGGCTCTTAGCCAGCCACCCGTCCTTTGGACGGCTGAAATCACTTAGGACGGGCATAAATTGTGTGTGGACGGCATTGGACGTGATGTTCTAAATGTGGTATAATGTATAATCCATTCCCCTTCATCTGTGTAACGATGTTCCTTTTCCCACATAAGATACACTTCTCTAGCAGCTATTTATGACCTAGGATAGGTGTAATTAAGTGCCAATTAGATGAGGTTGTTTCTTGGTAATTGGAAACTGATTTGACTATATACATGTAAATACCTTGACCTTATGAATAATTATCAGGGCTTGGATTGATAACAAGTAACGAGACATGTGATCAATATCTGTTCCCTAGGCAATATTATTCAAATAAGGGAATTAAAAGTTACAATCTGAAGTTAACTGATTGTTGTTTGTATCATTGTGTGTAAAACAAAACTGTTACAACTGTGATCAAAACCCAATAATCCTTCAGTGTAGGGGCATTGCAGACTTTTACAGTCGGACTCGTACGGTCATGGCATCAGGTGGTCGCGAATTCATACGGTCGCGGCATCGAGCGGTCACGACTTTCAATGCTTTTGGATGCCCTACTCTTTATTTCTGGCTAAGGGCGTGACCCATACGCTTCACAGTCCAATACAGGCCCTTCATGCTAAAGCATGCTGTGTGGAAGTTGATCTTAGAGTTCTTTCATTGATGCTAAATAATTTTTGTAATTTTAGCTGCAGGCTGAATATTTTTAGTACCAGTAAGTCTCTTTCCCAGAGGATGTCAAACTGCTTTTTTCACTAATCATGTAAAAGGAACACCTAGCAAATTCAAATGTTTGCACACTGAAAGTCACTCTATACCTGATAATTTTCAACTGTATGACATTGTTCAAGGCAATCAATTGCATGCCTTGGCAAGTCACACTTTTGCAACATGTGTTGCACTGATGACACTGTTTCTTCAGCCTGTTGCAGCAGGCTAGATGTCACACAGACCAGCTCATGTTTCATATTCTCATATCTAGCTGGAAAATGATTTACATCCTGCCATACTATTGTCACCATATTATCAGCAAGCACTAAAAGTGGATCATCCTCTACGCTTTAGTTAGGTCATATGGTTTCAGTTGCAGTAGCTCAAACCCATGCCATGCATGTCCAGTGCTGTCATATAGCATATAAAACCAAATTATATTCTTTCAGTAATGTCTGTAAAATATTTAGCATTGACTGCAGCACCCAGATGTTGACTTTTGTCAACAAACACCCTCAGTCCTTAACACTGACCATTGTTGACAACAGATTCAAGTGTTAAAATGTCTGGAAACAGTAGAAAATGTAGCCAGAAAAATTAATTTTTTCATATTAAATCACAAATCACTTGCCCATTACCAGACAGCAATGTGGCATTTAATTGTATACGGGCAATTTTTTAATCTTCTTATAGCAGTTCAAATACCTTCATCTCGGACAGCCAACGTCTTTGAGCTTTCTATTCCACAGTATATGATATATCAATATGGACTTATAACAAGTAGTCATGGTGACTTTGTCGTCTCTCAACAACTGCACATAAATGAGTCTGCACTTTACAAACTTACTATAATTTATTAAATAATCATTATTATAGTAAAACTTAGAATTATCGTTTTTCAGACAGAATAGAAACATTAACCATACTTGATTGTTAGTAGGATCATAGCCACCATTAACTCGTGAGATACATTCCTCACAAGATACATGTCGACTTGTGTCAAAATCACTAAAATATAAACAGCAAATAAACAGCAAATTTCTAAGAGTTGTTAAATAAAGGAATGCAGATGAATTCCTGACATTTTATTAACTTTACAAAAAGATGCAAGTAAATTATTGACCTTTCTTATTATTGGCTTTGCTGTCACCCCAATAACCAAAATTCAAAATATTTCACATGATCAATTTGTACAGCACTCACCAGTAAGTAACACTGAACAGTACGCATACAAAACTCAGCATTCAGACTTCATAAGCAAGTACTGAATCACGTAACAAAAATTTAATTAACTTAAGTAATTGGACATCTAACACTGAAAAGAAATTTAAAATGCAAGCTTATCAATTTAACAGAACAGTACATCTGCAATAAACAGCACAAAGTGTAAATTAGCTAAGAAATCTTTATCGTTCAGGAGAAATGAAGTGGACAGTCTAAAACAAAGAAAAACTTACCATCCTTGGCTTTTCAAAGCACCAATCAATAATTTCACCATAGGGTCTATAAAACAAAAACATAATAACTAGAACCTAATTAAAAACTGTGATGCAATCCACCTCATTTAAAGATATCAATACAAAATTCTTACAGCAAACTGACATAAATAATAATAATATAATAATATTAACGACAATCTATACGGTGCTGTAACATGGCCTTACCGCTACAAGGATACCTTACAACTACTAGCGGGCGGGATAAGCCTTAGTATAGGTAAGATTTGAGCTTAGATTTGAAGGAGTCTAAATACTGAATTGGCCAGTCTGATGGCCAATATCTTAAGACTGGCCAAATTCAGGTTTCTTTCACTGATTTTGATTTATCCTAAAAAGCCTCTTATGGATAGCTGACATTCTGTCAGTATAATAATGTACTGTTATTTAACTACACAGATTCGACTAACCTTTAACAGAACAAGACTTACCCAAGTTTCTCCCTCCAAGTATCCCCTTAAAAGCTTTGGCTGCATACACTGTATAGTGAGTCAGTATTATCATGTGCATATGCTTCTAGACATTGACTATATAGCACCATTGTGAAAATGCATTGCCCTGTCCAGCCTAGATGATGTCAAAGTCATTAAGAACAGAAACTTAACGAATAAACAAAAGGTGCTTAGATAACTAGAAGTCACCAGTGCTGGCAAGCTACAGCTCAGGCATAGAGCCAAACTAATGGATTCCTACTCAGAGCTGACACCAGACACCAAGCTTGGCGTCCTTGGACTGTGTAGCATCGAAAGAGAGGAGCAACTGGCAACGAGGCTCACATCACATGAATCCCAAAACCAAATTCCCTTTCAAATGGCAGAAGATGCTGTGTCCAAGCATCCCTTTGCAACTGGGTCTGTGAATGACAACATTCTTGCAGCCAGCAATAGGTCATAGATCATCAGCACAGTAGGATGGTCAGCAAGATACCAAGAACTCTCTTAGCCTTTCCAACGGAGCCTGATACTATGCTATCTAGATAGTATTTTAAAACCCTTTAAGATGGATAGTATCATTTGTAACATTATATCTTCCTGTCTTCATGGATATGTGAATGCAAACTCCAATGGGTGTGTCATTGTCCTCCGTTACATGTTTCCAACGATCTCCCATATATATATATATATATATATATATATATATATATATATATATATATATATATATATATATATATATATATATATATATATATATATATATATATATATATATATCTTGTGATCTGGGCTTGACCCTCGTACAAGGCAACCCGTAACTTTGGACTTTCAAAATTGTAATTGTAAGTTCATTTTGTCCTTAGTCTATTACTTCAAACTGTACAAGGTGTTAGCATAACTGTGTTGGCAGTTACAGAAACAGATACATTTGCAATAGAAACAAAGGCTACTGTATTTGGTTGACCAACTGTGTTGACATTGGGGATTTTTAAATTATTGATAAACCTTCAGTTTCCAAAAACATTCAATATCATTACACTGGACCCTCACTATAACATGTGTTGACATAACATGAATTTAGGTATAAAACAGTTATGACCATGGATCCCAAGGCTACTTATGTACATTTATAATCTCTGTTGAATCTGTACTTCCAAATTCAGAAGAACTTCTTCCAATAAATCAGCGTTAGATGAGCTTCAGCTCTGATTTAAGCTCAATTCATCTCCAAAACGCAATGTAGAATATATTCTTAAGTAATAATGCAAAATTGCTTTCATCATCATTTTGTCATTTACATTCAACTACAAGAAATGCTCTGGTAAAATTGCCAATTTTTTCAATCTTCTCATTAGAACCATGACTGTTTTCTGAAAGTTATTTCGATAAAATGTACAGATATTGAAGCAGTGCCCTCATGAAGAATTTAACCCTTCTAGAAGAATATTATTTAGCCAAATAAAAGGTCAGCAGACTCTTCTGACTTTAGAAGTCATCATCTTCATAACGTGGTAGATGCTAAAAATGTACTCTGAACGTCAATTGGGCTTCTAAACTTGGCACACACATTACCAGGTAGCCTCTATTATCGCCCAAAACAGCGCGCATCAGTTCATTTATCTTTAGATGGCACAACTATTTGCATAGGTAAAACACAACTGTAACGTTATTGCATGTCAAAATATTACATGCAAAATTTACTTTAAACAAATCTCTCACTTTTCTGAATACACCACGATACATTATTGAAGCATTTGAGCGTTTGACCGGCTTTTCGACCTTCGTGCATTTTATCGAAAAATCCTTTCTTTTTGACGCCTTGTCTTTCTGGGTAAAAGAAGTACCCATAATCTTCCTCAGAGTCTTTCTGCCTAGAATTATCTTTCTTTGGCTGCTCAGAATCGGCCATTTCAGCTGGTGATTTTCTTAATACGAATTTCGGGCAGGCTTACTTAATTCCAGCGCACCAATATCCTTCGAGTCTAGCATCATAGCGGTAACAGGTAAACAGCACACCGTGAGTTCAGAAGCCGTTTCGCAGAGCGGCCAAAATCAAACAAATTAAGCTTAGCCGACCATTAAGCTAATAATTTTAAGCAACTGTGCATGGCTGTAATTAAGTGTTAATTACGACTTCACTATCTGAGCCTCAGCATAGGCCGGGCAGGTCTATATAAAATCTGAAATCAGAATAATTATACTGCTTGAAGGGCGCGATGCGTCAGGTTTTCAGGCAATTGATGATCATCGGGATCCGCCAACGATTTTAAGGCATTTCGCTCCAGACAGCAATTAGCTTAGTTATGATAAGCAAAACTATTGTAATCGCCATCTAAAAATTTCTTAATCGCTAGAAATCGTTATTTAATCTGTTTGAAGTGGAAATATATAAAGCTGACGCTACCAGCTTGCACACATGAAGCCAATATATGACCCATATTCCCATATAGAATCCGTAAAGGGCCGGCATTGTCTAATGCCTGTTGAAATGCTGTCAGAGGAGGGGTGACAGAGGAGCGAGAGGCAGATGATGCTGAGTGAGCGGCGATATTGGGATATAGGAATTGTGCATTTGTACCGCTGCGTTCTATTCAGTGGCGTAGCTAGGATATTTTGCGCCCGGGGACGAACTATGAATTTGGCGCCCCTCCCCCCCCCCCGTTTTACTATTTCACATTTTCCACATAATCGAATGGCAATTTTAATTTTTTTTAATGAAATAAAATATGAAAAATACAGACAGTACATGCATGTTTCCCCTTAGTGCTCAATGGGGCGCCAAAATCATACCTAAGAACTTATTTGTAAGTAATGAGGATATAATTGGATATATTTGGGGCGCTAAAATTAAATCTTATGCATTCATTTGTGATAAATTAGTTAAAACTGCATCAAAATTAAGAGTAAAATTATTTATCTTAACCCTCACTTTGGCGCCCCCTTCCCTTGGCGCCCGGGGACACATGTCCCCTCTGCCCCCCCTAGCTACGCCACTGGTTCTATTTTATCACAACTTTATCCCGGACTCGAACTTCTTTGGAAAACCTCCTTTGATTTGACGTAGCGCTCGTGAATAACGGGTGTCCTGCGGTTGGCCTTCAAATGACGCTTTAGAAGTTTTGGAGATTACGATTACGAATGCAAAAATTCTACTCAGTATCGTATCAAGTGCAACTTGCTCGTTTCGGTGTAAATGGAATTATGGGATGCTAGTTCTAGTAAAATGGCGGATTGTTACTTGGTTTATTTATTAGTATCGGCGTAAAACCTTCTCATTTGAGTCCTTTTTCAAAATTACTGGACGATTTGTGGAACCGCAATTCAATGGATCACACTGATCATTCTGAGGCGGCCTTGAATGGCGTCAGGTGCAGTTACTGCGAGGAAGTCGTGGTCGAAGGCGTTGTTATTGAATGCGCCCAGTGCATCGGAGTCAACCTTTGTTTACAGGCAAGTCACGTGATTTATAAGTGAGTAAGCTATGAAATATCCTCATTACACAAAAGTAGCGCATTTGCACTAAAATGGGGTACAATGCAGTTACTGTGAACGCCATCCAGAGAAAATTTACAAACACAAGGCCGCCATGTTGGCTGCTTTGCAAAACCGGAAACGTCAGTTTCGGCGGTGCTTTAAAATATCAGCATTGTCGATCGTGTAAGTTAATGGTGATGTGATCCATATTCGTAGAATTGTTAATTAACACAATGTGCACACCTATAGTCCGTTTTGTTAGTGTAACATTGTGCATTTTCCGCGTACAAGCAAAAATTTTACATATTTGGAATCAGCTAGGAGTGCAGATAATGATAGGATACCTGCACATTTTCTAAAGTGAAAAAAATTTTTTCGGAAATTTTATGTTGCATGAAGCACTATATATAGGGGTCAGTCCATTGGAAATCACCAAGGGCCTGCATGTGTCCTATCTCAGATTTGGCTGTAATTTTGCTGTTTTGTAGTTTGATATGTTTGTACATCATATTGAAATTTTCAGAAGCCTATCACCATGTATCTGCATTGTATGGCCGACGGTAATGGAGGTGGTTTGAAGCACTCGCGACATGTTTAAACTTGAACTTGACAACATGTTCAGAGGCCTGTATCTCAGGAACGGATGCACATAGGCTGGCAAAATTTGGTGATTTTGTACGACTTTTTTGTGTACTTTCTGATTCTGTAAGTCATCCTGAATTTAAACAAATAGTTTACCACTAATATTGGTATAAAAGTGGCCAAAAACGCAGTTGCAAGTGTAATCTGCAATATTCATGGCATTGCATCAGTGAAGTCAACACAAGCTATTGCAGATATTGTACATTTCTGTAATCTGCACATAGTTCACTCTGTATGTAACAAATATTAACTCTATGTCTTCATGGTGATAAGAGTCTTCAAACTTGGTCCGTCCCAAAAACTGCTTCATCTTCGGCTGCAAGTATGCGCATGTGGGACAAAAGATAGAACAATGCTTTTGACTTAGCGTTGCAGAGCTTGAACAGACCTTTCCAGTAATATATGATTTGTTTTGTGCATGCGAGTCCCCAATTTTTTCTAAGCTTTTTTTTAAAACAAATGTCAATTTATATACAACAGGGTTCCCACTCATTTATTGTTTTAAAATTCCCTGACTTTCCAGATAACTTTCCAAAAAATTCCAGATACATTGATTAATGAAAGTTTGAACAATAAAACTATTTTAAATATTTTTAGCAGCTCCTCCTCCCTTACACATGGTGGACATGTGCTGTATTGGACCCTGGTGCTATGGCATGGCTATTTTGGAGGAATGTTTCACTGGGAGAGGTTATCACCCCTCTTGACCGTAATACAGTCAGTTTACTTCTTAATCATTCACTACGCCTAGGCATGCAAATCGAGGGTTTCCCATTCCTATCTCTACATTATCAGCACCCACCAGGATGGCTGAACGGTTCCAGTCTGGAAGTGAAGTTTGAACAAAAGCTGCCTCAGGATCCAAACTGGGTCCAAACAGTTTTAATTGAAGTATCTAGTGGAAATCGCTCCTCGTTTAGGCTTCTCCTATCTGGGTCTTCAATCGTAGCCTGGGATCGAACCTCCCACTGGTCTAGGTCATCCTCAACTACGGAAGCTGGCACCTTAAATACTTCTTCTAAGAAAGCTAATAATCTTCGTGTTCTCTCCACCCTTAGACTAGGATCACTGAACACAAAAAACACGATCTGAGATTCACTTAAAATCATGTTTTAATTTACACAAATTAAAACAACTTAGATGCAATAACAGCAACTCCAGACAGATTATCAGTCAGTAAGTGTCTCTCACAGAACATTTATGGAGCTCAATAATTGTCAACTGTCACTACAAGTCACGATTGACTGCTATGCACACTTACAACTTAAATTCAACAGAAAGATCTTCACACATAAATTATTTCACTTAAAGGTTCTGCAACAGTGGTCACTGAACTTACTATGGCACAGCAAGGGAAAATCTGTACTTCCTAAGCGGTGCTCACACAACAAGCAAAGGGGCCTCTTGCGCTTGCGCTACCAAGCAATGCAATAACTCACAATATTAACTCTATATACAGCAAGCAGATTTCTATAGCTAAATCTATGGCCACATTCAACTATCTTCCAGTATAGGTTAAACGTAACAGTTATACTGCAGCTAAGACTAGCACAACAACGTCACTCATGGTAGCAGTTTCAGCCACTACGAGTGTCTGCAGTCATGTTGTAATTTCAGTATTTCATTTTTTTCATTTTCTCTAGTTCAGCTATTTCCATGTCAAGTTTATGTCACCAACACTTGCTTGACTTTTGGCACTCACACTGGGTTGACTTCTTGTAGCACTCACAATGGGTTGACTTTGTATTGTTGCCCTGCCAGAATTTTTTCTCTGCTTTGTTCGGGGCAAAAATCGCCCTCTGCACTGGTTACTTCTATGACTGCCCTAGGTATGCCCTGGTTAAAAAAAGTCTGTGCCGCCACTGCCACCAACACCTATAACTGCGGATGTTGAAACCTGACAGCCTTATGGATACGAGGCTGAAAAAAGATGTCAAATTTCCTGTCAGACTCTCAATGTGCTTCATATCTTTAGTAGACTTTTTGCATGGCAGTTTAATTTTGCCTATGTCTCATGTTGTTTAAGTGGATAATTCTTTTGCAGCCATTGCAAAAGGTTTCCTGTGTAGAGTTTTGATTCTCCTGAAGCCATGCAGAAAATTCTGGATAACATCTGGATCTAGCCGAAGTTCATTGAATACAGTTCTCTTTTGCACAACATGATTTTCAATTTAAAATTATGAGTTCTTGCAACAACAATGGCATTCACCATGTATACCTAAAACAAAAATAATCACATTTAACTCAGACATCTTCAACACGTGATCAAACATATTTAAGTGTACATTATTATTATTCTAACCTACATCCAATTGCTGACTGCATAGTACATGGTCATCGTATGTGACAATAATATCTAAGCTCTGGACTTTTCACAAAACAGAATGAATGCATGAAAGGCATTTTGTTTTACTATATTCCTCAAAATTTCTCCTACCACCAGGATTAAGCATTTGCGCAATCACAGCTCCATCCAAAACACAACAGTGTACACTCGTTCAGTCGTATCTCTTCCACATATGCGAAAACATATTGAACTAAATGCGGTCTGTACAAAGCCTGACGTTGAAATTGTCAAGCGCACAAACACTCTAGAGCTTCATATTCGTCTGAACTGTGATTGGGCAGTTCTTGGTCATTTACCTCTGGACATGGGCATCCGGAGGGGATAGGGCATTTGCCCCCTGGATTTTGCAAATATTACAAAAAATTAAATCTTTTGATCATTATTACAACAGTATTACGATAATTACATCAGTCCCAACATGATTTTCAATGTTAAAAACAATTATTTAGGTAAAGTCCTTGATCATTATTTATTTTTAAAAGAATTTTATATGAAAAAACGCCATTTTGCCCCCTAAAATGTTTTCCCCCCTAAAAAAATTCCTGCGGACGCCCAAGCCTCTGAACCTTGGGCGTGAAATCGCTATCGCATCCATTCAAGTGTGGTTGAGTGCAGCCGTTGCCTGCATGTAGGATGCGAACATCCCCTTCATCCCATGAATTCACATTAATGCCATCTGGAAATGATCCTAGCTTTTGAAACCCGCTTACAATGTCAGAGAGAGTTTTGTAGCCTAGACAAGAATAATTGCTCTTGACAAACCTGGGCAACCCATGTTTTCCCGTGTTTACTTACTGGCCCAGTTAGCTACATCGGTAAGAGCGTAGGCTGCGTCTCGTGCGCCTCTGTGTTAGAGAGCATGTGCGGACCGCGGTTCACTTCCCGAAGGTGGCTTATTTCAGAGATTTAAAATCTCGGGCTAGCACGGTCCCAACACGGGGACCTTAAATGGCGTGGCACTAATTCAAACGGGCAGCGGTGATGAAGGATCTCACCCGATCAATTCCTTGAAAAATGAGCAGCGTCGAGGCCATATACGGTCGCTATAGAAAATCGCGTACATTTGCTTTCTGACAGAAAATGCAGCGGGTCCAATCCACGGAATTTGCGCCTGGTTCAGGATCCATTGACAGTAATAGAGCAATATACAGGTTAGATCAGTAGGCGTAGTTGCAGTAACGGGGTCGGTTTTAGCGGGAAATATTTTGTATCTTTTTTTTTATCAGTATGATAATGTCTTACCAAAACCACCTAAATTTCTTTCAAACAATCAATTAAAAGAAATATCAAAAGTTTGGAAAATTTGTCAACTTCAAGAACACTAGCCGGAAGTGTCCAAAAGTAGCACAAAATATTTTCATTTTCAGGAATAAGCCCAAAAAATAGCCCAAGTTAACATAATAACCTGTGCCAAAATAAGATTAAATTTCTACTTTCTCGAATACAATTAAAAATGTGCAGGTATCTAGTTCGCATACTCATATCATAAGTAACTCATAAAAAAATATTCATGCTTGTACGCAGTGTTTGCACAATGTAAGGGTTAAGTGATTTTAACAAAACGCACTACTAAGAACATTCTGTAAAAAGTAATATGATTATAGGAAAGGGACACGTTGTTTAGTCCTCTGATATTGAGTCTGAATAGGATTTCAGAAGATGGAGTCGCTTCCATTTGTTTACAGTTGTATAAGAAAAAAATTGTGAATAAATTTAGTAAATCTTATCAGAAAATTGGTAGAATTGATGACAATTCTTATGTCTAGCAGCACATCACTAGGTTAACTACCATACGACCACCTGTGGCCAATCACCGTGTAAATGATATGACCACCGCAGACTCGGATAGTATAGAGAGCTGTGACCTCCCACAATGGAAATCACTAAGTAAGTACCACTGCAACAACTCTGCATTGGCCAAATGCTTCGACAGTCTTTAAATCGTCCAATCCTCCTCACGCAGCTGAGACGTATTCAAGATCGCAGCAAAAATGTATGATATGATTATGGTATGTGCCATTGTGAGTTCCGTTCCATAGGGAAAGCAACATGGATTGCGTGAGAGCCCATGAAAGCGCTGCATTGTGGCTCAGCCAAAAGACCCATACCCGAAGATTGCAGACTGTGGGGTGGGATGTAAGGCTAATGGCTTGGCGTCAGCTACAGGCATTTAAGATGGAACGGCATCCAGTCAGTCACCCCCTTCCGTATACTGCGATATATTTCTTCACTGATTTACAGGCCTAACGGTCGCCCCTGACAGCCGGTAGCAGATACAGGGTAGATTTTGGGGATTGATTTAAGGGCCCGGGTGCAACCCTTGGCAAAATTATAATTATGTGTGAGTGGCCTATAAATTGCCTGTTTATTCTGGGGTTCATTCACAGCCCTAGAAAGTTTTACCAATGAAAAGATTTGCAAATCAGATATCGAAGCTTCACAGGTCTCTACACAGTGCAGGTTGTAGGTTGACAGAACTGACCTACACCAGACACAACCAATGTTACAAAAGTCATTGGATTAGTTATGATTTATAATACAACTTGTGTAGTTACAGGTTTTATTGATTTTGTTGATATTTTTTGCAGTGTTTTTCATGTGGTGTTGAAATTGGATCGCATGAAAGAGACCACGAGTACAGAGTGCAGGTGGTATGTACCTTTTGAGATACCTAATATTTTTATATTAAAGGTAAATGTATACATGTTTCTATAGTGATTGTATGGCCTGTCCTGTTCATTTTCACTGAATTAACCGGGGTGGGGATATCCTTCACCACAGCTGCCCCTTTGAGTGGGTGCCATACCTTTTGAGGTCCAAATGTACAGACCATACTAGCCCGAGATATAAATCTCTGAATTAAGCCACCATTAATTTTCACTTCTGGTGGATCCAGTGGAGAAAAAAGTAGCATGTTGTGCCATTAAAATTGCAGATTGGGGCCTAATTTGAAGGGTTTCGGAATATGCAACTACAGGGTATAATTTTAGAACCTATACAATAAATACATATACAATTCCAGCCCAGAACCATATTTACTTGGCTATGTATATATATTTAGATTGTATTTTACAATGGACGGTCATATACAATGTAGGAATAGAAGCCAATTACTGGACATGTATACATGTGTAGATCGGATTTCAACTCACAGTGTGGGCTCATATATAGTTTATGAATAGAACCATATTCAGGGAGACCTGTGTATACAGAAGGAAATTTAACCCATGCTCTAGGGTCTTGCTTAAATAGAACTGTATTCAGGCAGACATGAATATATTCATCAGATTTTAACTCATGGTTAGAGTCTTGTATACATAGTAAGAAGTGAACCATAAATATATACAGGTTCCCCAATAACCTGCATGATTGGCTTGTTGTTTGTAATATATAGAATACTATGACTGTTACAGCTGTTTGATAAGGTTTCTAGATTAAGGTACTTGAGATGTTGATGTTTGCTATCCTTGAAGGTTCCTGAAGTTGCTGAGCAGCTGCACATCTTTGATGAAAAGTGGACAGCGTCAGAGGACGAGACTTTGATCGAAGCCGTTGAGCAATATGGATTTGGTAGCTGGTGTGTACTTACTTGCTTACAAAACTGACTTATTTGGACATATGTTTCAATCATTTTAAAATCCCAAGCTTCAGTCTAAGCACATTAGTACAAGTCGTGTTTAATTTTAGTTAAGACAGATACTGGTAGACTGTTCAGAAAGTTATTCAAACAGACGAGAAGTCCCAACATTCATGTGTCGATGTACAAAAGTGGAGAATGAAATCACCCCATGTCGTGTAATGCAGCATCTGGTCAACATGTTATGTGGAAACACGAGGGCGATCAAGGACAGTTTTAACCTTTCACAATGTATTGTTACGCGCAATGACCTCAAGGGTTAGAGAGTTGAGTTGACCCAGATGGCCTGGTGTTCCTTGTAAGCTAACCAAGTGCTGACTGAGCATGATGTTGCTTACATCATGTTTCGCAACAATGTCTCCACAATGCAATGCAAAGTAATGACCGTGTGTGACTGACAGTGTTTCTATTCACTCTGGGCATAAGGGGCACATTAGAAATGTGGTGTTGTATGTACTATTCTGCATGAACAAGTAAGACTAAGCCACTGCCTAGAGTGAACCGTAAATGGGCAATAAAATCCTGTGTATTCAACGCTGTACTTGCTCAAAACTGTAGAATCTGATGTGTCATGTGTACTTGTCTGTTGTAGGCAAGATGTAGCCAACTGCGTGAAGACAAAAGATGCAAGTGGTATGCTGTGCTCAGACAATACTCATTGATTAATAAACTGTTGTTGACTACTTACTACTGAGAAGTGACATTCAATCCTGTAGCTGTACATTCTTTGAGGAACTGATGAAATTTATGATTGATAAAAACCCTCCTTTCATTCTCAGTAGGAAACATTTTTTCAGACCTCATATTTCGATTTACTGGCTTCGAATGTTATAGGCAGTTCTTGACAGAAAAATTAATAAATAGATGAGCCTATTATGTTTTGGATATGATATTCTCATCTTTTAGATTTAATTTTTTTGTCTGATTATTTATGAGACTTGACATAGCATTATGACAAATTTTCTATGTATCGTCGATGCCGCTTAAGTGCATAGCCACGGGACTTCCATGAACCTATGCATTTAACTGATGTATGCACATGAAAGGAGTTCATATGTACTGTCTAAAATTGCGTTCTTGTGTACCTCATAGTTGACTGGAAGCTTCTTTACATTTTTAAAGTATCGAGGAACATTGCACTTGCAAATCACCAGTGCTTCTAACTTTTCTCTGCCATTCATATCGCATGCCAACAAAACCTTCAAGCGATCTTTGACGATTATAGACCCTGGTTGGTTTTGTTCCTTTGAGCGACAGTGTGCCATCATGAAGCTGTCACCAATACTGCACTGCAGCCCAGTCTCATCTGCGTTTAAAATGTCTTTTGGGCTATAGTCTTTCAGAATTTCTGGACCTCCATCACCCATGGTTCAGCTCCAAAATTGTCAACATCCTGCTTTTTTACCATGCTGCCTTTTGCATTTGATTGTGTTGCATGCTTTCAATCTTATAAGAAAATTATTACCAAACCGTGTAACTGTCTTGTTATAAAAGGGTGTAGACATTTTACAGATGTGGGTGTTTTCTAGAGTGCTGAATTTTTGCAGTTCGGTTGGATGGTGAAGGTGTTCAGTCCATCTGTTCAGTCCCACTGCTGAAATTTGACATAATTTCTAGAAAGCTTAGTTGCATACTCAGAATGCTTAGTTGTTTACTCAGAGCCACACGAGCAACTTAGACTCGGCCAAGGTATGAGTAAGGCCAAATGATTGCACCATCGAATATACTGTAGTAAGAAAGGTAATTTAATCATTCATTTAGTACACGCCTCTGCGAACGCTAATTGCTTCATGGTTACATGAGCGGACAATATATTGTCAGTTTTGCATGAACTGTGATTTGAATCCTGGAGACTGATGTGAAAGGCAAACCCAGTTGCAATCTGGCACTGTCTATTTTATGAGCCTTTACTAATAAATTTACTAAATTGTGCAGTTTGTCTCCAACTTCTGTAGGGCCCGTAGAGTAATGGATAAGACACTGGCGTGAAGCTCAAGGCTCAAGGTACCAAGATCGAACCCGGTAGACCCCGTAAGGTTTATTCAGCCTTCCACTCGCTAGGTGGCAGCGGTGGTTAAATGAATAAGTAGGCCATGACTGGCGCCATGTAGCTGCCGCTTAAACAGTTATATTCGACTCCTGTAAAACTGTTATCATGTGCTTATACTGTATACATGTATGTAAGGCGCCCTGGGTGGCTGCCGTTTCTACTATATCTATGTTCACTGTACAGCGCAGTGCATTTACAGGCGCTTAATTAAAGAACAGATTATTATATTATTATATTCTATTCTGTAGTAGCAAATAACTTTGTGAAATATTATTTGTTATTTCATGTTTTTTGTACTTGTTTTTAGAATGTGAGAAGCATTACTGTGATTACTATATAGAAGGAAATATTGGTCAAGGTATGTAATGTGGGGTGTAGTTTTGAAATTCTCTACCATTTCTATGTAGGGATCTTGATAAACCTTTGAAGCAGTATTTTTAACATTATTAATACTGACAGTTAGATAGTGCTGCATAAGTATAAGATATTAATAATAATTAGTAATTGTTATGAATTAGCAGTGGTCATAATATTTCACAAATCTATGTGAATGCATGGGGTAAAACTCGCCTAATGACTAAATTTCAGGGGTCTTGTATAGTTTCAATTGATGCATAGTATGATGGTAGTCAAATTAATGAATTTAGTTATAAATGTTTACAGAAAAATGCTGATTATTATTGCAGGCCTTGAGTCTAACCGTGGCTTTAAAACCAGAAAATCTTTTTTGAAAATTTAATTGAACTTTTATAATTTTTTAGCTACAGCAGCTTTGGAGAAACCCATGAAGTGCTTCGATGAGACTGAAGGTACAATGTTATACAGTTGAATGTGTGATTTATGTATCACTTTATTCATTTACCAGTTACAAAGTACATTATTCTGTCCAGGCAGGAGATGATGAAACAAAATCTGACTGAGAAATGCTTGCAATATGTTTTGTCAACCTCATCTGCAACGAAGGTGCTTCTTGAAACTGCACTTGTTCCTGCTTTGGCTAGAAGCATGAAATTTGAAAGTTGGAGTTTAAAAATTGTTAATGTTGTTAGATATGTACTAGAGGCATTCTAAATTTTGCATTATTTAAATAAATGAGAGTAAAATTTTGCTAAGTGTTATAGTAATGGACTATTGTCTTGGATTATTACTACTGTTTTGTCTGTAAAACGTGTTTGTACTTAACTCTTTGTGAATTAAGTGTTAATTGTCATTTAATGTGGAGAGATTTTATTGTTGGATTGAGATTATTAGCAAGAGAAATTGTTACAACCATGTAGTGCAACAGGTTGGTACATAATGAGTTTGTTGGTCCAAGGTCCGCGTGAGTCAGTTGTGCACTGGCAAATTGCAAATTTCCTCGCTGTGTATTTTCGATACCTAATTCATTTTTTTGTGTTTCATTGACAGTAAACCCTTATAAAAATGTTGAAAGTCTGGAATTCCTACTGATGCTAGAACCTGATATGCTTTTCAGAGTGTTTTGATTTGTTGGCTCCAGTCAACCTCACTGTACTTGAGCAGCAAGAACTGGGATACATGGCTTTGAGAGATGACTTTGAAAGGGTTTGTTTTTCTATACTGCTTTATCAGTTTTAGTAATGATGTAAAATTATGCACGACTTACTACTTTACATCCTCAGGTGAAAGTTCTAAAAATTCTGACTGGTATGTTTAAGGCTGGATAGTTTACAATTCATATTTTACTTGTGTGTAAACAATTAAACATACATGGATTGCTTTAATGGATGTTGACTGGACTGACCCAATATGTTGGCTTTGCTTAGCAGCACTGTAGAAGTTTTACAATTAGGTAACACTTTTAGGACTTTGTAGTATTCAAAAATTAAACTTCATATCCAGAGTCTTATTTTAAAATATTTACAGATAAATTTTCCAATATGTATCTTTCAATCTCCCCCATGATAGGGAAAAAGCCATATAATTAAATTCATGGGTAAATTCATGAGGGCATTTTGGCATCGTGTCTTGATTGTGTCGTCTAATCTCTCACTGATAAACTCTACTTGATAGTATACCATGCTTTTGTGAACAGTAGTCATTTGTAATTATTTGTAATTCTGTAACAAGTTGCGACCTTGTCAATTAGTTGCATTGATTGCTTGATTGATTTGATTCATCTGCTTGTATGTAATAATGATTTATGGGTGCTAAATTTTTGAGCAGATATCGATGATTAACGGGAAGAGTTCCAACTACGTTAATTTTTTCCTGAATAATCTTATGTGTTATAAGAATTTGAAATAAAAATCATTTCAAGCAAATATCTACAACTGAAAAAATTCACGTGTTACAGGAATTTAATAACGAAGCTGAATTACTTCTTTGTGACGTTGCACTAAACTATGATGACACACCTTTAGATATTGGTAAGTTATGAATTTTAAAGTTAATTAGACCTTACTGATTTAATTACATTTTGGGAGGCATGTTGGCCAATTTGTTATGTGGTGGTTGTGTGAGGAATCGTACTGTTCCATGTAATATCATGTCGAGATGTTTTACGTAGTTCTTGTTCATTTGTTGTTCTTGAAATTGCTTTTCAGCTAAACGATCCTTCAGCTATATTACTGTGTTAGTGTGGACACTGTGTAGCAAACTAGCTGTTACTTTCCTTTGATATTTCAAAAGACTTGTATACTGTATAGGCATTATTCCAATCATGATAAGTTTTTTTAGCTATCACCATGTTGTGGTACATTTTTATAGTTAATGTTCAATTTAATGAGACAAAACACTGTTTTCTTCAAGAACATTTATAATTGATTTTAATGTTATTGTTTTGCTGCTTGTTTAGCATTCAAATTATTTCAAGTTGATACATATCGGCATCAGTTGAAAGAGAGGCAGTGGCGAAAGAATTTAGCCAAAGAGTATAGCATTCTTCACAATTCAACATCTGTAGGATTCCGTACTTACTATACAGCAAAAAAGAAACAGTCCAGGGAAGACAGGTGTGGTTTCATAGCAGTTGGCTGCATTGGATGCTGTCTTTGTTTGCGGTTAATTCATGACTTGGACATACTCTGTTAAATCATCAGGTTGCTGTACGATATGTCAACTCTCTGTACTCATCTCTTTCATTGCTGCTTTATCAAACAGGCCTATGATGATGATGATTATCCATCAGATAATATATCCTCTTAACTACAGCTTCAAATTGGCTGTGGCTTCATACTTAGAAGAAGAAGAAGAGCAGGGTATGAAGTGTTGGCAACTTCATTTTCTTAGCCTTGGCATGCGAGGGTGGATGGCCAGTCCTCTCCCTCGCTGTCACATCGTCCCACTGACAGTGTATCGTCAGTGTACTTGTTATAGCTGAGTTGGCTAGGGGTGCTGGTGGAGCAGAAATTTCAAACCAAATGAAGATGAGGTTAAGTGAAGTAATTGTTCGTTTGTTATATGCCTGTGTCTGTTCTCAGAAGTGTGGTTTGTTTTTAAGTCCTTGTCAACTGAGGCACAAATGTGACGGTCTTTCTATACAAGTTAGCTTCTCAACTAATTGTCAGTTTCACTTGACTGACTGCGATTCAAACCTGAAATTCGGAAGTGAAAGACTTACGCTTTAGTAATCTGCAAATGGCATGCAGGTACAGATAAAACAGCAGATATCTAATGTGGGGCGTGGTGGCTCAGTGGTAAGTTCGGCGCCTTGTGGCCGAAGGGTTGCAGGTTCAAATCCCACTCTAGCCGCTGTGTACGGACCTCGGGCAAGTCCTTCACTCGCGATTGCTCATGGCGCTTCGGCGTGAAAATTCCGACACAGTATCAATGCTGTAGTCGGGAACGCCTCTGAGTAATAGTAGACATGAGGAGGCGCTATAGAAATATCCGAAATAAATAAAATAAATAATGTAGGACAATTTTGTTCTGGATATCTGTAATTGAAATGAATGGACAAAGCAAGTGCTGTTGCTAAGCATCAAAAGTGATAAATTTTTCAAAAAACTGCAAAATCACAGTGGAAATATTGAGATAATGATTTTTATGGGTATTTAATTGTTCCAAATGTGAGACTTTTAATTTATGTTCTGTATGTTAAGTTTGCCATTCTGTTAAAAATGAGGCATTGAATTTTGGTTGTAGGCAGTTCCACGAGCGCTTTAAAGTGTTTGCTAGATTCATATCACAGACAGAATATACCAGGCTGCATTGTAATATTTTCAGTAAGTATGTTTGCTTTTTAATAATTGTGTCTCTGTGGGGTAAACTTTTTATGGCAAGCATCTATTCTACTGTGCTGCATCTTATGGTGTTTATTTGGCACTTATTCAGCATGTTTAGAAAAGTTAGATGTATTTAGGTTTTTCTTGTGGTTAGTGATGCATCTTCTTGAAGATGTAGACTTGTTTCATTATGCAGTTAGTATTTAATGAGATTAGGTCATTGAAATGATTATCTCTGGTTAAGCTAGGCACATTGACCAATTTTGTAGCAGAATTTCTTTGTTTTAGGGCAGAAGAAGCTTCTAAGCAACATCAAGACATTGGCCAAGTTCAACGAAAGAGGAGTTCGATCACTTAAAGGTTGTATGAACATGCTTAAGACTTTAATGATGAGTGTATACAAAAACAACAGAAACCAAAGCGCATCATTAAAGTGTACATACTTGGATACATTTATGTAGATCTGATTTTAGAAGTTTTTATGGTAATCTCAAATTTATTACAGGTATTTGGATATACAAGGTTTCACTTTGCTCAAGTTATTTACTTAATTTGAGTGGTTTCAGACATAAGTGCATTTCAAGCATTGATTTTAAGATGTCTCCATAGTTGAATGCACTGCAACAATAATAATATCAAGGTCTTTGATAAAGGTTGCCTACTTTACCAAACTGCATTCATTGTATGGAGGTTTAAGTAGTATTTTGACGTATAAAAATTTGTCTATTTTCTTTATGTGGCTAGGAAAATTCAAGATGCATGCAATGCAGATGAATGGTGCACTAAATGTAAGTATTACCTTAGGTGCTCTTTGTTCAATTTTATGCACTTGTTTTGTTTATGGTTAAAGAAAAAGATTTGTTATCAATCCTGGTTGATTGTAGCTCTGTGATTTGTAACGTTAGTTTCACAAAATGATAGCCACAAGGGGTTGGCACTACTCCTTGCTGGTAACTGGCTTTTCACTTTGAAAGTTTTAAACTTTCAGTTTGATTAATTGTCTTAATATGTGTAATTGTGTATGTCTGAACATTCTTCTAAAGGCACATAATTGTCACGTTAAGACCTGGGATGATTTCAAACTACTGTTTGATGACAGTGCATTTTTCATGTACTTTTCCTAGTTACACAGAATAAAACCCACCCATTTGGCCAATAAATTGCTGTAATTATTGTTCTATTTATATCCATTAGATAGAGGAAACATTGTAGATTCATGTCATAGGAGGCCACCAGAGAGCCTGCATTCATGAATGGTCACCATCCAAGTAGAAACAAAGCTCACACTGCTCAACATCACTGCCTATTCACAGAGCCAACATGCAACCCATACCACATGTTTGTACCTGACTGAGTGACATAAATGCTCTTGAAACTTTGAACTGCACTTTTACCTGGTAGTATGTTATGAGCCTTTCAAATCTGTGCAGGGCATGAAGAAGAAGCGAAGAAAACGGCAGAACTGCTACAGATGATTGTTGGCAGATGTCTGCTTCAAAAGAAATACTCTCCCACATATATGATCTCATCTTCAGATGCTGGTTCGTTGCAGCAGTTAGAGTTTGCCTAAGTCACTTATTTGTAATCCTAATTTGGTGCTTGGTAAACTGCAAAAGTGTTGTGAGACTTCTTAAACATATGGATGCTTTTTGTGATGATTTTGTGAAATTATTTTGCTGAATGTGGGGTATGTTTTGGTGTTTTAAACCTGGATGATTGGTTCAAATTTTTAGCTTAAAGTGATCAGGTGTTTAAAATTATTGCCTTTCTGATGAATATGGGTTTAGAGTTTGAATAAATTTATATGGTGATAGAATTATTGTGATATGAGGTATGGTGAAATAAGGTGTTACTGGATGTCCCAATGAAAAAGGAACAGTTGTTGCTTGCCTGATTGAAAATATTGTTCAATAGAATTGTCAAAGTTTTACTCAGTAAACCAAAAGGGACAGGCTCATGCGCTAAAACATTGGCCATGTACACTGTGCCATCGGTTGATGCTTTGTGCATGAGACACTGGCGCAACAGAAGTTACTAACTACAACTGTATCATTTAGCAAAAGATCAGCTATGCATACAACAGAATGCATACATGGTAACAGGGTGTCTTCAATTGCTAATGTTTCTTTTCAAAACAAGATGACATACTGTAAAATATTTACTGCTATCATAAAATGCGATTACAATATTTCCAAAGTATTGCCATTTTTACTTGGTTTTGGTATAAGTGCCAGCAGAGCACAACTATAAAGCACAACATCATTTCATAAAACACTACTCATTAATAGCAAATGATCTGCATCTTATTGGTATTACCTTCGTGGCAGACTTCACTTAACATTTAATAAATTATATAATAATCTATTTTAGGTTGGATTCCAATTCGTTTAGTGATTTTCGTTTACTTTAGAGAAGGCAAAGGAGCCTGCCTGATACGTCGTTTCCTTCCCAGTCTTGATAACTTCAGTGACTTGAGTCCAGTCAACTGTGACATCAGGTGCAGTTGGCCAGGAGCCATACCTGGTCAGTGAGCAGCCGGTAAGCACTTGTTTATTTCATTACTGTGACTAGCACAAGTATCAACGATGCATAGTGGAGCGTGCTAAATTATACTAGGTCCTGTGGTCTAAAGAAATTATCCCCAGTGTGAATAAAGTGTGCCTCTATCCATAGTACACATGGTGCATTAGGGCACTTACGTATTACAAGTAAAATACAAATAAACTGAAAAAAGGCTGATATCTTAAATACCCATATATAACAAATGGAGCCTATAGAGGGTCTCGGCACATGGTCTAGTCTGAAATTCAGTTTTCCATGATTTTGTGGTCAGATAACTTTCAGATTATTAATACGTGTCTGTAATTTGTTAATCCTTTAATGATGAGGAGGCATTAAAAGCTACTGGGAGAACAATGCAATATGTATGTCATTCAAGTGTTAATCATTGACAAAGCTACACTGATGATATTCTGTTTTAGCATTTGTTGTTTGTTCCGTTGAACAGGTGGTGAAATGTATGCGGTCAGAGGAGAGGCCTGCATTTTGCTCATGACCTATGGATGATAATATCGACTATGGTAGACATCTCTGGGATTGGATCTGGCGACTACTACTTGAATAGGAAAGTGTAACTGAAACTGCCTTTAAAGAGATTCTGTTGCTGCTAAAAACATTGTTCTGTACTTGTGCTATTGTGTTGAAAGTATCTGTTATTGTGTAAGTAATAATTTTGATAATTTGTTTACAGCATGTCTGTTTTAAGTATTCCATTTTAATTTCTAAGTGTAAATAGGCAATTTGTACAAAGAAGTTATTATAATTTGTTAGTGTGTTGTTGCCAGATTTAATAGTTTGTTCATTTGGTCAGTTACTTTATGGTTTAACCCTTTGCCAATGTGGAGGCATTAAAAGCTACTGTGAAGTACTTTTTGTCAACACATAGTTTGTCCAAAGCTGTCCACTTTTGACCAAAGTTTAAGAAGCATTTTGGCCTGTGTATGTGTAATTAACTGTCTGGGTAGTCTTTTGTCATCAGAGTTTAATATCAATCAGAATTACATGGTATTGTCTTTGTTGCCATTTATTGTCGAGGCCACATTTCTACAAAATACATGTAATATCTATGCAGCACAGGTTCTTTTCCTGAAATCTCATTGGCTTCCTGGCAGTGTTTCATGTATTTTCATTAGTAGTGTATGGACATTGCTTCCCATTGCTCGTCAGTGTGTTTGGGCTTATTTTGTTGTTGTCCCAGAGCCCATCTGTTTACTAGCACCTATGTCCTATATTATGAGCAGTTATGCATTGAATCCTGTCAGTGCTGCAGTTGTCAACTGTCGCAGAACATAAAAACTTCTGATGCAACAGATCCAGACTTAGGAAAGGAAGATTTTGTAAAAATGATTTTCTCGATGTATGCCAGTTAAGTGTAGATTATGTTTTGCAATTACTCAGGAATGTTTTGCATGCATTTTTTCAGAGGGGCCATCCACATATTACGTACGCAATGAGGGGGGGTCGGATTTAGGCGATTTTGCTTACGGGTGCAGACGGGGGAGGGGGACAAAACGTGTACGTACGCAAAATAAATTTCGAATTATGACGTCCACATTAGTCTATTTATAACTCTGTATTGTCCTATAGTCGTCCGATGGCATTTTATTACATTATATAAAAGCCATGTGCAGTTATTCTGTGCTGTGAATGAGACACCTATAATTTGTCTATATTGGCCCTCACTCATCCTTCATTCTGGCCTAAAGTGCAGACAGTCTGGCTGCCTGGAGCTGTCAAGACACTTTCTGCAGCTGGTCTTCGGGGGGTGCGTCAAGCGTACATACGCAGGGGGGTGGTGGAAGAAAGTACGCTTGCGAACGGGGGGTGAAGGGGTCCAATTTTCCCGGATTTTTGCGGACGTAATATATGGATGGCCCCTGAGTGCTAATGCATTTCATGAAAAAAATGTAGACATTGCATCGTGACGATGTTTAAAGTGCATTTGGTGTTGTTTTGTCTGTGTGTGTGTGTCTGTCCGAGTCGATCATTTCGAAGGAACCTTCCTGGGTTCAGCGCAAAACAGTCATATCTGTTCTACAAGTTTCAGACATTGGTGCAGCTGTATGTTAGAATTGTTTTCAATGTGTTGTCTTTTCATTTTAAATGGTGTAGATTTCCATGGACAATAAATTAATGCTTTTTTATTTAGATTAGCAAATTTAGTTTTGTTTTTGCAAAGACATTTTTCGTTCAGTCTGTGGCATGGCATTGACTTTGTTGTTGCAAGATATGTGCTATTGTTTTGCTTGTGGAAGCTATTTGACAGTCGGATTTTACCTTGTACTTGAACTACTTTCCCACCCTGTGTGCTGCCTGTTTCTGTGGGCTATAGTTCAGCCATTGTGTTATTCATTTTTGTATATAGTTTATGTATCTGTGTATTCTCACATTCAGTGTGCATTGTTGAACTGTTTTGTGAGGTTAAGAAATCTGCCTCAGCTTGTAGCAGACAATGTTCTATCGCTTGTGGTTAATTGTAATTGAAGTGGAAATGATTGTGTAAGATTGAAGTCGAAATGACTGTGTAAGATTGAAGTATCATTATTGAGATTGAATGAGTGCATGAAATCTGTTGATATGAGCAGAATTAGTTAAGAGTGAAGCCCATTAAAATCATTAAACGGTGATCTCCTGAATTAATGCAATGTAAAAATACAAACTTCAACTTTTAGTTAACCACATGTAGCATGTCTGAGAAATTTTTTAAGTAGTTCAATAATAATCTTGTGATTGCCTTGCCTTTGCTGTGGTGCATTATCAAAAGCAAATCAGCTGCCAACTCCTCTCTACATATGTTGCTTGCTTTTGATTTTTCAAATCCATTGCTGTACAATGTTTTTTCCAAGCCCCTCTTCTGATCAAGTTTTAGTTTTTTTTAATATAATTAAATGTGTGTGTTCTGTGGTGTCCTAATGTCAAAGATATCAGTAGTCAAAGCAAATTCATTTTTTACCTGTAATATTTCTGAAACTTTAGACTTGTTGGAAGTAGTCCTTTTGTTGGGTAGAAGTCCTTGAGTTTGATTTCATTGTTGGTCAAGTTTGGTTTAATTGTTGGTCTTGTTTTCTTCGTCAGCTTTTACTGTATTTGCTTAACACTATCAGAATTTGCAGCATAACTGTTATAATATGTAGTTCCCAATTAGTCACTGTTTGCATATATTTCTAGTCGTTCCGTTGTTGTTAATTTAAACCATGTGAATTTATTTCTAGGCTGACAGCACGTCCGCATCTGCTGTGGATTTTGTGGTTGTTTTACAGTGAAAATATTTCGTAATATTTTCTGGAAATTTGTTTCTGCTGTAGTGTTGGACAAGTCTTGAAAGTGTTTTTGAAATTTCATACTGTTTTGACCTTCAAACAGTATCTTTGGAGGTTGATTGTTGTTGGATGCTCTGCAACAACCTTTTTGGTTGGTTCATTTCCTCTGGACATTTCTGTAGCGGCTTTACAGAACATCTATAAAGTTCTCCATGTAACCCAAGTACAGAGAGTTTGGTTGCTGGATTGCTGTAGTCATGTATATGTGTGTGATGCAACAGAAAGATCGAAGAACATTGAAATGTACGACTGAAGATAAACTTCCTATTATTTTAAATGCTGAACATTGATTACACTTTGCTGTCAGATGTTTCTTCAGATGTGGTCCGTGCTAAGGCTGTCAGCACAAACAATTATATTAATTAATTCTCACAGGCGATTCGTGTGAAGTCAGTAGATTGCTTTTTTTGGAATGGTAAAGGATTTATATTTGATATATTTGTAAACAGTGGTATTGCTCATATCTACTGTCCACAACTAACAAACAATAGTTTGTCTAGGACACTGAAGGATTTTCATAATTCCATTGTCATACCTGTGCGATTTAATGTCTTCCTGTTCTTCCGAATTCAATAGCTTCCTCTGTAATGACCTGATCAGAATGAGCAGTTGACTGATAACATGTGTATTCTGGATGTGAGATTTGAGTTTACAGCAGCAGCAGCTACAATTTTGATTGACTTACAAGCTTTTGGATTTGTAGACATTTTATTGGTTTTTTGGAAACTCTGCACAGGGATCATTTTGATGCTCTATGTGCAGCTGAAGTTTTTGTGCAAATGTATACATTTCCTGAAGTTAAGATGAATCTGGAAACCTTTATTTTAATTGAGCCCTTCCATTGTCTTTGCTTTGCTGTGAGGCAAAGAGGTAAAGAGGAATTCTAAATTAACAAAACGTGAAAAGGTAAATTTTTACCAGTGTAAATGTACAGGTACAAGGCAGCTAACTAATTAGAATTAGCTGTTTGTCTAAGCAATTAGCTAATTTATTGGAATCTAATCGATTAGTTGCCCATCTCTGTCGCTTACTTGCGGGAGTTCTTGTCCTACAGCGACCGCCGTTTCGGTTCTGTCACCCATGGCGACCTGGCTCTGCCTTTTTCCCCGTACAGCTGCAATGCAGCACAGGGTCCCTCTGTTATTGGCCTTGCGACGTGGAATGGGCTTCCTATGGAGGTGCATCGCCCCCTCAGGTCGTTTCCTCGCCGTTCTGTTGGCTCCTCGAGACTGTTTTTTCTGCTAGGCCTGGGTCGGGGCTCGGGAGCGTCTCTAAGTAGAGACCGTGCCTGAATTTCGGCTATAAAAATGTTGGCTTATCCCTCCGTGGTTTACACGACCTTTCATCTCCACGTTATCCAGAATCAGTTTGACTCGCGACCTGTAGTACCCTTTACACACCAATTGTCAGAAGTTTTCAGGGTAGTTCCCCGAGTTTAGATTTGTGGGTAGTCCGTGGGTGGATCTGTGACGGGGTTATTCAGCCAACCCGAGAATGCTGATAGCTCCGCGAGCTTATCGAACGGTGCCAGTGGGGAACTTTCTCCGAACTTACACAGACCTGTGATTTCTTTATTTCTCACAATGGGGTCTTTCCCCGAGCTTTGCTCAGCCTTTTAGACTCCCACAATCGTCATTCAGACTGTCTTGCGATCTAACAGCAATTGAGGTACGTGAGCCTGAGCCCCTGACTTGTCCAGCATCCGAGAGTGGTTCTGGCTGTAACTCAGGATAGCACTGATTTACATGTACCATGAAACGCTTGCCCACCTCCAGGGTCTCTACACTATAGAAACCTTTGAGCAATGCTCCATCCAAGAAATGGGGGTGTGTTTGCCACCATTTTAGGGGGGAAGGAAGGGGAAGAAGACGAGGGAAGTTGCTCCAATGACTTAGGAGGGATAGACACCTCTGCACGTATTAAGTTCTAAATCCTCATTCTGGTGTCCAAGACAAGCCTTGCCCCTAAATATTTAATTGATGTAATTCACCGGGCCTCTCTGTCTCCTCGCATCGTCCACTTCGCTCCTCGAACAGACTGGATCTTTTAATTAGTTCCTCATACTAGAACAGCTATGGCACAGTCCAGATCGATCTTTTGCTTCAATTGGTCCCTCTCTCTGGAATGCGCTCGATCTACTCGCTCTCAAATTTTAATAGGTAGGTAACCCTCGTCTTCTTTTGCTTTCTTCAAGACTTATTCTTTTCTTGTGGCTTTGCGCACTGGGGCGCCTCTGAATGGTTCACCTACTAAAGCCAAAGGTTTATAAATGTTTAAATACAATGCAATACAATTTACCTTAAACCTACGTATCTGATATGGTTTCTATATAAGCTGAATAATAAGCTTATAATTATGATTGAAACCTTCATTCAAGCCTTGTGGCGTATCCGCCACGGTACTTTGGCAGCGAAATCGATATGATCTAGCTCTCGCGGACTTGGTTTGATATAGCGCCGTTATTACCTAAGCTAGTCTCCCGACACGATTTTTGTGCACTGCTTAGAAATTTCGGACATATAGGGCCTACATTTACAAGCATATCTACGTAAGCCATAGGCCTACACACCTTTCAATATGTATGTCAGTATACTTTATTATTAGTAGAAGTACTAAAAATGAAACGTTACTAACGCAAATTAGGTCTCTATATAAAAACGCGTGCCTTTACATTTAATATTTTAAGAATTTCGGTGCACGACGCTGGCGCCAAAGTTTTACGAAAAATCTCTTAATGGATAATACCTGTACGTTGTTACCGGCACAAGTTTACAATCATGGCGACACGTGATGGCGTGAAATTGTCGAAACAGGAGCGACGTGTTCTTGCAAAGCAGTTAAAATCACAGAAAACACTCTTTCGTCATGAAAATATTATCTGCTCCACCACGCCAACTAAAGTAAATTTTTAGTTTAGCGATTTGTATGATTCTGAGTAAACCATTGTAAACCTACGGTTTAGTCCATAGTGTGGTTCATGCGCTGGGTAATAATAATAATAATCTTTATTAGGCCTAATTCAAAGTGACATGTACGCAGTAAGATTATATTGAAACAAGGCAGTTCAATCAAGATCTTAATTAAACACGTTTGTGGCAGCCATGCAAGGCGCCGCTCTGGAGGGGGTCTACGGGTATCGAACCGCGATTTAATGCTCTCCTGGCCATTCATCTATTCCCCTCCATCTATCCCCCATCCACCTAATGCAGTGTATCGCAAACTGTGTGCCGCGGCACACTAGTGTGCCGTGCGAGATTTCATGTGTGCCGCGAGAGCAACCTAAAATTCGCTAGTCTCTTTAATTGACTTTATAAGAAATTATTTCATAAATAGAATTTTCGGATTTTTAATGTTTTCATTTTTAAGAATAGTTTCTCATTCACAGTTATTCGATGTCATTGTGATCAAAAGTAAAAACTCTAGTGACATTAATCTATTCTATGTTATTTATGTGTTCACCACTCCTCTCGACGTCATTATTACGGAGATACCACCATACCAGCATAATTGTAATTGTAATTGTAATTGTAATCGAGGATTTATATAGCACCACTCATAAACAGAGGCGCTCCCGACCCGTGTCAGTGTCTTCACTGACAAAGAGAAATGTTTTCAGGCGCTTGCGAGACTGGGCAGGAGACAGAGAGAGGAGGACTAGCCTAAAGCCCTGAGGGAGGCTGTTCCAACTGGAAGGGCCCACAACCGCAAAACTACGGGACTGGGCAGTAGCAGTGCGCATCCAAGGGACTAACAAGAGGCCACGGGCAGATGACCGGAGAGAGGCCCGACCAGGCAAACTGGAAACTGGGGTGCAGTAAGCCCTGAGATACAGCGGAGCTGAGCCAACAAGACAGTTACGCATGAGGGAAAGGACCTTAAATTGAATGCGTTGGTGAATGGGAAGCCAGTGAAGGGAGTCCCGGATGTAGGAAGAGATATGGGCAAACTTCATGATGCCCCCTATAAGGCGAGCAGCAGCATTAAGGATGGACTGAAGTTTAGATGTGTTAGTAGAGGACAGGCCAATATAGACAGCATTTCCGTAGTCAATCCTAGTACAGATCAGAGCATGAACCAAGGTCACAATCGCATGCAGCGGAAGAGACTGGCGAATGGCACGAAGTTGGCGTAAATAGTAAAAGCACGAGCGAGAGACACTATTGACATGATCAGATAGAGAAAGAGTAGGATCTAGGACAAATCCAAGATCACGGACAGAGGAGGAGAAGTACACATTGGGAAACCTGAGGCGCAGAGAGTCAGCATCAATCCTGGCAAGCTGGACACGATTGCCAAGCCAAATGTACTTGGTTTTATCATAGTTAAGACGAAGGCGATTTGAGGACAACCAGAGATCAAGAGCAGAGGAAGCCTCCAGGATGCGTTCAACCATAAGAGCAGCTGAGTTGGCTGGACCATGGAGGTATGCCTGTGTGTCATCAGCGTATTGGTGAGACAAAACACCCATTGGACCAAGAACCGCAGCTAGATCCGAGGTATACAAAATGAACAGAAGGGGGGCGAGGACAGAGCCCTGAGGTAGTCCATACGGGATGTGGGTCCAAGGAGAGCGGGTAGGTCCAAAAACAACAGAAACAGAGCGATCAGTAAGGAAAGAACGAAACCAAAGAAGAGCAGAGTCAGCAATGCCAAAAGATTTAGATAAACGGTCTAAGAGGATGGTATGGTCTACTGGTATGTTCTTCTACTTTTTCATTCCTCAACGACCATTTCGAAAGGTTGAACACTTTAAATTTGAGTCTTCAAGGTGCAAAAGAAAACACGATAATCACCATCATAAGGCTACTGAAGGCATTCAACGAAAAGTTGCAACTTTGGATTAAGAATACAAGCAATTCGCAGCTTGATTGTTTTCCAGGTATTGATGCTTCTCCACACAAGAGCACAATAATGAGAAAATTAGGGAGACGCTGGAAAATCTCGCTTTAGCATTCCCCAACACTTTCCTTCACTGGAAACAAAAGAGTATGAATGGGTCATCAATCCATTCGTAAATCACGAATGCACCGGTCTGACGATGGCTGAAGAATAGAGTATCATCGATCTTAAGAACGATCTGGTTCACAGAGGCTCTTTTGCTGATGAAGAGTTGTCAGCATTTTGGATCTCAGTTCTAAGCCCTTATACAGATATGAGCACGAAAGCAATCAAGTATTTGCTGCCGCTTGGACCTTGGTATCTCTGCGAAGTTGGATTTTCTGTTCTAACAGAAGTGAAATCGAAAAAACGAGAGCGACTACAGATGGTGGATGATGAAATGAGTGTCTGCCTGTCGGCTCTAGAATCGCATCTTGAGTTAATGTGCTCTCATAAACCAGCTCATTCATCGCATTAGTGATGATTAGTCAATTAAATCTCTGCTTTAGTTTCCCTATTACTGGACTAAAATGACAAGCTTAAATATGACAAACGGAAATTGTTGATGTTGGTTTTGAATTTTAATAAATTTTAATTGGTGTGCCGCGATAAAAATTTGCTCTGTTGAGTGTGCCGGGAGTTTAAAAAGTTTGCGAGACACTGACCTAATGGGTCATTGGGGTCTTCCCGAATTGCCGAAAGCGATTAAACGGCAAAATAAGCTGAAACGCCGAAAGCAGTTAAAATTCTACCAAGCTTCGATATGCCGAAAACTAGTACGGACCCGAATCGCCGAATCCAGATTCGCCGAAAGTGAATAGAATGCAAAATAAGCCGAATCCCCGAAAGCAGTTTTCTACCAAGCTTTCGATATGCGATTTGCTACGAACAGCATTTTGGTGATTCAGTTTTTTTTCACAAAACAGTTTTGGGGAAACAGAGGTAATACCCATTTGGCGATTTGGAATTTGAGGATTTGGTATGAACAACATTTTCGATTATACAGTTTTTCTTCGCAAAACAGTTTTGGGGATCCGGCGGTAATACCTGTTCGGCGATTCAGGATTTGGCGATTTGCTACGCGCCCAGGTCGAGTACTTAGCGAATCCCCGAAACCTGAATCCCTGAAACGAATTTCGGGCGGACCCCCGAAATCGATATGTCATGCATAAGAGTTCAAACTTCAACAATTCATTTTTAAACAGGGTGTTATATTTCAAACATTACAATTTAATTTTAGGAATATTTGATTAGTTTGCAGGATTTTGACTGCTTTCTATAATTTTACTGTTTTCTGGAAATTGGGCTGTTGTGTATTTTCAGCGGTTTCGGGATGACCCCCGGGTCATCATGAATCACAATCCAAGAAGCACTACTTACACAATTCTAAACGTTATACATTCCCTTAATCAACCACTATACCATTAAATTTTGTGCTGAACACTCTAGGTTTGATCTTACAAATGCTGCAATCAGTATTTTATAAATGTATGGCAGAAAATAATTTTAGGAATTTGGATCTTTTAACATATTCATATTAGTTTTGGAGAATTGTGTCTGATGATTCAGGTAGATCCTAATTTTCCAAGAAAGTAACAGGTTCTGAGAGAGGCATAGACATTCATCAGAAATCATGTGACATGTTTGACACATGCTATTTGAGATGTGAAGGTTTTGTGGAGACTCACTGGTCCAGCGAGTCACTTGCCTCCAGAAATGGATCCTTATGACTAGAGAGTACATTTAAATCCTATGTGCTGACATATTGGAGGCATTGAATCAATCTCAGAGTAATCTCATAGTTATGGACCAAACTGTCTGAGCATATAAATCGGTTTAGCTCCATCCATAAGAACAAATTGTTGTTAGTGTGGCAATCAATTATTATTGGTGTGGCATAACCGAGGCTGGATGACCACTTGGTGTTGTTGCATTACTGGCAAGTAGTGGTACACTGAAGTTAAGCAACATTGCACCCAATTAGTACTGGCATGGGCATGTGCAGGAATTTTTCTGGGGAGGGGCAAAAATTTCTGGGGGGAAAATTTTTGTAGGGTGGAGAAAAATGACGTTTTTTGCATAGCTGACTTACCTAATAATTAAGTTTTTAGCATTGAAAATCATGTTGGAACTGTTGGAATAATTAATCACAATAAAAATCTAAAGATTTTATTTTTGTAAAATATTTTCAAAATCCAGGGGAATGCCCCCCTTGACTCCTCTCTGGACACTCATGAGTACTGGGATTAGTGATCATCTGTGAAGTACCATGCTGCTTAGCTTCCAATATTTTTTAAGTTGTTAGATGAGTATCAATCAGTGGCGGCGATCTTGTCTGAGAGGTGGAGGGGGAGGACAAAGTCGGCCATGGTCTGGTCGATGACCTTTTTTTAGGAATTCATGACCCACAAAAATTTTTTTTTACTTTTCATCCACAAAAACGAAAAACGTTAAGACTTTTCAACGAATTCATCTCCCAAAAAAGTTGATGACCTTTTTTTTAGTCATTGACCCTTTTTACGACTTATTTTTCAATTATTCGTCTCAAAAATTAATTGCTTACCTTTTTCGAGATTCATCCCCCTAAAATAAATGTCGTGACGAATTTCTTCTTCTTTCACAGAATTTTCGGGGGACACTTCTCCTAAAAAATTGACTTTTTTTACCTCGTCTGGTCAAAAAGGCACTGAAAACCCTCACACGCAATTACATTTCTTGCCCTTTTTTGGTTCTTCTTCAAAATTTGGGGGGGGGGGGCAAATGTATGGCGTGTCCCCCACTCTTAAAGGTGGGGGGTCATGTCCCTCTCGACCCCCTAGATTGCCGCCCATGGTATCAATGCAAGTTAGGAGAGGTTTTCTGTTGTTGAGTGGCTGAAGTCATGATCTTTCAACCATGGAAATGGTCTTCTGAGGAGTTTTTATAGAGGCATGTAAGCACATCTATTACGTTTATACCTTTACTGCACTAATAATTATAGTTAGCACTGAAGGATGAGATGTAAGCAGATTGGTGCAGGAACATGTGTGAATGTCAACATAGTGATTGAAGCTTTTCTGGGGAAGATCTGAGAAATTGCCAACCTAGGTCTCAATATGAGTTTGACTTTGAAATTTTTCTACTTTGCCCTCAAGAGATTCATGAAAGGTGCTACATAAATGCAGACTTGTTGTCCTCGAGACCTCGGTCTTGGTCTCGAGTGCACTCGAGTTCGTTTTTAAAAGTCTTGGTCTTGGTCTTGAGGTGCAAGGTCTTGGTCTTGGTCTTGGTCTTGAGGTTCAAGGTCTTGGTCTTGGTCTTGAGGTTCAAAGTCTTGGTCTTGGTCTCGCAAGACCAAGACCAAGACCGGCTGTCAATATGAACAGTCATTTAACAAAACTCAAGAATTTTAAAACTTATCAAACCTGTTTGCATCATAACCTACAACAAATACCTACGGAAGGATGCAAGTCTTGTTGGTCAGGAAAACCCATTGGCAGCAGCAACTAAGTTATGCTGTATATGGAAGCCCTGTGGAGACTTGTTTCTGAAGCCAGACGGTCTGATAAACCATGGGAGGATATAAAAAAGGCTCACGATTTGTACATTTACATCCAGTGCTTGAAAAGTTACTCTGTGTGCCAGTGACTTCAGCACCTAGCTATGGATAGTATTTTTTCACGTGGTGGAATTTTTATGAGGCTCACAAGGCACGTCTTGGTCAGAAAATTGTTGTAAGCGAATTGTTTTTTTTTATAAAATACAAAAGGCATTTGGAATAACATGTTTGTATGAAGGACTTTTGTAAATACGAATTCGGAATTCTCTGCAGTCTGCATTTAAAGTTCATTTGCTTGAATAAAATAAACGACTCACGTTTTCATTAAAATATCGACTCCACAATTTTTTGTGTAAGGAAAAGAAGTCTTAGCCTGAATGGGATTTTTTGGGTCTTGGTCTTGGTCTTGGTCTCGAGGTTCAAAGTCTTGGTCGTGGTCTTGGTCTTGAGGTTCAAAGTGTTGGTCTTGGTCTTTGTCTCGAGGTTCAAGGTCTTGGTCTTGGTCTCGAGGTTCAAGGTCTTGGTCTTGGTCTTGAAGTTTAAGGTCTTGACAACAAGACTGCATAAATGACCTGATTTGTAAAAGGCAAAATTGTGCATTGATCTCTTTGGTGTTTCCTTGTAGCATCTTGTGGTGGCAAATGGTGGACTTGGCAATGACGTTGAACGGGAAGAACTCTGGATGATCTTCAGTCAACATGGTTCCATAGTTGATATTATCATGAAGCCGAGGAAACCCTTTGCCTTCGTTAGTTTTGCGTCTGAGAAGGAAGCTAGTGATGCTGTGAATGGAGTCCATGGAAGAGTTCTGCGGCATCCTGAAGAACTGTCCCGGCCAAATGTCACATTTTATTTGTCATATGTGGAAAAGAGTGAGTCTGCACAGTTAGTTGTTCATTGTATGATAGCGAAGAAACAATCAAGACATTTACATATCATTGAATTAGGATAATAAACAAAGTTAAAATTATGTTGGATGTACAGTCTAGAATATATAATGAGAGAACACTGCATGAAACAACTGAAAGACTACTGTAGTGAATAATGTGATGGTTATTTAACAAGTTTCTTAGGTTGCTGAACCTAGATGTTGAAACTCTTTCTGTGAATCTTTTCGTTCTGCTCAATGGCTTGTGTGATAATACACTGATTTCATATTCAAGACATGCCTCTATCTACTTACGTATCCACCATAGACTGCCTCTCTGTTTCAGTCGACTGATCTTCAGTTGATGCCTTGTGCATTCCCCCACATCAGAGCAATAGAAATTACTAATTAATAATATAATGATTTTAACTTTCAGAATGAAAATGAGGTGGCTGTTACATGTAGATTTTATGAGTGACAACTGACGTACACACGAAATTTATCTTAAACCACAGCACTTTGAAACTTTTGTTGATTTATTTTTGGGAAAACTAATATTTGTATTTTTATATGTTCTTCTGAAAGTATAATGATGTTTAATAATTACCTTTGTGCAGTTAATGATGTTTATTAATTACCTTTGTGCAGTTCCTGATGTGCCATGTGCCTCCGATAGCCTTCCTCCTCCTGGTCTTCGACTAGTGGAGGTCTTCGTATCTGGTGACTATGAGCAACGCCTGCTCAACGTTATTGATTGGCAACAGTTTTCAGGTTCACATCTTCCCTCTTCCCAAAAATTACTACTACTTATTTCATTGTTTTACTTTTCTTTCATTGTTTTACTTTTCTTTGAATTTTCAAGAAAAGGTAAACTAGAGACCAATTCGTTATTGAATGCAGTGAAAAAGATGAATGAATAAATGAAATCTACATACAGTGTTTTGTTTCACAATTCATTTCCATTACAGAGCGTTTCACATAATGCAAACTTAGCTTTAAAGGCATCAAAAGGGCAACCCAAAAGATTGAAGTCTCACCGGTGCATTACTGCTTTCGCTTTATTTGTGTTTGCCTTATCTGTAGATTTTCTTTAAGTAATAGAGTTAAAAATAAATGTCCATCGGGCATGCTTCTCTATCAAATATGATGTCCTAAGAATCTCTGTATATCGTATTTCTATACTGTATTGCCAGTATATCGTTCGGCTGAACACAGATAGTGCAACAGCAGTTGAACCATAGCAGAATTGCCTTGAATAATTTGAGCCAAATGTTGTAGTCGAAGCTTTCAATATAGTTTAGGAATTTCACAGCTGTTGTAGTGTGTATGACATTTACTGTGCTTATGTTAATTATCCGAGTCATGCAGTTGTAGTCTGGTTATAAAAATTAGGAAGTTGAAGTTTTTCTTGTTTTTTCATGTTTTTTCTATAATTTGCATTAGATACTGAACAGTCGCTGAAACATCGTCGGGTGAAGCACTTTGGTTTCAGATTCATGTATGAAAACAATAATGTCGATCGAATTCATCCACTCGATGAAAAGATACCAGAGGAATGCCATGCTCTTCTCGATGACCTGCTTCAGAGGAATCTGATATCCAGAATGCCTGACCAACTTACAGTTAACCAATACAGCCCTGGACAAGGCACACACACTTGGATTTAAAGAGTTTTTGCTTTTATTTATGGTTATGTGATGTAGTCATCATCATCCTCATCTGTGGCATGCTCCGCTTTGGAGTGTTGCCATTTCCATGACATGCAGACAGTCATTTCTGTTCTGGACTCTTCTCCAGGCCAAGTGCAACCCAAAGTTCAGTGGGTTCCACTTGGCAGGTCAGCTTACACTGTTTTTATTTGGCGGATGCCCAACGGTGCTCTTCCAACTTCTCAGATGCATTATAAGAAATATATTTCCAACAAAAATTTTTTGCAACAGTAAGAAAGAAATAATAAATTTCTCTTGGGAAATTTCTTGTCAGTGTTTACAAATACATATGTGTCAGCACAGAACGAATGCAGTTTGATAAACTGCTTTGAGTATTTTAATATATATGCATGCTTGCTGTGTCATTGTTAATAATATTAATATCAATAATCATAATAACACAAATACTAATAATACTAACACTAGTAATAAATGATGCTTTACTTTTAGTACACACTCATTGTTAAAGTGTTAAATGTGCCCTTTGTTGAGGGTTTTATTGGTAATTGTGATGATTTGTCTTGTAGGCATTCCACCTCATGTTGACACTCACTCGGCTTTTGAAGACGAAATTGTTATTTTGAGCTTGGGATCACAGGTTTGTTTTCTTGTTAAATTAAAGAATCAAATTAAACAATCACATTGCAAGGCATTTCTAAACATCTTATGTGTAAATAAATGTTACATATGTGGGATTATCTGGTCTATGACCATAGCATCCTAAGTGAAACTAGAATTTGAGCTTTTAAATTTCTGGCTTTTAAAGTTTTTGTAGGAAAAGCCAATAACTTTGATTTACGTGGCATATCAAAACTATAAACTACTGCTCAGACTTGTTTAAATGTTCTTAGGTTTATATTGGTTGAAGTATCAACAATGACTTTTTAAAGAAACTGAAAGATATTGAGATGTATTTTTATATTCTATAGATTGTGATGGAATTTTCACATCCGGCTGACCGTCATGTACCAGTTCTTCTGCCACGTCGTTCTGTTGCCGTTTTGTCTGGAGAATCTCGTTATATGTGGACACATGGCATAACTCCTCGTAAATCAGATGTTGTGGATGTTGCAAGATCTTCAGAAGCAGAATTAGTACAACAGAGGCTAACTCTGTTGAAACGTGGAACAAGAACATCATTCACTTTTAGGGCTGTTCGTCACACACCATGCAACTGCAGTAAGAGTTCTGTAGTTGTCTATATTTTGTCTTTATGAAAATAAATAATTGGACAGTAAATACCTAGGGAAGATTTAGTGTGCTGTTTGTTTCTGCTTCTTTGTACAGTTTCAAGGGAAAAAATCTTTTCTGTATTTAAGCGCCTGCTAAGTGAACATACATATAGTAGAAACGGCAGCCACGCAGGGCGCCTTACATACATGTATACAGTAGAAGCACATGATAACAGTTTTACAGGAGTCGAATATAACTGTTTATACGGCAGCCACACGGGCGCCATTCACGGCCTACTATTCATTTAAATGCACTGAAAATTATGGGTACTGATTAAAATTGACAAAGGCTTAGTGACATACTGCAGATATCTTATCACACTGAAATACACCTGTGTTATGTCATTTCAGCTAATCTGGTATCATTTGGTCTGCTTTACTATTAAGAAGTAACTTACTGGAGTTTAAGTTTTGAAATGTGCATGTTCTGCATGCATTTTTGTTCTCTAATTTGCCAGGTGTTTAAATACTGCTATGAAATCATTTTAGATTATGTCAAACAGTGCGATTCTCAATCACAAAATCAAACAAAAAAGTAAGTTCTGTAATTTTTTGCTATGCTTTGAGTTTTCATTGTGAGGTTTAAGTACTGTATTTTCTGGACTAAACATTGCTTTGGGACTATAAATTGGAGTGATACAAAAACAGAATTTGTTAAATGTCAATACTCACGTTGTTGGCACTGCGTGCACACATACAGATTTCCGATCAGAAGGCATACATGTGCCCTTGCTAATGATGGCCTTAAATATATGGCCATCATTACCAAATACTTGACCCAGGAAAAACTTTCGACTGAAATAAATATTTATGAACTTTGAAATTAAAGATTTCCAACATTTGTTGTTAGTAGTGATTTATTTATAGTGCCTCTGATTTCTTTTGCTCTTTGGTGTCACATAAATGTTCTAGTACAATTACAATTCTGTTGAATGTAGAGATGTGGATCTGAAACAGCCTAGTGATCCTACCATGCCAATATCTGATGAAGAAGCCTTGAGACTTGAATCTCGTCATGTACACCAGGTTAGGCATAAGCTCTTTTGTTGCAGTTAAAGTGGACACAATGTGTTATGATTATAATTTTGATAAAAATGTGAATCTGAGTTTCACAGGCGTTTAGTAGATGTTGAAGTATAATGGCAACATCAGGGCAGTATAAGTTGTCTTGACTGATAAAAAGAATTGAATGTGTCGGTTGAGGAATGTAAAAGAAATATTTGAAGTGAAGTTTTGTGTGCAGGTCATTTGCTGTAGTCAGTGGAGTGAACCAAGAACAAATTTGCCCTTGGCAGAAGGAAGATGTGGCTGTTAAGTAGTAAATTGCAGAGGTAAACTGGGTCTGGTTTTAGACTATGCTACAGGTTACGAAACAAAGTTTACCGGTACTTTGCGAAAATTTAATGTGAAAGAATTTTGTTGTTGTCTAATGTTCTCATATTTGTGAACTTTTAAAGGTGTATGAAGAAATAGCCCATCACTTCAGCAGCACGAGGCATACACCTTGGCCTCAAGTAGTAAAGTTTCTGGAGCAGTTGTCAAGCAATGCTCTTGTGGCTGACGTTGGATGTGGAAATGGAAAATATCTAGGTGTGGCGCCAAAAGCATTTATGGTAAATTCCTTATTACTATTTATATGGTACATTGTGTGTTGTATGTACTTTTCTAGTCTGTTAGTATCTTTTGGGTGTTGTGCACTGTATAGAGATTTCTTTGGAAATGAGCATATTTACAGAGATATTAGATATATTGTTACTGAGACTTGTCAATTTTTTATCAATAATGGAGTACATTTGTAAAATGGAATTCATCATGGGTTAATTTTCTAAGTTACTTTAAAATCTTAGAGTATAAATTAGTTTTTTAATGTAGATGTCATGTTTTAACAGTTCAGTAAATTTTCTTTACCAGATTGGTTGTGACAGAAGCATGAGCTTGTGTGATATATGTCGTACAAGGGGCCACTCCGTTCTTGTATGTGATGGTCTGTCACTTCCATTTCGGGATGGTGTCTTTGATGCTGTCATCTGCATAGCTGTCATACATCATCTCTCTACTCAGGTTTGCAAATGTTTCTTCCATATTGTCTACATTGATGCAATCCTGGGCTTCATTCAAAAGGAAAAATTCGGGCTGCAGACTTTAACAATTGATTAATCAATTTTAATCGATTAATTTTAGCTTGTTCGATTACTTTTCTTACTTATTTCATGATGTCGAGTTGCCCATTTGTGGAGTAAACAGTAAGGTGAACAACAATAATGTGAAATGTTTGAGTGGAAAATTAAGCGATCGTTTTGCATTTACGGTATACGGTATATACTGATGGAAACGTTGAATATAGTCACAAAATTAACTGTCTTCATTGCAATAAACAGTTTCCTTACCATGGTTCAAACACATCAGTGATGTATCGACTTGCTAACTATTTGGAATTTGGACTTCAGTATGTGGAATGATTGAAGTGTTTTTGTAGATAGAAAGTAGTAACTACTGACTACATTTTTCAGTTTGACAATTTGATCTTTAACATATGGAATGATTGAAGTTTTTGTAGAAAGTAGTAACTGATTCAGTGCTACAGTTTTAACAGTTTTTCATGCTTTATGTAACAGATACCAAATTAATTGAATTTAATCGATTAACTGAAGTTACATTTTGGAGGTTAATCAATTAATTTCATTTTTTTGATTAGTACCAACCCTAGAAAAAATATTAGTCACAGGAGAGTTTGTCAAGACTTTAGAATTGTTTCCCTGAAAATACTTTCAACTGTAACAATAATTCATGAGACTAAATCATACAAAGGATGGTAAGTGAATGAAAATTGTTTTTGGATACTAGTACACTACTGCTGGTAACTATTAAATAAATAAATACACATGTGTACTGAAATAATAATTCTTTACACTTGTCTTGCTGTTTTAGGAGAGAAGAATTAGGGCGCTTGAGGAAATAGCTCGGATTCTCTGCTTGAATGGCCAAGCACTGATCTATGTTTGGGCACTGGAACAGGAAAAAGATGGAGTCAAATCCAAGTACCTGAAAGAAAGCGAGAAACAAGGAACAGTTTTAAGTAATCAAAGGAACTCTGCAACAAATAATTTAAGTGGCAGTATGGAAAACCAAGAAACAGTTGTAAACAATCAAGGGAATGTTGCATTAAATAATGTGAGCAGCTCTTTGGAGGTTGAGATGCCTGTGCATACAAACAGAACAGCCTTCAGATCTCAGGACCTTCTGGTGCCATGGCATGCAAAATCTGATAAACAAAATCATAAAATGAACCTAAACAAACCATCAGCTGGCTCTGTGGAAAGCAATTACAGCAATTCCCAAGAGCATTGCGCCCAGTCTTCGACCTTTTCCTCGTGTCAGAAAGTGGATGTGGACAGTGCCTTACCAGACAGTAAGATGACACGCACAACAGTAAAAACACCTTGTGAACAGGTGGAAACCTTCCATCGTTACTATCATGTTTTTCAAAACGGTGAATTGGAACATCTGTGTAGCCTTGTGCCATCTGTAAAAGTTTTGAAAAGCTACTATGACCAAGGCAATTGGTGCATTGTAGTTGAAAGACAAGAAATAGCTGACTCATAGGTAATTTTGATGGTGGTAATTACTTGTACATTATCACTTTTATGTGGAGATTCTTTGTTAGAGCCTCACAATTATCAGTCATTTTAAAACAGCACCTTGATAAATGAAATAAATTTTGTAAGTTGGATTACTGTAATAATGGAAATGGTAGGGAATTATTTTGTCACTTGTGCAAGAAGTGCCTCTGTGCATACACAGCATATGTGTTTCATTATTGTAGTACTTGAAATTGCTGGAACTTCTTTTTGAAAACTTCAGAATGGAAAAGTTGCTGTTGTTTCCAGCTCTGTCATTTTGTTCTTGTTGGCCTGTTCTTTTGACTCTTCTCCTGATCTCTGGTATGGTCGATTCAGCTTGCTCTCATTCAGTGTTACTCCAAACCCTGGTCTGTTTGGAAGCTGTATGTAGCCATCTTTTGGAAGAGGCTCGTCAAAGAATAGGTCACCAAAGTATGGAACCACTTTATCAGCACCTGGGCTAAGATTTATATACTCGGCTAACGGACAGTTAACAAAAGCATATTGGAGATGGTATGAATATATACTGGATCCATGTGGTATAACTATGATATCATCTGCAGCTGCCATTGCAATGACCTTCCTGGCTTCTGTTATACCACCCATCCATGTGACATCTGGTTGCAAAATATCTACACAGCGGCTTTTAAGGAGCCTCTGGAAGCCATAGCGTGTGTACTCGTGTTCCCCGGTTGTCAGAAGAATTGGTGATCCTCTGAGGGCATCTCGTACTTCTTGATATCCATCGTAATTGTCTGGCGGAAGGTATTCTTCTATCCACTTCACTTTCAAAGGTTCCAGTTCTTTGGCAAGTCGTATAGTATATGGCACAGTTAGTGCCATGTAGCAATCCAACATCAGTGGGTAGTCTTCGCCCACTGTGTCCCTCCAATGTTTGATGAACTCTATGTTTTTTATGAGACCTTTGTCACCATCTGACGGGCCATAGGGACAAGGTACTTTGGCTCCAGTGAATCCATACTGCTTGGCCAAGTCAGGTCTGGCTGTGGTGCAGTAAACTGGAAGCTTTTGTTTTGTTTTGCCTCCCAGAAGAGCATAGACTGGTTCTTTTCTAAGCTGGCCCAGCAGATCCCAGAGGGCCAGATCCACTGCACTGATCGCTTGAATTGGCAATCCTTTACGTCCGTAGTTAAGTGTGGACCGAAACATCTTGTCCCACATCAGTTCGATATTGCGTGGATCTTCACCCTCAACAAAGCGACTTAGGTGTCGTTCGACAATAAAACACCCTACAAAATGTTATCAACTGCTTTAGAAAACACTTCTTATACCAATGCTTTACAAGTTGTGGTTCTACTCGTATAATTGTCAACAGATGACCGTTTTAATGTTTAGTATTGTAGCTGTAATTACGACAATTTATATACTATCATTGGTAGCAAGCTACTTATGCTAAACACACACACGCACACACACACTGTCAGCGCAAATGCTAATGCTCAGAGTTACCTAGCAAGTACAGTTTTAACTGTTTTTTTAAATCGTAAATATGTGCAGAAATTTGGATCTGTTTGTGTATAATTTTATGTTCTTGTTCAAAATTAGAACACAGTATAGCAGAACTTGTAATTGGGGACAAAACAGTACACAAGCACAAAATTTAATAGCATAATATGTGTTTATACTTGCATAGGCCCTATCATGTTTAGTGCAACAGATTTTATGTACACATGTGTACATGCCGGAAGAAAAGCTACCTAAACTGATGTGTGTATTGACTGAGAATTTGAATGTATCTGGGGTGATTTTTAATAGGTTTTAGCTTGTTTCAGCTTGTAATGGGTCTAAACGGGGCGTAACTTTGGTAAAAAAAGTGGAGGGTACCAATTTCTTACATACACGAAGCAAGGCGGAGACTGCGATCTCTGGGAAGGCACAATAATAAAATATTGATTGGCATTGTTCAAAAAGTGGGGTATGGTACCCAGTCCGAAAAGTGGGGGTATGGGTACCCCTCGTACCCCCACAAATTACGCCTATGGGTCTAAATAATGCTGGGGAATAAATAATCAGTGATGGGCACTAAACTATTTTTTTTAGTTAAACTAAAACTATTTTCCAACTAAAAAAAATAGTTTAACTGAAGTTGGCAACTGATTTTGGAAATTAGTTAACTAAACTAAAAAAAAGTAGTTAAACTTTTTCCAACTTTTTCCGACAAACATTTTCACAGTAAAAGACGTTAAGTGAACTGTAATAATGCAAAGCGTCGATGACAATTTCACCTTCAAACTATGCAATGTGTACTGTTCTGGCATACAGTTACATGTATACTGTATACATAGTGTATGAATTTGAAAACACAGGCTGTTAATGCTAAAACCATGCAGTGTTAAAATGGTTTTTTGCTGACAGTGTTCAATGTTCACTGTGGAAAAATAGTTGCAAATTGCTGATTTTTTAGTTAAACTTTTTAGTTAGCAACTAAAATTTGTTAGTTAAACTATGGTTTTAACTAAACTATTTTTTTTAGTTAAACTTCTTCCTTAACTAAAAAGTTTTAGTTAAACTAAAAGTTAGCAACTTTTTAGTTAACTATTGCCCATCACTGTAAATAATAGTATTTTATTTATTGAATAAGTAAAGTTTATCTGTATGGTTCTATGACTAAAGTGATTGATAAGAAAAGATACCATATTAAAGTTGTTAGGAATGACACTGCAATCCTTTCAAGGACTTGTTATATAAGACATACACAGCTTTCAGGGTTGTTTTAAGGTCGTCACAGGCCTAGGCACTCTAGCATTCGTAGACCCCAACTCAACTGCCAACTCTGCATTAAAGCTAAACGCATTCACATTAGCTGAACTTAGACTGTTTCAGTACAAAAGGTATTAAATTTGAATTTGCTTTTATTAGCAATTTTCCTTTTTCCATTTTTCTGGTCAATCATTCAATATCTCATTTTCAGACTTTTGTAGGCCCCTGAAAGTTTAATAGGCACAGTGCATACTATGCCTAGTGGATAAGAAGGCCATGCATAATTTTCAGAGCTGTGGGTTTCTAAATATCTGTAATTTTCTAAATTGAATTTCTCCAAAATGCAGTTTTAGATGGTCATGTTTGAACGTTTAGTTTGATAGGTTTTTGTCGACATATTGAGATAAAATTTTGTCATATTAATGCCAATAGCATCAAGAAGCCTTTCATAATTCTTCAGAAACCCAAGATTTCGGTACCTCTTTTCCGAGCAGGTCACATACATTGTATGTATATTTCCAAACATATGTATATCACCTATCATATTATCCTGCAAAGGTGTTGGAACTAGGATATACGTAACATACAGTATCTAAAAAGATGCCTTAAAATTGGCTGAAAAATGAGTCTGAATGTATGTGTATAAAATGCATCTATATAACCTGGTGTATACAGTTGACTAAAGAATTGCTTAATGAATTTGCCTGGGCAATGATCCACTGATCAACATACCTGGTTCTCCTCCGATGCTGGCACCAACTCCGATGGTTCCATCTTCAGCTTCAACCTTGACAATCATAGTGCCAAGGGCATTGATTCCCCACGACTTCCTGCTGTTGGCATACTGACTATACATACTCATAGGATTGGCGATTGGTCGCGGGTGAGATCCGTTGATCCAGTGCCGGTCGTCGACGTCATGACAGTCTGCTCCATGGGTTGCACCTTCTCCACTAGATGCCTTCTGGGTGTAGGCCTTCACCGATTTGATTGCGGGAAACTCTTTACACGTCGCCATTAAAGAATTGAACCTGGGACTAAGATTGAACGAAACTGACAAATTGGTAGGCCTACTGTGTTTTAGAAGATTACAAAACTACAAATTCAGCTAAACGTCCGAAGTTTGAACCTGCAGTGCTGAGGGGCGTATTTTGCGCGAACATTAAGTCACATAGTCCAGGCCTAATTAAAGTCGATATAAGTTTAGGCTACACTAATATACGCTATTTTGGGGGACTATAGCATATCTTGTCCAGTGAAAAATCTTTAATGCATCAAAAGGACTTTGTCCTGGATTGAAAGCCAACGATACATATCATGCAGTCCTATTCGAGTCTTAGATAAAATTATCATCACGTGATTAGAAGCGATTGCCGAAAAACAGGTCTATCTACCAACATCGATCGGAGCCTAAATAAAAACATTTAGGATAGCATAATTAAGATGGCGCGCGATACTTATCCATAGGCATCGTAATCGTATTGTAATCGTAATCTCCAAACTTCTAAAGCGCCACTCGAAGGCCAAGCGCAGGACACCAGCCTATTCACGAGCGCTACGTCAGATCAGAGGGGGTTTCCAGAGTTGTCCAAAAGAGGTCCGAGTCCGGTTTCCAGAAGGCCAAACCAAATCAGAGGGGGTTTCCAGAGAGCAGTCCAAAAGAGGGAGGGGAAGGGGGCATTTGCCCTCTGGATTTTACAAATTGTCTCGTTTTCTGTGTTAATTAATTTCTATGCAAAATGTCATTTTTGCCCCCTCCCCACCCCAGAAAATTTTGCCCCCTAGAAAAATTCCTGCAGACGCCCATGTACTTATCCTAAAATGCATGACCTCGCTCGATGCACAATTTCTTCACCCAAGCTAAAGAAGTTCAAACTTTCTTCACATTACTGTTCCTCGGGATAATATAGGCCTATCTTGCTTCAGCAGGTAGGCCTATCAAATCACAGCTATGATTAGAACGCAAGTTTTGAACTGGCATTTCCCCTTAAAATGTCGCTTCAATCTAATTGGTGCGCGATAGTCTAGGGGTTACCGTTTAGGGTGTTGGACTGTCTGTCGGGCGTAATTAAGGTCGAGGTGGAAATTTGCTTCAAGACCGCCTCCATTTGCGCCTCTACTAAATTCGGCTGTGATGAGCACACTGACCGTATTCTGTTATTGGAAAGTTCAGGCGACGAGGATGTGGACTGCACCTCCTTCGTCCTAAGAATTAAGACAAGCATGGATTCTTCTTCATGCGTGCTTGCAGTTTCTTATTATCATTTGGGGGGCCCGATAGCGCATTGGAAAACATCTGGCGTAGAGTGCGAGAGGTACAGAGATCGAGTCCCATATAGACGGACATGCTTTGTAGGCTGCAATTTGCGCCGTGTATTGCAGGCTGTCTGTTCTGTTAGTAGTTAAGGTTTATCGCATAACATGTACATGTACAGCGCAGTGCGTTTGCAGGCGCTTAATTAAAGAATAAATATTTTTATTATTATTATTATTGATATGTAATGCATATCAATGCTTATTATAACCTAGGTCCTAAATGCATATACCATTCTCAGCGCTTAAGCACTCGGGCTTGCTTACATGTTCTCGCTGAGTCGTATTTGGCTGAGGCGCACAGACCTTATTGATAGTTGGAACTAGACAACAGAATCTAGAAGTTTCTAGCGTTAGTAAAAAGGATTCGTTGCTGGAAAATTTACTCACATTAAGTAATGGATGGCGCCGATTTATACGGGTAAATTATTACTTTTTGCACAGTAAATAGCTTTGGTAAATAACATTTAGAATTTCAGAACTTTTAAACTAATGGCCCTGCTGTTGCTAATACCAGCTAGCCTGAAAACACCATTACATCGCGACTTCGTTTTGTGCAAGCGTGGAGCATTTTTGTGTCTACACAGAGAGGTTTAAAGTGACTTGAAAACTGTTGTGTACGTGATTTTACATATCACTCATGTCCTTCAATTGACAAAATCTCAGTCAAACACATCCATTTCAAAGTTCTCTCTGTAACCAATTACTCCCTGGAACGGGCTCAGCCCCCGTAAGCTTATCTATCTAAAACATTTATATAGCGCCCCTTCAAGGAATCTATTCAGAGGCACTCCCGACCCAGGCCCAGTAAAAAAGAAATGTCTTAAGGAGACTCTAAAAGGAACCAGAGAAATCCCTAGGAAGGGAGCGAATCTTAAGAGGTAGATCATTCCAAACGGCAGGACCAACCACCGAGAATGCCCTACGCTGTGCTATGGCGGTACGAGCGTAAGGAACAACGAAGTCTCCCCGGGATGCTGAGCGCAGGGATCTGCGCTCCGCACAAGAAGAAGTAAGAGTAAAGAACTCACAAAGGTAAGCCGGTGCCCGGCCTAAGACACATTGCCAGGCCATTGAGGAGACCCTGTAAAGGATGCGCTGCTGAACTGGGAGCCAGTGAAGGACATCTCTCATGTATTCGGAAATATGATCAAATCTGGGGATACCCCCAACCAAGCGTGCAGCCGTCCGCAAAACCCTCTCGAGACAAGAAAGACGGACCTGAGGGAGTCCAACAAAGAGAGAAGAGCAGTAATCCAAGCGATTTACAACAAATGCGTGAACCAAGGTGGAGGCTGCAGAAAAAGAAAGAGAACGGGAAACGACTCGGAGCTGACGCAGTTGGTAGTAGCAAGCACGCGTCAGCCCATGGATATGCTTGGTAAAAGAAAGTTCCTGATCCAAAATAACACCAAGGTCACGAACAGAAGAGGAAAAAGTGAAGGATGGGAATTCAGTGGCAAGGGAGACCAGGTCAATCTTGGCCAACTGTTGGCGGGTGCCAAACCAAATATATTGTGTCTTCAAGGGGTTGAGACGCAAACGATTTGAAGACATCCAATCATTAAGGGTGCTAGTAGCGCTAGACATGAGCCGAACAGCTGCAGCTGCCTCAGTTGCGGAACAATGGGTGTAGGATTGGACGTCATCCGCATAGCAGTGATTCAGCAGTGAGCAAGATGCAAGAAGAGAACCTAGATCAGCAGTAAAAAGGATGTATAGTAGAGGACCAAGAACTGAACCCTGGGGGAGACCAAAACGTGCAGGAAGCCAAGGAGAACGAGTAGAGCAAAAGATAGTAGAAGAGGAGCGGTCAGTCAGGTAGGATGCAAGCCAGGCTAGAGGCAAGGCCTTAATGCCAAACGATAAGGAAAGGCGGTGCAGAAGAATTTCATGGTCAACAGAATCAAAGGCAGCACTCACGTCATAGAGGGCCAAGAGAGTGACCTCGGATCTATCGATAGCACGGTAGATGTCAGAGAGGAGATGGAGCAGAAGGGTTTCAGTAGAGTGCCCCTTACGAAAGCCAGATTGGCATGGAGGAAGAAGCTTGTTAGAGTCTAAATAATTAAACAGTTGGCAAGGTACCAATTTTTCAACAATTTTAGAAATGAAAGTTACATTAGCTATTGGCCTATAGCTAGATGGAGTAGACGGGTCAAGCCCTGTCTGTTTCAGAATAGGCGTAATGATCGACCGTTTCTGAGAGGCCGGTAGGACTCCTTCGCGTAGAGATGTGTTGCAGAGGAGGGTGAGAAATGGAAGGAGGATGTCAATCGATTCTTGAATGAGGAACGACGGCAGAGGGTCAAGCTCTGAAGACTTGGGCGAGGAGGCGAGGATCAGTCGGCGCAGGTCGATGGCAGCAACAGGCTCAAGGGAGGACAGGCTGCAGTCCGTTGGGATGAAGTCAGGCAGAGATGAACCATCAGTGTCAGAACGGACAGAGAGAATCTTGGAGGTGCAGTAATTGACGTAGTCGGCAGACTCTTCACCATCCAAAATCAACCGACTATACATGATCCTCCTCCTACCTCTCTCGACCGCCCCCAGTAACTAGTACTAACTACTAAGTTGTCCAATATATCCATATCCCACACAGTTGGCTACAACTCTGAAACAATTTCCCCCTGAATTCACCAAATTCTCTGTTCTACCCATCTCATCACTCACCTGCCATTATCAGCCTCAAGCTCCTCTAGCAAGCCATCCTCAGGCTATTCAGTCAAAATTGACGGTGCTCATTGTCAAGAAATCTTACCATGACACACGGTGTCACACACCAACCCAAAACTTTCCAATTTCTAGCATCCGTATGGTTAACAAGTTAGCCACCCACATTAACTGAACTAAGCCTGTCAAACACAATTTTTGCTGCAAAATCATAGTGGCCTTCTTTTGATTTCCTCAGGTGGCCCTCACTTGAAAGAGGTTGGTGACCTATAGAATGAATGAATCGACTGCAAAGTTTATGAAACCTAATGATTAATACCTGGTTTGTAATTTTTAAACAGAAAAGCAAATGAAGCATTTGTTGAAGAAAATTTTGAAGGATCTTTAAAGGTAAGTAAACTTAAAAGTTGTTGGGGCTTTCAATGCTAGAATCAAACTATGTGTTGAGATACAATTCAGGGATGGTTTCAGAATTGTTTGGTAAAACGATTAATGCAGTGTTTAAGAAATTTTTTTTGAGGGCGTCTAGTATTTTATGAGAATTCAGACTACTCTCGTTTTCCCAATGATCGCTGTACAACAGTGCACACATGATGTTAGAAGTTACTGAATTTGCCGACAAAGATTGTAAATTTGGACCTTGGTAATAGAGCTTACAGTTGGCTACTCTCCTCAGTTCTGGTCTTCATTTGGAAAACGGCAGAACAGTCACTCTGGCTGCCCTACCACTGAATGACAAAGTTCAGTAGCTTGTGGATTTTGAATTCTGTTATGTACAACAAATGAGGCAGTATTAGTTAACTAACAGCTCAAAGTCTGTCGGGTTAAAGTACCCTAGAACTATGGACTTCCTTACTGACTGTAGTTGTAAAAAATGACAATTTTTATTGCATTGTAAGTAGCGAGATACCTCTATGATTCTTTACTTGTCCTTTGTCAGTGCAACTGCTAGTTTCTAAGAGTTAAACAGTAGATAGTTTTGCATGTTTTTTGGAAGCATAAATTGGCTTGAATGAGGAGAAAGCTGTTAAGTGGTGCAGAGTAAAGGGATCAAGTTTCATTTTACTGTGTTTTAGTATTTCAGAATTGTGAAAATGCGGATAGCAATTGGTATATTAAAGAATATTCTTATCTTATCTTAAAATGACTCTTTGTGACAGTTTTATTTCTCATGACAGCTTTACACAGAAGCTATTGCTGTGGATGCTACAAAGGATCAATATTATGTTGGCCGATCACAAGTGAATCTGAAACTTGACCGAATCGCAGGTCAGTAATTGTTAAATTTAATCATGTAAGTCTTTGCATTAGTGTTCTGTGTATGGTAGCATAATTTTATACTTGTGATTCAGTAATAAAGTGTGCTACTAGTCCATGAAGTCATCTGTTATGTTGCCATTTTGAGGTTTAGGACAGTTTTGCCACAATTTACCTGAAGTAGAACAACAATGTCAACTGCATTAATGGTACTCCAGAAGTTAATTAGTCAATTTTATGCATCAGTTGTTCTTTGTTTTTATAACTAACTTTGTTCTCTTTTAACAGAGGCTCTTGCTGATGCCGAAAAAGCCTTAGAAATCAATCCAAAGAATTCAAAAGCTTATTTACGTAAAGGGTAACCTTTCTTTACTACTACAGTATATTTTTCAGTTGTTATGTCTCAATAACAGAGAAGCAAAAGGATTGCTTTAAGAAATTGTTTAAGTGCTTCGGGACAGCAGGTTTTTCATATGTTTTTGATAGTTGTGTAGCCTTTTAAAATGTTAACTGATAGAGTTTGGTCTGAGGTCATAACTGAGAACTACATTGAGTGAGTGAGGGGAGAGGCTAAACCACTGACAGATGTATATTGTATTGATTCTAACGTATATATGCCTTAAAATATTATCAGAATAATTTTGGCGGAAAGTTTTTCCCTCTGTGAAGGTGTTTTTGACCTGGCCTAAGACAGTTAACATAGGTTCGCTAGTGGCTATCTACAGCTCCGTTATGTTTCTTGTTTATTGTATGTTGATATTGGTTTACAGGATTGCCTGTTTTCGACTGAATGACTTTGTGACTGCTAAACAAACGTTACTAAGTGGAAAAGATCTTAACTGTAAGTTTTGAAATCTTCTCATCAGTTTATTTAGATTAGGGGTCCACCGGTAAGACATTTTCCGCCGGAAACCGAATCCGAGTATTTGGATGTATTTTTGCCGGAACCGGTAACGAACCGGTAACGAACTGGGTACCATTTGCTCCATATGCGAAGCTTCACATTTTCATGTAATATGAAGAAATTATCGACATAAATTTGTGTACTTGTAATAAGTGACTAATACAATTTGAATTGTAGTCATTTCTGTGCAGTTGTGAAGTTTTCTGTGTAATTGTTTTAAGGTTCAACATTTATTATTTTATATACGTGAGTTTATTGAATAAGTTTTTACAGAAAAAAATTTTCTTTAGAGAAATTTTGGGGCAACTATTTGCGTCTACAATATTTGCCGAGCCGAATACTTCCGGAAACGGGATTTCCGGCCGAACCGAGTATCCGAGCCGGTTTCCGGTGGACCCCTAATTTAGATTTGTATTTTTTTATTCATTTTTCAACCTCCGTTAGACTCATGGAATTCCAAGATTGGATTAGGTCTGCTGTCTCATCCAGAAAAGTCGTAACAGAAAAGGGGTTTATGTTAAATCAAAAGTCCCAGTGAATTAGAAGACAGTTTGCCTTGACTGAAAAATTTGCAGGATTGTGGAGAGTTGTAATAAAGATGTATTCTGTTATAAATCTTTGAGAAGTCCATTGGTAAGGTGATGTAGACATTTCTCCTGAAAATAATTTGTGCAACTCATGTTTACTTCTAAAGCAGTTTTAGGAAACAATTTCTAAAAAAATCAGGGGCACTCTATGTGCTAGCCTATATGATGTCTATATGTTAACATGGTGTTCAATATTAAAGTGTGTTTTGATTGATTGATTTTTGATGTCAAAATTGTTCTTAAGAACTAGGCTATTGCATCAGTTATCAGAATAATGCGCAGTTAGCTACAAGCCATTGTAGCTTTGGGCCCACACACACATTATGGAGCCAACCAATAGATTCCTGTTGACAGAAGTTAGCTTCATGTCAAGCGTTTTTGGGCCAAGTTGCATAGATCTATATGGTGGAGTGATGACAGGTGAGGGCGCTTGCAGCACACGATGCTGCCATTGAGTAGTCTCTTTTTGGTAGAAGATGACACACTCATATGTGACAATAGTTATCCTGCAAGTCATCAAGCAACAGCAACAAGCTTGGTATAGTTATATCCTATGGTTATTAATTTTGTTTCGAACTGGTTATAGCAGAGGACAAAACGTTTGATGAATGGATCAACAAATGTGAGAGTCACTTGGCTGTCAAAGATCATCAGTCCGACAAAGGCTCTGAGGTATCATTTCTGATGTTATCTAATCTGAGAACACCTCTAGTGTTACTGTAATAATGCACAAGGCATCAAGTAATGGCAACTTCAGAGCAAAATTCTTGTTTGTGGTTCAGTCTGATGGTGAGTCTGGTTGAAAACCAGAAGAGCAATCCAGGAAGATACAGAAGAAGCTTACAGTGTAGGTACATTCAAGATGCATTTTCATTTGGTCCAAAGACCAGCACGGACTTGGCAGTGCAAACAGATAACTAGATTTCTGTCAATATATACAACATGCCTTAACTCATGATTTCAGCAGACTGATTGGTGCATCCAGTTTTGAACTTAATTTTCTGCTTTCAGCAGATTCGTTAAGATGTTACTTCCAATGTTGTGCATTACTGCATTACTTGTAAGACGTTACTGTAATTAACTAACATTTTTCAGTAATTATTGCTCTAACTAATTACTTTTTATATAAGGTACATGCAGCATTGTATCGTATCATATCGTAGCTGGGTATTTTTAAAGCACCGCTTATAGTATAGACTATTCAGAGGGGCTTTCAACATGACAGCCCTGAGGAGATAAGAAAGTCTTCAAGCAGCAGAGAGAAGAGGACGAGGTCCCACCACATCTTACTACAGATTGATGGGGGTAGATCGTTCTATAAGGAAGGGCCAAGGATGGCTAAAGCATGGTGTTCAACCATGGTGGTCCTAGCCTGGGGAACAAGGAGATCAGCAGACCAAAGAGGGCAAGAAGAAAGGGCAGAGAGAGGTTTACTCATTAAGTCACACAGACACTTGGGAGCTATTCCTCGTTGAGCCCTAGAAACCAGGAGGAGAACCTTGTGTTGGATGCGAGAAGCAACAGGAAGCCTGTGAAGGACATTGATTATGTAGGATTGTAGGTAGTTATGTTTGAAAAGCGAGGATTACTTTTGTGAGGTATCTGTAAAGCAAATAGTTTTACAGTTTTTTTTGCATTACTTTCAATTTGATATTGTAATTTTTTGTGTCGTATACTATATTATAATTTGCAAGGCATTGCTGGTAACTTGTTAAATGCTGTTTTAAATGTAAATGGCCAAGAAATTGACAAGTTGACTAAAGGTTTATGCATTGTATCTGAAAACTCAATTCAGAGCAAAATATTTAAGGAACATTTGTTGTATTATTAGCTGAATACGGAGGAAGATGGTAAGGAAAATTTGCCGAAAGCAGATCCTATTCCTATGCCTTCTGGCCCTAAAACAAGGCAAGTTTATTTACTATTGTATCCATTTCGTTGTAAATCTTTTGCTCTCAGCAATGCTCTCTTAAATGATGTTCTAGATACTTATTCAAAGACTGCATTAAATGAGTTGTACATGAATAACTTGGGTTATCAGTAAATACTTAAAGCTGTATGTTCAAGTTAAATCTGATATTAAAAATATCTCTCGTGTCTCACACAAGAATAGGCCTATGTCTTTTGCCATGCATTTGTAATGATTGTTTTCTGCAGTCGTGCATCAGTAGTGTGATTTATGTTTCAGATATGAATGGTATCAGACCGAGACACAAGTTGTAGTGTCACTGCTTTTGAAAAATATCAAAAAAGAAGATTTAAATTGTGACATTCAAGAGCACTCCGTAAGTATGTTGTTTCTCTAGTAAACAAATGTATGTGTGAAACAGTCTATATTCTCAGTATACACTCTACAGCAGCGGTTCCCAAACTTCTCTGGGTCGCGACCCACTTGTGAATATCTTGGGAGTCTCGGCACCCACTGTGTAAAATTTAGCATTGTGTACTAAAATTTGCTTCGTCAATTGGTATCGAAATATCCAGAGTTACGTACAGCCCTTAGAAAATTTAAAGCATTTAAAGGAAATTTAAGTAAAAACAGTTCACAATTTATTGCAATCCAGGTAATTATAGCCCAATCATAGCCATATATTGTTGCTGCAAAATAATAAATGTTTCTCGAAAAAATTTGGCGACCCACTTGACAGAGCTTCGCGACCCACTTTTGGGTCGCAACCCACAGTTTGGGAAACGCTGCTCTACAGCCTATATTATTGCACTATAGATTTTGAAGAGTAAGTATAGATATCGACCTTGCTTGATAATGGATAGCTGAGTGCTATTGTTTTGGTGCTTATGGGGAAAGAATCTGTTACAGTTGCCTATCTTTTGTCCAGCAAAATGGAAGTGTCTGCTTTGTCATAGCCACCATGATTACCTACTTAACTTATGGCTGTACATCACATTATGTTGTACATTTTAGCAAAACTAGCAATAACCTTATGAAAATTGATTGGCATTCTGTTGACATGTGAGATTAAGTTGTTGCTTATAATTGGCGTGATTCCCTTATTCAAGATTTGATCACCAAAACTCAAACCTTCAGTAAATAAATTTGATTTGCTAATTGTATAGGAAAGACAGATTTAAGGAGGTGCAATAATCAGTTTGAACATTTGAGAATGTAGAGATCAATGAAAGACGGGAAAGGAAAATTCTGTAGCATCATTGTTATTAATTATTAACTTTTGTTGTGCCAGTGTCTAATGCCCTTGGCATCAGCTAATGGCATGCCAGAACCTAGCCGTCATCATTTGAGTATCAAGAAGATCAGTCCACTAAGACAGAGAGGTGATATGGTGGATAAACATTTTGAGACTGTTACATATTAAGTTGAGAATGAAATGACTGAATAGGCCTAATTAGGTGTACATGCTTTATGATGATTAAAGAGTTAATGATGATGATGGAACAATGCAAACTATGGCGCCCACTGTCAGTTGTCTGTTTCCAAACCCATTTCAGTGGTAGACTATTAGCTGTCCATCTTGCTATTGAAAATGCTTGCAACTGGATGGGCACGAACAGCATATACTAGAAGAAGAATGGCATTTATGTAGTCTGTGGAGAAGCTCTCTAAAGTGTTGGAATTCATCATACAGTATTTTTCAGTGTATCAAAGATTCTTATCAATTGAGAAAAGTGAATAAACCGTTTTTATCTTCGTTTTTCTCTGAAGCTCATACCTTCTGATGACAATTTCCGTTGTAGCTGAGTTGTTCTGTAGCTCTGCCATCTGGAAGTGACTATAGCCTAGAGCTGGACTTGGCGCATCCTGTGTCTCCTGCTCAAAGTCAGATTAAAATCCTTTCTTCTCGTGTAAGTTTTGGCTTTAACTGCTGTGTTGGAGCTTAGTCAGTGCTTTACATTATAAGTTAGAATGCATAAACTAGTATGTAGTTTTGTTTAGTTTACATTCTATTCCTAATGTTTTGTTTAGTTTACATTCTGTTCCAAATGTTAATGTTTCTATAAGTGCTTGACATGACATCTGCTACATATTGACTGATGGCCAGGGCAAGTTCAAGATTGGCGTAAATAAACTGGGCCTCAGTAATAGTTTTATAATTTATTGATCATTCGCTTTAGGAAAATATGATTGATTTTATAATTATTACCAAGTATGTCATTGATTTATGTTATCAGCTGGACAAAATCGACAGGCTATACAGTTGTAAACCTATTTGAACCTCACAGAGCCTGAATCAATAAGAAGTCCCAATGATGTGTTGTTCATCATGGTTATTAAAAGCAATTTAATAGCATGGCTAACAAATTTAAAAGTGATGGCTAATGAGGTGCATTGTATACCACCTGTAAAAGTCCAAAAGCTGAATATTGTTGCCCTATGGGTTACAATTCATCACAGCAATTGCTGTTTTCACACAGTATACTTCGATTTAAAACCCAGGTGTATCGAATATTAAATGCATGTTTGCGGGCTCACAAGCTGTATGTAATTTATGTTATGTATGAAATATTACTGTTTTTAGAATCTTGTTTTTATGTTACCTGTGTAATGTTATTTGTTTATATTATCTTCATAATTCCATGAAAATGTTGACAGGTTGAAGTAAAGCTTAAGAAAGCAGAGGGAATTCGTTGGGAGAAATTGGAATCGGATGGAAAGCAGCCAAACATTAAACACTTCACTCCTGGTAATTGAAATGTTTTCTTTTATATTCAGTTCACTGTTCACACTGGTTAGCGAGCAGAAATTTATTGAGATTTCTGCTCCATCTGTGTCCCTAGCCAATTCAGCTAAAATGAGTACACTGACCATATACTGTTGATATGCCAAGGCTAAGAAAATGAAGTTACTAACACTTCAAACCCGTGGCTGCCCCTCAGGCTAGCGTAAGCTACTGCTCTTCTTCACTGTTCACAAGTTCTTAAGCTTATTGAAGTTTGTGCTGTGTTTAGAGCAATTTGCTTTAAGTTTAAGGGCATTAAATGTAAACTAGAATGTTAAGTTTAGCAAGCAGAAAACTTTTATATAGTTTATCTTAGCTTATATTTATCAATGTTTTCCTGGGTACGTAATGTGCAATCTGGCAGTGCAATTCTTGTAACTATCAAATCCGACATGGCTTAACATACACCGTAAATTCATTTAGTTACAGATGCCCACAAATATCCCTCATCAAGTCATTGCAATCGAAACTGGGACAAAATGGTTGCCGAGATCAAAGAGGAAGAGAAGGACGAGAAGTTGGAAGGTGATGCTGCTCTGAATAAACTCTTTCAGCAGATCTATTCCGATGGTTCGGAAGAAGTTCAACGAGCAATGAACAAATCATTTGTAAGTAATCTTGATGTACAGCAGTTTCTTTGAACATTCTTCGATAGGATTGGGTTGATATTTTAAACTGAATCTGTGACTTAGAATTTATTTGAAGTTAGAACATAAGTTTTACTTCATATTGCTTTTGAAAGATATTTGTATTTTAACTAAATCAGAAAAATTGTTGGAATATTAGAGCAGGTAATTGTGAATATGTAATAAAAATTGATTCGAGAATATGAAATTCGTGGGAGTTCAAGCATTTTCCAAAGTAAACCTTGAAATTAATCATACAACTTTGATGTAAGAGTATTAAGTACCCATGAATTGTGGAATGTGTTTGTAATATGGGCAGTACAGTGACTAACTCCTTTACGTTGGCAGCAGTCTTGTTCAGATACCCAGTGTGCAGTATAAAAATAACAGAAAACACTGCACATATTCACAGTATACAGCTATATGAACATAAGAAAGCATTAGTTGGCATTCTGAATAATGTTTTTTATAACAGATCATTTTCTGTCTTCTGTTTTCAGTCCGAATCTGGTGGCACAGTTTTAAGTACTAACTGGAAGGAAATTGGTGAAAAGCCAGTTGAAGTAAAGCCACCTGATGGCATGGAGTTTAAAAAGTGGGACTATTAACCAACAACCTCTCTTGTTTTCATTCAACGTTTTAATCGCATTCTGGACTGTCTGCTTGCTTAATCACAGTTCACCAATAGCATTTTAACATCCAGACTACTATTTACCCTTGAGCAGTCCCAATTATTTGTTGATACATGTTGACATGCGTATGATTTACACAAAAAATTCCTCTGTAAAATGACCACATTTATTTCTTAAAAGAACATGGTAAATCAATGTGTTTTAAGTAAAGCTAATGCTGAACCTTTTTTAATAAGAAATACATTGTGAAGATATGGTGGATTGTTCTGACGTAATGATTTCTAATTATAAATTCAAGAAAGCATGTTTCTGTACGATTACATTCTGTTAATGTCTCGTATAAATTCAAACTAACTTGTTAATGTAAATTCTGTTTTGTCAGGATCTGACCCTAGTACTCAATGCATCTGACTGGTGTTTTGGTTTTTGTCTGTGAAAACAAAAGTTGTTCTGTAGAGATCTATACTGCAGTCTGATGAAATAAAAATCTGTTCTGAGTTGTGTAAAGTAGTTTCATGAGCACAGAAGTATACAGCGCTGTTGTTATTGTTATTTACTGCTAGGTACGTCTGACGTGAAAAAGGACCTAGGAAACTCGTGATGATCATCTCGAGTAACTACACCTTGCTGCAAAGCAAGAACAGAGGGGAAAGGAAACTTTGCGAATTACAACTTTAAGTATAATTCTGAAATAGGGAATGGAGGGAAAGGTTGCGAATTCTGATATGCAAAGCTGGTGAGCCAATATTGGGATCGGGTTATAGGATGTAAGTGAAAATTAAGAGGTGCACCAGGACACGGTTTTGAACATGAGATTGTGTTGTGTGTGAAGTTCTTTTGTATTGTGTGCTTGTATCAGTATATAAACAGATGCTGCTTTAACCCTTTAAGATGCCATTCTGGTTTGTTCCACTGCCTAAAATGTTTTGTATGTGGTTTAGTTATGTCAGAGGAAGCAGCTACCTCACTGGCATTCAAATCGTAATTCCAACTTTTGCCATGGATTAATTTAAATTTAGTGTGTCTGGAATTTCACATCTGATTCCAATTTTGCCAAGGATCAAGTCGTAGCTGGTGTTATGGTAATCTCATGCTCCTTTAAACTTCCACAGGTGGCAAGAATGCCTAACTGGTTCATTGAGCACAGACCAACCACAAAGTCACCGTTTATGGTTTAACAGAGATAGGTCAGTCATGATAAGGCAAGACTGGTTGAAAGGGTTGTGATCGTGGAATTTTTTACTCAGAAGGGATTCAGATTATCCTGAGTGGGCAAATACAGCCATGAATTTTGGACATGTGGTTGAGTTGGCACCCAAAATGGTTGTGGCAAGGGTTGCTGCTGTGGCTGTAAGTAAAAAGGACCATGATAATACCGAAACATTAAAAGAGGTGATCTTCAACTGAAAAATTCATCTACTATTCGTTAAAATAAACAGATCATGAATAAGGCGCTGAATAAATTGTCAAAACCTTATAAAAGACCGGATGACAAAGACTTCAAGACAACTACGCTATGTCTGCAAAATTAGGACAGCATTGCTTACTAGCATGACTGCTGATTAAATTATAAAGGTTTCAGATTAGTCAAAGGCTGCTCTCAATATATGTGTATTTAGAATCTTCCATTGTAAATTAAATGCCTCAAAGCTACAATTGAGAAAAGAACAGCTTAAAGAAAATTGCAAACAAACGCATTAGCTCATTGGATTAAAATAATATTGCAAAGCATCTGGCAGGGAAAAAGAACAACATATCATTTGGCAAGGAAGGCATTTAGTACTGGGCTAAATCTGAAGCAGCTCGTATTCTCGTCAACAATGCTACATTCTGACAAACTTGCAGCTACCATTTTGGGCATTGGCTGTATGGTCTCGACTACAGCCGTTGCTAGACTGTTTCAACTTGAAAAACCGTTGACAGATTTTACTGATGGTCCATGGATTGCTTCTACAAATTAAGCATAATACAAAAGCTGCAACGCATAGAGAGCATTACTGCAGTTTGCAGAAATAAAAATCCGCTCCGAGTTGTGTAAAATAGTTTCATCAGCACAGAAAAACGTACAGAACTGATATTATGTGAGTGTAAAGTCAAAATTATGGGTACTGATAAACAATTTTAGCCAGTTATTCTCAGATAATTGATATTCCGGTGATATGAGATCCAAAGAAGAATCTTGAAGAGATGGTAAAGCATAAACTGTCCAGCACAATAGACATTAAATTTTTTAAACAGGCATCTTAAGAAACTACACGCTGTCCATAAATTTCGGCAAAGCCTTTATTAGCAACCACGTTTAACAAAAACTGCTTAAATAACCAAACTTTAGGCTTAATATGCACTTTGTACTAAAAAGTTGGAAATCCTACAGCACAATTGCACCTTAAACAATGCACAGCATCAAAGATCCCTTTAACCAAATGACAAATTGCTATTTTGCATAATTACACAGGCTACACGCTTAGCAACAGTTTCCATTTGAATTATGCTTGCTTATTTTAGAACTTGAAGAAGCTTTGAAATTGTTCATCATTTGTGTAATCGTACGTAAGTGCATTTCTGCCTACTGTCTGCTAGCTCTCAAAAGTCATCTGCCAACTGGGTGCTCACAGTGGTCGTAGCGGTCCTGTATTTCCTGTAAAGTCCTGTATTTTTTTGCTTGTCCTGTAAAATCCTGTATTTTTGCAAAAGTGTCCTGTATTTCCTGTATTTTTTAAAAAGTCAGATTTCACGCTCTTTTTGTCGCGAATACATAATATTTATAATTTGTTATTTTTATTATATTTTGGGCATTTAACTTATGATACAGAGTAGTATAAGTAACTATAGAGTAGCATAAGTTAAGAATAATACCAGATGCCTCCGAAGAAGCTGATCAAGCGATGTGCAAACTACTAGTAATAGCTAATAAAGAAACATCCTTGATTATGGGAGACTTCATCTACCATATTGATTTGGAAAAATTGGAAGGGGAGAGATAAAAAGATAGGATATTCTTGGATTTTATTGCAACAGCATGTCATGGAGCCAGCCAGAGGAGAAAACATTTTGGACTTAGTGACAACATTGGATGAAACTATTGTAGAGAATGGAAGTGTGGGAGAGCATGTTTGCCCTAGCGATCATCATGTTATCACATGGAAATAAATCACAGAGCAGACCAAGGGAGTCAAAGCCTATGTGAAAAGACCCAACTTCTTTAAAGCAGAATATGAGTTAGTGAGGAAATGGTTGCGGCAAAAGGATAAGTGAAATAAAGGGCATGGGAGCGAATGATGCTTGGAAGAAGTTTAGGGAACTTTTGAGGGATCTTTATTGAAGAAAACATACTGAAGCACAAAAGAATCAATAATAGGAGGCCTTGGGTAACACGTGAGGTTCAAAGAAAAAGAAGGGCAAGGAACAAAGCATGGAAGAATTTACAGAAGTTGAAGAAAGAAACGAAGAATGGATTTGGATCATGAGAGTGTTGCCAAACTTGAGGATTTAAGAAACAAGTAGGTGAATAAAAGAAATACCCGCAAAAATGCAAACAAAAGATCAATTAAAAAGCTTTGAGCAGAAGTGATCTAGGAATGTAAAGGAGGATAATAAAGTTTTTACAACTATGCCAGAAGTAAGCAGAGAAGTAAAGACATGATAGGGCCATTGAAAAAGAAAGATGGTAAGGGAGAAGTTATTGTGGATGATGTGGAAGCTGCTGAAGTACTCAATAATTATTTCAGCTCAGTGTTTACTTTAGAAGAATTAGGAAGTATCCCAGAGCCTTAGCAAAAGGAATTAACACAGGTAATGTTTACTAAAGAAAATAGGGTACAACTGAAAAGGCTAAAAGCTAACAAGAGTCCAGGCATAGATTAACTCTATCCGAAATTCTTACATGAACTGAGGAAAGAAATTGGAGAGGTACAATGTATTAGCCCAGATCTGCAATAAATTAATGTAGACTGGAGAAGTACTACAGGAATGGAAGGATGCACTCATAGCGCCATTGTTTAAAAACGAATCAGAAGTGAGCCAATGAACTACAAACCAGTCAATTTAACCAGTGTGGTGTGCAAGGTCATGAAGAGAATTATTAAGGTTAATCTAGTGGAACATTTGAATGGGCATGATATTATAAATGACAGTCAACATGGATTTACCTAAGGCAGTTAGTATATTTGACAAATCTGCTAGAGTTCTTTGAGGAGATCTATGAGAGGATTGACGAGGGAAAACCTGCAGATATAATTTCCCCTAGATTTTGCCAAGGCATTTGACAAAGTATCTCATGTAAGGCTGGCCAAAAAGTTGCAGGCATGTGGGATCAGAGGGCAAGTACTAACATGAATCGAAGCTGGTTATTAGGTAGAAGACAAAAGGTGGGCATAGGAGATAAACACTAGCTAGACGACAGTGCTAAGTGGAGTGCTGCAAGGATCAGTGAGCCACTGCTGTTTGTAGTTTTATTAATGACATAGATGATGGGATTTTATCGAAAATTTCTAAGTTTGCAGATGATACAAAACTATGTAGAGCTGTAGATGATGATGAAGAAGCAGAGATACTGTGGAAAGATCTAAGAAAAACGTTCGGATGGTCACAGGACTGGCAAATGCTCTTTGATGCATATGGGGGAAGAGAAACCATGAGTTTTCATACGAAATGGGGGGTAAGGTATTGAAAGTGAGTGAGGAAGAAAGGGACTTGGGAATAATTATGCACAAGAGTGCAAAACCTTCAAAGTAATGTGCTGAAGCATCAAAAAGGCTTACTCAACTTTAGGTATGATAAGGACAGTAGTCACAAGAGACAAAGATACAATACTGAGGTTGTACAAATCACTGGTTAGGACACAGTTGGAATACTGCATCCAGGTATGGAATTCATATCTGAAGCAGGAAATGGAAAAACTGGAAGAGCTACAATAAGGATTTGGGGCTACAAGGATTTGAGTTATGAAGAAAGGTTGAAAAGGTGTGGACTAACAACATTAGAGAGAAGGAGAAACAGAGGAGATATAATCGAAACTTATAAGATTATCACTGGAAAGGAAGCACTATGGGAGAGGTTCTTTGAATTGGCACCAAACAAGGCAACTCAGGGACAAAGGTATAGATTATTTAAGAAGCCAAAGGACCATTAGGGCAGAAATTCTTCAGTGTAATTGTAGTCCTGTGGAATTGTTATGTATGTTATGTTGAATGTTTCCGAATGTTGTGTATGCAGACTGCAGTGTAATAATTAAATTAGCACATAACCTCATTAAATGCACACATAATTGGTCTGCTAACTAGTTTGTTACCGATTCATCCCTGTTGTCATAGCTCAAGGAAAAAATAGTTGACAAAGCAGACCTAGATTATGGCAGTACGAGGATGATGAGGCAACGCTGTTGGGGGACTACAACTATGTAGTCCGTTGCAAAAATATATTTGTACTGGCCTACTGGGTATTTTTTATTATAAATGTCCTGTAAAATGTCCTGTAATTTTATTTTTTGTGTCCTGTAAAATGTCCTGTATTTTTATGATAGCTTGCTACGACCACTGTGCTCAGTATTTCTTATAGGATGGAAGATGCCAAAAACGTTTAATTTCATTGTTTAGTTTAAAAAAATTTCACAACATCCAGGATGTCCCTGTTGCTGTCAGGTAACTTTGGTTATATAGCATAAATGTATATAAAACCTAATTTCGAAGGATGGATTTAGGTTATATAGAGGTTATTTGATGAGGCACCAAAAACCAACAAGTTAAGAGACAAAAATGTTACCACAGAGCAATATGCAATCTTTTAGACGGCAACCAAAAGTCCAAATATCTTGGTTGTACTGATGTTGTTCAGTGCAAGCTAAAAAATGACAATTACTTCTGCAACTTGACTACGCGTTTAACTAATGCTACTCTGTAGCAGATCGAACACAGGAAACCACTGCTGTAAACTTTTTCTTCTGAATAGATGAAGCTGTCTGTCTATAGAAACGTGGTTAAGATGAATCACATACTGCACTCTGGAATGTCAGAATAATTTCAAAACTTGCCTCCAGAATGAAGTTCTTTCAGTACAGCAAGACAGGACGAAAGTGTTTCATATATACACAAAAACTTCACATATAAAGGACATCACATGAAAGGAAAACATGTTCATAACTTAACGTAAATATACTTTCCACCATAAAGCTAGTGTAGAATCATGTCCAGTCCACTAAAAGTTTAAAAGCGAGGTCACAGAATGCCATCATTTGAGTTTAAAAATACAACCAGACTTAAAATTCTAGTCACCATCAGTTACTGAAACACACATAGGCAATTAAGCATCTTCCACAGATGATCGCATTGCACTTAACTGGGTCTTCTGTGGTCGTAAAGAATGTTATTCTGATGTGCCTTTAAAAATGCCCTCGGTGAACTATGGAGATCTAATTAAACAACAAATCTTAAAACAACAGATTTTCTCATTAGTGAAATGCATAACAACAGAGTTCAGAAAGCCCACAAGGCCTGCATCGTCAAAAATAATAAATGAAGTGCTTTTTTCTGCTGGAATTCACCCTCAATTTAGCCCTTCCATAACTGTTCAGTTCTGGAACTTTTTTCTAGATAAAAAGCACTGAATAAATGTAAGAATTAAGATGACTGGCAAACCTACCAACATGCCCACATGTTGGTAGGAGCAAAGTCTCAAGTGTTAATGTGCATGCTGGCAGCGATGTTAAAGAACCATTTAAATCACAAGGTTTCCATGTGGTTAAATAGTCTGTGGACTGGCATACAAACTAACCCAAAACATTGCAAACAAGATAACACGAGGTAAAGCAATTGCTCAGTTGTCATGCATAACCAGTGGCATTAAGAAGGCAGGGCCAGATGGTAAATGCCCAACCCGACATACGGTAGTGTTAACATGAGGTTTTAGAAAATGATTTTCGCATGTCGACCAAGATATGTAATATTTGCCACAGTTCCACAAACCTTCACTGTGCACTTCCATTCTGTGCTACACTAGGTTGTATCTATAAATGTATGAGGACACAATACACACATTTTCACATGTTAAGTAAGTCACAATGGCGTCGTCGAAAGCCTTATTCATGTGAAAACAAGAAAACAGTTTTCCAATACCCAGAAAATCTTTCCTCATTGTTTGCATAATTAGCTTTCATACATACACAAGTACCTATAAGCTTAGACTTGATGATGAAAGACCAATACAGTTCCACATAACCACAATATTAAACGCAGATCGGACAGTAAAACAGTAATCGTAAGTTTTTTTACGCAGAAGGACAAATACGGATCGACTGCATTTTAATAATATAAAATTGTGGTGATAATTTACGTGGCCATAGAACAGTCAAACAATAATGCTGAACACGGAAAGCTTCTCAAACAACATAGGCAGAAATTGGGAGTCGTGACAAAATGATATGTGTGCACACATTCAGTGTACATGCATCATACTGCAATGTCTACAAGCAGAAAAGGCCTTCTGCCGGCAGATATCATTTAGCCTTAGACTTGCCTTGCACAACTGGTAATAATACACTGCATGATTTCATGGAGCACAGAAATCCGTTTAAATAAGAAATTTAAAGTGCTTTTGCATGCTAATATCTAAATTATCAAACTGTAACTAAATCCCTCCATTTCCTCGGTTGATCCAGCCTGTACTTACAGCTGCATAATACATCCTGCGGCAGCTCTTGTACAATCTTTGACCACAAGCATCTGATTCAGTTTGGCAAGTTGGCAACTGCACACTAACTTTTGAATAAACCATTAAGAAAAATAATAGATGTTAATATATTTAATTCAGCATTTAAGTACCGTAATAAAAATACTAGGAAGACTGGAGGCCTTCGAGATGTAGCTATGGTGCATAATGGAGAGAGTCAGTTGGGTGGAACGTAAGACAAATGAAGAGATACTGCAAATGGTGGATGAAAGAAGATCCCTGATTGGAACAATCAGAACCTGGCAGGGAAAATGGATGGGCCACATAATGAGGGAAGATTGGAAGAACTATAATCAAAGGAAGAATGGAAGGAAAGGACGAGGAGAAGATCTCTAGGTTATGTTATTAGATTGTATGATGAAAGACGGTAAATAAAAAGTGAGCTGAAGGAGAGGGTTAAACAACACGACGAATAGCGACATTGGATGTACGAACCTGCCTAGGGAGGCAGAGAAATGGAAGAAGAATAAAAATATCAGACAATTACCTTATTTCTCATTCCTCATTAAATAATAAAAACTTCTTTCATTATTGGATACTTTGATCTGGCTTTACAAAATCAAGCCTTGTACATTAGAGACTGATTATTGGTATCTAATGAGCTGGATAGATAATATAACTGAGGACATAACATCACTTGGACTAACATTAAGGGGGGCAATAGACTTGACAAATGACCGAGGACAATGGAGATCATTTATTCGTACCCATCGCCGCCAAATGGCTGGCGTCAGGAACTGATGATGATGAATGAGCAAAACAAAATAAGCCAAAGTCCAATGTCTTGTTAACTGCAATGTTACAGACATAGAAATTATTACATTGTAAGAAAAGTAATTTGGAAAAAGTATTTCTCATACATAACCCAAATGCCAAGCCAATGCCACAGGAAGATTCAAAGGTCAACAGTTAAGGCCCACAGCTAAAAAGCATCCTCATGCTTTCTACAATGGTGTGATTGGTGATCAAGGTCCAAGGTCCTACGAAAATCAACAGACCGAGAGTGGCTCTTGGAATTTAGTATAGCAGAGGCCTACCATGAGTGATTTTATTGTGACGAATGACATGCAGTAAAGGCCCACAATAAGCATATACTGTGTGTATATATATATGTGTGTGTATATATATGTATATATATATGTTCCATTTTAAGAACTCCTAGAAAGCACTGCAGTCAGATGTAAAAGGCATGCAAAGTGATTGTATGTTTCTGAACTGCACTCGGTGTCCAAGTTGTACATGATCACGTAATGTTTCAATTGGCCACTTGAGCATGCTAAAGCAAGTAGAATCCCAATGACTGACATTTGCTGGCTTACACCGCATTCACATAACAGCACTAAATCTGCAGAACATCTCCATGACAAAGCACTGGTAAAAGGACATGGAGATTTGCACTGACAGGGCTCACCAGTTAATGTAGAACCAACAGGCAAAAAAGTGACATACAATTACAAGTGTAAGAAGTTAGGAATTGTAAAGTCCAAGCAGTTGGCAAAGAATAATACATGTATTATTATTAATCAGATATTGTGCTAATTTATGAATTCACCTTAAAAGCCTTTGTAGCTCTAAAAAATGTCTTTGAAAAGATAAGTTAGCAAATGAAATAAGGCAAAGAGAAGGGTCCTGCAAAGATAGTGGCACAGAATTCCACAAATATTGCAAAATTACCTATGGAAACCCTAGGATGCAGTTGCAAGGCAGGTGTCCTCTAAATGGGCTGGAAGGTTCTGTTTTAACAAGTACAAATAATGACATTATTTTTGTTATAAAATCAGTCAATTGCTGACATCAATTTAAAACAAACTGTGGTCACATGGTACCAAACAAGACTTAAATTTACTATAGTTTTATGCTCTGAACACCAAACTGAGCCTATAATTATTTTACAATTTTATATATATATAAGATATATATATATATATATTTATACTGATAAATTAAGAAACATGCATCCTATGCAGAATAATTGTTAGCTGGAATAAACCCACAATTCCAGAAAAACTATACAATCCAAAGAAGTATATACAGCAAAAGTTTCCTATTTCAGATAGTTGAGCACACATTCAGAACCATAGAATCATAGAACAGTTGCAGTCTTTTCCACGTTTAACATGATACACCCATTTAGAGCTGCAAGAAATGTCTATGTAGTATAAAAGCAAATGCTCTAATATCCATAATCCTGTCACTTTTTGCAACATAAAAAAGTAACGTGCAATCGTAGTAAAACTGCTGAGGATAAAGCTGACACTAAACCAGTGTCAAGAATATCAAATGTAATATTATCATAAATATCTTTAAAAGCACAACTTCCACAAACACCTGATAGAAGCGTTTCAATTAACATTGACTTTTTCAGTCTATCATTGATAATTCTGCAATTCCAATGCATATGCTACAGCATTAGCAAGCCAAGAAGGTTGGAGTGGGTTGGTGTATGTATGTATATAGAGTGCATTGAAGAACCTCTTACAAACACTGTGCACATGGCGGTCTACAGATTTAAAAGGTGCATCTTAAAAAAAGACGAGGTTGTTGCTTGGGCCGAGTTAACGGGAATAGTGCAAATATTCGCAGAAAGACTGTTCCAAAGGGAGGGACCTATATGCAGGACAGCGCGTGAAGTTCTTGTGCTGATATATGGAAGTGAGGAACCTGTAGATCTCCACAGGCAACTGAACAAAGCAATCGATGACCCGATTGGGCACCAAGAGGCACAAACAACTATTGTATGTATGTTGGGGAAAGGCCGACCAACGAGGACCTAACAGGAGCTTGAATTTTACTCTTTCCTCAACAGGTAATCAGTGCATTTTATCTCTCACATATTCCGAAATATGAAAGAATTTGGGTAAATTGGCCACCAGATGGGCGACACACTTCACAACAAATTGGAGCTGACGGATTCAGAATTTTGGCATGCCTGGGAGGATGGAATTGAAGTAATCCAGGAGCACCAAGACAACATAATGCAGTCTTTGCAGCGCTAAACAATTATAGGTTACGCCATACTGACTGAGTATGATGCAGCTGATAGAGGCATGACCTGCACAGTGAGTTCACATGGTCAACCATGGACAATTCAGTCGATTAGCACTCTCAGATCACAGACAAGGCATTGGGGAGACCAGTCCAGAAATGACATCTTTTTGGATGATTTTAACCCACGCCTGTCGAGTACCAAGCCATAAATCTTATATTTTAGCTGGGCTGAGCAGGAGATGATCAGATGCCTCTGAATAGTTTATACTGCGAGAGGCGCCTTATAAATTACTAGATACAATACGATATTATACGATCCACACATGTACCTCCATTCACAGTAGTGAGCACTGACTTAAGACTCAGAAACAATCCGAATGGCGGAGTGGGTTAGTCCTGAGAACAACATACTCAATAAAGATGGAAATGCAATAACAATTCATAGAACACTGGGCTTTAAAAATGCACAGCTTTCATCCGCAGTCCCAAGGTAGCATGTCTGACAGAAAGAAACAATAGGCAACATTAAAACATGATATGAATTAACCAAAATAAAGTACTGAAATTAAAACCAATAATGCCTCGCAGTGTAAGATACACACTAAGCAGTAGATAAGCCAACTATGATTATAAACACAATTACGATGATTATAGCATTGCTGTCATGCTGTGCACAGAATATCTTCTACAGAATATAAATCGTGCTATATGCTTTGACTGCATAAACCCTGAACCACGTACACAAAGTGGAAAAACTGCATCGACATTTTAAGCATAACTGATAAATGTAACAATATTTATCTTGATTTTAATCGTTTCTTAACGGCTTAATCAGGATCATACAATTTGCAACATGAAATAACAAAACATTTATTGTAATTTTTCACTTTAGACCATGACTTTTATTATAAATTACCAGTGGAAAATCCACAAGAAACTCAGAAGCATCCTTCCTTCCAGTCATCATCGTCATTCGTAGGGGCCGATGTCACCCGACCTGTTTGCACATTTGTCCTATAAAATTGAAAACCATTCTAATCAGAAGTGGGACATTTTTAGACACCAAATCAAAATAAATTACTTTGAATGGTTAATCACACATCACCAGATCATAACAATGTTGAAAATTCATGTTGGTAAACTAAGCCTCAGCAAAATTATTAACTTAAAGATGACTTCTTGTAGGCTAAACAAACAAATGTCATCCAGATCAATAAAGTTATAGCTTAGAGTGAAAAGAAAAACAGCTGGCTTGAGATCAACAAGAAAATCGAAATGTAGCAACAGTTCGTGTAATGTTAGAAAACCTCATTGCTTTAACTAGACTATGACATGAATTTAGTCAATTGCAAGTATGTAAGAAAAGATTATTACGGTTTTCATATGCAAGAGGTTACAAGAAAGTTTGTGAACAAGCCATACTAGGGCTCAGAAGATTCAGCATTTTTTGCACAGTGTTGCAATGACATTTGAACTGATCAGCAGCAAGTCAAGTTTATTTACTCTTTTTCAAAATATCTGAGTATTCAAACAAATAATTTAAAACAGCAAACTGTTTTTTTTTTTTTTGTTGTTGTCAACAACATGTGCCAAGGCGGTCTGCCTGCCTTTATTTTTGTTGACACTTGTTTATTTGGTAACCAAACTTTACAGTTAAAGCAGAAACATGCATTATGCATTATTATTATTATATTCCAAAGTTTGGCTACACAGGAGGCCCAAAAGGGGTCAAATGACCCCGCTACAAGGACCACCTGGGTAGTAGTACAGTAAGTGGAAAGCAGTCAATCATCCATCATTCTTAACTCAGTACTTAATTAATGTACTCATTAGATTTCTAAACTACTTACAAAAAAAGTAAAGCGTGAATATGAAAGCAAAGAGAAGCAATGTATAAATATAAAGGCAGAAGGCAACACTTACTTCTGAGGTATAGACAATTTTGTCAGGGAGCCAGGTTTAGGTATGCCAGTTGTCCGTGGAGGGGTCGTGACAATTGTCTTCTTTGCACTTACGACCAAAGGCTTAGCCTTTGATGTTGGTGTTGTTGCACCAGGCGTTGTTCTGCCACTCCCAGATGTCATCACACGTGTTGCTCTCACTTCAGTACTTCCCAAAGTCGTTGGCCGGTTCTTCAAGGACAAAGGAGTTGGTGCCACAGCACTGTTGTTGATAGCATTTGTGCTTCTTGAAACGGGCCTTTGCATGGCATTTGCAGTAGCTTTGACAGGTTTTATAAGTCTCGGGCCACGCCCCAGTGTTGCTGTAGATGCAATGGAAGGTGATGACTGTCTAAGCAGAGAAAGAGGCTTTTTTCCTGTTGCAGCCAAACGCGAGTCACTTGGATGTGACTTTAGCACACTGAATTTCAAATTCCGATTGAGATTTGGCATGCTCTGTCTGTGGGGAACCTCATTTGATATCGTTGCTGAAATGAAATCCATTCCAAATTACACTACTTTCACTCAGAAAATCCATTTTACATTAAAAAATTAATTAAAATTATTGGTGAGCTAATATTAGGAATTGCAGAAACACATACAACTGGTAAATGACAAAATCTGCTATACAGTCCTTCCACATAATTGGATATGCATAGAAAAAATTAAGAGTGAAAAAACTAGAACTTAGACTTACACAGTGTTTGCTTGCTTAGTTCTTGGTTACTGCCGTAGGGAGTACCAGGTAAGCTGTTCGATGCTGCTTGGGCTTTAGGTAAACCCGAGCGTCCAGCAGGACGTGAAGCTGGCACGGCTAAACTAGTTGCCGATTTACTTACACTCCGATTCTCATCTGCAAAAAATTCACTCACAAAAGTGAATTTCATGAATTCATTTTACCATCATCATTTTCCATTTGTTACGTTATACAAGCTGATGACAGAATACCATTTTACATGAGGTTGCCGCATTTGAACTTTGAAAACACCAGTTATGGGAAGGGAGGCAAGGCCTAGAGATCACCTGGGACAAAATCCTGATCCAGGACACCACGAACTGTCTCTCTGGCCAGGTAATTTCAACAGTTGCAAGCGATATGCTGCAGGCAGTGGATGCATTCATTCTACTGTTTACATGCATGTAAGGCGCCCTGCGTGGCTGCCGTTTCTACTATATGTATGTTCACTGTACAGCGCAGTGCGGTTAGCAGGCGCTTAATTAAAGAAAAGATATTATTATTATTATTATTCACATCCCTTGACAGTAAAACAGTACTAGGTGGATCCAAGTGGATTTCAACCATACTTCTCCAGTCGATTATGATTCTCATCTACAATTTCACTGGAAGTGATCATCGATTAATGCCTTGTGCATTATAAAAATGGCTCTATAGAAGTCAATAGATTAGATTAATCCTTTAATGACAAAAGGCATTAATTTCCCAGTAGCTATCAGCTTTCATCAGTAAAAGGTTAAATGGATGCAACAAAGAGCTTTTTTGGACACAACACACGGGTTCCAAAAGACAAGAGAGTCCTGTGAACTGGACTGCGATGAGCAAGCTCCCAAAGGACTAGAGAACACCTAAAGCTCCACCTAGAACCTCTTGGAGAAGAGTCAAGGAGAAGGATCTGAAAACCCTGAGAGTCGGCCTTCATACAGCAATAAGAAAGGCTAAAGACAGAACACATCATCAAATAAAAGTCTCATGTTGTGATGACTCAGTTGTACAACACTACTTGCCCAGCCACTTCATGCCACTTCTTGAGCTAGCAGTTGATAACTAATCAATCCAAATGTACTTATCCAGTAGTAAACAGAGAAACCATGATCTGCAAATGTAAACTTACTCATCGGTTTTTGTGGAATAGATCTTTTTGTTTTGTTGTCTGCTGCATAGTCCACAGTTTCTAGCAGAGCTCCAGTTGACTGGTTCAATCCTTTTGAAAAGCCTATCAGTAATTACAGCACTGCCATCAGATTAAAAAACAATTATGAATGTTCAAAATCGAAATGACTCATGCTTATGCTTCATGAAAAATCTATATAATATTGCAAAGCATGTTGCAGAATTCATGTAGCACAAAGTTGCAAAAGGACTTTTTTAACCCTAAGAATTTAGAATAAAGTCATTCAAGGTAGATGTTTTAGCTATAAAAGGGCATTATGTGGCAAACTGATGCCCAACGAAAATAGACAACCAGCTACTGGAATGGACTAGAGAATTCCATACAAATTTAGAGCCTGTTGCATTTGTGAAAGGATATATGGGAGTTTGATTCAATTGGTATTTAGCTGAACCTGATCAGACATACTTGAAAGGTGTGATGAAAGATGATAATGCTTAAAGTCTAGTACTTGACAGTTGTGAACAAACAGATAAGAACTCACCTCCTCCATCAGACAGTAATGAATCACACGAATCAACCAGTCTTCCAGATGAACGATTCAAACTTTTGGATAAAGCTGTCAAAAACAAATTACACACAATATCTGATGATTTATTTATTTATTTTTATTTATTTTTATTTATTCCGGATATTTCTATAGCGCCTCTAAAAGTCAACTACTATACTCAGAGGCGCTCCCGACTACAGCATATGATACTGTGCCGGAATTTTCACGCCGAAGCGCCACGAGCAATTGCGAGTGAAGGACTTGCCCAAGGTCCGTACGCAGCGGCTAGAGTGGGATTCGAACCTGCAACCCTCCAGTCACAAGGCGCCGAACTTACCACTGAGTCACCAAGCCCCACGATGATGGCCACTGACAACTGACTGAGGCACCAATATAACAAAAGAAAAGTTCACAAGAATTAAAATGTTTTGCAAAATACATGCCTTCAGTCAATCAAAATATGAATAGCTCACTTTCAAGAACCCTACCCAGAGGCGCTCCCGAACAGGCCAAGTGGGAAAAAGTAGTCTTAAGCAGAGTGGAACTGAGAAGAGGTAGTATTAAGAGGGTGGTGCATTGCCTGAGGAAGCTCGTTACATATTGTTGGATCGACCACAGAAAAAAAACGGCGCTGCATTGTAGCGGATTGGGCAAATGGGACCAACAAGTTACCATGGGCAGATGAGCGCAAAACCTGGTGGCCAATGCAGGAGGACACAGGGCAGCCTTCTCGTAACTCAGTCAGCAAGCCATTCAGAGTCAAACTATTTGGCTACTACACCCTAAGACCTACACAAATATAAAAATTCCTCACCTTTTCTAGATGCAAGAGGCGAGTTGTAACTCATTCTAAGACCTAAAAACATTTTTCAAAATTAAAAATGAAAACACCAAACACAACTATTTTATGAATGCAAAAACAACAATGTAACAAAAGCAACTAGGATGCTAAAACCAGTCAAGTGATGCTCCTGCTGCTAGCAAGCAAAGTTTTCAATCATGTTAAAGCTTCAAACATTCACAAAGCAATCATACATGAGCCTCTCAGTCTCTCACAGACCTGTGCTCGTAGTGATCCAAAAAGGACTAGCAATCAGACGCATACAAAGACATGAAGATTAGTTCATTGCGGGAAATAGACATTTCCATACAGGAGGAAGCCATTTCCTTAGATGAAGAAGACATATATCCACAAGGAAGGGCATTTCCATACAGGAAGAGGTTTTACACAGCACAAGTAAACATTTTCACAACGGCATTTTCACAGGGGAGGAAGGCATTTCCATCAAGGTAAACCAATCACAACAAAAGTCTTCGTATACCTGAAGAGGTACATTATTGGCAGTGAACATAACACAAACTTAAATGCAGACACTGTAACACAGTAACAGTAGCCCAGGTTAAGATATATCAATACTGCAAATACAGCATACTGCATGCTTATTGTCTCATTCTCGTATTTAGGCTTTCCATCATTTCACACAAAGCAAAATATTTTACGCACTTTAGCTATATCTAGTTGAAACCTTCAGTAAAGAAGTATATCTTACTTTCTTCTTGCATTTTAGCCAACAACTGGACATCGGTGACGTCAGTAAGTCTGTACTTAACACCAAGAAGATTCTCTTCACTTGCGCTGCTCACTTTCTGGTAACCGGTATCAGCAATGCTACTCTCAGAGACACGTCGATCTTTGCCAACGAGCGTACTAGGTCGGATAAGAGTCTCCATTCCTTTTGCAACGATGTTGGAGTCAGCAGTGTCATTCTTCATGCACGGTGCTTCTGCTTGACTCGCCAAAGGTCGGGACTCGACTGGTTTGCCAAGCGGTGCAACACCAATAATTTCTGTAACATCGCCATTGTCGGGAATGATATCGGGGTCATGTTCAGCCCCAGTGTTTCCACTGGTCTTAACATCTGGCTTCTTCTGCTGCCATTCGCTTCCCGGTTCAGCAGCTAACAAAGAATGTTTTTATGTTTATATTCGTTTATTAGGTAGAACAGCAAAATGCTGTAGGTATACAAGAAAAACAGAACGGAGGGGAGTAATAGCTTAGTGTGAGTTAGCAAATAACATACAAGAAATACAGTTTCGTAAGTCTTTATCAGGAAGGTTAAAGTTATAAGGTCTAACTCTAAGGAAATAGGTTCAAGTTAAATGCAGGTTAAAAAAAGGCCTTTTAAATATAGTAAATGGTTTTCATTACACAAGATAGCTTGAAATAATGAAGTGTACTTCCTTTCAGTTCAACTTTCGGCAAATACATTTCTATGTGTGCATTTGTTATTGTACGGTAGTTATAAATTTATCTAGTGCAGGTTCAAGAGAAACAATTAATTAGAACACTTGTGCAGTCTAAGCTGTCCTAATACAATGCTAGATGTCACTACGAACACATCATTCATCAGTCACAAAGCTCAGGTAACTAGAACAATCACCAGTGATGGCTCCAGCACACATGCACAGCCTAACCATTGGATTCTGATCCAGATTTGAATATCGGAACATTTATACAGTGCTGTTAAGAATCACCTGGACAAATAGGGTGACCATTGAACAAGTAAACATACTAGCGAGGACCAAGAGTGAATTGCTGAACCATGTCCAAACCCACAGGTTACGTTACTTCGGACACGTCAGAAGGCAGCAGGCTGATGACGGGTCTCGTAGAAGGCATTTGCAACTGCAGAAGACCGAGAATATCCTGGATCGACAATATCATGAGTTGGACTGGCTATCATGAACCACCCTAATGAACGCACCATGAGGCAGAAACCACTGGGCAACGTTGATCCATTCCTGCAGCCTACCATGGCAAAGCGATGACAATGAGGTGACATGATATGACATTAAAAACCTCTGAAAGGCACTGAACATGGCTAAAGTCTATTTAGTTCTATCAGTTCTCAATGTGATATACCAGTTAGCATGTGAGAGAAGAGCACTGTCAGTACTGGCCATAAGAATATAACATAAAGAGCCTGAATATACTTTAACTCTTGAAACAGTTAGCAAACAGTGCAGACTAACAATCTAATATTCACTCACTTTTTGTGACTTCGTCGAGCTTGTAATAGAGTGACCGATGAAACGAAGATATCTGATCATCGGAGGGTTGATCAAATTCCTCCCTCACCCACAGGAATGGACTTTTGGCGGTTTCAGTTCCTGGCGTCTGTCTTGGTGATTTGTACAGCCTGAAAACCCAAGTCAACCATCACTGACTAAATCAGCTCTCATCAGTGGCAGATGATCTTACTGGTTCCATCACTTTCCATCAAGTCACCTGGTTAATTTACTCAAATGAATTCCTCAGCAAATACAATACAATTGAGCAGATTCTAACATAGTCTTTTTAAGAGACCAAAGGCTGCTCTGCAACTTCAGTCTAATTTCTCTCTTAAGCTGCAATTGAACTACAGACTGTAACTTGAAAGGATTATAACTCACCTTAGCTGCAAGTAATTACTGATAACCACACTAAGACAACAATAAACGTTTGCTTATAAGGTAAATTAATCTTACTACATGCTGTCACTGTTATCATAAGCAACTGTTTCATCAACAATAATGTTTCACATGAACGCTGTCGCAGAATTTCAGAATTCTCCTCAGCTCAGCAACTTAAAGGCTCAAACAACATGAAGATATGACATAAATTAAAGTTACCAGCAGACCTTAGAAATAAATTCAGAATGTTGTTCAGCTTTACACTTGCTGCCAGACTCAAACGAGCATTTGATCCAAAAAGCAATATTTTGACTACCAAAGACTAGCAAGTACATAAACCAGTGTCGATCTTCTTGATCTCCCTACTGGCCTACTTATGCTGAGCATGAAAACCAGCCTGCCTTGGTGTTTCTCTCTCATTAATATCATCAACAATATTCCAAATTCATCAACAGGAAGATAGGAATGGTTGAACTACCCCGGTATGCAATTCATTATATCCATTGGACGGGCATAGGGCAAAGAAGTGGTATTGCCTTTTAGGCAAAAACTTCAAATTCATCTCTGCCATTTATAGATCTTTGTTTACATTTGGGTATTGATACATTAGTGTTTGGAGTGCATTTTGCTATGCAATTATTAGCATAATGATTAAGTTTACCAACAATCTGACTCAGTAATTTTCACTATACAACTACGAAAATATATCACACACTGATAAATCTGTTGTATGGACAAACATTGGAAAACTCTTTTACTAAAAATATTTCACCATCCTTTATCAGAGGCTGGCAAACATCCTACTATTTGACTCAGCATCACATGACGTTGCTGCTGGCATCAGTTTCATTTTCATTTGTAAAGTTCAACTTCAACAACTTCATGTTAATGGGTCCACCACAGGTGGGGTGGACCCATTAACATGAAGTTGTTGAAGTTGTTATCCAAACCATGCTTAAACCACGCATCAAGTAATTTATGGGGTAATGCTGAAGTAACCTAGAACATTCTCTAAATAAACTCATACACAGTACAGTAGGCCTATCTACCATAACTTCCTTCTATTCAGCATAAGCAAACATAGTTTACATCTAGTTTGTGATCTAATTATTTACAAATTAAACACATATTTAAAAACAAAAATACCACAAAATACTAAAATTTAATACCTTATTAAATAAATTTAACAATAAATTTAAATTTAACCAGAGAAAAAATACAATGCAGAATGTTTTGAAACTGTTATCACAGACAATACATTATATTGTGAAAGGTTCAAAATAGTGTCAATGGAGAGTTCAAATCATAGTTTCAAAAGAGTTAAAATCAGTGTCAACAGAGCTTATTCCAAGAGTCACACCTTAATTACTTGTTTAAGTTCATTTAGTTCAAATGAAGGTTTCACATAATATATTTTCTTCTGTGCTGTTGTTCCAGCAACCCATTTTGTTTCTGGCTCTTAGCTTTATTTTTTGCTTTCCAAAATTGGTCATTCCCAAAGGTATTAACCTTTTATGCATTCCATAAGCCTAAAGAAATGTGGCAGGCAACATCGTACGAAACTCCTAAAGCAGACGATGAAATGGAGGACCACAAATGGAGTTGGCTAACCAAAAATGAAAAAATAAGTATATTCTTGAGGGAAAAATTAGACAGAGGAGACAGTTGCTCAAGAAGAGGAGACTCAAAAACTTTATTCAGTATTGTAAAGGAATTGTCAGGAAAACATGAGAACACAGATCCTCCCAATTAAAATGAGCGTTTACACTCAACAAAGACTCATGAGGAGCAGATTAAGCATTGGTTTATTTAGTTTATTTTGAATTGTCCAGAACCAAAAGTGTAATGCGAGATATCTGATCCTAGAGATGTAATTGAATCCTGAACTGGATACTTACACAGAATCTATAGATGAGGAAGAGATACGAAAGGCAATAAGGAGTTGGAACAATGGAAAAATTGCAGGGAACGACTGACTAGGAGCTGAAATGGCTCTAACTCAAAGAATATAGGTATATCTAACATATTCAATGTGTACCAAGTTTGTAAAAAAACATGCAACATTTCTAGAGCCAATATTGTAATTTGTAATTGTAATTATGACAATTTATATAGCATCGTTGGTAGCAAGCTACTTCTAGGATGTTTCACACATATGCACACACACTGTCTACTGTCAGCGCAAAGGTTAATGCTCGGAGGTTTTCCTTAGCAAGTAAAGTTTCAACTGTTTTTTAAAAACAAAGATGCTTTGGCTTCCTGGATATCAGCAGGAAGACTGTTCACGCAGGCCAGCGACCCAATATCTCCACAACTATCCCACGTGTTTATAAATAACCAATGGGAAAATGTATAGCTCATTTATCACCCTAATTATGGTTTCTTATTTACACAGGACTAACTCTGGTTCCCTAACTGTTCTAGTAAATGCTCCTATAACGTTGCAGTGCACGCCTGTGGCTCACACAACAAGTTTTACAATGTACCAATTTTGTACCAGTAGCATGCAAACGGTTAATCTAACGGTTGACATATGACTCACAATTATTGTACTTTGTAGTTGTATAACACAAGATATTCATTGTGAACAGAACATAAGTTGTCACTATTTTAATGCACCAAATCTACAATGCACAATGAGGTTTCAGCAGAATTCCTGAGGCAACCATTCACATGAGTGAAGAAAGCTATGCATGCAGCTCCTACGAACTTTACACATATTGGCATGACTTTGTTGCCTGTGGCATTAGTCACGTTCAGAGCTAGCAGAACTTTGGGACTTTTAATACCAAATGTTATAAGGGCTTAATGTTATTTCATGTTGCTTTACCCTTGCTTTTGACAATCATACATCTTGATCGTCTACAGGTCAATGTAAAAAATAGGGTAAACCATATTAAAACTCTGTAGTCAAGAAAATTGTGCTAAACTAATCCAAATTAAAACAAATCAAGACCAAAATGGACACTTGGCAAGTTTCAGCAAAACTTTGCACTTTCTAACATGGTGCATATAGAATGAAGATCAGCATATTATACAATTGTCAGTCAGCATTACCTAATGAAACAAGTTTTTCTTATCCACTGCTTCAACAATTCAGGATTGTAATTAGGCATTCAAAACAGCTTAGCCAAACTAAATTTTCGATAGCAACATGTTCATAAGTCCTCGGACAGATATGTGTCCAAAGTGTAGCAAGTGTGTAAAAACAAATTGTGAATGAGCACATAAATGATTCTGTGGTGCTCTCACAGTCAGTGGAGAGGCCACAAGTGGCAATGATTACCTATCTGAGTAAGGAGTGTAGCAAACATTCCAATTCTTCTACAGCATTTCAGTAATGGTCTCCAGAAATCAAGGTAGAAGGGGATTTGATGCAAACAGCATTCTGACAGAGCGGTCTTGGAAAAATTGAGGTAGAATGGTATTCACAAATTTTTCTTCATTTGCTGATGTTGAATATTGAGACCAAAACTATTTTGAAAATTCATTAAACCAGCAGTTTTACGCAATTGATGCAATTGACAGTAACTAAGGCAAGCAACCTTGTTGCTGTGTTGCTTCTTTGAGAGCTCACTGTATATCATAACACAATCATCTACCTGACAGTTACAGTTGACAATATGATGGATGATCTGAATCAGGGGTGGGCAACATACGGCCCATGGGCCGGATCCGGCCCTGGGGACTTTTCAACCGGCCCTTGACATGTCTTTAATATTAGCAATGTATCTGGCACTTTAATCCGGCCCTACATGAATGTCTGAATCTCTGTACATAGGCCGACATTAAAACATCTGTTTCTTATTTATTAAGAATCCGGCCTCTTTTCTAGTCAACTAGTTCACTACTCATTCATCAATGTAATGACTTTCTGCCTAAAACAATACCACAGAGTGGGTAGGTTCGAAACCATCTTCCATCTCAGATTTCATGTCCTAAAAATGGTTGCACTGTTTCCATGCACATATATAGTTGTGAACAGTTCTTCTCAAAGATGAAATTAAAAAAATACAGAAGCAGATGCAGAGTTGCAGATTAACAAATGACAATCTTTCTAATGAAATTTGAATTGCCACTTCCAACATTAAACCATCAATCATGCTGGATAAATTGTGTCGTGACAAGAAGTGTCAGATTTCACATTAATCATTAAATATAGCACACCAAGCAAATGGATACATTGTACACTAACAATTTATTATATACTTTTAAACTGAAGAAACTTTTAACATATTTAGTATTTTATTGTAGTGTAGGACTGTAGGTAATTAGGATAATTATATTTTCATCCTAAAAATTATCTTCCTTTAGTTTAACATAAATTTAACAGTGACGGTTATATTGCAATAGTTAGTTTAAATAAAATTAATATTGTCTTATTTTCTTGGGCAAATGAATCTGCAAAAATTTGACCGTGATTGGCATGCGGCCCCTGAGCTGCCCTTAAAATCCTAGATCGGCCCTCTGTTAAAAGAAGTTGCCCATGCCTGATCTAAATGAAGACTTGCACCTTCACAAACCATCCAAGACTAGTTATGATACTAAAGTCGAGAGTGAGCCAGTAAAGTTGTTGCTATTGCGCTATCATAATCTATGGATTTATTTACTGCTCAACCATATACATAAATTGTGGGAACCTGCTTGTTTTTATACAGGTGCTCAGTCATATTAAACCTCAAATAAGGTTTTCAGTTTGTGGTCAAGATCCTGAGGTTAGGTAAGTAGAAATACGAACAGCTACAGAGGATGACATTTAAACTTTCGCCTCTGAGTAGGTATCAGGTATCTTGAAGAGGCGCTATATCAAATCCTTAGAATGAATGAAACTTGGAGTGGCATGAAAAAGCACTGCACAGGTAGACAAAGTGCAGTGATTTATTATTTCTGTGATCGTACTTTTTCCTTTAAAACTTAAATTGCTTTAATTTTCAGTATGGCATCAAATGTGACTTTGCAAAAAACTCTACAATAATTAATCAACCATGCATTAACCATGAACAAAGCAGACACATTTCATTTGCTGCATTGGTCTATTATAAGTAAGTAAGTATATTTTTTTATGAACGCTAGCAAATGCACAGCGCATTACATACAATGTTACACAGAGGAAACAAATACAACAATGAAGTAATAATAACGTTAGATCAAAAATGAAATAATTGCAGCAGAGCCTAACTGTAGAGCCTACCCTAGAAGCCTCGTTGGGAAAGAGAGTCAAATCTAGGAAGAACCAGATCATGTGAACGTGAGCGCAAGTAATTCTCGGTCTTCAGAAGGGGATGTAGGAGGTCACGGAGGAGGTGACTGGGGTTTTAAGAATGCTACTAAAGAGATCGCGATCGTGCTTAATACTTCTCTATCTTATTAAATCTAGACCCAAGTACGAGGCAATAAAGATTCTATCACTCACCAGCTGTCCTCTCCATCAAGTGATAATTTTTCGATATCAACAAGCCCAACAGATTCTAACGAAAGCCTGTTTTTGTCGACTTTCCCTCGCTCGGATTTGTCGATATTCTGTTTTTCTGGCGTCATACAAATGTTGCTATTTGCAAGAGCTGTCTTAACGCCGTTAAGTTGTCGTAAGACCTGACTTGACTGGTCCAACTTGCCGGTCGTTTGCTGATGCTGATGACCAAACTGTGAGAAGCCACTGTTTTCTGAATCAGGAAACTGTTCGGGCATAAGTTGCAGACATCCTCCAACTTTCTCGTCCTGCGAATTTTGACGCAGAAGTAACTGGTTTTGTAATTCTAACTTTTTCACCAGTTCCTGCAGTTTCTTAATTTCGCCCTCTGGGTCGATAGCTAAACTCCCAGGATCGTTTACTGTCGTATTCATTCTGCCTACGATTTTAACTAGTTATCCACATGAACCACATTTAGATTAGCAGGAAGAACCATATGACAACAGAATTCACACCCATTCCATTACGGCGATCTGATCCGTTAATCACATAACCAATATTTATTTTATTATATTATTTATTATTCACCGGAAGTTAAAATCGACGCAGATGCTCAGAAGGCTGCGCACCTGTCAAGGAAATAAGTATGTATGAAAGATGTCTTTAATATCGTAAGTTAATTGTAATATTATTATAATCGTGCACCTCACATTTCTTTAGTTAGTAGAAAACTTATTCGTTCAATATAAATACTCTTTTTGAGTCAATGCACACAAATATCTGCGTTAAGCGCAGTAAGCTCCTACGCCTGTAAAGCATATATGCTTCCCATGATTTACTGCATTATTTACGAGCCCTGTGCAAGTGTGTATCATTGCATATTTATCAAGTGCGCATTAAACGCTAATTTCCATTGGCTTAACACGACTACTTGTCTACCTACAACTAACTTCCAAACCCTGTATGGATGAGAACATGCACAGATTTTTTGAAGCTACAGACAAAATTAAAATAGATTGGATCACGAGAATGTAATTAATTCATTCATTCATAGAATTTTGTATAGCACCTCTTCAAGATCCAGTCTATTTTTTACTTGAGGCCTTAGACAGGATAAATGAGGGAAATCTTGTGAATTTAGTTTATCTAGATTTTTTGCCACATTATATGACAATTGACAAACTATTCATGTAAGGCTGGCCAAATAGTTGCAAGAATGTGGATTAGAGGGCAGGTTCTAACACGGACTTGAGAAATTAAGAATCAAGAGTAAATACAAAAATATCTACAGTAATGCAAACGAGAAATCATATATATAATAGAGTTCAGCTCAGTACGTTGGAAGAACTGGAACATCACCAAGACTAACAAAATGATTTCAGGCAATGGTGAGAAGGATTTGTCACAGTGATTGTTTACTAAGGAAAATGTGATGGAACAGCTGAAAAGGTTGAAAACTGACAAAAGTCCAGAAGTAGATACTGTACCTACGTCCTGAATTTTCACATGAAGTGAGGGAAGAAATCAGAGGCATATTAGCAGATTTTCACAGAATCAATGGACTAGTGAGGTAGAACAGAAATGGTGAGGCACTTACAGTGCTATTAAAAGAATAATGTAAGCAGGTTGTGCAACTATAGACCAGTACGTCTCATCAGGTTGTGTGCAAGGTAATGGAGAGAATTATTAAGGATACCATAGAGCATTTGCATGAGTATGCTATAATAAATAGTAGACAACGTAAATTCACCAGAGGTCACTGAAGCTTGAAAAATCTGTTAGCGTTCTTTGAGGTCTTTGAAAGAACCAAGCTCATTTCAGGCAGAAGGAAAAACGTAGACATAGGAGATAAATAACCTACTGTGTTCTGTCTGGAAAAAAGTGTTAAAGTAAGCAAGGGTCAGTGCTTGTGTCAATCCTGTTTATAATTTTTTATTACTGACACAGATGATGAAATTTTATCTAAACTTTCTAAGTTTGCCGATAATGCAAAATTAAGTAGAATAGTTGCTGACGAAGAAGTGGACATATTGTAAAATGATATATGAATGTTCAGATGGTCACATGACTGGCAGATGCTCCTTAATAAATTTGTAAAAGTGCTCAGTGATGCATATGGGGAAGAGAACAGGGTTTCATATGAAATGGGGTCAAGGAAATAAAAGCAAGTGTGGAAGAAATAAACTTGGGAACGGTTATGTATGAGTAAATAAATTTAAAGGCAATGTGCTGAAGCATAAAATAAGGCTGTCTGCAGTTGGCAAAGACAAGGATGTACTAATACTGAGCAGTGGAGATACTGCAAGAGGATCTAAGAATTTTCAAATGGTCACAGGACTAATCCACATGCTCTGTATGTTAGAAAAGTGCACACTACTGCATACGAGAAGAGAAACAGTCTTCATATGAAATGGGTCAGGTAAGGTATTGAAAGTGAGAAAGAAAGGGACTTGGGAGTGATCATGCATAGAGTGCAAAACCTTCAAGGCAATGTGTTGAAGCAACAAGTAAGGGCAACTCACACATAGGTATCATCAAGAGGACAATAGTTATCAAAGACAAGGATACAATACCGAGGTTGTACAAAGCCCCAGTAAGGCCACAGTTGGAATACATTACATACCTGAAACATGACTTAGAACTGGGGATACTGTAAAAAGCTATCAAAATGATTTGGGATTACAAGGATCTGAGCTATGAAGAAAATTGAAAAGGTGCAGGCTAACAACATTGGAGAGGAGGTACTAAAGGGGACTTGACTATCACAAGCACATCACTGGAAGCGAGGCAGTACAATGGGGGCGATTCTTTGAATTGGCAATAACTAGGCAACTCAAAGTCACAGATATAAATTATCTAACAAACTGAACGAACATTAGGACAGAAATTCTTGTAGACTAATGGGAATGGTTTGGATAATAGTACGGTCTCATTGGACACTATCGCAGGTTTGAAGAAGCTAAAAATGGTGTGTCATTAAGCAAATGTTCAAGTTAATAACCTAAAGTGGTTCTAACACTGAATGCATGTTTTCTGAAACACTCACAATCCCTGTATGTACCTGTAATCTCATGTAAACTGCCTTCCAGTCTTCATCAACCCGTACGTAGTCCATAACTCCATACTAATTAAAGCCACCACTCAACCGAAACTTCGATCACTTCACTTTGTGATTCAAGCACACAAAATATCCTAAGTGCTATATTCATCTCACACCTGGTTCCCAAATTGTCATTTCACATACATCCACCATGTATATATGTACTATTACTTTACGATGACTTTAGTTCTTGAGGAGTTGGATAGAGACTGACGTGAATGCCTATTTTGAAACTCGGATATCAAACTACCGATGATGGTCCATTAAACTTTGACATGCTGAAGTTTTGCTGTACAAGCAAACCGTTGATGCACATAAAAGGCTTTAATTAGAAGGCATTCACTGTTTGAAGATGAAGTTAGAAATAACACATAATTATGGCTGATGGCATTCCTTGACATTCACTGCAGACAGCTGCACAATAAATAGTACAACCCACAGATCCTAGTCTATAAAACCTGCCAACATTTAGCTACAAATGTCATGATTCTATATCTGGACCAGTCTGGTCAAAGTCTGACAATTTAATCTTTCTGAAGTAATTAGGGGTCACCCATAAAGGATGTCCGCAATGAGGGGGAAGGGAGCCCTGGGTCAACGAAATGCGGACAAATGCGGACAAGGGAGGGAGGGCTATGACCAGTGCGGACGTCCGCATCTAAACTTTTAAATTTGATAGCTTTTTAAACACCACCTTGTTTCAACCTTCCCCGAAAGACGAAAATGTCAGTGAAGTGATTGCCTAAAACCTCATGCATGGTATAACCTTTACTGCAACCTTAAAGAGGCTTTTATTACTGCACATCCTGCGATATGAAACCCGAACTGTCACTTAAACGTGCACAGGAACTGTGGAATATTTGTAAAAAGAATGATGATGACATTAAAAATTGGCTTAGACATGCGGACATCCGGTCCGCATAGGGGGAGGAAGGGTAAGGTCCAATGCGGACAAATGCGGACAAGGGGGAGGGAGGAGTCCAAAGTTGGTCATATTTTGTGGACGTCCTCTATGGACGACCCCTTAGCCAGGACATAAAACTTGGAGTTGTAGATGAGAATATCAACTCTTAGCTAAAATGCTGCCCCTTCAAACAGTACAGCTTTAATTAAATGTGCAAAGCCTTAACCCTTCAACGACGAGAGGGATTAGTTTTCCATAGATTTTAGCGCACAATCATCGTTAAAGTTTTAAGGGATAATAGACCTGGTCATGGAAATTATTTACTACCATTCAGTAATGTCTGAAATGTCTAATTTCTATCATTTCAGTAAAAATCTAGGGCATTTTTCACAAAACATTCCATAGCTCTTACCACATCAATAGCCATTCAATCAACCAAATAAATTTTACATTAAAACAAAGAATTATGTGTAATAATAACAAAATATTAAAACAAAGTTGCATAAACAAGTTTACTACGATAATGTCTAATACATATTATCTGAATGCCTAACTGAACACACAGAAAGCAATATTAATGAATTTACACAGTAAAAAATTAAAAACAGCTGGACCACTTTTCAGCCGGATTCTATACTTTTCGTTGTGGTTCAGCCATGCGTTAGATTTAAGAAATTGTAAATTACGATCACCTTAAGATTTCTATTATCCTCCTTTTGCCAAAAACAACTTCCACCATTCATGATCTGTTCTAAAAAAAAAACTGTCCTGCCTAGCAACTGCAGCTGAAAGCAGATCTATGCTGTAGTTGCCAAGGCTTTTATTGCAGCCCGATTTTCAAACAAATACACTCACACTGTCAATTTTTACATTGATGAAAGGTGACAGCCAGCTTCTGGACATAGTTCCTGACTTCAGCATGGTTCACAAAGAACACTCAAACACACTGAGAGTTAGCAAAGAAGCAGTGTTTCAGCCACTAGTAATGCTTCTCTGGCTCTAGCAATGCATTAGTTCTTTGTATCCGGGTCAGCAAGTCATTCAGAAAAAATTTAGACTCGACAATAAGCACACTGATCACATTTATTTCACAACTACACAAAGATGCATATGGTACATATGGGTAAGCAGCTTCACAGCATTAATGACTCTCCAACCTAGAAAAAGTGTCTCTTTCCTAGAACAGCAAATTTGCATATACATGATAACTGCAGCACTTTAGCTAACTGATTTATACCTATTTAAACAACAGTGAATTCATTATTTCTCTCAAATATGTGTAATCTAACACAATGAATTTCCCTACATAAAAAAACACTTAACTTTTGTTTTGGGAAGAAAACATTAGAAGCACATTACACACTGGCAGAATGGCTGCATCATTCCTTATTTAACATATTTCAAAAGAAAATACTAAAAGGTAAGATGTGAATTTTATGCAAGCTTAGTTCATTCTCAGACAATTACTATACAAATCCACCAAAGACATTCAAAGACACCGCATAGGGCGCTTCTATTACACAATTTTCACTTTTTTCGGCCATATCTATTACAGTGTTCATTTGCATCATCTGAATTTTTTTTAGATACAGACAACTTCATATACAACTGCTTTAAAATTTACTCACATTCATGAAATCAAGAAACAGAATCAGTAATAAGCTAAAAATGTGTAATATCAATCACATAATGACAACAAAAATCAGTGATATGCTGTGACATGCAACTAAGATGGATTAGTCCATGAAATACATCAAAGATCAAAAACCATTTTAGCGAACTTTACATCTGAAACGAGAGTATATCCTGAAAGTTTGTAAATACTCAAATACCTAGGAATTTTATTGAAGGGTTTCAATTTATGGTTTAACACTTACGGGTCATCCATAAAAGATGTCCACAATGCGGGGGATGGAGGGGGCATATAAATACGGCCAAGGGGAGGAGGCATTATGACTAGTGCAGATGTCTGCATCTACTTTTTAAATTACCGGTAGATAGTTTTTTAAACACCACCCTGTTTCAACCTTCCCGAAAGACGAAAAGGTCAGTGAGGTGATTGCCTAAAACCTCATGCACGGTACAAACTTAACCGTTACTTTAATAAAGAAACTTTTATTACTGGCCATCCTGATATGAAACCCGAACTGTCACTTAAACGTGCACAAGAATAACTGTAAAAAGAATGATGATGGCATTAAAAATTGGCTTTGGCGTGCGGACGTCCGCAAAGGGGAGGGGTAAGGTCAAATGCGGACAAAGAGGAGGGAGCGTCCAAAATAGGTCATATTTTGTGGACGTCCTTTATGGACGACCCCTTTAATGACGAGTGTGTACTAAAAATTTATGGAAAACAAATCCATCTCGTCGTTAAAGGGTTAAGTAATGATGACTAATATTAAGTGAAACTCAGGTACACTGTCTCATTACATGTATATGTATACCGGTAAGCAATATTACGTTGAGTTAAGATAATATTCAGTTTCCTACAATTTTAATAATTTAAAATACAAATGATTATTTGTTAACAGCAAACAAAGTGAAAAAGAAGAAACAAGTACTAGCATGAACAATTATGGTGACTCATGACAGTTACAATTATAAGTCAGTAATATCTATCAACAACAGTAAAAAAATCTATTTCATTATATCATCATTAAGAATATCAATCTTGAGATGAATACACTGGACCTACAATGCAGTGTCAAAATACAACCAAAGTTTTTCTCAAAGACCATACAGCCACTGGTGGACAGCAACTCAGCTTAGACAAAAATTCATATATCTGTCTTCATCTATGATAGAGGTCTAGCACACATGACAGTCAAAAATAATCATAAAATTCCAGATAGTCCATCTCAGAACAGTTTCCTATCAAAACACTGGTCTCACCAAGTCCTAAGATTATAGATCCAAAAGCATAGTTACCACTTTGCCCACACACTGCAGAAATCTTCTTCCAATGCAAATATGCTAAGTGACACTGTTTTACTACAATGAAGTCACTGAAATAAAAACCTTTTAGTTTAGTAAAACATTTAAATGTTGATCAAAGGATATCTGCCTATTGTTCTAGTTCAGCTCCACAGCTGATAAAAAAATGAATAGTTAAAACTGGAAAAGAACTGGAAGAAATGTAGTTAACAGTCATGACACAATGAATAAACACGTTCATTTGAAAAAGCACATAGGACACGAATAATACCTAATAATTGATAACAACCTGGTTATGTTGACAAATTATGTACAAACTAACTGTTGGCATACCACTAGACTCCCAAACATGCAATTGAAGGAGTTTGTTATTGCTCTATAGAATCTTATCCCTCCATGTGGGATCAAGAATAAAAAAGCTGACAAAGGAGCAATACAGTGTGTACTGGCAGACAATGCCTTATGAAGACATAGAGTAAGCATACCTATAGCCCATTTGGGTAGCCAGGACAATTCATAATTAACTACACTTGATATAAACAGGAATTTCTTTAATGACTTGCAGTCTAGTCATGATAATCAATGTCTTTCAACTGCTTGGCAATCAAAATTACTTATACAAGGTAATATTCTGACGCTATTAATACTACAGAAGCAGATATTCGGATATACAAACCACACACATTCATGCATACATATACAATTATACACACACCAAAACAACTATGTACATTTAGAAAACATCTAGCATACTGCATGTATTGTCTCCTGGTATTATGCACTCTCAAGTGTTCCAAATATCAAAGAGAGGACAGCAATGTAAACTCAAATCTTAACATATGTTTATTGCACAATAACCAGTGTGGGGCTAAGTTCTTTAAAAACTGGTCCTTGTGCTAGATGTCAGATATAACTACAGGGGCAAAAGGAAAGACATCCAGTAACATCACTGATAGTTTTTCCAAAGCATTTTATAGATATACATATAATATGTATAAATTTATGTATGCATTTGTACATACATGTACACATGTATAAATATAAAGCCCTGTTCACACAGGACTACAAATGTATTATCTTTGCTCCATGTTGTATTCTGTTACAAATTCAGTCACTGTTACAAAAGGTACTCGGCTAAAACAAACTTTAATTTCCACAACTTAAATTCTCTGAATAAACCAAACATACACAGAGTATGACCATTTAAGCTGGACCTGCCTGACCCTGCAAATGCAGAGTTTCGGAAGACAAACTGCAACACAGTTAAGGCAACTTCAGCAAAACAAAGACACATGATGGAGCGAGCTACCGACAGTCGCTTCACACAATGTTCAGAAATGAGTATTACAACTGCAGAGAAATACAACTACCGATTAGTTTCAGTCAGTATTCAATAGTCAGCATCAAATAATGTCAATATAGTTTAATAACCAAGACAACAGGTGGTAACAACAATCTTCAATATTGGGCATAAGGGTATTAATATTTATGAAATATATTTATGACAAAAAAGCTTCACCTCTAAGGTAGCACTCTCAAACTCAAATTTCATTACATAATGAACTGATGGTCTTGAAGCCTGAAAGCTAAAGCACTGAAGTACTTACTTAGCAATTAAAAATCTTTTTATATAATTTTTAACAAAGCAGTGAAAACTCCAAGGAACAAACTTCTATACTGACAACAAAGTGGCAATAGTAACCACGTTTTCAGTCTTTTGAGATAATTTTTTATTAATAGTTTGTTCACAATATTACACAGTCATGCATCTTAAACTTAATTTCCACAATTGTGATGTCACCACTGCATTAACTTAACGACTGGTATGGTTGGTAACTCGCGAAATGTAAAACCATCTCAGATCATTCATCCAAAGTTGCAAACAAATTACTAACACATAACTTGTTCGTTTAGCATTCCTTTGCCCACGTGATTAGATTCACGAGTGAATATAGCTTTGTCTAAAGCCTAACCTGTCAGATAATCTGTTAATACAGTGGGTAGATGAGTGCAAAGTTGTTATAATACAAAATAGGAAAGTCATCCACTCAACTGGCCGCAAATCGTCTAGGAGACAGAAGAAATCGGGTTGTGTGGAGAACCCATCTGAATCAGTACTTTATCCAACCACTGCAGTGGACCATTGAGGTGGATTTCAATCCAGCATGGAGTACTGGTGACATCCTGGCGGTGATATTCAGCTCCCCAGCCCTTCACAAAGCTGAGACGAATTGTGCACATCTTGGTCAGTTCAAAGACAGCTTCATATCCATGACTCACTGACTGGCTAAGCAGCTGCGCAAACTCCTGGTTGTTGAAGATCTTCAGGCTGCATCCGGGTGGGATCTTGCACACGGTTGTCGGATGAAATCCATGGTGGCAGTTGCAGTTACGACTCTGAACAAATACGCTGCTCTCGCTAAGACATTCAGCAAACACTTCGCCTCCAACATAGTAGAGATGCAATCCTACAAGAAACAGTCTATATATAGACATGAATCATTATAACCGGTGCACACCAAGTACATACAGACAGAACTGAAACATCTAAATACCACAATACTTGCATCTGCAAGACAATATAAAATAAATTCATTCATATAATAAATTAGAACTACCTGTGTCCCTGTGTCAAATGCACAAGTCATCAACACCAGTGCATCAAAACCAAGCATAAAGTTATAAATATTTCTAGGTCAGTCACCAGAACATGCTTGCACTGGCACTATATCTCAGACTTTTATAAACCCATTACTCAAAAATTGTACATAAACATTAAAAACCCTTTACTTACACACAAACATGACCAGTTATACCAAATTTACAGTTTTCCAGAGGAGTCCCTGATCATGTAAAGATGTACACACATCCGTAACTTCAGCCACTGGTTACACCACAACTCCATTACTGCAGCTTGCTCTCCTTCAGTACAATCGAATGGCAAAGTCTCACAGCAGGGAAGTCAGGTTCTTGGGCATTGCAAGCCATTACTTCATGGGCTAGTATCAAATGTCAAAGTATCCAAGCTCCTCTTCCCTCAGGAAATGTCTGCAAACTACTTCTCATTGATTTTCAAACTGAAATACCTACCTGAATGCATTAACACTTTACACTTGACAAGCTCACTCCTTCGGTTCTCATTGTAGTTTGCTCCTGTATGTGCAATAAATGTTCACAATAATAATAAATCTTTGAAGTTCACCCATATATGCCAACTTCACACAGTCATCTTTCTGTAACTTTACAACTCTGATCTTGGGCATATACTCCGGAACAAAAACATCCACTTTTCTCACCTTTACCAATGTGACGCCTGGTGTTTTCTATAGTTGAATTCCTATTGACATTCGACAGCAGACCCAGGCAAAAGCGCTCTGCATTGTTTGATGGATCAGTGTAGCCATCCACAACAATGCTTGGTGTAGACGCATGAAATATTTCCCCAACACGATTGTTCAGTTCATAGTAGGCAATAGAACACCAGTACTCTGGTTCTTGATATGTAACTGGCTGAACATCTACGAAAACAAATCATACGAAACACAATCAAATTAGTTATTTCTTCAAAATGATCATGTTCCAAACTTATCATATATCAGCACATTCTATTAGGAACTTGCTCAAACTAAAAACTACAGTACTTACATACTTGAGGTAATGTCATCTTTACATGCGGAATGTTTTGCATTGGCTTCCTATCCCGCAGCGTATTGCCTATCGGGTCTCTGCCCTAGTGTGGCACTGCCTTGTGGGTGAGGCCCCTGTGTATTTGCGCGAGCATTGCCGCTCCACCCTGAACATCCAGCGCCGTGGTTCCCTGCGCTCTTCTAAGCAGGCTGAGCTTCTAGTTCCCCGCTCACGGACCGCCCTTAGGCAGCGCCGTGATTTTTCCATCGCTGGCCCTGCAATCTGGAATGGGCTCCCTGTAGCGCTTCGCTTGGTGCCAAGCACCCATTCCGACACATTTTATTCAAATCTCAAGACTGTACTCTTCAGCCGGGGTTGGGTCAGGAGTGCTTCTGAGTAGATAGCCTTGAAGAGGCGCTATATAAATTCTCCATATGAATGAATGAATGAATCTTTGAGTATAAGTCGCCCTCTGAGAGAAAAAGCATTTCCCCGAATATAAGTTGTTGCTGTAGAGAAAGCTTCCTCTGACAAGGCAAGTGTTCGAACACACTAGCGCTGTTAAGCGGTCATGCGGGGCGCCATAAGGATTGTTCAAACCACGTACTAAGAGCCTTCTACACTTTTAAAATATTCCTAACTGACTCAAATATTAATTTTTGCACAATTCTATAAAATAAATAATTTTAAATTATTCTGATATATGTGGAGTTTGTACTTCTGCAGTTCGTCAACAAATTCATGAAATGACATACATTGCAACCATGGTGGAAAAAGTATAGAGTATCGAGTATATATAGAGCACAGCGTAGAGTCATCACAGTTTCTTGATATAACATAATTATTCAACTTCCTACCTTTCTGGTTTATAATAATTTCCTTTGCCCAGTTTCAATATACACTTTTAAAATGTTGCAAGTTGACATCAACATTTCATCTTATTTTATTGTATTGCATATCCCACTCTATAAAATCGATGCATTGTAATGTTGACTTAGTTTTACAGGCATTCATATACCAATATACAAAACCAATACTATTATTATCACTGCACTTCATGTACTACTTCCCTCTGTTATGACCATTATAAAACAATCTAGCATAGCTTACCTCCGCTGTGGTACTTGCCAGAAGAAGACTGGACTTTTGGCATGCCTTGATATCTGGATGACATTGATGGAGTTGGTGCCTGGGGCATACTGGTATCCATAGCAGTGTGCTGCTGCATGCCATCTGCTCCTCCGCCTGACAGATGTGGGCTGATCGGATTATGCACCCGATATGGTGGAGGTGGACTATCCGCTAATGAAATTAAGAAGCATATTATGTAAATTCTGCGACTATATCTAAAAATATCAAATTATATTAAAGCAATGTGAGAATATATCAACAGCTTCCTCAGTGGAACTAGTTCATAACATTGGCTTTCTACTGAGAAGTTGAAAGCTATCGGGACAACAGGAATCTTACCATACTGAAAACTGTTACAACATAGTCTCTGGAAGTTGTTATTAAGGTCAAAGTCATAAGTCTTACTCAATACCTATGTAATTTAAACCAACAGTTTCAGACTTTTTTATTGTACCGCCAGGTAAAACAATCGAATGGTGGCATACCGCCAGCAAAGGTCAGATCAAAACCAACAGACAAGCACAAAGTCCCCCTGCAATTAGCGTAGGACTGTAAGTAGACAAATTTAAAAATTAATATATAATTTTAAGAATGTAATCTTTTCGAATTTTTTCACCTACCACTTAGTGACTAGAAGTACACATACCACCGTTTGAAAACCGCTGATTTAAATTATATAATTTAACAAAATGCCTTATGTAATTGAAATATATATTGCTCCACTCAAAGAGCTAACTAATCAGAGGAGCTCTCTACGATAGAGTCTCTCTCTCTCTTTGTGCCGTCGGCTCTAGGAGCCCTAGCGATCGTCATGCCACACAGTCTCCGTTGCCGTCTTGCTACTTCTCCCAGTAGCCCTTGAGTCGCGCTTTGGCCTGGGAGTCCCACCTCAGCGCTCCGGCCTGGGAGTCCCTCCATCCGCGACCATCGGCGTGGTTTGGTGTGTGGCATGACGATTTTCTTGGCATGATTAACAGGGGTGGTTTGCCATTGCCTTCCCCTGGTTTTGCCTGCCGTGCCCGTTCGTTCCCCCTCCTAGGAAGAGTACTTCCTAGGAAGGGTACTAACGGTCCGCACCACGAGAAGGTGGGCACGGAGGACTTTGGTTCACCAGCCCAGGTCGGATCCGAGTCTACGCTCATCAGAGTCGTCGGTCAGGTCGCCTCCCTGCTTTACTCTGTACCAGAGTGACTGGTGAACCTTTCTAAACATCATTAACTACTAGAATTACATCAGTTAGCAAAACAATGCACAGTAAACCAGCAGACCATTGCGTACATGTATAGTCCCACCAGCGAAATCTGGTCAACAGTTGGCACTGACGTATAAAGCTGAATTAAATTTAGGATCCACGTTCCTGGCCATGTTACATCAGTTGTTTTGTTTTAAAATAATGCATATTACAAGTAGGCTTTGGTTTATTTACAAGCTGTAAGTTACACCAAGCTTTAATCCTGCTTAAATTGGTCAACATTACTTCCTATCATCATTTTCAGCCTACCTTAAGTCGCACCTTTATCGAACCGCCACATTTTACACATCTGATGGTTTTTAATGCACTATATAAATGTAGAAATATATATACACACAAATGCTTATATATACTTCATGGCCTACATCATGACCTCACTCATGTCGGAGATAACAGGATAAGGTCAAATGCCAGAACCACATGCGAATACATACAAATACATGTAATCAGGCAGCATACCACTATCCAATTAATGCATCACATACGTGCCATGGATAAAAAAGGCGAATTTCAAAGCACTGAACGGCTGTACTTCAGATGACTGGACAAGCTCGGCTTGACAACTTGTTTATCCAGTCTGAGGACACGATACAAGCAGATACAACACTCCAACGTAGATGGCATGATTAAGAACGTTAATCTGTACTTAAAGATAACAGTTGTATATGACTGATATCAACAAACCTGGAAGACCAAACGGACTGGCTGGACCAGAACTACCACTTGACTGGTGGAATCCATGTGGAAAACTCACATTATAAGGAAGTGGCGGCTCACTTATCTGCTGGAAAGGAGCCAGCCCACTTGGATATTCGCTGTAACGTGGCACCAAAACAGGTGGCAGAACTACAATAAAATAAAAAAGACAAGTGAAACAACACCCTAGAACCAAAGTCAGCATACATGTACAGTTTGTACACACTGATAAGCCAATCAGTATATGACTTTGATGTAACAGGCCGGCATTTCCAAGCGTGGGTCAACAAACAATAAAACAGGATATGATTCTGAACCAAGCATAGAAAGGAAGTCAGGATATCAATTGGAATCAAAGTACTTTAGGTGGATATGTGTAAAATATTACAAATCTACATACACAAAGTATAACTTCATGAATATATACTACATATAGTGATATGGTTTATATTTACATGAATTATATAAATATTAATTTATATAAATCATGTAAATAATATATATATATATATAATATATATATATATATAAATAAATAATATAATTTCTATAAATAAAAATCACACACACATTTAACACACACCTACACACACATAAAACATGCATGCAGTTTCAGACACCAGATGTTTACAAGTAAAGCATAAGCCTACTAAGACAGTTATAGATCTATATACACAATTTTGATTCCACACTCTCCCCTTCCCCAGCGATGAAAACAGTAACAAATGTAGACATCCTGTGCTGATGCATATACACACAGTGTTAATGTCAGTTACTAGATTTTGTTGCATCAGAGTGGCTGCTAGTCATCTCAACCCTCGGTTGCAACCTGCCAAGAGTATAACCTGTTCTGGTCTATGGGCAACTATTCATTAAGATAAACCAGTTGGTACTCAGATATGTAAAGGCCTTCTTTTGGGCTGAAGCATTAAATTATGGCCTTTCATGGGTTGAAGCATTAGACTTCAGTATGGCTTAATCATTACAAGCCTCGCATATAAAGGTATAAAAGAACTTTGAAAAAATACTTTAAAAAATGCTTTTAGAAATTATGTAAATTAATGCGCTTGGATCATTTTTTAAACAACAGCGATAGCAGCAAAGCGTCATGGTGGCATGCAGGCATTTCAGCGGCCACCTGGACGCCCCAGTACCCATTAGATAGGTGGCACCTGGCCTGAGAAACATATGCCAGAGGGCCAAAGAAGCAGGTTAGTCACTGCTCACACCTTAATAATAAACAATTGTCTGTAGCCTGTGAAGCCATGGGGTGCGAGTAACCGGGTTGCAGTCATAGTTATCAAACAGTGAAGCATACCGACTAATCAATTTAGGAGTCCACAGAAATTAGTGCACTGTGCTGTCGTATTGGTTGGCTGAAAGATATCATGACCTCGTGAGAATAGTGACGGCTTCACTAACTGTGTATTAGGTACATTGACAAGTGGCCTGCTAGACAACTGATTTATCCAGTAGGGGAACCAAACCCGAGGGCTTTTAAAACCCACGTCTATGGGTTTAATGGCCGTCAAAACCCAGGTACCCGGGTTTAAAGTATAAGTGACGTTGCAAACACTCAAAAGGCAGACCATAACACAAGCCATTCTAGCGAGGGTTGCTCCAAACCTGTTATCATTTGGTCTCAAGAGGTAGTTAGTCATCAATATGTCGTGACCAACTTTGGCAGACCCAGAACTTAAACTTACTGAAGTAGTTGATGCACTGCTGCCATAGCCTGCTCTTGTACTAGGAATTTTGGCTTCGTCAGAATGACAGGATTGATCAACATCCTTCTTTCTGCAGCTTTACCTGATGTCTGGACTGGAGACCATGCATACTTCATGTTAAACAGCCAGATATTTATAGCTTTGATTAACATAACTGGCACTGAATCCTTTGGCCTACAGAACCGAGAATGCAATATTCCCACACACGACTTTTTATATTTGCTACTATAAACACTGTTTTTGCACTTGCTAAGTTTTAATACAAACATCCAGTTTAAGATTACACGATGCAACAATGTACAACATTCGTCATGGTAAACTGTCTTATGATGTCACCAACAAATTCCATGAAACAATAAGTAAGCAAGTAGCCTACGTAACCCAGCGCAGTGCTATCGTTGTTATAACCGTAAGTACATGTGGTGTGCTACTGTATATACAATGTCCAATATACATTGTGTGCACATGGCTGCATCATGGCACAATGCGTTCTATTGAACTTGTGTTGATCCATATGACCTGAATCTGTCAGTTTCACGGTCTGAATCAGTGAATGGCAACTGAAAGTGAAGGTTTTCGAACCCATCAAATCTGGGTTTCCAAAAGTGTGTAAACCCAGGTTCTCATGGTTTCAAATGACCAGATTACCTGGGTACCCATAAACCCAGGTTTGCATTCCCTATTATCCAGACACAGAGCAGCGGGTGGTCAGATAACTGCTAAGCATGGACTTGTGTACCTCGGCCATATTTAGCCAAACTTTTGACACCTCTAGTCCAGTAGTAACGTTAATATGCCTTCAGCAAATGAAAGTGAGTTTTTGTCCTGCAGTAAATTCACAACTACCGAACCAAAGAAAATATTTTCACAGCTTTTCACTTAAAGCTGCACATGGAGAACTCTACAGCATTAAGAATAGGAAATTTAGTTTTCTGTCCTGCAGGAAATCTTAAGTTCCTGAACAAAGACTCAAAACTTCCCAATGGTTATTGCTGTGGAGATCTCTACAGAAAAGTTTGGCAACAACTTGGTTTGCAGCAGCTCTGCCAAAGACACACAGTACAAGTACGGTACATGCTTTTTACAATTAGCTTTGAACTTTGTGGCCTTGCCTAACTCTGTGTTAGCTACAAACTTAGATAAGAAGGGTTGGATGGTAGAGAGCAGGTGCTTCTGGCTATAAAAAAGTCAGAAATCAATTGTACCAAAGATAGGGTATGAGTCTGTGGTACATGAAATCACAAAACATAACACCAGCTTGGATGCTGCCTGGGTCAAACAGCTCAATCCACTGCTTAGTTGCACAAAGGTTTCTTCATGTGATGATGCTCCGATGACCTTTTCATTTCCTGGGTGGACTGTTTTCTTCTCATTTGTTCTTGACCAGCCTTTGGAGCAGTCTTGTTGTCCTCGAAACCAAGGTCTTTGTCTCGAGTGCACTCGAGTTCGTTTTTAAAAGTCTTGGTCTTGGTCCAAAAAGTCTTGGTCTTGGTCTCGAGGTTCAAGATCTCAGTCTTGGTCTTGAGGTTCAAAATCTTGGTCTTGGTCTCGCAAGACCAAGACCAAGACTTGGCCGTCAATATGAATAGTCATTTAACAAAACTCAAAAATTTAAAAACCAAGCCTGCTTGTGTTATATGACCAATAGAGATCTATGGACGGATACAAGTCTGACTGGTCAGGAAAACCCATCGGCAGCAGCAACAGTTATGCTGTTTCAGATGGTATGATAAACCATGGGAGGATTTCAAAAAGACTCGCGATCTGTACATTTACATCCAGTTCTTGAAAAGCTACCATGTGTGCCAGCGATTTCAGTACCTGTAGAACGTATTTTTTCACATGGCAGAATTTTTATGAGGCCCCACAAGTCTTGGTCAGAAAATTCTGAGCGAATTGGTTTTTAAAAATACAAAAGGCATTTGGAATAACATTTCGCATGAAGGACTTTTGTAAATACGAATTCGGAATTCTCTGCAGTCTGCGTTTAAAGTTATAATTTCCTTGAATAATATTAAAGACTTGTGTTTTCGTTAAAATAGCGAGTATTCAGACTTGACAATATTTTAGTATGGAATAGAAGTCTTGACCTGATTGTGATTTTTTGGGTCTTGGTCTCGAGGTTCAAAGTCTTGGTCTTGGTCTCGAGGTTCAAAGTCTTGGTCTTGGTCTTGAGGTTCAAAGTCTTGGTCTTGGTCTAGGTCTTGACAACAAGACTGCTTTGGAGTTATGGGAACATATTTTAGTATGGAATAGAAGTCTTGACCTGATTGTGATTTTTGGGGTCTTGGTCTCGAGGTTCAAAGTCTTGGTCTTGGTCTCGAGGTTCAAAGTCTTGGTCTTGGTCTTGAGGTTCAAAGTCTTGGTCTTGGTCTAGGTCTTGACAACAAGACTGCCTTGGAGTTATGGGAACAACCAAGTGTGCAGAGGACAGACACCCGGATTGTAAAACAAGTATATACAGGCATGTAATCTACACCAATGGGTAGAAAGGAACAAAGGTAGAAAGTCAGGAAGGACAAAAGATAGGGACTTGCTCGTATAATGCAAACAATTGACTAATTTTTTACATGCAGTGGCTCATAGAAGCACCTTGGTGTAGGGCATATTTGTTCAGTCAAGGAATTTGTTCACGTGGTGAAAACGTTTTTATACAAATGTTCCCATCTGTGCACAAGTTTTAATCGATTTTCAAACATTCAGCAAAATTAGGAAAGGAGAAATAACAAAGTAGTAGGACAAACAACAGCAATGCAAATATCATAAATCAGCATTATAGTAGTTAAATAAATAAACTAATTAAGTATAAAGACATAAAAATAATACGCTTTGTAATCAGCTTTGTCTCGATACCTAAAGTCAAAATCAACAACACTTTACTCTTTTCAGCTAAAATTCTAGGCAACCCTCAAACCATTCATACAATTATATTAATACTACTAAGACATTTGATTATTCAAATAAGATAAAGATAAAACATGTCAACAACTGACCTGGACTCTCAACCCTTTGGTAATGATATGGGTTGATGCATACTTCTTTTTGTTTTGCTGAGTACGGATATTCACAGCAGTCTAAAGCCTTCAGCTCATGGTGACTCTGTAAGTCTGGCCAGCGCCAAACACGACAGTAGATAACATGAGGGAGTCCCTTTCTATGAGATACCTGCAGGCGCCCATCCAGTGATCGAGGCAACGTTACACACTTGCTTGGTACACCGGGATTGCTTAAGGCCTTCTCCAAGTCTTCCAAGGCACCCTTCTTCTTTTTCAATTTCTTCACCAAAGAATCGACTGCCTTTTCAGCCCACTTTTCTTCCTCATCTCCCTGCTTCCAACCGAGAAGACGCTTCACTGCAGGACTTGTGAAGGAGAACAAACTGTTAAGACTGCTTATTGGTGAAGACATTGTTTCCTAGAAGAAAGAAGCAAACTTACCCTGTCAGTGTTACTGTACACATAAAACAGTTCTCAAAACAGAAACCTAGACCCTTAGCAACCCGATATCAGTACTTTATTATTTTATCCTAAAATTCTTCAAAATCTAAGTTTAGAATACTAGAAATGTGTAGAACAATAAAAAATTTTAAATATACACACAACCTCAAGAGTCTTGCAATAAAAATTCATTCAATTTAGCAGACAGAAAAACGCTCGAACACTATGACATCAGCTGCCACTTTAACAAATGACACTCGAGCATAACATTAATTCCTATAATAGCATTTTTACTATCACTCGGCAAAAGTGTACCAATGCTATTGTACAAGCATGCACCACATGTTATAACGTGCTTCACAATCGGCGACTCCTGTTTGCAACCTTAATCTTCGATAAATCTCTCAGCTCTTATCGTATTGATCCATCCCGGCGCCAATCGAGGCTTTCAGCCGCTCCAATGGCTTATCAGCGTCGCCAAAAAGCCTACTCTCTACTCGGAATCTTAGAAACGCAAATAAACATGTCGGCTGCTACAAACTTTATGAACTTAATCAGATAAAGCATTCAAGCAATGCATAATATTCATAATGTCGTAAGCAAAATTAAGAAATAACCATTGTAGAATGATTTGGCATTCACAACAATGAGCGAAAGGGTGATTCAGAGCGCCGAGGAACCTCTCTCTCTTTCTCTCCCAAATATATACAATGTCAATTCAACACTTCGCAAAAAACGTTAACCGCAGGATTATCCACTCAGACGAACGTCCAAACGAAACTGCACAAACCAACTGAAAGAGAAAAGAGACTAAAACAATTTTCAGATGACCAAATTTACAAATTTACAAATAGTCCAGAGATATCTCTACAATGTTCAATATGGCGACGGCAACTTGTTCTTTTCATACTATTAATAGCCATCATTGGAGACGGTAGATTCCGATATATCTGAGATTCCAATGACGTCATATTAGCGTTTGGCATTATCGATAGCACATAATAATAATTATAGGCGCTTCGCAGAATTGAGTATGCTTCAATAATCAACGAAAACGATCGGCTAGTAACAGTATTTCTTTAAACAGCACGCACAGTAATCACAGTAATTCACAAAATTATCGACGTTTTACTGCAATATCTGATACGTAACAAAATGTAGAACCTATACCTCAATGTGTAGTCTGCACACTGTAATAAGTAAGAAACTAACAGACTGACCAGAGCACATCCGGGAAGCGCAGAAGGAATATTTTAAGCATCATGGACATGTAGTTCGTAATCGTAATCGTAATCTCCAAACTTCTAAAGCGTCACTCGAAGGCCAAGCGCAGGACACCAGCCTATTCACGAGCGCTACATCAGTTAATGAGTTTCCAGGTTAACTGAATCCAACTCAAATCCAAGTCAAATTTTCAGATGACCACATTTTAGGAAGTAAGCAACAGCATTGTATCGTATCTAGTAATTTATAAGGCGCCTCTCGCAGTATAAACTATTCAGTGCATGAGCCCCGTGGAAACAGAAACGTCTTGAGCAAGCGAGTAGATGCAGAGGAGATTCCCATCATGAGTTTAGTTCGAAGTCGAGATGGAAGACCATTCCAGGCAGAGGGACCTGTTACAGCAAAAGCTCGACGTTGGGCCAGAGTGGTCCTAGTACGAGGGACAAAGAGCTCAAGACGGCCAATAGAGCGCAAAGGACGAGCAGAAGTTGCAGAGAGAGGTTGCCGCATAAGGTCAGAGAGATATTTAGGGGCAAGCCGTAGCTGGGACTTGGAAACCAAAAGGAGAATCTTATACTGGATACGCGAAGTGATCGGGAGCCAGTGTAAGACTTTCGCTTTTCGCATGGTGGCCATTTTGAACATATTCCCTGTCACAATTCTCATTAATTTTGGCTCTCGGTTTACATGTGTAGGCTATCTAAGTACTTTCGCACTTTGGCGGAGACTGCATTCTCTGGGAAGGCACAATAACAAAAATATTGATTGACATTGTTTAAAAAGTGGGGGGTACGGGTACCCCTCGTACCCCCCACAAATTACGCCTATGCTCTCAGTCGTCTCAGTTGGAAGAAGCAGGAGCGAGTCAAATATGCCTCCACAGGCTGCAATTGGCCTGTATATGCATAGGTCTATACGAATAGGCTTATGTATATGTAGGCCTATCAAGGATAATATAGAATCCTTGGCCTGTGTATATAGGCCTATATAATATATATATATATATATTATATATATATATATATATATATATATTATATATGGGGCTCTTAATCTAGAGAGCCTATCCGGTCTTACTTGGATGGCTGACGGTCCGTGGAATGCCACGCTACCTGCAGTGACCCTTAGGCCCTATCTACTTTCGGTAAAAAGTACTAAAAACCACTAAACTATAGGCCTAATGTCTATGAGTACCAACACCATGCAGTTAGAGCTCATATAAGTAAGTACATAAGCACATCATGACAAACGCACGTGCATTACTTTGTGCACAACGAGTAGGCCTATGCATATATATTTGAAATAACAATAATAGGGAGCAGATTATAAAGTCACACACGCTGCAGAGTTATAAATAGGCCTAGCCTATAAATAAAGATCGATTAACAAAATTACTATATATTTTACTGACCTGCCGCTGTATTGATGTCGCCGTGTTGTCGCCTAAGTCTTGAAATGATTTGAATGAGTAGTCCTATGCATACAATTTAGGCATACATCCATAGGCCCTAAATACATCTATAGGCCTATTTCCCTTGGAATGTTTCTTTCGCTCGATTAAATTATCCACGGTTGCTCCATTTGTGCACGAAATCTAGATGACCTTATGACGTCGAGTCATGGTATTCGATCATGGACATAATTATACAATTTGTATAATATATATATATATATATATATATATTATATATACCAAGAAAATATTATATATATATATATATATATATATATATATATATATATACCAAGAAAACAATGCGATAGCCTATATGTCTTCGAGCAACTACAGAAACACTTTGAAAGTCAAGGTAGATTTTACAAAGACATTTGATGGAGATATTGTAAAATATGTTTACCTATAGGCCTACCAATCATAGCGACTATGACTCTCAGTGATATATAGTATAGGCCCCACACTTTCTGCTAGTACTAGACGCCTGTGTTAAGAGTTTATATTGGTTTTCTCCATGGCGTCAGTCTGCGCAGAGGCAGTACGTTCTGCTCGTATACAAATTGCCCACTTGCCTCAATCTAATGCACTGCGTCCACACTCGACAGTATGCTTGAATTTGCAATCGGAAGACAATCGATAATCGTATCCAAAATGATCATGCTCTTTAATGACTACTGCATATGTAGGTTCAAGGGCGTAACTTGGGTCTAAAAAGTGGGGTACCAATTTCTTACATAGGGCCTACACCAAAGCAAGGATGAGACTGCGATCTCTGGGAAGGTACAATAATAAAATACTGAATTGCATTGATCAAAAAGTGGGGGTACGGTGCCCCCAGTCTAAAAAGTATGGGTTACGGGTACCTCTTGTACCCAACGTTCCCTCTAAGCTGCGCGGCTGCGCGGCCGCGCAGCTCAGTGGAAAATGCCGCGCAGCAGTTTCAAAATTCCGCGCACAAGTTTTGGTAGCAAATATATATGAGCTACAGTTTTGTTTAACTTAAGGTAGGCCATTGAATTATTAACCTACTTACTTATCTTTGAGTCAACGGAAGGCCAAGATCTGTGTGCGCCCGCAGAGGAGCATATCAGCCACAACCGTTGGTCACAACCACGGATTTCTATTAACAGATCGGTGATCACACCTCCACATCCAGTGTCTGTCTGTATAAGTGTCTCTCATTAACTGGGACGTCTTGTGTTGACTCATAACCAGCAGACCAGCTTGGTGGGCCAGCCTATTGAGAGGGATGCTGATATCCCAAGGGTTTCTCCACTGAGTGGAAAGATCTTGCTGATCGCCTACTGAGATTTGAGAGGGATGCTGGTACCCCAAGGTTTCTCCACTGAGTGGAAAGATCTTGCTGATAAGCCTGATGCTGGTGAGCTGCCCAGTGCCCACCCGCTATGCGGTTGCGCCGGCTAGCTAGCTTCCAACCGATGATGCCTTAATTACTATAATTAAGCCTGTGTGTCCATCAGATTATCCGTGTAGGATTCCACTGTGAAAGTTGCTACCGGTTTGATACAGCATAATATTTCTTTGTTACTAAAATTTGTAACCGATGTCGAAACGTAGAACGACCCAGACTGTATTAAACAGTTTTTCAAGAAAAAGTGTAGTTCTAAGTTTAAAACCGAATGGCTCAGTGAGCTGGTAGAGACAGAACTTCTAACGTGGGCAGAACACGGACGAACGAAACTGGGCGATGTCATTATTTTATCGTGACAGCCCTGATGATGCCGTTTGTCAGTTGTGTCAACAAGCTCGTGCTGTTGGCGATTTCAGTACCGGGGAAAGCTGGGACGATTGGAAAATGGATTAGGACCTACTTGAAGCGCCACCTTATTCAGAAAATTCATTTGGATTCGGTGTATAAAATAAAATGACAAAAATCCGGAGGCCTGCTAGCTGAAAGCGCTGAAGATCGAGGAAAAATAAATGAGTTTTCAAAGCGGAAGATTGCTGACATCAATGAGGTAAGGTAAAGCTTTGATCGATAACGTATTGCTGGCCATCTCTATGAATGTATCGTGATCTCAGATTCATAATTTGTGAAAAATTCAAGTCCGGGTTAAAGAAGACATTCGACGACGTAATCCATTGTGCACTCAACGATGAGCAATTTATCTTGTTGGCTCGTCTACTGGATGTGTGTGCAACGTTCCAGGCATCAACTTGCCATCAAGTACAGACTGTGAACGCGGTTTTAGCCAATGAACGCCATCAAGACCAACTCTCGGAACCGTCTGGAAAGTGACCACTTGGACATGACTTTGATGAGGATAGTCTTATCAAGGTTCTGGATTGGAAGTCAATCTCGACAGAGTTTTTCAAATATGGTCATCGCAGAAGGATAGGCGGCAGAAACGTTAGCGTTTAGCATTATTTTGATGCTAGAATAAGAACTACATGTAGGCCTCAAAGCTTTACCTTACCTCAGTGGTTTATTTAATTTTTGCATTCGTAATCGTAGCATAATATTTTCATTGCGATAAAGTATGAAAACTATACGTAATTTATAAGCCATACATGTCTTTAATAAAAGACATTATTACAAACGTGCATGTACTATGTAGTCAGTAATTACAACTTAGAATTACAACCACAAATGTTTCTGAAAATGTGTTGCTCACGCGGAAATGAGGCTGCTCAAACACCCGCCAGTTCCGCGCACGCAGAAAAAAAATTAGAGGGAACGTTGCTTGTACCCCCACAAATTACGCCTATGTAGGCCTATAGGCTATGTCGTATACACCGTATCGAACGGCACATTCATATAGGCCTACAGCGCTTGTTCAAAACTCATTTAGACACATCGTAATCGTGATCTCGAGACTTACAGCGCCCAAAAAAGCGGAGTCGCGGGAACCCATGGGCGTAATTTTTTTAGGGGAGGGGCAAATTTTTGTAGGGGGAGCAAAATTTTTGTAGGGGGAGCAAAGAGACGTTTCTGCATATGAATGAACACAAAACACGTGACAACTCTAAAAATAAATAATAGTAAACAGGGGCGGATCCAGGATTTCTGGTTAGGGGGGGCGTAAATACTACCAATCCAATCCCGTAAATATATATATATATATATATGTATATATATGAAATTAGATCACGCAAAACTATAATGATCCCAACTAAAAATAATATAGTCGATGCCAATTTATCATACGATAATTAACATAATAATGATAGAAATTGAATACACTAGTATTTGTATAAAAAATAGATTCAATAAGCAAGGGATGCGCCTCATCCATGGACCGCACGCCACTGAGCGTTAAGAGAATGGTTATATGAGTAGGCCTAGTTCTATATCCTTGATTTGCTTTTGTCCATAATATCGGCAGCTGAACGCTTTCGGCGGCTAGAATCAGCACGACGAATTTCAAAATTATAATCATATGCCATCTTTTGAGATTTAGGCCTAAGATAGGCCTATGTCTTACCAACGGCAGTCGGCTTATTCGCGAATGATAAAACTGCTTGTTTAAGCCGTTTTGACGGCGGACCACTCGACATATTTTTAAATTGACCAATTTCTATTTACGTAAATTTTGTCTGTACATGAACTTTGTGAATGACGTCACGGCAAAAGTCACTGGTCACGTGGGCAACGTCTGCTAGCAACTCAGGTAAGTAGGTAAGAGAGCTCCGGTAAGAGAGCTCCATTCTGCCGGTCCAGCTACTTCAAACATCCTATTCCCAAATTGCAGTTATATTAGTTTTAGGTCAGTTTAGTTTGAGAACATTTGCTGCAGGTTTAGGGGGGGCGTACGCCGGCTCCGCCCCCTCTAAATCCGCGCCTGGTAAAGATTTACCTGAATAATTAAGTGTTTTTTCGCATTGAAAATCGTGTTGGGACAGTTGTAATAATCATAATAATCAAAAGATTTTACTTTTGAAAAAATCTGGGGGGCAAATGCCCCCTTGCCCCATCCGGACGCCCATACGTTCATTGGATCGTTCTTATATTCATACGTTCGTTCGTTTGTTCATTCATTCATTCGTTCATCTTGTATTTCTTTCCATTTCTTCGTTCGCTCAAAGCATTCGTATAGCGCATTTACTTAATAGTTAGCCTACTCGGCTAAGTCACCAGAAACGGTTGTCGAAAGAAGGCACTGATCGAAAGAATTGAGAAGAAGACGCAGTTTGTGATTTAAATATCGTGAGGTTGAGGTGGCGGACCAGGCGACGGTCCGCGGCGTCCCCCACTTCACAATTTGCTTACCGATGAGAAGATTTCTAATATTAGTACCGCTACCCTATTTTATCATTTAATTAGCGCTCTTATCGGTATTTATAAATTAGTTGACCCAGGTTTTTCGAGTTTTAAATATAAGTGACGTCATTTCAGTGTTTGTTCATATATTCCGATGACGTCATCGTCTCTATAGTTTTCCCGTCTTTGTTGCAATTTTGTTACGGTACCTAGCGTTCTGGTCAGAGTTGATTTTGAGCATAATTTCTGAGCGAATATCTTTACTATTTTACTATCTTACTATTTTCTGTAAACGAGTTTTATTTGCTGTCGCCATGTTGCGTCCAGTTGACGGTCGTCTGCTCCGGGTGTTTTCTCGGGTACGGAGCGGTGGACGAGGCGCTTTCTCGTTTCGACGACGTAGCTTTCGCCTATGATCAGGTAGCATGCTTTCCTGTTACCCCCACTTCTGACCCTGCACTTGGCTACCTCTCTCACGCCTGGCACACTAATATTTCCGGCGATGAGACCCAAATTCTGTCTTGAATTGCAATTCGGATACTGAGTCCATCTCGTTTTTAGACTATAAGCCCAGTTCGCCGATCTTGCCTTGCCTTACTTTACCATGCATTACCTAGTCTTGATAATTGCTACACGTTTCTCTCACGTCTCCTTGTTCGCGCCACAGCAGTTCGTTTTAGCATAGGACACTTTCAACAGCAGACGGAAGTTGACGACAGGGGACGACTTATCTTTCAGCCTTACTTTGCCATGCATTACCTAGCCTTACTATACCATGCATTATTGCATTACCTTGATTTGCCTTACTTTGTCATGCATTACCATGCCTTACCTTATTTTTACCATGCATTACTTTGCCTTACGTTACGGTACCTTACCTTAGCTTATTTAAACTTACCTTACATTACTTTACCTTATGTTACTGTATTTTGTGAAGGTGAACGAGGAATCGTTCTCTGGAAAGAGGTGTCCTATGCTAAAACGAACTGCTGTGGCGCGAAGAAGGACAGGTGAGAGAAACGTGTAGCAATTATCATACCTCACTTTACCTTGACATACCTTCACTTTACCTTATCTTACCTTACCTTACCATGCATTACTCCTAGCTCTTCTTCTACCCCATCAGCTATAGATGTAGCTTAAAAGATGTTGCGGGTTAAGTGTTGGGGCTCAAAATTAATTTTGTAAATGAGGACTGGTGAGAGAAACGTTTAGTAACGTTTAGCGGTCCAGAACGGCGTTCCGGTATACTTGTTATTTACTTAGGCGCTCCGGTACCTCAAAATTTACGTCACCACCAGCGTATGTATGGTGGAAGACTGTTGCTAGAGGAAATTCCGAGTCATGATAAGATGCAATGGGTTTGAGTTGATATACGGAAGCGCGATACCTGCATAACTGCATGAGCAGCTGAGCACCGTGCAATGATCGCTGACCTGGTTGACTTCAGACTGGAAGATGAAGCTTCCTGGTGTATGTCAGAGCGGTGCCGACAAATGAGGATAATCTTGTAGGCCTATTTTATTTTTTCCTGTAATAATACTAATATCTGTCATAACGTGTAATAATAACCGTCGTGGTTTTACTGTGTTTCTATGGCCACCTGTGGCTGGCGGGGGGATGATTCCGCTCTCTGGCGAGTTGGGATCGATCCTGATGCATGTTACGGTTACACTATGGCTCTGTGTCGTCGTTTTTTATTTGTGTGTCAGTTGTTTGTTATGCTTTTCCCTGTTGAGCCTCTGGCGTGGCGTCAAACCCCGTAAGCTCATTGTTTGGCAGGAGGGCCTCTGGCGTGGCGTAAAACCCCGTAAGCCAATCCTTTTTTGGTGTTTTGTGTTGTGTCTTTTGTTGTTGTCTTGGAGTTGAGCCGAGGGTTAAGAAGGAGGATGAGAGAAGACCAGACTAGAAGGAAGAAGACACGAAAGCGGAGTCGAGATAGCCGAAGAATCAATGCCTAAAATACTCATAAATGTCAACTGCACGCTCTTCCTCAAACTGTTGGCAAGGGGGTCTGAGGAAGCGCCGTTAAACTTACCCAGAGGAATGTGGGGCGGAGCCGACATCAGTGGACATTTCCCGCAAGGCCGAAGACCAACTCTTAACCGTCAGGGTTCCAGACGCCTACCTATACTCTGTGGGCGTCATGCGCATCTGCCGTTTCCGATTATGCTTGGGCGTAGTAAGTTCATAGGACAATTTTGTAGACTTTATTGGTATTAAAAGTCATCAAAACGGTGACAACATTGTCAACATGTCAGTATCGTCAGTATGGTAAACTTAGTTAACTGTATTTCAGACTGAAATACTAGTAATTAGCGCATTAATTATTTGTATTCTCATGATCAAAACTGCAGTTATGTTTTACGGTGTTCCGGGTGTTTGGTTTAAGTTTTTGGAGAAAGTTAAATCGCAGTTATTTGGTAGACTTTTACAATATCAGCGATTTAGTGCAATATCGGTCACTTCAATCATTCACAGATCTACACGGGCGTTTTATGCCTCCAGTTCATAGGCGTTATTTGGGGGTACAAGGGGTACCCGTACCCCCAATTTTTTACTGGGGTACCGTACCTCCACTTTTTGAACAATTCCAATCAATAGTTTATTACTGTGCATTCCCAGAGATCGCATCTCAGCCTTGCTTCGTGTAGGTAAGAAATTGGTACGCCCACTTTTTTAGACCAAAGTTACCCCCCTGCATGGTTCCGTGTGTTTGTTCAAGTTTTTTCCGAAGAAAATTTAAATCACAGTAAGGTATATTTGGTAGACATGTGCAATATCAGCACTGCAGTGCACTATCGATCACTTTAATCATTCACAGATCTAATCACAAAGCAACCACTTCGCTCGACAGCCCGTTCATCCTCCGCGCTAACACTTCTCCGCCATTCTATCACCTCATCACTAAAATTTGCAAATTGCTCCCTAGCCTTAGCTGTTCCGTCTGTCTGGAACAACTTCCGCCAGAATTAGGGCTACTATCTCATCCATCCTACGAACTTGACCAAACCTCACCTCTTGCTATCCTTCACAGGTCTTTCACTGAACACTATCCGATTCTTCTTCTTTCCCTTACCTCCCTCGCCGTTTTAACTATAAACACCATCCATCTTAGCCATCTTAACTCTAAACACCATCCGTCTGCCTGCCTGATCCCTTTGGATTGAACTGGAACCGATTTTACCCCACCCTATCGACTCTGTTTTGATTAAGCGCCTGTGAATAAGCTGGTTCCCGCGACTTCGCTTCTTTGGGCGCTGTAGAAATCTTGAGGTTACTATTACGATTAGTCACCTTCATTTTGACACTGCATGCAGCGTCGTTAAACAGAAACTGCTCACAGTTAGGCTACTGAAAAGATAGACCTTGTGATGGTATAGGCCTAGGTAGGGCCTACATGTAAACTCTTATGTATAGACCTAATATAGATAAAATATATCTGAGTAATATACTGAGTATATGTCCCAGTGTAAGCTTACGAGGAGGACTGACCAGATCGGGGTATGCGTATATTTAAGCTACATGCTTGCATGCAAAATATTTCCACAAAGACATAATACATAGAAATATATGCACACTCATGCAGAGAGCCATCAGTTGAACACACACTAGTGGCAAATTCCAGTTTGATCTCTTGACAGGCGTACAGACAAACAGACAGACATACATAAAGACAGACAGCAGAAGTAAAAACAGACGCCAATGAGGCCGGGAAGGGTAAGGGGAAATTGAGGGAAGGGAGATTGGAAGATAAAGAAGCTTGGCATTGGGATTTTGAGAGGAGATTTTCGCTTTCCACTCACAACTGAAGTCTCACATGTTCAAGAACTTCTACCCTGACTCATCTGATCCTCCGCCTTCCGATAATTCTTCTCGCCCTAAACGACACCCACCTTAACAGCTGCTCTGGGGAGCAGATTAGGAGCTGTGATAAGATAGAGGACAACGAGAGGGGAAAAATGGAAAGCAACAGAAGACTTTCTTTAGAAGGGACATTTTGCTGAACTAACGCACAGATGCCCTGCGCGCCATAGGTTAGTCAATGTAGTCACACAATATTGCACAGCGATGAGGCGCGAATGGATCGCCATCTTGACGTGGACTTCGCGGCATCTCGCTGCTGCTGCTGCTGCTGCTGCTGCAGAATCGGTGAAGTCGATTCACCAGAAGTAGACTCCAGTATTAATTCCCCAACCACCGGATACTTTACTAAAAAACACATACAACACACCGTATACAGACAAATAGTGGATTCTAAAAGTTACCTTCCAATTCCTTGTTCAGCAACTTGTATAATCGCTTTAGAGCTCTATAGTCTCGCGGTATTTATTTTTTCGTATTCGATAAAGTCGATTTTGCATAATGTTGATAATGTTCTTGCATAATGTTCTAATATTAATGTTAATGCATAATGTTCAAAATGTTCTAAAACGAAGGTTGAAAAGGTTCAGAACTACACCTGTAGATGTAAATTACATTGTGTAAGAACATTACGAACATTAGGCCTATGCATTAATAATTATAAACATTATGCAAGAACATTATCAACATTCTCTTCTTTCTTCTCTTCCGTCAGTGATCTGACGATGAGGCCTTTACGAAACTTCTCCAAAGTTCTCTATTCTTGATGGTCTCGCCGATTCCGGCTAAGTCGGTGCCTTTCTCCCCTAAGTCCTCCTTGATGTTGTCCATCCAGGTCTTCCTCTGCCCTCCTCTACTTCTCTTCCCCTCCACATGTCCGTGTATCAACATTATGCATGATTGACTGTATCGGATTAACCTGCTCGCTGTAGAACATTATCAACATTATCCAAAAATGACTTTATCGTATGGAAACATAAATACCGCACGGTTATGACCGCACGCTATAAAGATACAAGCGGTTTTAAACGGCGCGATTTTCAGCGCTCGGTTTTGAACGTAAACCCAATTTTCATTGCTTCCTCTTTAAAGCTGTGATAGTATCCAAACCATTAAGATGTCACCTATTCACTTTCATGGCGGTCTTGATTTGCAAGCTATATCATACGCATATAGTTGGTTCTCATAGCTAAATATGTGTTTTGAAAAGCAATATAGAGTATTTATCGACCACATCGACTCCTGCAGGGATCCGGGAAAACTTCAGCAACTCCGACCGTATCCAGACACACACGTCATTTGCCCCAAAGCAGACTCAGTCATATGCCACTGAGCTACTGGCCAGTTAGGTGTCCAACGTGGGTCTAACGACCGTGGCTCTCGGGGTATGACTTATTCTCTCCGCCTGCAGTCTATCTTCTCCCTTCTTTCACGTAAAACGGCCATGTTACCAGTTGGCCTGTACCTTTGCATATTCTTCATACTGGAACAGTACTGGAACATACTGGAACAAATACCAGATGTGTATTTCCCCAAAAGGTCTATCTGGACTCATGCTCTCGTTTACTACGCAGCAGAGCGCGAGCTTTGCCATTTAGAAAAATCAGTAATTCATCTGCTCCTGAACCCAACAAGTGAAATTATAGACATTTCATCCCCAAAACGTACACAAGCTGAGCGTGTCGTTACACTTCCATAGGTAGAGTGTCACTGGGTCTCGGAATATGACACTGGATGTTACCTACAATTGGGACTTATCCGGAATTTCATTGTCCAGTTTGACTTTCTTAACAGGATACCGACCGTAATCAAGGTAAGCTTCTTTAGCTCTGCAGTATCTGCACTCCGTGTTTACAAAGACCTGCCTACGTATAGCCTACGATGCCAACTATAGCCGAACGTAAATTAGGGCCTAGCCTAATTATACATTAAAAGACTATAGCGCAGCTTTAGAAATACAATAGGCTCAAGTGTCCAGTTAAAGATGAATGTGATGTATTTTGTAATTACAACTGAAGAGTGATTGCCATCGTTTGGCGTTCTCCAGATGACGCTGAGATAAATCCGACCAGCCTCCTGCAGTCGACGCATCTGCCTTAAGACTGACGTTGAATGTGGCCAAGCCTCTTGTTGCATCCCTACCCGCAAAAACTTCGTACGGACCACCTACGGTGACAGGTGCACGAAATACAGGTATTCAGTGAATGGAAACAGACTACTCTTAAACAGACTATAGTTATATTTTACGCTCGGTCATTTGATCATCGGGTCATTTTAAAGAGGTCGGTATGTGTACCAATTTGTAATTGCAATTTGTATAGCGCCATTTCAAGGAAAACAACTAAGAGGCGCCCCTGTCATCACAAAACCACTATCGAATAGAGTGGTTTTCAAGCACTTACAGGAAATGCCAAGAAGATCAGGTCGCGTGTTGACTCAGTCAGTGGGTCGGTCGGTTATATGTGCGATCGGTCATTCATTCATCCATTAATTCATTCATTTCGTCAATCAGTCAGTCAAACAGCCAGCCAGCCAGTCAGTCAGTCAATTCATTGATTAATCAATTAGGCTAATTAATTAATTCATTCAGTCAGTCAGTCAGTCGAGAGCTCAGAGCTGTAGTGTCTTCGTAACACAAACATGGATTCGTTAATAGTATTCAGGTAAACGTGAAATCCAAGGTCGTTACCATAGTAATGTACACAACGCATTGACAAGTATGTAAATCAGCCGCAAGGGGTGCAGGAGCTTTGATCAGTGATGTTGCTATTGAAAACGTATCATGTACGTCCAGTTGGAGTAGCCTATTCATCAATAGTGTTTGTATTCAGAAAATAAAAATAAATATTTAAGAAATATGGTGACGACGACGACGACGATGATGATGTTTATGACGATGATTATGACGACTACGACGACTCCAAGACGATGATGATCATGATATATGTATATTCGTTTATTATAAATCAAGGAAGGATGACACACCGCATCACTGCTTACAACAGTCTAAAGCGATAATAGTAATAATGATAATAACCCAGCAAACACACCCGCACGGGTCCCTTGCGGGATTCATCCGGTTTGACGGTACGGTATTCTCGCGGTTTTTGTCCCCGGTTTACACACGGGACCCTTGCGGTCCACCCCGTGTCAGTGGCGCCTCCTACCGGTATTCGTATTTCTACCGCCAGTCCACCATTTTGTGTGCCTGCCGTTTCGAATGTACAAATATTTGACAGATCGCGATTTGTTTCTGTGAAAAGTAAGATTACGTTATATTTATTATACTAATGAACCTATATCTGTGTACATTAACAGTTTATGTAAATGCTGTATTTAATTGTGGTCGGGATAGACGAAACGGAGATTGCAGTGGGTTAGGGTCAGGGCTGTAGTGGTAAAATTAGAGGTGAGTACACGCTACCGGTTAGTTTTCCGAAACAAATTAGAGGTGAGTATACGCTACAGTATTTTGTGAGTATACGCTACAGTATATAAATAAATATAACTATTTGGGAGGTGAGTATACGGTCTCTAGAGGTGAGTACACACTGTATAGTGTATACCCGCGTATACCCTCGACTACAGGGAGTCAGCCCGAATCCCCGAAACCCGAATCCCCGAAAACGCTGAAAATACACTAAAGCCAGATTTCCCGAAAAAAGCTTATAGAAAGTGCCGAACTCCAGAAAACTATTCAAAGTTAAATTGTAAACTCTTATACATGACATAGACCTAGCGTGACCTTGATGTACCTCGATATAATGCCTATTCACGTGTTTATTTGTAATTTTATATTTGTGATGGTGTTTTGTAAGTAAGTAAGTTACTCAGATTGTTGTTAATGTATTTGTCAAATGGTTTTTAAAGCCTCGTGTATGATTCGCTGCTAATTTCTAGGGCATGCAATTTTTTATCTTGCTGTTAATAGGTTGTATTAAATTCTATTTCTTTGTGTCCATAAAGTTAGATGTGTACATAAATATTTTTTTAAATATCGACATTTAACTGAAAAGGCCAGCATTTTCTTAAAACGTGTCAAATTGCAATATTAGAAGATTTCATTGTCTTTTGTTCAGTCTTGTTGTCAAGACCTTAAACCTCAAGACCAAGGCCAAGACTTTGAACCTCAAGACCAAGACTTTGAACCTCAAGACCAAGACTTTTTAAAACGAACTCGAGTGAACTGGAGACCAAGACTTTGGACAACAAGACTGCTCTTGTTAAGATTAAACTGCTTTGATCTGCTTCTTCTTTTATTGTTTAGATACAAGTACTCGTGGATAACAGTGGAAATGATTTGTGAGAATTCATCAGACGAAACATGAAGTTCATTTTTGGAAACGATCCAGCTCGACGTTTCGGTGTGACAGGGCAGCGAGGCAAGAGGACATTCAAGGCATTGAAGCTGTTCGACATTTATGGTATGTATTTTGCATATAATACTTTTTGAATCAAGTGTAATTTTTACTGCTAATAACTTGTCACTCATTAAAGTTTGATGAACAGCTGACTATAATTCAATTGCAAGCTATCAATTTCAGCTTTATTTCTTGCTTCCAATGGATGTTTTGCTTTGTTACTCAAATAAATGAGATATTGCTAATGATAGTAAAGAAAATTCATCAAGTTGTGACGTCAAACGAAATGATGCAGTTGGCATGTGGGAACTATTTATGCTTGTTTCAAATAAAAAATTCAATAGTCTAATGACTGTTTTATTAAGTGCTAAACCATTGAAACATTACTTATTGCATTTTTTAGGCTAAGACATCTTCGACATTGTTTTGACTTTTCTAATCTTGAACATTGTGCAGGCAGTGTCTCTAAATATTGTCATTTAATAACAGAAAGAGTTATTGGAATAATATCATTTTACAATACAAATCAGAGCACATCAAATTCTTAATTCTTGTTCTTTGTAACTTGTTTTTTTTAATCTAAATGTTGCATGTTTGAAATTTCAGGTTCGGTAAAACATAATATTGCTACAAAGGACAGCACGAGGAAAATGGTTGAAGACGAGTTGGCCAGTTGGTTTGGTAATGCTAGGGATCATGGCACTGGAGGCCGCCAACTATTGAAATCGGCGCCATTCAAAGAGACCGAGTCAGAGTCGATCAGTGTTGATCAGGAGTTCACCAATACTGCTGATGACATTATTGTTAAATGAAATTACAGAGCAGATCGACTGCATGATTACTTTACTTTATTAAATTGACTTTATTAAATTGATGTGTCATTTAACGCTTTTGTTGATTATTTATTGCTTTAACTATATAGCACAGTTTACAGTACAGTTTGCATACTATACTGTAAACTGTGCCACTGGTGGAGTTCTTGTTTGACAGGTGGGGGCGACGTTTTTGAACTGATCAGGTCAAAAAAAGAGTTTTGAACTGATCTGCTCAAAAGAGGTATTAAAAAAAACTGGGGTGACTTTTTGCTGTTTCCTAAAAAAAATTTTGGGGGGTGGGTGGGGGCAGATGTATGGTGTGTCCCCCTACTGTTCAAGGGGGTCTTGTCCCTTTTGAACTGATCTGGTCAAAAAGAGTTTTGAACTGATCTGCTCAAAAAGAGATAAAAAACTGGGGTGATTTTTTGGTGTTTCTTCAAAATTTGGGGGGGGGCAGATGTATGGTGTGTCCTCCCCCACTGTTAAAATGGGTCTTGTCCCTCTGGACCCCTGGGATTGCCGCCCATGAACTGTGCTAAACTGGGTATCACTTTTAGTCATCTGGGAAAGAACCGGGATGCCCGGCGGGATATCCCGTATGGGTCCCGTACGGAAACCGCGGACAAAAACCGGCGGGATCCCGCCGGGTATCCCGTACGGGTCCCGTGTGGCAACCCGTATGGGTCCCGTCTGGGTCCCGTGTGGGTGTGTTAGCTGGGAAAGTATATATTTCCAGTGCTATGACAAAGAAATGTATGTGCTAGCAAGATAGCGAGGATAATAATCCATAGGGCCTATTACCGCTGGTGAATAATATAATTGATAAATTTTCAGATACAAACACGTAGACCCTATTCATAAATTTCCATACCTGGTCCATACATATGTCTTGCTCTGCTGACGTCATATACGTAACCGAGAAGCGCAACGTATATCAGTGGTTGTTCGCCATCATCTTCTCGTCCTTCGCCTCTTCCGCAGCCGTTATACTTTCGAAGTTCCTGAAGCGTGAATTTCCGGGAGGGCACAACAGGTGGTTTTGACACATGGCCATCTACTGGTGTTGACCCGCTGTCGCCCTCTGAGGGAAAGGCAAACGGAAGATTCATTGACAGCTGGATCAGACTTCTCTGTAGGACGAAATATGATGGATGATGCACATCAAATAACTTCCAGACTTTGTGGGCGTTTTGTGGATCGTCATATTTGTCCAACTTGAAATCGAAGTAAGCGAAAACGTTCTTTTCCACTGATCAAAACTATATGCAATACAATACGATCTGTGAGGAGGAGAGTGAATTCGAGCTATAGCTGCTGTTGAAGCGATTTCCTTGGACTAAGTTGGTTGATTTCGAGGCGCAGAATACTAAAGCTGTTAGCCTATTCGTAGTTTGTATATCGACCAATTATTGCGCATCCCATGCACTCTGCGGTATGCGCAGTTGGCCGACAAAGTCCAATGTACAAACCCCACACACGCAGCGTACTTCCCGTATAGCCATAATTATGCTACTGCAGGTCGATAATCTGAATGCATGCATGCGTATGAACAAGTCAACCTTATTCCCACACCCTTCATGATTCGCTGATAATGAGTAGATACAGCGAATGACTTACGAAAGATACACATTATTCACAATTTCACATGTCTTTTAGTCCTTGGTCTATTAAATAGGCTTAGGCTATCTGTTCTGCGTGATATCGCAACTTAATATTTCATCGTTGAGTCTGTCCATGTAGCATTAAGACTGACAGCATTTGAACATCTATGAATGACGACTTCTTCACGAAACGCATTTTAATTTGTTTTCGTGTAGGCCCTAATACTATAATACGCGCTCTGCCTAACGTGAAATAAAGTATAGGCTATAGAATGCGAAGAAGAAGAAGGAGAAAAAGAAAAAGAACAAGAACAAGAAGAACAAGTAGAACAAGAACAAGAAATTTGACTGGGCGCAGTGCTCAGTGCTGCTATTTTCATTATGAATTTCTGATAATATTTCAGTTATTTAAAAGTCTCTGTTTTTCTGTTTTTGAAGAAGTTTGTCTATATTGAAACATAATATTTTAATATTTCAAGAAATTATCCTCGATTTGGGGTAATGCCCCTCCTCAATTTTTGGGCGCACGTGTCCCGGCCCCAGACTCTACGCATATGAAAACAGTAATTATTTGCGTTTTCTCGTGCATATTGGCGTCCAATTAGACTATAATTAGCACCAAGAGTATTTGTTGACTTCATAACCTGCGCCTCTAGTTCATTCAGAACAGCATCGCTAATTTACTTGGCAAGGTGTATGATCATGTCACGTATACAGGCCCGTCGGTTTATTAGCATATTCACAGAACTGAAGTGACAAATCGGGCGTGTATGTGCATTACGATTATTGGTAATCAACGAAGACTGATAAACAGTTGAAAACTCGATTACATGCACAGGTGGACAAACTGAACCGAATAAAATTCAAACATAATATGATTAAATCGAAGGTATAATTCAATTATGCCTTGTAATAAGTTAAGTTGTATTATGTAACGTACGTAACTGGCATAAACTGCGTAGGCCTATTACCCGTCTCTATCAATATTAGTCCTTAAAGAGGTGGTCTAATAGTGGGCCTACTGTACGCTGTTGAGAAATAGACCTAGTGCGACTATAGCGCATGAACGATTCTAGCGTCGTTTAACGATCTAGACACATCTGAACGCAGAGTTGAATAGCAAACCTCTGCCATTATGCCATCCATGTATACGCTATTCCACGTATTAGCCTATAAAGTATACGGCTATAGTATTTATTTGTACAGTAGCCCAATTCCATATATGTACAGTTAGATTTCGTTGTATGAAATTGGAAGATTGGCGTATATTTAGGATGAAATTAATTATTTGTTTAGTCGAATATTTTATATGTCCGTGCACGGGGATACATGCAATCTATAGATAGGCCTATATCTGTACCGCTACGCAGCCTCATCAACTTCCGTCCGCACTCGTCTGCTACAAATTTTTGACCAACACCACTGTTGGATTCGCTCATTAAGACATGCATGTACTATATATACCCTACTTAACTGATGCCAAATTAACTGATCGCCGCCTTGAATCACAGTAACGTAACTATAGGACTTTTCGTTTGGGGTCTTAATATACCCCGTGATCGATCGAGTCGACCTGCTACGATCGACTTGGCTCGGCCGACGATCGACTCGATCGACTTTGTCGACTAGTCGACCTCTCGTCGACTCGATCGACCTGACAAATAAACGATCGACTTGGTCGACTTTGACTGTATCTCTTGGCCATGGGCCCGGGAGCCATGGCGCCAAAGGTGCCAATGCTCACACAAGTTTTAGCTCTGTAGCGCCGAGGCAGAAGCATGCTCAGTGATTGCTGACACAACTTTTGGCTGGCGCTTTGTATTTGATGCTTGCTAAAGTAGTTATTGACTTATTGTGCTACAGACGCATTTCATGAATATGTATAGGCCATGTATATAAACTTGTCCACTGATTGTAAGAAATGACAAAATATTCTTATTGGTCATATTGGATATTATGTATAATTCTATCCATCTTATGTCTGTAGCCTACTTGGCTGAGGTAAGCTCACGCAACTTTTAAACACTTTCCGAGCCACTGCTCTTGGCCAAAATCGAAGCATTCAGTCCCGTTCTTACATACAGACATTCGAAAGTTTTGAGATCGTCGCTATAACTGACTACAGAGCTGACATTTCCTGAAACTTGCGCATTTTTAACGCATTTTAATCTTTTCATTTTCACCGTTAAACTGTGAAAAAGTATCTGCAGCGTCCACCATAAGGCTCATAATTTGTACTGAACTTCAAATCAGGTTAATACGATAGTTGTGCGTTTACTGAGCATTAGGCCATACGTCATCACATTATGTGGATCATTTTGTGAAGTAGCCCCCCAAATATAGCAAGAAAATATTTCATAGTCGAGTCGAGTCGAGGAAACAACGATCGACTCGACTTGTCAAAACATATGATCGACTCGACTTGCAAGTCGATCGAGTCGACGATTTTTCGACCGACTCGACTTGGCGGAGTTTCGATCGACTCGATCGACTGACTCGATCGATCACGGGGTATAGGTCTTAAGCCTTGAGCATGGCTACGTGAATACAGTGTTAATATGAATTTTTAGCCGTAACCATACAACGGCTTGATTTATTTGGGCGGGGGCTTTAGCTTCGTTTGGGGAGGGGCTTAAGCCCCCTCCAGCCCAACGCTATAGTTACGTCCCTGTCGAATCAAGATGCATATAGAAACGAGTAAAAATAATATCCTGTCCTTTAGGCTATTATAGTATATGTTAACAGGGCGTTTTGGTAGCTTTTAAGGCAGCGTTTATATGTTGTTGGTTGGCAACCTGAACGTTTTTTGTTGTTACAAACGTGTACAGTGTAGGCCTACTATAAAGGTAACAGGCATAAAATAACCACGCAAATTAAACATGTGGCGCGCAGGTACTTTCATATAGGCCTAGGCTTTGATCATAATATGATCCGAAGGATTTTGCTTGGATTCCTGTCAGAAATCGCATCTGCGCGTTTAATTAGCCATTCCAGCATTGATTCCAGCACCTTTATGTGCGAACATTCTGTCATAATCATTTTTCTTTAAAAAAAACAGACAAAGCCTACTAAAGAAAAATGCTGGTATGCCTATTCCTTTCGTCGCAACGGTATAGGACTAATCACGACAGCACGATAACCCCACTGGTGTCGATTTGTTTCATATTGTTGTAGATGCCGACATATCGCTACTTTTTTCTCAATGTTTGCAATGGTTAGCTTGCGCTGAAGTAATATACTCATACTGATTGGCAATGCTTTTCTATATTTTATTATAATATGTTTTGTTAAGCATAATGTCTTCATACAAAGCCTGCGTTCCTGCATTAGGCCTATAGGTGCTGAAATGTGGCTTTGTTTGTGTGACTGCGTGTTTTCAGGCCTAGATTTGTCTCCGACTGTTTAATGAACCGAATAATACGGACGCGTTGAACGCAGAAACATTGGTCCTGATGATAGCGTAACGTTTCCATGGGAACAGCCGACTGAACGGATGGCGTTGTAGAGCCGCGACTGCTGCTGCTGCTGCAGGTAGATCAAAGACACGAGACAATTAGACGAAGAATTGACTGCGAGTTAATTAAATGCTTAATGAATGCTTAACCACCCAGAAAGCATCACTTGTGTCCCCGAAGTTTACCTGTCTTCGAAAATTCTTCAGTATAATCTATGTATGTTTATGCATGTATGCATGTGTGCGCATGTCTATATGTTTGTATGTTTGTATATGTATGTATGTATTTTATGTATATCTGTCTGCATTTCAAACTATAGAGATCATTCAATATATATAGGCCTAGTGTAGGCCTGTCGAATTGTCTATTTGTTAACGAAAACTACATTAATTCAGTTGTGCTATTCCATGATTTATCTATAGGCCTATACTTTCTTTTCCGACTGGCATATTTTGCATATATGTACGCATACTTACAGATGGCTGTATGTAAACATGTGTACATTTATGTACATACATGTACTTGCATGTAACTGCATGTACATGTACATATTCAAATATTTATATCGCATATGGGTCTGTTAATGAGGAGTGCCTTCGTTCACGACAGCTGTAGTCTACTTTCTAAGCCACACCTTGCTTGATGTCTGTCGAAGATGTTTCTTAGCGATTGAATCGACCTCGCCTGTGTCTAAACAGCTGAAAATAAGTGATTCGTTTTCTTTGTTTAATTCAACATTTACCAATGTCTTCTGATGGTGATGGCAGTTCGGTTTTCGGGGATGACTCTAGTCTGAAGAGGTATTAACGTGGTCTAGTCTTAGGCAATAACAAGACTGTTTAAATACGGTGTGCGATACCCACAGGGTCGTCAAGTGCATCACGGTAACACGACTTCCCCTTTAGGTTTTAGGCACGTACAATGTTAACTTAGGAAGACTTATGTATGCTTGCTTATCTTTGCGTTTTGTGTAGCCTTACGAGGTGCTGTGGTGCATGTTTGTGTTATGTTCATTAGGTTTTTTGTTATAGCAGGTGTGCCATATAAGTCTACAGAATTTTGGTATCACACTGGCTGCGGTAGACTCGGGATGACAGAATAGTTAAGAGAATGAATAGCGAGCTCTTACAGGTATATGAACACACTGATATGTTTTAAATAACTTAACTTCGGTACCCTACAGCAGGGACGCCATTTCAGCTTTTTCCAGGGGGGGGGGCAAAAAAGAGGTGAAAAATGTTTTTGCGGGCGAAAACTTTGTTCACCATGTGGGGGACAACAGTACACAGCTGTGTCCCCCACTGTTAAAGGTGGGGTTCTTCTCCCCCTCGGGATCGCTGCCCATGTTTGTATTTAGTCTACATGTGCAAAACTGTAAGCCAGTGCTGCAAATGAGTCTCTTTCATTCCTATTTTTTACCCCTTTCTTCTTCCACCTTTTATTTTTACATCCCACCAAATGCCGTCCCTGCCTTACAGTTGTAAGGTGCCGAAGTTTAGGTTGTGCTACAACTGTAAAACATCAAATTAGGACCATTTTTAATGTAACTTTAAAACATAGGCTGTATTTATTATTTATCTTTAAAATATATTAAAACGTAGTTTGTCATTATTTAAATTTACTTGCACCATCTAAACAACACAGCTGCATTAATTATGTAAAGTTTGCATTTACTTTACATCAGTATTGTTGACCCATGAATGGGGAACACCTCTTCCCAACGCATCCCAGATTTTGAAACGCATCAATGACAATTCTTTAATTTGATTTTACATCGCTAACTCGATAACAATTCAAGCCATTCATTCCTTCGCTGTAATTGTTGTATGCAGAATCTGCATGTATTTGCATGTATTCAGGGTATTCGGGGTATTTGCCATGCACATGGGCGGCGCTCTCGGGGGGTCGAGGAGAACAAGACCCCCACCTTTAACAGTGGGAGGACACAGTATAGGTGCCGCCAGTGGCCATGCAAAGTATAGAGTCCCCCCCATATTTTGAGGAAACACCGAAAAAGGTCAACAATATGCGACAAAATTTTTCCACCTCTTTTTTTGACCAGATCAGTTCAAAAGTGTCCCGTGTCCTCCCACCTGTCAAACAAAATCGCCGCCAGTGGCCATGCAAAATTTTGTTTTCGTCCATGGCAATTGTGCAGTGGACTAACTGTGGTAAAGTTCGATGCATTGACTTTACAGAGTTTCCAAGCCGACGTATGAAGCAAATGCGGCCGTTTCTTCTGTAGTAGAGAATGCTGCAGGTAGTCGAAGACCCGGAAGGGCGCGCCAGGACAACGACATCTTCGGATCCAGCAGCCACATGGAGGCTTCACCGGATGTGAGGTTGACGCCGAGGTCATCGCGTGCAGTCCTTGAGGGTGACACGCAGGCGAGGCTGTTTGGAGACGGAGGATGGCGGACAACAGGGTCTTGCACCTCTCCCAGCCAGTCTCGGGCTCCTAGAAGTGCAGACCCGGGAAAAGCGACAACTGCGGGCAGTCATGACAGTTCTTCACCTTCTGTCAGATCGGCTGGGATACAAAGTGTGCAGAAGTCAAAAGGCAAGTAGTGATCGTAATTGTAATCGTAATCGTAAACTCCAAATTTCTAAACCGCTACTCTAAAGCTAATCGCAATGCATCAGCTAATTCAAGAGCGCTGCGTCGTATCACTGTATCAGAGGGGCTGTCTAGAGATTGATGTCCAGTGGAGGTCCGAGCCCGATTGCCAGAGAGATCATGCAGAGAGAGAGAGAGAGGGGGGGTAGAGCAGCTGTTGCGGCGGGTTTCGTTGAGTACGAGAAAGCTTGGAAGGTGGAAGATCGGATGGATTAGGGTATGAATTCCTGAAGATGTGAAACTTCAATTTGGAATGGAAAGCCTGTTGGTTGATGAGTCGAGGAGCCTGAGGCAGATAACGGTGGGTGAGTGGCGGTATTAGTAGAAGAACTGAGGATATGAGGAATTCAGAGGGAAGTTGTTCCAGAGTTGAAGTGCAGTGCGGGATATGGATCGGTTGCAGAGCTTGTGGTGAGTATAGTGACTGGGAGATGGGATAGAGCGAGATATGAGTAGGCCTATGATCGGGTAGACCGGGACGGCTGGATGGAGAAATGTTCGCGAAGGTAGTATATTTTATTGCAAACAAAATACTTAAGAAAAACATAAGCCAGTATTCACAAATAAACCTGCTCGCACGGGGACATGTTTAACTGACAGTGGGTCTGAACTCGACTCTGTGCACGATCGAATGCTTAGGACCATCCTTGGCCGTATATATGGCCTACCCAGCCTACTGCTGCAGCTGCGTATGGGCCAGCTATACGGCCCGAGACTCTACTTTTTCCTAGATTAATAAATTATATTATTTAAGTAGGCCTACTAGTCAGAATTGTATTCCTATAATAGTTCTTCATTGTAAAATACGCGATGCACTGAACTGAGTCGATGCAACGTTTCACTTTGCACTCCTTCCAAATTCCAAATGAAATACTGCTGCCAAGAAAATTCTAAGGAAAGCTCTTTGTGCATATTATTAAGTTAATAATATTAACCACAAACAGACGAATATCAAAGCTTCGCGTTTAACATCAAAAGAACCTTGGATGAGATTAACGTATTAGGCTTCTAATTCAGGCTTAGTATACGTATACTCCTAGTACTATTCATCTTAATGCTCACGTGTGCGTGTGTGTATAGCCGCGGTGTTTGAGAGATCGTGTGGTCGTTAATTAGATCTTAGTGCGGCGTTTGTTGTTCTTCTGTAGGGTATAATCCAATTACTGGGCAGATGATGTCAGATGGGACACAGGTAGGCGCTCAGGTAGGCTCTTTGATCGTCTCGTTCCTACAACACCTGCTTAGTAAGGGATGATAGCCATTATATAGGTCATAATTTTGGCCTACTGATCATCCTTATAGTTATAGGCCTATGTGCAAATATCTAATAGGCATTGACATGTCGCCGTAAGATAGGATTGTTCTAATTAATGCTTCAGGGAAAACGGTTATTAAAGATAAAAGTCATACCGACTTTAAACAATGAACTGCATGACTAGGCCCCATTTATACGAAAAACTTTAAACGGTAGGCCTAGGCCTATAGGCCTATGTACTGTTATAATTATGCAGTTAAAGCAGTTTAACACTGTATACAGTGCTGTTCTATATAGGACTAATATAGACAAGCTCTTGACTTCTGTTGTTATGAGTATTACTCTTATTATTATTTATTTTTATGTATATATTTATTACTGTGCATGTTGTTGTTTTTGTTGGTATTATTATTACTATTATTATTTTTTGCCTTGAGGTACTTCGTTCCCCAAGGACTTACAAATTAGAAGTGTTTCTGGAACGGCTACAACTCATCCGTGAGGGTAGAGGTTTATTTATTACTACTACTACTACTACTACTACTACTGCTACTGCTACTAGCTACTATACCACTACCACTACCACTACAATTATTATTATTTTTAAACCAAGTAACAGGTTGTGATTTAAATTCGAATTATTTACAAGTTTATTATTATTATTATTATTATTCTTATTATTATTATTATTATTAAAACCTAGGGCCTATACATAGGCTTTGTGGTCTGTCCGCAGCATTTTTATGTGATAATAAATGGTTTGTAGGCTTCATCTGTTCTTGTCAACTTTCTTTTTGTAAACACACACACACGCACGCACGCACGCACGCACGCACACACACACACACACACACACCTACACACACACCTACACACACACACACACCTACACACACACACACACACACACACACACACACACACCTACTCACACACACACACACACTTTAATTTGTTATCCTTGGCCTCTCAGATAAGATCAAGAAAATCCCCACCCTTCCATATACCTACCCACCAACTCCATCTCTCACTTTCATCTCCGACTCACCTGTGCGCAATCTTGGCACTAGCCTACCTTTGATCCATGTTGACCACATCTATTCTTCTCTATAATCACATCTCCAACCTCTAGCGCACCTGCTTCATGCATATTCGTAACCTCCGCCGCATTCGACCCATGCTTGACCTTAAAACTGCATCCACTATCGCTAACTCCATTGCCCACTTCAAGCTTGATTACTGTAATACCATTTTCCTCAACCTCAACTCCACTCAAATTAAGCGTCTACAACTCATCCAAAATTCTCTCGCCGACGAGCGCTCGTGGATAAGATGGTGATTAGCTTTAGAGTAGCACTTTAGAAATTCTGAGTTTACGATTACGATTACGTAATGTGTGCTTGTCTTCGTAGAGTCCACCAGTCATGCGCCAAGGGATGAAGCGTTTGCTGAAGCCGTCTGGAAACGCCTTGCCCTCTACCAAACTCTGGTGACGGCATGACATCCAGAATGAATCCGAGACTCTTAGGCAGTCTGTTAAAACAATTTTGTCATAAATTTTTTTCGTAATTTGTCATTATTAACCTGACTGCTGTCGTTTGAATATAAGCCTATAGGCTAGTTTGAGTTTTTGAGCCATAATATACACGTGTCGTTTTTTCTACGTGTTGCACTGTAAAGACCGTTAATAACAGTGTTTCGCAAAAGTTTATACGATTGAGTCCTTTAACCCTTTCCCGCCGGAATTGTTTCGATACCTATTGGGTTAATCGGGTCACGGGTGACCCGGTCCGGCGGGAAAGGGTTAAGTAAATGCCTAAATTTGTTGCTTACATTTGAGTGTGTAATTTCTTTTATGTTATACTGGATAGCTTTTATAATCTGAAGAAGACCACATGGGCCTAGTCGTGATCGACGTACAACTACTCAGGGACCAAAAAGCATACAGTGGTGAATAATCAACTACTGCTCAGCATCTGCCACAGCCCCCCCCCCACAGGCTCCTCTAGGCCCTATTTTCCACTCCGCATGCTTTCCACTCCAAATTGAACCTCAGTGTACCTCTTCAAGAATTCCTACTCTGATCTATCTGCCTTCCGATCTTATCCTCAACAAAACCCGCCTTAGCAGCTCCTTGATCTGCCTCCCCTCTCTGGTATAAATCTGGCAACCAGACTCGGATCTTCACTTGTCTCTGAACAACCCCTCTGACTCGACGCAGCGCACTTGTGAATAGGCTGGCTCCCTGCTGCATACGCTTAGCTTTAAAGTAGCGTTTTATGAATTTGGAGTTTACAAGTACGATTAGGTCAATTGGTGGAGATGTTTTCCACTGAAGCCCATGCATGGCAAAGTGGCCGAAGTTTCCAGCGGTTCAGGAAAAGTGCACTCTGTACCGTGTTAGAACTGAATGATGCAAGGTTAACCTGGAATGATTATTGGCCCATCCACTGACGGTGATCTTGTTTGACAGGTGGGTGGGGGGGGCGGTACAAGCAGAGGCGTAGCCAGACTTCAATTCAAGAGGAGGCAACTACTGCTTGTCTAAACTTTTATGCAGTGGCGGCGATTTAGTTTCAGAGGTCAGAGGGAAATTTGTCAGCGTCCGAAAAAACTTCTGAGAATTTAAGAATTTTGCTCTCAGAATTTCTAAAATTTCGTCACGAAAAAAAAGTAAATTTCGTCACGAAAAAAGTTGATGACTTTTTTTTTTTTTTTTTAGTCATTAACACATTCGAGGACTTTCTTCGACACAAATCACAAATCAAGAGGAGTCAAAATCCACCTCTCCTTGGGTCTACTTCAGTAAATACATGGAGAATTTTTAAATTCGCAAAACCAAGAGGAGGCAAATGCCTCCTCTTGCCTCCATGTAGCTACGCCTATGGGTACAAGCAGGACTGTAGTGGTAAAATTTGAGGTGAGGCCTACACGCTACCGGTGAGCAGCGGCGTCACCAGGGCTGGTGTCGCCCTAAAAAAAATTTTATGACTTTTTTAGGAATTCGTCTAAGAAAAATTTATTACCTTTTAGGAATTCTCTGAAAATTTCTTGACTTTTTACGACTTCGTCTCTGAAAAAGTTTATGATTTTTTTTGTCATTCGCCCTCAAAACCTCTCTTTTTTTCTCTCAAAATTTCGTTGCTCGGTGGGTATACGCTCTCGAGAGAGGTGCACGCTGTATACCCTCGTATACCCTCGTCTAGAGCCTGAGTAGGCCTATACGCTCTCAAATTTCTCTAGAGGTAAGTATATATGTATACGCTGTATACCCGCGTATACCCTCGACTACAGCCCTGGGTACACGGGACACTTTTGAACTGATATGGTCAAAAAAGAGGTGAAAAATTTGTTTGATCTTTTTTGGTGTTTCTTTAAAATTGGGGAGGTAGGACTCTATAGTGTGTCCCCCACTGTTAAAGGTGGGGGTCTTGTTCCCCTCGACCCCCGAGATCGCCGCACATGGACCTATCGCTCCTCTATAGTCCACTAGCCTACCCAGCATAGAAGTGTTGCTATAGGCCTAGTTTGTCGACTGTATCCTGGAATAAGCCTATACGATAGGCCTAGTGACATCACCAAATTTATTAGTATACAATTCACGTGGCCACAACTCTCACAATAAACCAGAGCATAACTTTCTTCGTAACCCACAACGCGATTTGTGAAAGAAATTGCTAAAATATAGGGCCTATGCACAATAGGCCTATAATCACACTAGCACAACTGAGGGGTTGGAAACGACCCCCTGGGGTGTGCAATGAAGACTCGACTGGGGTCTGGAAAAACTATAAGGGGTTGACCCCCCCCCCCCACAATTCTCACCCTGGTCAAGACTATAACGCGTATACCGTAAATCTATAGCCAGTGTGTTAATGCAGCTGAAGGCAAAAGTGAGGCAGTAAACATGCAACTAAGTAACAAGTCAATGAACGACAACGTTGTGTAAATGCGCGTTTGTCCAAATGGTCACGTGACTAAAATTTTATACTAAAATTGTATACATTACTTTATCGATGACCGACCTAAACCGTTTAACTTAAGAGACTTACAACAGAATTAGGCTTTATTCGTTTAATTTGTGAAATAAATATGTACACGCTTAGTAACGCTACACTCTATTTTTCTTATATAAACTAATCGATCATAACCCGGAAAAGAACTTGCACTTGCAAGTAGTGTTCACAGGGTTGGTCGCTGTGTGTCGCACGTGTCGAGCAGTCGGGTCATTTCTGATGAAGATAGAGTGGAACCGCCATTTTTGCGTTGCTATCTTGGGCGATTTTTACGCCATTTAGGCTGCTTTGTGTAAACAATTTGACGCTAACCCGAGTTCATCTAATGGCAAAACGATCACAGTACAGAATGAAATATATAGAAGAGTGGGAAACTGACGAGAACTTCAAAGGTAAGCATTTAGTTTTATGACCTGGTCTTACCACGCGCTTTACAATAGGACACCCAACGACAGTAAAATGTAAACAAGGGTGATCCTACTTTCGGAAGTAACCAATAGCACCGGAAACCAAAGAGTTTCTTAATTTTAATCGGCATACAGGTGTAATCTACCTGGGAAGAAATTGACATTTGACGGAAATAATCAGTGCGAACGAGGAAGTGTTTCTATTACGAATCTATTATTGTAATTGAGATTTGCCATTTAAACAGCTAGATTAAAGTTTTGGTTAATTCATGGTATGCATATGATGACATTATCAGTTTTATCTGGAAACGTAATGAATTTGTTTTGTGATGCAGAGTTAGCATATCAAGCATGAAGAGTTCTCTTGCTACAGATGATGTTTAAATTATCAGTATTAAGTTGTAAATAGTATATTGTACCATATAGCATTTATGCTCCAAATGTGAGCACCTGCAGAACATGTGGGCGGAATCTATATCCTAAATATCAAACACTCATAAACACTACAATGTTAGTAGCACGTGAGACCTATTAATTATGACGCAGTTGATATTGATGTTAATATTACTGCTCATTCTAGATTGGATTCAACCCGATCCTAGTGATGATCGTAAGGCAAAATGTAAGTACTGTGAAGTGCTTCTGCCAGCACATCATGCTGGACTTTGTGGCCATGCTTTGGACAAAAAACATCTGAAGAAAATATCTGAATATACTACAACACTGGACCTTGATTCATTAGTACACAATTTGGAAAGAGGTTCAGGTAGGCAAACATTTACATTAACATTTAAGTGATAGAATGTGTAGTTCTCTCCCCAGTTCATATCCTGTGAAGAAAGAGCCGTAGTTTTCGTTGTTGAATTTGTCGAAAATTAAATTCAGTCGATATGCGTCAGTGCTTCTCTGTCCATGTTGGCCAAGCCGGCGTGCAGATGGGAAATGCCTGCTGGGAGTTGTACTGCACTCTTGAGCTATCTTCCACTTCACTTCTGTAAATTCTCTATACCTTCACCTCTTGTCTTAACCTCATTAGTTGCATCAAGCCCATATATTTGTAACTCCTTAGATTTTCCATTCAGGACTTAAGTCTTGCCTCTTTAAGAAATCTTCCCGTGATCCATCCAATTTGCTATGTTCACATTTCTCTTAGCATAACTCTTAGTAAATCTTGTGCTGTCTCCTCTCTCTTGTCTCCCAGCAACCGACTTTTGAACCTCCTGTGGTTCTGTGGACAAACTCTCTGACCTTAAGCTAATGACTTGTGCTTAGCTTTCAATTAGAGTTTTTAGAAATTTTTAGTTTTATTATTGCTATTAATGAGTTCTTAGCATTTATATTTGTTCCTTACTGACAAAGTATAAGAATGCACATTATAATAACACTCTTTGATATTTGTGTACTATACAAGGAAAACACAAATTTGCATAGAATATACATTTAAATTTTATAAAATTCAACATTTGGTGTTTGAGGTGGTTTTTTAGTAGTTTTAGTTATTTGAAATTAAAAATTAAAGCCTTTGCTGTTTGTTATGATTTACAATGAAAGTACTCGGTTCTATACCTGACATAACTGAAAGTATCCAAGGATTATATATTGACTGATTGAGCTGCAGTTAGATATTAAACGCATTAATCAGTTCGACATCTTTTTATAAGACGCTACCCATAACTCTTATGTGAAAAACTGCAACGCATAGTCCGTAAAATACAGTATATGTATTGTTAGGACTGGCTTAAAAGTTTGTCTCCGATTAAATTTACTTTCAGAAAAAGGTAAAAATGCTGAGGAAGAAATGTGTTAAAAATTTCATGTATTATTTTAATTTTCAGATGACTGCAGTTTTGAGAGCCAAGGTGATGAACTGTTACTGCAGGTAGCTATGATTAGCCTGTTTCCTTAACTGAACAACTGATTGCATATTCCAAGCTTGGTTCCTTTAAAGTCACATTGTCATTGTTTGTGAATGAAAGAGTGGACTTGTAAAGTGGAAGTTGTTATTGGTGAACAAAAGCAGTAAAACAATAGATGATTAGCAATTTAATAAATTAATAAATGTATATATCTGACAGTTTATGGTATCTAATCCTTTGCATGTCATGGATGTGGTAGTGGCTGATCCATCAACCAATCAGTCCCCTTTGTAGGATTGATGTCAAAATGTTAGGAGTTAGAATACCATTTTGGTCCTGGATGTAGAGGTTAAGTTATGCTAGGAGAGTATTGCCTTAAAACTGGGTTCAGTCTATTACAGAGGGGTTGAGAATTGTGTATTCATTAGTGATTTTACAGCAACAAAGAAATGTTATCTGGATTGCTGTTGTAATATGTACACTTGACAATAAGAACTAGTAATTACATCAGCTGTTTAAATGCAAGATGACTTATATTTGTGTGTGCTTCAGGAAGACTGCCTTACTGCTACTACCACAGCTCAAAGCCAGAGTAGTCACCAACTGAATGGTAGGTCTATGTTGCAATGCAGTGTCAAGCTTTTGGTTATAATAGTACTGGTTTTTGTTTCTAATGTGACTTTTACAATACAACACAGCTGCATCTAATATTGTGTCCTTCCAAAGTTTTAAGTGCACACACCACCATACGACTGAGCATTGATGGCTCTGAGTAACTCTGGCTCTGAGTGTGTGAAGGACCTGCTCGTTGTCTCTACACAGTTACTGCCTCAGTAGAGGCTCAATCCCGTGCTCTCGACAGCACAAGCTGAGCGCTTTAACCAATCAATTACCATGCCCACAACCAGTTTACTACAGTTCCCACATTCAACCAGTGGACCGAACAAATTTTTTCACAGAGGTCACTGTTAAGTGCCTGACAAAATATTTTGTAAAATTTTAAGTTAGTACAGGTGAGCTGTTGAGTTAAGTGATGGTGTTGGATTTCCAGCTGCGCTTTGGGTGCGTAAACACTTGCCCTACTTGGTGCCTCACTTTTCTTTGTATCTTGGAAAGATGCTATGCAAGTGCTCTGAATGTACGAGTTCATGTGTTTCAGTGTGATTTTGTGTTTAGAAAGAGTGGAGTTTGCCAGAAATTACAGTTTACATGAAATCTTATAAAAATAATAACATATCATTAACAAAAACTTTTCATTAAAGGCAGTGCTTCTTTTCAGCCGGAATGCGCCTGAACGGCTTTCCGGCACCTCTTTCAGCTTCTGAAAAAGAATTTCTTTCTTTTAATAGTAAAAACAATAATTTAGTTAATTTAATTTAATTTCAATGTTGTGAACTGTTTTCAGTGTTTATTGAGAACCCTCCCAACCCCCAATCCCGTTTTCTCGGGATTTGAGCCCTTCGATAATTGTTCAGTTGCGGAGCCTTTTGTTGTAGAAAAAAAGCACTGATTAAAGATAACTATAATTGCAACTAAAACTTGGGCAATAATGATTACAGAATAAATGCTAAAACTCAAGAAGTGAAACTGTTATCAGAACTGAAATAGAATGTGTTAGGAATGCTACAGAAATGCCAGGTTAATAGTAAATTATCTATAACTAGGCCAGGAAAGTAGTTCATGCATGTTGGTCTTTGACCAGCTTTCAACATACAGTCCAGCCTGAACAGCAGAAAGCATGTGTTCAGGAATTCACTTTACAGGCACCTGAAATGGTCTTCTGAATTTCAGCTCCATAATTTTAGCCAACTCATGGATCCAAAATCTAACGTGCTATAATATAAATTGTGCTGGTTATAAATTATGCTTGGTAACCTCTATCAAATTTCTTATTGCTATTGACATTTTGGCTGTGCCACTTTCAAAAACATACTTTGAAAAATATTCTCAGTGCTTTGAGACTTTCTCTATTTAAACCAAACTGGACCATACCTTTATTGGCACTGATTTTGTTTTTAATTGCATGCTTGTGTATCAGCTGGTTCCCTTAACTTGGCTTTTGTGGATGCTGTAGAAATATCAGGTTCAAAATTATGATTTGCTTGAAACTTATTTGTGCCTGTAAGATTCTTGGAAGGAAAATATTCTCAAAATGAATTTAAAGTTTTTTTCAAAAGACAACAAAAAACCTTTATGCATCAAAAAACCAAGAAAAATCTAAAAACTAACTAAGGTAACTAAATCTCGGAATATGATAACTGAAGGTGTAAGGTGTTGTTATTATAAATTAAACTACAACACGAAAAATAATGATGAATAATTATAACTTTGTACAAATATATAATTACTATAGCTTAAACTGTTCGAATAACTTAAACATTGTTGCTTGTTTAATAATAACTTAAACAATGTTGCTTTTGACAGGGTGGCTGTTGCCAGTAGATGATGATATCAGTCATGTGAAATGCACTTGTTGTGACATGGAGCTTGATGCCACAATAGAGTGCTTAGAACAGCATCAGAAGTCTAAAGAACACATGAAGAATGCAGTTGAATCAGAACATGATCAGGATGCCAAAACTGGAATTAAGTACCAGAAACGCTGGCATATGAACCCTCTGTTTGCTGGTAAGTCATTCAAAGTGATTTTATGTGTGACTTCTGTTGAAGCAATTTGATCTAGTTTTTACATTGCTCATCTTACAGTTAGAAATGCTTCTTTTAAAGCAATGATTTGAGCACGGGTTTTGTTATGGTGTATTTTGAGGTCTTACTCATGTTGCCCATTGATGTCATTGATTGATCAGGTTATTTATCATGTTCTCTTATTGCTGATGAAACTCTTGTCGTTACAGTCTGACACACCTAGACTATTTGCAAAGTTGTCTTCAAAGACCAGCTGATGTTATAAGTGTACGTCTGACCATGGTTATACTTCCAAAGTGATACTAATATGATGTTTCTTCTATGCCAAAATGTTGCAGTGTCAATCAGGCAGAGTCCCAACATAAACAAAATTACCTGGTGTTTTCTGATTTTGTTGGCACAGTGGCGGATTGCTAACGCGTATGGTTTTGACACTTTAACAACGAGCTGCATTGGTTTCCCAGTCGCTTGTAGAACACTCTCATTATTAAAGTGCTAACCTCTGTGTCTATGTTTTGAATATTGTTGCATGGGATATTTCAGTGTCCTTCAACTTCTAAGTAATGGTTGTGTTGGATTCAGGTTGTTTTGTTTGTGCAACGGCAGAAAGATCCGTTAAACTCTGGTCTGTGCCTGTGAGGGCTAATGTTGATAGAGGGATGTAGTAAATACGTGATTACCCCTTAACGTAATATTGTATTTACCTGTTTATAGGCTGGTTGGCTCCAGTAGATGGTGACTCAACAAAGGCAAAATGTTTGTACTGTGAAGTAGAACTTAGAGCTCACTTCAAAGACCTTGAACGGCACACAAAGACCAAGAAGCACACGCAGAGGTCCAACCTTTGGGCCACGAAAGAAACGGATGCGAGTACCGGTATGTGCGTATATGTGATATATTTCTATTCAGTTAACTTCTGTGGCTGGTCATTTCAAACACTTTCTAGGAAGACATTAAACATTCAGCTGTTAAGTATTTTGGCAGTTCCACTAGTGCTTGGCTGTAAGGTACTCACTAAGCAGTAGTAGTAGTACAAACAACCTCATTTCTTGTTCTTTTTACCACAGTTGCTGTTAAAGCTGTTCTTGACCAGCAAGTTAATGCTACAGCATGCAAATATTCAAATAGACAAGTATTGTTATTTTAGTGACATTTTCACTGTTTGTCATTGGTGCCTTAATATACAAGTCATCAGCCAACACATTACAGAACAGCAGTCTTCAGCTATTTTGCCGGAGTGTTGACTGAAATTTGTCCTTTTCCTATTGTAGACTTAAGTAGTTTTGTTCATGAGGTTACTTTACCTGCTGTTTTCACATATTTAGATGCTGCAAAGGCAATTGATGAGTTTGAGACTGAGAATGTTGATGGTAGCACATCTTTGGTGTCATCAAGTGAAAGCAGTCAAGAAGGTCGGAATAAAAAACGAAAGTCAAAGATTGAAAAACAGGGAAAACCACTAGCGCAACCATTTCTGCAGTTTCCCACTTTACAATCTGATTCAATTGATGATGCAACTGAGCTCCTGCTGCTGGAATGCGAAACTGTTGATGAGTCGAGTGTTTCTGCCCTGCGTAAGCCTTCACTAAAGCAAAGGTCTACAACGAAGAAACTGATGACTTCCATTGCACAAAATCGCAGAGACAGAGGTGTTACATTTTCAGAAGAAACTAGTATTCTGAATCATCCTTTGGTTGTTGCTTCTGGCAGTGTTGCAGATCAGCCACCTGCTGCCGCAGCTGCTTCAGATGTTGCATTTACAGCAGTTGACTCATTTGCCATTACAGATCCTGTTGCCGTATCTAATGTAGTTTCCTTGGCAGATACAGCTGCCAAGGCTGATTCGGCTGCCGTGACTGATTCAGCTGCCATGGCTGTCATAGATGCTTATGATCTGCAGAAGCCAGAAGGGGATTTCATGGAATTGAAACCTGTTGTGTCTTCTGCCAGTGATGGTGTAGAGTTTCTTCCTTCAGTAGCTAAGCTTTCCAAATGTACGCTAGAGAACCTTCGACCAGCAGTCAAACGAAAAAAACGAGATGAGGTTTGTTCTTCATTTCTAAGATTAGTCCATTGTTTATTGCTGTGAAATACAGAATTAAAGTGTACTATGTCATATTTTGATGTAAAATAAGAGTTTTGAAATAATCTTTGGTCATGGTTGACTGAAGTCACCATTGGTCAACTGATTGTGGGTCATTTCTGTTAATGTTGGGCTGTTAGTTGGGCTTTGAATGATTATTTAACTCCATAGTTGTATATGTAAGAAGTCTATTACTACGAGCACTTCTTTGGTTCAGAGCAAGAACTTGCTGCTTCATGTCCCGATACATACAGACACATTTAGTTTCAAATCATTCTTGTAGTGGAGGCAGCAATTGTGGCAAAGGTTTGTCCAGTTTATACAGCCTCTTACATTGTGTGATGAAATAAGTACTGATTTTTGTGCTGCCTTAGGTATTTTCTTCTGAATGTTAGTTATTTTGGCCACATTCAATTCATTACCAGTAATTTAGTTATGTTTTGTGCACACGAATGATCCTTGTTTTATCCATTTTTAGGGTTTAAGATTCATAAAGTCATTTTGCCGGAGTATTACATAGAGCAGGTCTGCTTAATGGAGCATTTGAAATTAAATGATGCCCTGTGAGAATTTTACAGAGAATTTCACTTTTTTACGAAATAGAATCCTAACACGGAGAAAAGAAACAGAATAAAGCGTGAACAGATGAACGAATTTGCTGATGAAGACGATTTATACGTGGATTCCGACTTTGAAAGGCCTTCAAATGGTCGACAGACAGTAAGCAAACTGCATGTCAATGTATTTTTAAAATATATTCTTTCCAGTTGAAAAATCTAAGGTGGCAGTCTTGAGAAAGAAGTATAGCAGTCATGAGGGACATGCACTGTCTTATTGTTACAAGTGCAGTGAATTACAGTGGTGGTTCTTTTTTTGGATTGTTTTAACTTTTTGGTACTGCCCTGGTTTTCATCAGAAAGGTTTGTGCTCCAGTCTTCAGCCTACTGATTGGTTATCACTACAATCTGCTGCTGACAAGGTCATGCAGGTGCTGTGTGTCCAATGGACTGTCATACAACAGGTCGTGCTTTTTGCTATATGAGAACATCGTTTTGCAATCATCTTCCTCTGCATTATATTGCTTAAATGAGTCGAGAGACATTTTCACTCTGCCAGAAGTTGCACTTGTTTAGATTAGTTGGTCAGAGAGTGATGTGTGAATGCCTTTTGAGTGGTTCTTAATAGGTTCTCCTTAAATGTTTTAATACGAAATTATGCCCAGCTTGCATGACTGAACCTAAGAATTACTTGTTGAATTGGCTTTATATGTACCTGTAATTTCCGGACAGCAAGTTTTATCTTCATTTAAGGCATATTGAAGGAAAAAAATGGACTAATTTTGTTAAAACCTGTACATTAGGTGCATCGGTATTCAAGTTGATCTTAGATGTGCCAATATTGCATCATGACACTAATAAAGTTCTTTATTTGGTAAAATAATATGTAATTTTTACATAGTCTTTCGCATGGTACAAATTCTGTTGACATGCAGTTTCCTTCACTTTCTAAATTAAAGATTTGCAGCACTTATGTAAAATATTATTTGATACTTTGCGTGGCGCCATTATAGTATTTGAGTACTACCCTTGGAGCCAAAGGTACTAGATACAGAAAGATACTATTATATTATGCCACACTTAAAGCAAGTGTGCTAATAACGTTTAGATTATATGGTTTTTTAATCAGTGGTGTAGTGGGGCGGGAACGCGGGGGAACGCCGTTCCCCCACTTTTTCCATACTTACCTACCAAAGATTGCACTTTTTGCTACAGTTGCTACTTCAATTTCCAGGCGTTCCCCCACTTCATTTTTTAGGACTACACCACTGTTTTTAATTGAAATAGAGTGTTTCATAAATATCATGACGTGTTATTTTTTGCAGAAGCGTGCTTCGCATTCTAACATTGACTGGAGTCGCTACAAGAAAATGTATCGTAGGGAGTGGGAATTGGATCCTGCTTTGAGTGGTGTGTAGTTCACTTATCTGTGATTATTATGTCATGAAATGAAACTTAACATAGTTGCAAATCTTGAAGAGAACATTGTGTATATTCGTTTATTAGGCAAAACTGGTTGGCACACCGCAACCAGGTACAAGAGAATAGGTAATAAAAATAATAAAAATAAATAAACATTGATTGTCTACACTCGTATACTAGAACTGGGAACTGATTTGAACTCGTTTCCATTGTCGTTTAATTCTCTACTCTCCTTCCTATCTCATTCTTTTGGGAGAGTAAGTGTTGTATGGTGTATATTTTTTTTATAATGCAACTAGCCTCACCCACACAGCATATATGTGCTGGTTTGGTTAAATATATCTTCTGGGGAAAATTTGCTGTTGTTCTTGGATACAGGCTATGAAAGCATTGGAAAATACTCCCAATTTTGAGAAGTTACTCCAACATGCTGCCTTTTCTAAACAACTTTTGTTTGTTGTCATATTATTGGCTAGAAAGTACTGTATGCAATATAAAATACTGTATGCAATAGAAAGTACTGTATGCAATAGAAAATACTGCATACAATAGAAAGTACTGTATGCAACAGTTTATACATAGTAACAGAAATTAATGCGTAGTTGGCTTGTGATTTCTTTTTTATAAATTAAATGTTGCATGCTTATATATGTATGTATTGTATTGTATTGTATATGGGCATTTATAAAGCGCCTCTCGCGGTATATACCATTCAGAGGCGCTCCATGTATGTATACAATAGTAATTATACAACTGTATTTTGATAATGCCCTTTACAGACTTAAAAATGGCACTTTGAAGCCAGGGAACAGGAAACGTTAAGAACTATATATATATAGGCATATTGTAAGAGGCAGGTTTTCAGTTTAGATATAAAATGGCATCTTAAAACAAGCTGATACATATTGGTTATCATGTAGTCATGAAATGTTTTGCGCATTTGCTTGCAGATTGGGTGGCTCCTGTCGATGGAGACCGGTTCAAGGCAGCCTGTCGATTGTGTGGATGTATCCTGAGAGCGCATTATACAGATTTACGGCAACACAGGAAAACAACAAAACATACGAGGAACGCCTACTGGCTTCATAATGAAGGCAGGGAACCAGTTTCCATTGAAAATAACTCCGGTAATAGTGTATCTATTTTCGGAATTTTAACTACAAAATACTTACAGTAACCTTCCTTGGATGTCTAACATATGGCCTGGGAGCCTCAATCTGGCCCACCGAATGTGTTCATCTGGCTTGCCAAACCTTTCTAACCTGAGACTTTTTTATCATGCTTAGTAACAATGGTTAAATTGTTTTTCACTACTGCAACAAATTCTCCAACCGACCCATTTGCCACACTACTTCTCACTCTGGAACACAAATTCTCAGTCCCACCACCATTACTGCCACCTTTTGGTGGCCAAAGCTGTTAAAATACTGCTTTATAATGATAAGCCCTTATAATTATCATGTTTTCAAACGCTTCAGTTTACGTCCGTGTTAATCTGAAGCACATTTCTTGCTTATTACCTTTACGTTTAATGATGAGTTCACAGAGTATGACAGTTATGTTGCTAGATATTGTTAGGTCTATCATGAGCCACTTCTAAAAACTCTAATAACAGGAGGTTTAGTAGTATCACGATCCATTTTTGCATGTTTATTAACTATATGGGAGCTAAGTTGTTTCTTGTCAGTTTGACCATTAGCTGCTCTTATGAACGCAAATATTTAAAATCAAAGTATAGACGTTTTATTTATCTTCTGTTGTCGTCTTTTATTCCCCCACAGTATTTAGTGTTATTAAGAATATAAGGGATTGTAAAAAAATCAGAATTTTAAATTTGAAAATTCTCATATAAAAAAATTTATTAAAACAATGTAAATGTGGCAACTGATAAGGCAACATGTGAAAAGCTAAAAAAATAATGTGTGCTAGCAAACAGATATGAAAAGAACTATAATATAGTTATATATTATTATATAATTATATGTTTTTTCATGCGACTGTTGTTGACCACATTCACTGTGATGGAGTTAATACGGTTTTGCTTTTTGATACTGTTGCTTTGGGCAGTATCTGCATTGGGTTCTCATTATTTAAATGAACTGGTATCAAGTTCTTACAGAGTGTCCTTTGTTTTCAGCGTCAAAACCAAATGAGGCAGCTGACAAGTCATCAAAAGAGGTAGGATTTAATGTGTTGCTTACAGCAAAGAAAATAATGTGAGCTTGTTTGGTTTGGGTATTTCTGAAGGAGTGATGATATCTTGAAAGTTCCAATTTGTCTTGATTTTTGTGAATTGCTCGCCATTTCATGTCTAGTTTTCAAGTTAAGTAAGTAGCAGATTAGGATAGTTTGTCAACCTCTACTGGTTCTTGAAACCAAAATTTTATGGCTGACTTTTGTGTAAATTTAGTTTCTGGGTGCTTGGTTATTTATGATCTTGACATTTGGGTCCGCCTTTTTTCAGTTTTGTTTGATTCTCAGTTTGGTTCTGATGCCTTGCCTGATGTTTACAATTAGGAATCGAATATCTGTTGGTATATTCGAGTCAGTTACTTGACACATTGCTCATTTTGTGTCTGATCTGTCTAATTTCTTTTCCTTTGCTTTAAGAATTGCAGTTTAGTTGATTAATTTGACTTGCATAATTAGTTTTATTTGCTGCAGTCACTGGTTAAAACTTCTTGTCTTTACAGTTTTGAAACCTGTTTGCTACATCTGTTATTGTAATATAGCTACAATATTCTGTATGGATTTTCCAGTCAAAGGTGTCTGCTTGCTACATGTTGAGCAAAAGCCCCTGGTCACGTTACCGGAAAAGGTATCGAAAGCAATGGGAGTCTGACCCGCAGTTTAGAGGTATGTGAATAAATACTGTTGGCAACAGTGGCACTTATTTTTATCTTAATTATATTTTAAACCAAAAAAATATGCTGGAAATAATCAACAGAATATATATCTGAAAATATAAATACATAAATATTATAGATGTACTGAAGAGCATTTTTACTGTCTGGCCGAATGCGAATAATGGAACACACTACTCAGCCGAATATGAATACAAATAGTAGGTAACAGCGAAAGTAGATGTAAAAATTTATATAGCACATCGTATTTGTATTAGGACTATGTAAATAATGTTTAGAACACTATATCGAGTCTGAAGCGAATCAAATATGAGTTTTCAGTACAGCTCTAGTAAAAATAATGCTGTTGTTGGATCACAAACCACGTGCATCACTGCTGAAAAGAAACCAATGCTTACATTTTTTCCATTGTTAGGGTGGATAGCATCAGTGCCAGGTGACGACACGCGAGCCAGATGCAAGTACTGCCGTATTTTGTTGCGAGCTCATGTTGCCGATTTGAAAAGTCACAGTCGAACTACAAAACATGCAAACAACATAGCCTATGGGCAGCAGTCAGATGAATGTCTGCCTGTTAATAATCCAGTCTTTCCAGTTTCTCGTACTCAAGTAAAACCTGCCATTATGAACAGAAAAAGGAAAGCTGGTGAGTTAAAAATTGAAATTTTTAAACTAAACTATAATAAAGTGGTTGCATTTTTAAAGTTGATATAATATTAAGAATGATTGCTTGAATATGAATAATTAATTATTGCCGTCTAGAGGTATTTTAACTCGTGTTATTTTTTTTATTTTTTTTAGAAATTCTTTAGGTTATTGGTTTGTATTTAGTGTAGTTTCTTCTTTTGACTTTCAAATAATCAGCTAAAATTTCATTATGAAACTTGAATTTGTAGTTATACAGCACATCAAATAAATCTGGCTCAGTCTTAGCTTTCAGCTCCAAAATGTGTTAGGTTTTAAGTCATGGAAATCAAAGTCATAAACACTGGTGATGTGGATGACAAAATTGTTAATTAACTAATTTCTTTGCTGTGATTAGGTGTCAAGGGTTTGTCCTCAGTCGATGGTGTGGATCTGTGCAACTTTGGTAGACTGGAGGATGATTTGACGGTGTTAGACAACACTCCAAATTTAGTTTCGTTCAACTTTGGAGCCATGCCACTTCAGCAGACGACTCTGATTTTACCAAAGAATGCTCATCTAGACGAGACAATGGCAGCAGCACTTGCCAAGACATCACCTGGTGCCATGTTTAGAGTTAAGAAGGAGCCTGGTGTTGCTGATCCTGTTCCTTTGAAGAAGCGAAAAGAAAAGGTATGTTTTAGTCATTAAGCTCTTCTCTGGCAGACTTAATCAGTTATTTGTAAGACATTCTTACTCTCTTGCGGTCCAGCTTTGTATATTCGTGGGGTACCTGCATTGATAAGCTTTGTATATTCTTGGGGTACCTGTGCCATTTAACAATGTAATTTGGTGACCTGTTGCCAGAGTTTCTTGTGTTCTTGTTTGTTACCTGGAGTTTTGTTGTCCTTACAGACAGTGCAGCAGTTGTCGCAGGAGGAGTTGAACGAAAATGCTCTACTAAACCTAACCAGATCTGTTACACTGTGGGAATTCCTGATGATGAAGGTAGAAAAAAGTCATCCGAATTCAACAAGACCTCGGCTTGAGACGATTCTCCTCGAATTTAAGTCACTCCACGAGAAGGTAAAGAGCCTAGGTCAGGAGCAGCTGATTCCAATAACCATTGAAGATGGAATGGCCATTTCTGGACAGGATGATGTTCTTGTGGTGAGTTTCCATGTTTCTTATCAGATTTAACTGAGAGGGATATTTACATGCTTAGATAAATTAGCATCCAGATTGGGAATGTATTAAAATAAGTGTCACTGGATACTGTATTTCATTTTTCTGAGCTAGCTAGTCATGACCCATCAAGTTGCTTCTCAAACTTTCTGATGCAGTGGGCCGGTTAATTGTTTTACCAGCCTTACTAGTGCTTTTCAACATCAGCAAAAATACATGTCATGTTATATTAAAATTTAGAAGAATTTAAAGAAGAGTAGCAATCCCTTAAGCTGGCCCTTGGGGAGCCATGGGTATGAAGCTTTACCGACTTCATTTTCTTAGCCTTGGCATATGAGGGCGGGTGGCCAGTCCTCTGTTTTGCCATTTCATCTTCCCACTGACGGTGTGTGGTGAATGTGCTCACCATTAGACAAGCGTGCACTCCAAGACTTCATCTTTTGCATGTAACAGCAGCCATACAATTCTGCTTTGGTGGAGATCCTACAAGTCATTTTGTAACAAGGTGGTCTATCTCCAGCAAATTAGTTCTGTACTCGTTTTAGAGACATGCTTTGTTGTGTTTTCGATTTTAGATTGAAAGCGAAGAACTGGCTCAGTGTTTAGGTGTTCCAGTCGGAGCATATAAAATCAAGGACCCCACAAATCCTCGAATGACGCGGAACATCAAACTTCTCAGCAATGCTTCTCGAAAACGCGCGAAGCAAAACCCTGTAACGGACAGTATGGCTAGTGGCCTACCGCAGGATCACATGATCATGTCAAACGCAATTCAGAAGTTAACCGAAGGTGGAGAATCAGAGATACAGTCACTGGTGATCCAGAAAGACCACTTGCAGGGACTTGAGATCGCTGGTTACGACATGGACGGCCAGTATGTTGAATGCAGTAACTTTATCCCCATCAACGGTCACACGGAGGACGATGGAACATTTTACGCCCTTCAGATTCCTGAAGGCATGGATCCCGAGGCAATGAAATCAATGATGCAGAAATTAGGCATGACTCTGGTGCAAAAAACGGAAAATGAACAGGACTGAATTTAGTTCTTAACATTAACAGACTAGACTCTCTGAAGGATGTATGCTGTACAAAGGCAGCCAGTGATCGAGCGCCCACTCATATCGTGCTCCTTACAATGCACTGCATTGCAGTAAGAATACTTAGACCTTTGTTGCATAATCTGTTTTTTTTCTAACAACGTAAAATGAATTGTTGTCATATACCATGTTGTCAGGCTCAGTTTATATATGTTGGGTAATGATTAAACAGCTTTTCCTGATACCATCTGAGCACCTTTTGCCTGTCTTATTGCTTCTGAGTTCTGGTTGCCAGGATTTAAACTGGTCTTTTGTGCTTAGATTTGGAAACCGTAAATTGAAGTGGATTTCAGCGTACTTGAAATACTGAAAGTGAAGTAAAAGTTGTTTTTACATGCTTCTGTATAGATTGTGCAGCAAGACAGTAAGACATAATAATGGCTTAAGATATAAACAATCAGTGGAATAACTAGATTTGGTGGTAACGGTAAAACTATCTACAACACAATGCACATTATGAGACGGTTGACTTGTGAATCCAAGTCGCACTTGGTTCGTGTACAGAAGGAAACAGCTGGACGTTATTAATGTGTTATTGATGGTTAATGTGTTTTATGCACTATGATAACTGCACTTCTGAAGTCGTCAGATTACACAGATTAGACACTTGTAAACATATTGAATAGAACTCTTCACAAGCATCGTATAATTGCATTTTTACTGCAGTACAAGAAATTATTATGACGATAATAATAATAACAATAATATTAATGTTTGAGTTACTTACAACTGAACATGTAGGGAGCATACAGAAAACTACCAAATTATAAGGTAACCAAAAATTTAAATCATGATTTAAAAATCTATGGAGATGCTAATGAAGTCAAGAAATCACACCCTGAGGGTATCCAACTTGAGTATTGGCAGTAAATTCAAAGGCTACATCAGTACAAAAAAGTAAATCAAAACAAGGGATATGTATAAATCAAATCTAGATGTAAGCGGTAACTGTTTTCTGAACATAGCTAATCTCATGCACACATCTTGTTACCCTGAAATAAATCTTGGACACATGGAAATCACTTCTAGTAGGAATAAAAATGTTAGGACTAAAGTATAGCAACTCCACGAAAAAGCACACATGATGACAACAGAGTTTAATGCAACTTGTACAGTTAGCTTCCACGAATTTATACAAAAGCGATCATCGTTAACTGGATCAACAAGAAATTCAATTGCTCAGCTCTGCAATGAAGAGCTACGAAGATAAAAGCTACAAGCAGCAGAAAGCGCAGTTAAGATTGGGACAGCATCGACTGTCGTGGACTCCCAGGTCCTCTGTGTCACCAGATGTAAAGAAAATTCAGTCTTACATTACAATAATGTCAAATGCTTGTTGCCAGTCTACAAAATCAAGCAACTGCAAAGTCAAGTCAGATTGTGAAGCCTTCAGTGACACCAAGCACCTGCATTTTCTGGCTGTGCATCAATAATTATCAGCATCCTGGCCACACCAGAGTCTATGTCGTGTATTATTTTATACAAACTGACCATTACAGCAGTAATTAATGCTCAGGTTTCGTTAATTTCCTTTGAAAACAAGAGTATGCTGGATTTCTGGTATGCTACCCCGTACAAATATACAGCAAGTGCAAACAGCTGTGGCGGCATATCGAATCGATTGTCTTCTGTAAGAAAATACATTTTCTGCTTCAAGATAACTCTAAAGCACTTACACAATGGTCAACATGGTATGCATATTCAAACATACATGTAATTAGAAATAATATTCCAAAAATGTACCAGTAAACTACTACTCGTGCACAGGTCTACTGAATTGTGAACAATTCACCGCTGGCTACATAAAACAACTTGTCAAAAGTAAATGTCAAAAGCTCACATAAATTTTATGTCTTGTATTCTTTATCAAATTATTCTAGTAACATGTCATAGTATTTTCTAACAGTAGGTGTGTTAATTATTCATTTATCAAGAGACAATGCTGATGCACTTCAGGGCTTAATGAATATTTTGGCTGCAGACAAAGGTGTCATCCATTAAGGACGTCTGCAACAGAGGGAGGGAGAGGTCACTGAAATGCGGACATTGGGGAGTTCGGTTATGTGCTACAGGGCAACTGCATCTGAATTTGGCACACAGTTATTTCAGTACAGCTTATGCCTTAAACACAAACTTCCGCCAGACAGCAGACAGTCTTTACTTCATTAGATCTAATTAGTACTAATTAGAGTCCCTTTGCTGGATGCAGTTGTATCAAAATACCCATCCTGTAGCACATTAGCCCTGCAAGATCAACAAGGATCAACAAGCCAGGCATCTGCACTCTGTTGCAGTGTTGCAGTGTGAACATCCACAAAGGGGGAGGTAATGCCAAATGCAGAAAAACTGTGGGTGGGGAGTCCAAAGGAGGTCATTTCTGCTGACGTCCTTAATTGCTGACCCCAAACTGGACAACTTTTATAGGCCTCAAACAGTTACTGTCATTTTCATCTGCACACCTGGATTCACATTCCAGATGCATAAGTGAAATGCCAATATGTTACGAATAGGCCAATAAACCATTTCATTCCACAATTCTTTGTCCATTTGCTTGTATTTACACTGCCCTAATATGACCTTGCCATGACGAAATGGACAAGGCATATGTCAAAAAAGCAGATGTTAAACAAAAAAAATGATGAACACAAGAAAACTTTTTATGGAGAAATAACCCTGTAAAGATGTACACATGCTGTGAAAGAAAGAACGGCAATTAACCATTGTACAGTTTATTGTTACAGTGTCATATGCTTGAGGTCAATTGATAAAAAAATCACCAGTTAATTTGATACAAGTTTCTACAGCATTCAAGCTTTAATGCAAAGTTCTTCAAAATAGCAGAAATACTATAAACTTCGTTCTTAAAGTCACTGGTTCGTTCTTGAAAGCTTGGCAAACAAGTACAGCAAATGAGGTAGAATGCAGTCTTTCCTTGACAAGAAAGCCTGTATTTCCTAGTTTAGACGGAAGTTAGTTTGTTCGCAGATGATGTCATCAAACATAAATTCTAAGCTAAAATTATAAACCACTGATTAGGGCAATGCCAGCCTTAGGAGTGTGCGAACCGCGTGGTCGCACAGGCCCGCAACTTGGGCCCGAAAATGCAACAGAAAATTAACAAGAACAAATTATTAGCAACGAAAAACAATTTGACTTGTGTCATGGAGGGGCCCGTACAGTATACTCTGCACAGAGGCCGAAATATCCAAGGCCATTGCTGCTTAGGGAAGGGAAGAGCAAGGACTTCATTATTTGAGAGGCTTGGAAGGTGCTGCAGAAATATCAGATTTGTTTGAGCAGCTTGGAAGGAGCTACAGAAATACAAGGTTACATTACAATATATTACTATGATAATGCATCGTTATTTTTGCCTTGCTAGAATTACCCTGAGCTTTGCACATTTTCTGTTTTACCATCGACTAATAACTGTGGATTATTACAGCAGAGTTGTAGGTTTTTTTAGACGAGATCAAACCATTTTGTACAGACACCAACATTTCAAATCTCTGTTTATTTTAGTTATTTGGCTCAAAATTACTAGGAAGTTAACTTAAAACTCACTGCACTCACTAGTTGGGGATACAAGAGAATGGATTAGAAAGCACTCACGAATAATGGCAACTATACAACTCATTAACTCTATGAAATCTCTGCACAGAGATTTCAGCGTTTTCAGTGTTTCAGCACTGGATTCATCTCTTTCACAAATACTATCCTGATTCCTCCTTTTCCCCTTGTCTCTCTCACTGGTCCAATACTAAACATTCACTGCAGCCACTTCACTGTCTACCTGCCTGACCCTTGATCTTAAACTGAACCTAACCCCTATTGATTTCGTTTGACTGTGTGCTTAGGCACATTTTCTCGCAGGATTTAACCGTTCTCCGCATGAACTGCGGCTTGAGCTCCTCAGTGTTTCTCTTCCCCTGTTCCGTAAACACCTGAAGTCCATTTTATTTCCTAGTGATAGCATTGATTTGGGTCGGGAGCACCTCTGAAATGTTGAGTGGTGCTTTTATAAATATGCAGTTGCAATTACAACTTAGCTTTTCTTAGGTGCCTGAAGAAATCTTGGACTTACAATCAGCAGGGTCTATAGGCTTTCACTTCCTGTTTTAACTACCATAAAGCACTTTCAAAATGTGCCTTTTACTTGACAAAATAAGAACTTGTTGTATTTTTTCCTCCAGCACCCATACAATTTATTCCATGTTTAGTTTTAAACTGCTGTTTCTTCAAAACATAATTGTAATTGTAACCGAACATTTATACAGCACCACTCAGATCAGCGGCGCTCTCGACCTGCGTCAGTGCCAGCACCGGCAAAACGAAAGGATTACATATTCTTGCATTTACATCTCAAGATTCTGCAGCACCAAGAGAAAGCCAAAGTCATGACAGCCAGCTTCTCATGACAAATCATTAAGATCTCTTCAGTCCATCTCAGATCATTCTCCTTCAGGAATCATACAAAGGTCTGTAGTGAGGTTGTGTTATAACATGGTTGCATTCAAGAGCTACATTCAACATGGGTTTCTCTTGCAAGACATCTATCATTATAATGATGCATGATACTATCCATAATGTCAAAATACAATTATTAGACTATAGCATATTTAGGCAGTAAAAGCCAACTGAAATTAATGATACTAAAAGGCACCAATATACATTTTCATGTCTCTACATATTTAACTTGAAACCATTGGATCAGTACTTCTGAATTCAGTATGATCAAGATAATCACCATTTTGCTCATCTGTTACATTAACTTTTGTTGGTAATTGACTCTTTTAAAAATTAGCTGATGGTAACTGGTTCATCTGCTGATCACAATCACTTTCTACTACTACATGAGAAATATAATGTGCCAGCAATCCCAGCATGCATCAGTCAATTACAGAAAGGGACTACACACAACTCTCAACAGTTAACAAACAGTCCTATGACCTAGATAAAATTCATTTACAGTGCTAAGCAGTAACGTTAACTTTACAGCAGAAAGCATCGTGCATGTACACGCAACAGCACCCAACACTGCACAGTTTTCCAGCTCCGATTACACGATCACAGAGACAAAACTAAAACACAAATTAAAAGTCAAAGCAGATAGCAGTGAAGCTTGTAACATATCCTCAGCTGAAATGCAAGGATGCAATTTTCTGTTATAAATGTTTCCTTCCAGTACCTAACAAATGTTACGTTTTATTCATAGGGCTCTCTATTTTAAATAGCAGCAACTAACTGGTTATTGTAATCTTAAACATCCAAAGATCCAATCACTTGTAAAATTGCTAGAAAATGATCAACTTATACTTGGTGTAAGTAAAATATTGTGCAACTTTTATACAGTCTACAATTAGTACCGGTAACAGCATTCGTTGAAGCTTTGAGCCTGCAATTAGCCAAAAATCTTGGCATTTTTCATTACACCCACTGCACTACAGATAAAATAATACCTATTGTATAACAGAAAAAGGAAGAGATGACATTGAATTGAAGCTTCTGAGATCCATTACCAATGGACTGAAAAGCTAAGTCATGCACTTAAGGCTTTTGAAGCTTTTCAGATCCATCAGTAGTGAATCTCAAAAGCTTAGAATTTTGAAGTGAACTGCGATCATAATTGTTTTAACTCCGACTACTCTGGCATCAGTCAGCATCCAACAGAAGCAACAACATGGTCAAGATATTAGCTATGTAAAGATAAGCGTTCGATCATTTTGTCAAGAATTTTTCAACAGTAAAGGTTAAACTTAACTCTACAAAAATAAACAAATATCAAAGTACTGCACCTGATTACCTGTCATGCCTTTCACATTTAAGAAATGTCAACATTATTATTACCCAAATTAGGATAATTTCGTTTATGTACATTTTTAGTGCAATTTTAATATTACCGAATAAACCAATGTTTATCTAGCACAGACAGGAAACATGCATGTACAGGACAAAGACAAACATGAAAACGTGCATAAATAACTCACTAATTTACAAAGTAATCTTTCTATTCCTACTGAGATTACATTACAAAGCCAGATCACTGTAGACGTGAGAAACGCGTTGCAAGTGAACCATTTACGTCTTCATTCACGACACCCCGTTTAAGTTGTTGGACATAATACTACAAGAAAAGAAAACAGAACAGACTAGACTCAGCATTCTGTTCAAGAAGACTAAATTATTTTCGTCTAACCTCAAATAACATCCATCCAAACCAGAGCTGTCAATTAAGCATCACTGATGCAGTGATTAACGCATGAAATTCATTTAACAATTAATCATTTTAATACCTTGATTGCATTTTTAATGCACCAGTTGCCAAACAAGCAATTGAAACAGAGAGAAGTAGTGGAACATTACTCTGCAGATCATTAGGCTTGGGACTGTCACTACCAGAGTGCAGGCAGTGGCTGAGGATTTTCTTTCCTTCGTGGCGTGAAAGTCATGTCAAACAAAATGCACATGCCCTACATTTCGTCCATCCATTGCCCCAGGTTATTCTCAGAATTTTTCTATACTGGTAACATGTCATATGACTTGTGTGCCATGCATTACATTACCAATAAAACTAATCAGTCACAAAGAATTCAAATTAATAATCTCATTTTTCATTCCCCATAAACCAAATGTTTCATTCTAAGAAATTCACTGTGATATTTACTCCAGAACAGGAAAATTTTAAACACAAACCTTTCAGTATGTAATCTGTTAATAACCCTGGAACTGCTGGACTGTCCTGATCAATAGCTAACAGAACTATAAACAAGAAAAACAATTATATAATTATGTATTATGGCTATTTAAAACCCTGTAATTGATTTACAGCAATTATTTTACTGAGGCGGTGAAACGCTTTGGTCAAACTCTCTTAACAGATATATGTTACACCTGTTACTTATGCAGACTCGGTTTTATTGACTTCACATTTTAAAATTATTTATTCGCCATTTCTGAAATCTTAAGTAATTTTAGATACAGACTGTTAAAAAGAGTTTACAGATACAGATCTGTAACTCACGTTCAATCAGGATCATGGCAAAGAAGTCTTTCTTGGCAAGGAAAATATATAAAAATTTTACATAAATTCAAAGCTACAAGAATTAGTCCAGTCCACACACTGTTCTGAAGCACAATGGGTCAAGTGATGATCATTTCAAAATAAAATCATAATCCATTTCACAATCAATTGGACAGACCAGGTCAAAATGTTAGCTAACTGTACTCTCAGTTTTAAAAAATTGTGAAAATAACAATGACCTCATATTTTTTCATTAGCGTAATTGAGCATAAAATATTTTACAACAAAACAAAAGTTTATTTTCAAGCACTAATGGTGTGCTTATAAATAAAGAATCTGGCAACAAAGAGCAAAAGACACACCAGATGTTTTTGTCACCGATACACTTTCCTCTAGACAGAGATAAAAGCAGTATACATGCACTCCATGCTAATGTCACAGCCTCTTTGCTTTATACTATGCCCATACACAGACAGCAGTAACTCTTCTACATCACAGGCAACTGCTGATGCTAGTCTGCTCTGTGAAAGAAGTCGTGCCATGAATTCTGAAAACTCATCTACAGACACTGAATGGCACTGAGCATATAATAAATGAATGCAGCAGTGACACGTTGCCTGATTGTTGCAACAAGTCAAGACAAATATTACCACTTTGTACATTGTTATACTTGATACCGTTATAGTAATATGCAGATTAGATTCAATTCTTACTTTTTATATAAACCTGCAACTGTTGGATGGTGGGATGGCCTTCAGAGGCTTGGTATGGAATGACTGTAGTCAGGTACTGAAGAGATAAATTATAACACAGCACATCAGACAAAAAAACAAAATTTCTTACAGTACAAAAACTTACATGGAATATTTTTAAAACCCATCAACAACCAAGACAGCCATGTCTACTGACCTGGTGTTGGGTCAGCATGAATTCTCATTGTCATTGCAGATAATAGTTTTTGTGAGAGAACTGATTGATATAGGGCCCTTACGGGCTAGCCCAAACTCGGCAAAACCATGATGAATAGAGTAACCTACACTAGGACGCCAGTGTCAGGCTGCAACTAACTGTCAGGCCTGCAATGTAGTCATGGCCTGGACAGGCTGGATGTGCAAATGCAATAGTCAGCCCATGTATAATGCCACTAATAATACCCTACTGCAAAATTTAATATCTGACACAGGTAGTTCAATTGAAAATGTTCAGCTTGCAACAGGTTTGCTTGGACAAACAGAAAAATCTAAATCACAAGTTCATTGTTCCTTACAAACTCATTCTACATCTGAAACTTATGTAACACCACTCTGTGAAGCTCTAAACAGCACTAAAAAACACCAAATCTTCCTTGCATTGATCAGCAATACAAGATTATTATGACTGCCTTTCCAAAACTAAATCATGATATCTGAAAAATGGATTTGAGGGAATAGCCACTACAAGCAGTAGTGGCTACTGCTTGTATCTTCAATACAGACTTCTTCCAAGTCTTTTTTTGTGATTTACATACAAGCGCAACACAGTCACAGGGGACTTCATACATCCAGCATACAAGATTATGCATCTGAGCCACTCGAAAGCAGGATTTTTTCTGTTCCAGTTTCAATAGAATGTTCCACGCAAAGTACTTAGTAATTTTCTATTTGCAGGCAACTGTGTTGGCATTATCCCATAAGGCAGTGTTTCCCAACCTGGGTGCCATGGCACCCAAGGGTGTAATGAACTTGCTCTACAGATGCCACAGCTGGATAATATTAGCGAGGCTTTTCTGTAAAACAAAATGTGGAAATACTACTGATTATCACCATTGGCCATTAACTATGTTTTTAAACTGAAAGTAGTGTTGAAATAGACGTAGCAATGCGGTTGAATACAAGGTACGTTGCTTGTCATTAAAATACAGAGTACGAGCAAAAAATAATAAAGGCTAGGCGCCACTGACTGAATGATTTATAGTAAGGTTGCCTTCCTCTGAAAAGGTTGGGAACTACTGCTACAAGGCTTCAACACTTTAACAATGAGCTGCATTGGTTTCCCAGTCACTTTTAGTACACGCCTGTCACTGAAGTGTAAAATGATTACTTTAAAAAACAGAGCTACAGTGAGATGTCAGCATTCCAGAATGTCCAGAGCAGTGCCGGGATTCGTTTCATGTAGGAAACACCACATAAATTTCATTACTCTAATCAATGGTCAGGTCTGAGAAGCTTGGCCCACCTGAAAGTGCATCACTGCACTTTGCACACCACGTCCATACGTCTATCAGTAAGACAGTAGCAGTTCGAGCTGATTACTCACCATCCCTTCTCTTGTCTGCCTCTTTGTCACGTTGTCTGTGTCCAATTTAGCTTCACGCTGTTTGTTCTGGAGGCTTATCATGAGACAGATGAAGTCGTTGTTGAGTTCCTTCTCGTACTTGAGTTCTTCGTTCAAAGACAGCTCTTGGAACAGCAGCTGGGTGTATTCCTTGACTGCGGAGTCTAGTTCATTGTACAACTGGCAGAGGGCACTCACAGACAGTCGCTTCAAACCTAGAAATTATGAGTATTATGAGTTATTCTTTACAATTGCAAGAAACTGCTTCTGACTACTGGGGTAGCTTTAAAACATCTTGAGTTCTTGACGTTCACTATCATTTTGAAACTACAAAAGAAAATGTGACTGTGTCATCTGTTAGTCAATGTTTTTATTCCCAAGTTGCATGGTCAGTTCACAGGCAACTAATTCAGCAGTAAAACAAAAGCCATATTTCAACAGAAAATTTATAATCTACAAATTTCTGCTTACAAAAATGGAAGTCGAGCACTAATTTTAAACATAATGGTCTCTTAGATGATCACATACATGGAAAATTCAATTCAATCAATCAGTCATTTGAAATTTGTATAGCACCCCTTCAAGATCCCTACACAGAGGAGCTGCAGACCCAGTGCTGATTTGAGGAGCTCCAGAACCAGCACTGATTTGAGCCTCCTGGGGAAGAGTAACCATGTAAAGATCATTTTACACAACTTTTCAGCATCATTGATCATTGATTGATGTCTAAATTACTATATTTACTTAAAATCTCAGAAAAGCAGGTGGCAACACTGCACATGGCAACACTGCACATAAGTGCAAGGAGACAGACAGACAAACAGACAGACAGACAGACAGACAAACAGACAGACAGACAGGCAGAGGCAGAGGCAGAGGCAGAGAGACAAAGAGAGACACAGAGAGCAGATTAGGATAAATCTTCATTATTATTGTCACCCTATTCTGTTATTAAAGTACTGCCCTGTCTAGCACATACATCCAGAAAAGAGAAGAAGTTTCCAGTGTTTAATGACATCTTATGACATTGGTGTTGCCCTCCTACTTTATCCAAGTTTGGGACTGGCACCACCATAAAGTGGCAGTAGTGGAGTGAAAAATTAGTCTCACAGGACTTCAATATCTTCTTAGCCCTAAAAAACAAGAGTAAAGATCCTAAAAAGATCTGTAAAGATCTGACCATGCCCCCAGTCACACTAGAAGAGAACTGTTTTGAATTAGGATGCTTCAGCAACTGCAGACAACAGACTTGGCCCAGGATATCATCGTCTGTCTCCAAGACCTTTGGCCATGAGTCTGTTTACAATACAATCACCCATACTCCTATGAAACAGGATGTCATGCAGTTAAGAGCCCTATTTAAAAGCACTGCTGTCTTACTGCACTGCAGGACTCAGTCTCATTGACTGCAATTTATGCATACAACTAACCAAGAAAATATCAGGTCATGCATTTGTCTAACGTACAGCAGTCATTCATCAACATGTAAAAAACATGTTAAACGTTTGGCATACACGACACTGATCTCTGCTGAAAAATGTCAGGCTTGATATCTGCTGGTTTCCCAACATAAAGTGAGATTTAAGATGCCATCAGTTTTCCACACAAGAAGCCCATCCAGCGGTGAATCAGACATTAAGCCAAATCCTTTAAAATGTGGCTGACCCAGCTGTTCAGACATCCCATGGGCTCAGCTGTGGGATGCCTCCATCAACCATTTATCAGCTTATTTTTTACCCAGAATTCTACAAAAGTGCATATTTGAGTTCTGCAATACCCCAAGGCAGACTGACAAGGCCTTTGCTGGTTCTAATGTACAGTTGACAAAAAACTACGAAATGATGTTTCATGTTTGAAATTACCATTGTTTCCTTTTCTATTAGGACAGAAATTTGTTTAATTCTTTTCCTTTCATGTTCTGTTTTACTTTAATTAGCTTACCAACCATTTTCAGAAATGCAAACTCAAAAGATGCTTGTTACAATAAACTGTAAACTTAGTAATGCCAGTTTTTGAACAATTTGGATAAATTGCAATACGAAAATATTAGAAATTGCTACTGAAACTTTTTTTTACGTCTTATGCTCTTGGAAAAGTCACTATCTGATGTGTATACATAGCACAAGCAGAGCTGTTAGTGGTAAGACACGCAGACTTAAAATTCTCAGACACAAACACATATGGGTTACAGATACTGATGTCAGATTTATAAACATTTTTCCAGTTTCTTCAAGTGACAAGTACATTTATCCACACTTAGAGGAAAGAGGAGTATCTTTAAAGTTATCTCTTTACAGTCACAAAATGAACAGACTCTGCCTGCCTGCCTGCCTGTCTTCCTGCCTGCCTGCCTGCCTGCCTTCCACAAGGATATCGATATCTGTCTATTAGCCTCTTAACTGTAACAGACCAGTTATAACTTACTGTCTTCAAACCACATTGTCGATCTGTGCATTCCATCTGGGGACGAACTTTCAGAACTGCTTGAAGTCATGTCCTCTGATTCACTGGTAGACGATATTTTTTCAGGCCCAGTATCCTAAAATTACAAGAAAGACACATTGCCTAAAATAACTGTGGAAAACTTACCTTGTACTATGCAGAAAACTCTTTCAGGGCCTATGACTGCATCACCAACTGAAGTATGCTCTGTTTTAGCTAAATTTATCCCACAAAGCAAAATAACTTCGATGAAAAGAATCAGCATTACACAAATGAATAGCTTACTTTATTACATGTCAAAAACATAATCAAGAAACATAAATAAACTACCTCTGCAAAACCTACTCTCTGGAAACCCCCTCTGATTTTACGCAGCACTCGTGAATAGGCTGGTGCCCTGCGCTTGGCCTTCAAGTGGTGCTTTAGAAGTTTGGAGATTACGATTGCGATACGATTACATAGTAACTGAACTCAAATCTGCAATATATACAGCTGCTAATAAATGTAATAATAAGAAAAGACTAACTCTCTCAACAGTCAATGCTGAAAGGTGAGAGAAACTATGTCAGCAGGTCCTGTGCTATGATAAGTATCCCCTTAAGACAGGGGTTCCCAACCTGGGGTGCCCGCACCCCTAGAGGGTGCGAGATGGCATCTCAGGGGGTGCGACAGAGGGAAAGCGTGTTACTATAATTGTACTGTATGTATGTAGAAACTATTCTGTTAACAGCTTTGTAGGGGGTGCGAACATTATCAAACAATTCCTAGGGGTGCAGGGCATAGAAAAGGTTGGGAACCTCTGCCTTAAGATTATAAAACCAAAAATACTTGTTAAGTAATTAATTTCACAAACTGGGATGTTTGAGCAAAGCATGGTGACTGGGTGCTGAAGGGTTCACAAAGATGCTTGGGCTGGGAGTAGCAGTAATAAATGGAGTTTGTAGGCTAGTGATAGTGAATCTAATCTTACAACTATTAATTTCATAAATAGCTACTGAAAAGAATTAGGTGCAAAAGAGAGCTAGCTGCCAGTCTTGAAAACCTAAAGAAGTTTATTAGACTATTGAAATACAAGAAACAGAGTTAGTATAGAGTAGAAAAATGAGTGGCAGAATGACTTAGCTACACATTTCGTTAACAGAAACTTTCTTTCCAGGACAAGAAGACTTGGCAAACTCGAAATAATCAAACATATTTTCATGTAAAGATGAAAACATAATAAAATTTTCTGGGTTAATAAAACTAATGGAAACAGACAGAAAATCTATTTCAAATCCAAGTCATTGTAGCACGACCACTGTCGTCCGAGTCAGTCGGCTGAACAGGAATGCCTCAGGGCTTCGCTATCATGCGGCTGAAGCTGTCATATCAAGAACAGGATGAGGCTTAAAGAAACCAGAATAAATGCAATAGCTCACTGAGACAGCCAGGCCGGCTCCAGGATTACTGGCGCTGGAAGAGCATTAAAGGAAGCGCCAGTATGGCGACAGGTCGTAGCAAGATGGAGCAACGTGGCAGACTGGAAAGTGCCAACCGGCAGACCTTAAGAACACAAATCTATATGGCACATGAAAAATAAATCGAAACAAGTCACGTGGAATGCCAATTACGTCTTCTTACATTCCATTTCATAACAGAGCTCAATACTGGCAAATCAAATGGGCTGTAACACATCACCGGTTATGAAATGAGAAACAACAAATGTTAAAACAAATGAAATGAAAAGCACAGCAAGTAAGCTGGAAGAAAAATGAATGGACAGTTTAGCAATTTGCTTGAAAATGCAGAATGGTCAATAAGAAAGGATGATATATTTGCCAAAAAAAAACAAATCACCAGGAATAGTACAGGATACAATCACGACATTTACAAACAACAAACTTGGAAAAACAACCCCAACAATGACAGCAACAGAGCTAGAAGGAACAGCGCTAAGAATGCAGTAGCACCAGAACCATTTAGCAACAGCCATGACACTAAAATAGCACCATAAACAGAAGAAACAGCCCAGACACTAAAATAGCACCAGAAACAACAACCACAACACTAAACTGAAACTACTAGAGCCAGTTGTAACAGCCATAATGTTGAAATAACACCAGAGCCAGAAGCAGCAGTTGTAACAATGAAACAGCACCAGAGCCAGCAGCAATAGCCATGAGAACAATATAGCACCAGATCTAAAAGCAGCAGCCATAACACTGAAAAAGCACCAGAGCAAGAAGCGTGCCCAGCAACGCCACAGGCTTAGACAATCTTGATGTCACATCTGATTAAATAAGTCTCATGCGAAAGCAATGCTCTGAAGACAAACAGACTGAGGCACTGGCTGGCTGGCACAAACTACATCAGCAGAAATCAATACAAGATCAATGACTTAATCGAGATTTTGCTCCACAATTCGATAAACAGTAGGGTGAGAATTAAAAACCGGCATGACAGCATACAGCTCGCTTCAATAATTCTACCAATCATGAAATTGCTCAGTCAGCTTATCAGATATGATTTCTCTTCATGAAACCTATCCTGTTTAAGACAGCTCTACATATTTCTTTATAATTTACAAACCTCTGAAAGCTTCTTTCATTGATGGGTTTATTCAGATAGCTATCCACTACTTGGGCACATCACTATTTATCAAACTGATAAGTTTGATAAGTGAGCTCAGGTTTGTTATTGCTATAGATACCAAGAAGGTGAACACTGTGAGAGATAGATAAAGCTGACACAAATCTAGCTTCAATAACAAATGCTTTCAATACACTCTTATATAAGACAAATAAGATTATACAATGCAAGTAACTATATTATATTATATATATTATATATATATATATATATATATATTATCTTAGGTCACTTAATGATGGATTTTCAATGAATGATAACTTCTACATACCCAAAAACAATTTACATGACAAAAGAGAGTACTTACTATCACATTTGAATTTGACATAAAAATTACTTATGTTTAAAGGACAGCATAAAGTGTTCATTGTAGACCAACAATAACAATCTTCTCAGGCATTAAATTTACAAATTGAGTGGTACTAATACATAGGCCCACCTAACCAATAAAGAATGACTCTACTCATTTCTGCATTCATCATATTCGTAATCTCCAAATTTCTAAAGCGCCAAGCAGTAAGAAATAGGCTGTTTAGTGGACAGTCGCCAAATGGAACTGGCGACTGTCCACTAAACAGCCTATTTCTTACTACTGCGCCACTCAAAAGCTAAGCACAGGGCACCAGCTTATTCACGAGTGCTACATAAAGTCAGATGGGTTTTCCAAAGGGTAGTCAAGAAGAGGTTTAAGTCCAGTTTCCAGGGTGTACTGATGAACAGAGGAGGCAGAGCAGCTGCGTAGGAGGTAGTCATTTAGGTTGAGAAGAATCAGAAGGTGGAAAATCAGATGAGTCAGGGTAGGAATTCTTGAAATGGTGAGACTAGTTTTGAGCCATGACACTAAAACAGCACTAGAGCTAGAAGCAATAGCCATAAGAATGAAGTAGCATCAGAACCAGAAGCAACAGCCATGACACTAAAATATGAATCATTTCAAATGCTCTACAACAGACTGATGGTTTTCATTTAGGACATGAACATGCCTTGAAAGGTATATAATAAAGCAGGTTCCTTTAATGCCTTGTACGGTACTTCACACTTCACAGTTTGTTTACGTGACAAATCGAGGACCAAACTGTTGCACAAACAACGATTTACACTTATACTCAGCTGCCATTATTTTCTTTATGACCTTATAATCCTACGCTGGAGCTGTGGAAAGGCAGCAGCAGTACAAGTATAAGGGAGACATAATCGCCACACCAGGCAACAATTCGGCTCAATATTCGGAGAGTGGGCTGGCGAGTAATATCAAAATGGCATCTAAACTGCCAACAACAACACAAGCATTCATACACAGATCAGCCGGACGACTGCATCACCACCAGAGTACAGTCATCCAGAAAGGCAAACAGTGATCTTAGTCACACAGTGAATAGATACGGGTGCGCTGTCTGCTGAACAAGCCCACGCATGACCACACTCAACTGCACCAGCAGCAATTGTAGCAGCTGCAGCAGCAGTACAAGCAGCTGAGACACTAGCAGAGTAGCTGCATTAACAGCAGAAGCAGCTGCAGCAGAGGGTCCTTGGTTGGTTCGTTTGTAGGCGTGCATCGACCTCATCCAAGTACAGGAGCCAACCGCTGATTACTAAATGGAAATATCAAATATGCTGCTGCTGCTGCCACTCTCTTCTTGCATCTTAAACACAATTTTCTGATGATACTAATGCAACGTGAATCACTCTTTCTGCTCAAGAAAATTGATCATGATTTCTCTTTTATGAATACCATCTTCTTATAATCCAGAACGCTACTGATGATTTATTTAATGTGATCAGCCACTCTGAAGAACTAATAATAACTATGACTGATTGACTGATTAATTAATTTATTGGAATTAAAATATCAACTGACAGAAACTACGACTGGCACAATTTTACGAAAGATACAATCCCAATTTAAAAAAAAACAACTGAAACTCATGCAGAACTCATTTGCCCATATTTTCTTTCAGAAATTACTACCCAGATTACTTTACTGCTTCAACAACTCTTAACTTAAGTCTCACTACTGACCCTGATATGTAGGCAGCAAAAACTTAACTATCACCCAATTTCTACTTTCCTATCTCAGACTATCTTTTTCCAATCAAAGCCCATGCTTAAAGAAAATTTCTCAAATGATACTTCCAACTTAAGAGACCACTCATGAATAAATAAGAGCTGCTTACCAGTTTAAAAACTGACAGATTTTCAGTGCCATATGTTCCATTTGAGATAACTGTTTCCATCTTCCTGTGGCAGCTTTATTATCAAATTACTTCAGCTCATCTAGAGATAGATTTCATATCCAGGAAACATAATTCTCAATAATCTCATTACTTACAGACTGGTCAACGAGAAAATCTGAATGTATCCGAGTTTCATATAACCTCACACAGATTCTGATGTCACTAGTTGAGCTGGTGGTGGAATGATATAGTCACAAAATACAAACGATAGCAAAACACACAGAAAAATATTTTTCATAAAACTGTTATTGTAAATAGTCGTGCAATACAATGCTGTAGACGAGATCAACAAATAACGCAACCTCATTACAAGGAGATGATACCGTGCCACTCCTAAATTCAGAATGCCTCGGAATATTCCTAACTCATAAGCCTGTTTTTCATACGATGCAGTCGCTGTTGACCATTTTTTACGTCCTCATTCCAATAACTCTGACGGCCATTGCTCATTCGGAGGATAGCATCAAATCAATATCTGATGTTTCTACTACTGATTTCTAACTACTGTCACTGTTGAACACGACTCCAATTTCACGTTAACACTTTCACGACGAGAGTGTACTAAAAGCGACTAGGAAACCAATGCAGGTCGTTGTTAAAGTGTTAAGAGTGGTATATATATATATATATATATATATATATATATATATATATATATATATCTCTTTACAACATTGTCTATTGTTAATAAATGATATTACCATGCACACGTTTTCACCCATATTATTACTGCCAGTAATTCCATTCAGCCATCTGCTGAAAATTCTTCAAAAGAATCATTTACCTAATTACTTTATAGTATTCATTTCACAACTTTTCTATAAGTATTACCGAGATCTGACTCAGAAATTCACACGAGGTTTCATTCTACAGATGAAACTATTTCAGTTTATATATTTCTACAAAATTTTATTGTATAACTAGGCCAAATCATAATACTTAAGCAGTTATGCTTATTCAGTCATGCATAGTACTTATACAGTTATCCGTATGCAGTTGTGAATGCAAATTTCAACTCATATAACTTCCAAGTTATGCAAGACTGCCATGTCCCAAGGTACAGACATGGAAAAAACTATTTATCTCAGCTCAAGCCATCACTAGCATGGTTGCATTCAGTAGAGTCACTTCTGCTAATCAAACTCTAGAGCCCGGTGTGGTTAGATCCAATATACATAATTAGGGATCCCGAGAGTAAACTACACCAAATGCACTTATTGATCACCAGAGACTGCAAGAACTAGACACGAGAGACAGCTTTCTATTCCACTCATACCTCTGTGATACACGTATATTTCTGTCATGCCGAGCGCTATGGTCTTTAGCAAAATGAGATGCACAAAATCGCTTAAATACATTCAATACAGTAGCATCAGTTGCTGAAGTTTGCCTTGCCATATCGAACAATATTTAGTAGCAAATAGCCAGTTAAATATCACATACCATACAATTACCAATTACAGCTTCAGCATTTCAAAACTGTAATAATGTAACGAAAATCTACTAAAAATTACTTGTACTGGTAATTGGTAACTTGGTAAGTGAATTTAAGATCCGTCGAAAAAAGCTACATTGAAGTAACATATCGTAAATGGCAGATTTCCTGATGAAGGACAACCACGCTTAGATTTGCCCTGTTGCTCAATCTCCTGCATTGTTTCATTCCATACCCAAAAATTAAATTTTAAACTGCCTTAGGCCTATCCAAATTCCTCATGATCACCATCTAATAAAACACTTCAGAAATGTATGGTTTCTTCAACCTGACCTCCCCAGATGTTGGCCTCACCTCCCCATATGTTGGCCTGCCCTCCCCAGATGTTGGCCTGACACTGAAACAATCTGGCTGACGTGCACTAAAATAATATATTAACCACAGTTTTCCTCATCTCACTTTTATGGAGTGCTAAAAATTATCAAGATTTACAACTGCATTTCTAGACAGCAGCAATGCTGGATTAATATTCACTTTTGAAACTGCCTATGATATCATAGTGTTTTAAGCCATGCTAGAACATTTTGGAGGAGGCTGGTCATGACGGTCGCTAGAGTTCCATGAACTGACGGCACAAGGTGAAGGTGAGAACATTTATCAACATTTGAAACCTACCCTTCCACTCAATTATAAAAGATTGAGCAGGATTTTGTTAACCCATTCTAGTTTTACATTATAAATGTAATATAATGCCATTTTATCAACAATCCTTGAATCCTTCACGAGAAATTAGGCAATATGTGTTATGGCTTTTGTTAAAATAATACAAATCGACACGGCCTTATCAGCAGACACAGCAATGCAACACATGGAAAGAAATCGTCCAATAAAAGCACTTTGTTACTGTAACTAGCTCTGGTAACAGCTCCTAAGAGGCTTCATACAAACCTCCCAATATGCATACAAACACATCATGGAAATTAAATGAAAAGACAATTGTTAATGATAGTTGTAAAGAAATAATGAATAACTCACTTCCATCATCGCTTCTATTTCACTGATGACTTCCTCTGCCGATATAACCGGTTCTTGGAGTGACAGAGGGGATCCTGGCTCATGCAGCTCATCGTTTGTAAAATACAATTCATCTTCCTCCCTGTCCATATCGTCGTCGTCATAGAGATCAAAGTCGGAATAGGTAAGATTCTGCAGAAGAATCATATCAGCAATATTAGCATCACCAACAATCACTCATCCTATAAGCACATCATTCACATGCCTAAAAAACTGAACTTCTTACAATACATGATTCCATATAAAGCTGCAAAGCAGAATATCAAATTCTGTAAAACATCAATGTCATGAACAATTGGGTCAAATTTAACAAATTAAACAGGAATATGATTAGTAACCCATCACTAATCAAGTCATGTGAGAAAATTTGGGATAGGACAATGTATTCTAGACTTTTTGCCATCAGTCATATATCCAAAATAGGCAGCACAGACTCATTTACGTGTGCGGTTGAGATTCAAAGTTACAGTGATCACATGTTAACAGACTGTGGATGATTAAAAGGACCTTACTGAAATATAGTAGTTTATCATTTACATAAACCTTAGCGTGGCTAGAAAGTTCAAACACGCAGGTTGTCTAATGTGAAGGCACTTACACAGTAAACTGATATAAGATTTGTCCAATTACTTTGAAAGGCTACATCGTGGTCTAGTTACCACAAAAGTAATTGTGATTTACTATCAGATAATTTATGGTCATATAAATATCTACTACTTTCAGACATTATTCCAAGCATAAGAGTGCCTATATTGAATTGCCAATCACATGGTTACACAGCTCTTGTTACCTTGGCTAAGGTGTTAAGTAGGCTGGCAGTGGAAAAGGACAAAATATGATAATTTATCTACAGCTGCGACAAGGTATGGGGAGTTGACACATGTTCAGATATAGATAAGTTCACCTACTCTAAAAATGTGTGCTCTCTGCAGGGCTTAAGGCCAGCTGCAGCCAGCAACTGTTGCTCTATCCATGCAGCTACACAGTTGCTGCACCGAGTGGTAACAGGTCTCGCATGTTAAAAAGGTGTTATTGGGAGCCACGGTGTAATCGATCAGCAAGTGAATTCACATGTAAATGGGCTGTGCACAAATGGATCTCCACTGTACTGGCAATCAACAGACGTATGACTCAAAATGCTCACTCAGGTTTTGTAGTAACTTAACTGCTGCGTTTTGCATAGCTCATATGGTTTCCTATGGCAACTGTATCACAAGTCCTAACCATGCTAAGTTAATGAGTTACTCATCAGGTCAGAAGCATAACCATCATTGCTCATTTGAAAGGGTGCCAAACCATTTTAGTTCTTTGTATGTGATGCATGCTAGTCAGTCATACAAATCTCTCAAATGAAAACAAACAATCTTTCATACAGAAGATGAAATAAGTACCAATGCAATTGTACAGATGGTCATAATTTTGTATGCATGCATTTATCACCCGAGACATTAAAAATTTGACAAAAGAATCGATTTAAGTCTCTGCGGTCTTGCTACTGCTCTTGTTACTCTTTAACTAAACAGTAAAACAAAGACTCACGGATTGCATTCTGGTCACTGGCAACTTGTAACTCTGCTGCACCTTATAGTTTTTTGACCAGTTAATCGGCAGCAGATTGCCATATTGACCTGTTAGTGTCCACCATGTCCTACATAAACAACTGCATGTAGTAGCTACAAACACAGATTTCTTAACATAACATATGCAAGTCCGTTTATTCTGCAAACAGTAGTTTATGTTTAGACTGTTAATTTGGATGGAAACTGCTGAAACTTTAATTGACATGAAACACTTTCTGCAGTTTGTGGAATCTCATATTTCTGTAACCATGGTTTATTCAAAACCTGTAGTTTATTGAAAAACTGTAGTTTAATATAAAACTGTTCACTCTTGCTGTCATGCTAACTAACATGCCTTAGAGTTTACGTTTGCCACTGTTTAAGTCACCCAACATTGTCATCTATTAACTCCCTCTGTTGGTGTGGCTCTTACCATCTTCTAATCTTTTTAAGACTCTAAGGGTGACAAAATCCTGACAGTTACTTTTTGAACTACCTGAGCTGTGTTTTCCTGCAGATGAACCTTTCATTCTTGTGTCACTATAAAAATCATTTAGGCTAGCTAGGGACAATGGGACATCTGTGAGAGGGTCAAAGTTGCTACATAAATGTGACTAAGTGCCACGAAACCAGTCGCTTATCGCAAAACGTTATTAAGCAGAAAAAGCCGATTTATGATGGGTAACCTCAAACCGGTCGTAATTGACATTAATGCAAAAACAATTACAAAAATATATATTTTATGCAAATGGCATATAAAATATTTGTTTAGACGTGTCTAAATGTGTAAAAAAACATTTTTAACTAAGAGCCCTATATCTGTTTCAAGATGGAAAAACAGAATCTATGTCAAAATTTCGCTATCTTTGTTGTGATATTTAATTAGGTTACAGATCGAATTTTCTTGCGTGCTTGGCCTCGTTTTGATCAGGGAAATCTCCTTGGTCTGTTCTATTAATAAAATATGGCCTTTCTTTATGTATTATGCACAGAGATCGGCCCGAAAGAGGTCGACTAACCGTAAAATTTTTGAATTTAGCTAGCAACGCTGAGCACGTGACTAAATTTTGCACCGTGATTGGCTGAAGGTTTGAAAGTCGGCCCAGAGCAGGCCACTCACGTGACCTGGTTTGTTTAAATGACAGATAAATAGGTCGGGTGAACGGCATACATTTCTTATTTTGTTCATTTTCGACTTAATAAACGTCATTTTCGAAATGGAGAATATTATTGCGAGTTTGATAAATGCTAAAGGATCGGATCGAGCGAAAGTGCACGAGTTGTTGGGGGAATATTTTACCACAAATCGCGATGAAAGTGAGGACAACAGTGACAATGATGACTAAACTTTAAACGCAGTTTTCTCAAGTAACAATTTATGTAAACCGTCGGATTGAAAATTCTGTAACTTCGGTTGTATGTGAGGTGTAAAAAAACCGAAGACAGTTTTGAAAAGGTAAATGAAGGATCTACAAGATGGTGTTAAAAACTAAATTTTTATCATTTTTAAGTTGCGACTGGTTCTGTGGCGATTGGTCACAAATGTCTAGGTACAAATATAAAAACATCTATAAAGGAGGTGTTTGTCTTTTTGAACACCCTTCTTCATTCAGAGCACCCATTCACCTAGCAGAGGAGAGGAGGGATTAGCAGGAAGTCCAATTGGACCTCTTCCCACCAGTAACTGAGACTGAGGTGAGTTTATAATGACACTGCACTCATATGGAAATCATACACAGACTGTGAGAACTAGTGTAGTGGTAGTAAATTTGGTTTGAGAATCCTGCTTCACCAGCGCCCCCTAGCCAACTGAGCTGTAATGAGTACAATGACCGTACACTGTCGGTGGAAAGATGAGAGGTTGAGGGAGAGGACTGGCCACCATCTCATATGCCGAGGCTAAGAAACTGAAGTCGCTAACACAGCTGCCTCAGGGCTAGCTTAAGGGACTGCTCTTCTTGTACGTACTTAAAGTTCAAATCATCAAAATCAATACATAATCTGATCCCATTCCTTCATCTTTGCAAAATGCACAAAACAAATGCTAAGTAATAAGTTGGTCCCCCAGATGGTGATGCAGCCAATGACAAGTGTATCATGCCCCGTCCGTTAAGGCTAACATTTTTCTGGCAAAATATCTACCTTTTTCACATTGATAAGTCATTTCCATACAAAATTGTGTAAAGGAATTATCAAACGTGTACATTTAGTTTCAAAATCTCCAGTTAGAACGGGTCCACCATTCCCTCAGGCCTAAATATAAACCAGATGGTCTAATCCTATCCAGTAACTTCTATGGCATCACTGTACTTAATAATGTGCTATCCATCAATCTCTGGTCGCTGCCATGTGAAACCAACTGCCAAACTCCAGTCTGGTAACAGCACAGCTGAAAGCCATAACAGCTACCACTGGAAAGGAAACATAATACAGGGAAATACTGTCCAAAGTAGATAAGTTTTCAGATGTTTGTAATGAAAAGTTAAAAAGAGACTCAACTGCAAGAACAGATGTGGTTAAGAAAACAGTTCCAAAGAGGTAAAACTGAGTGGGTCGAGACCGTTCATTACTCGTATTAGTCTAGGACAGACATCAGTCAAAAGGACGAGTAGGCCCTATAGCCCTGCAGTAGCTACAAAGGCTCTGTAGGAGGCAACAAATACGTATCAGATGGTCCTATCCCTGCCATCATGCCAAGCCTCCAAGGGCGTTAGATGGGACCCATACGGGCTCTAAACAGGTCCCATACAGGAATATGGGCCCTACCTAGGCTCCATGTGGGTATGCTGACAGGAAATGCATATCTGTTCTGTCCGCTCAATGGCAAGATAAACAATGTTACTCAACCTTCCATCCTTCCCTAGTCCACAACGAATCAGACAGAAAATATCAAAGGATATCCATACTCACTGGCACTCGTTTCCAACTTCGTCGGCAGATCGCATCTGCACCGGCGCAATTTCCTCGACGTGCTCGTCATAATTACGGAAGCATTTGGTAACTTTTTCGTCAAAATTATTGACCAAATCTTCCAGAGACCCGGAGAACGTTTCGTTGAACGACGTCTCAGCCCCGCAATGACTTCCAGGACCGCTGCCCTCTTCCGACGAATTTCTTGTGCTCTGTAAGAAATTCGTCTGTCTTCTTCTTCCCAAGTCCTCGTTACAGTTTTCGATATCGCCGAGCGCTTGCAAGTCATGAAATTCGTTCCATTCTTCGCCGTCAAAATTTGCCAACGGAGCCTCGAACTGCAGCTCTGCCATCTTGCCTCCTTCGACTTAGCTCCTCCTAGACGGACTGCAGCAGCGGCGTCTGCATCCCGATGCTGACTGATTCAACAAAGCTTTCCACAGGCCACAGCGCCTGCAACTAGCCCAGACATATATTTACAGTAGACTGGATGAATGTGTTCGCGAAGGATGAATGAAAGAACGCATTTTAATTCAGAGGGGCGGCATAATAAATAAAAGTCGACAGAAAAGTTTAGGGCCTACTGAAAAGGCGATCCTCGTCAAAGTGAGCTACTGAACCGAGACTATAGCGGCGTCATCGCCTTTGTTAAGATTGCATCAATGTTAAAAATTAAATTAGCTTATTATATGTGGCCTAGCACGTAGTTTATTTAAATAAAATATACTAGATTATTTTCGAATACAGGCTCTGCCAGCATGCCGACATAGAACCACGTGTAGGCCTACGTAAGACCACATACTGTGGTAAGACCCATGTTCCCAGGGGCGTAACTTTAGCCTAAAAAGTGGGGGGTACCGATACCTATCTCTAAAATGTGGGGGTACCAATTTCTTCTCAACTTTCGTTTTTCGCATGATAACCATTTTGAACATATTCCCTGCCAGGATTCTCATTAATTTAGGCTCTCGATTTACCTGTGTATCTAAGTACTTTCGTTCTTTTGGCGGAAATTGCGTTCTCTGGGAAGGCACAATAATAAAATATTGATTGGTATTGTTTAAAAAGTGGGGGGTACAGTACCCCCCAGTCCAAAAAGTGGGGGTACGGTTACCCCTCGTACCCCCCACAAATTACGCCTATGCATGTTCCCATGTGGGAACCACGTGAAATACATGTGGGCCCGTCTAATGCCCATGGGAATGCTGGCAGAGGGTCCTACAAAAGATAGCATATTATTCCTATTAAGTAAGCTTAAGCACTTCTTTAGAAAAAATTACTGACACTGTTAGGGAAAGATTCAACTTTGGGTTATGTTACCGAAAAGTTTGAATGGATTTGGAAGATGATGATGATTCACCAGCTAAACGCCGTAAACCTGTAGGCCTATAATCCCTATATATAGGTATATGCTAGATCAATTCATTGAAAAATGAGCAGGTTGAGGCCGCATACGGTCGCTATAGAAAAAGTGTACATTTACATTTATGCTACCGTATATCCGTAATCCGATAATCGTAAACTCCAAATTTCTAAAGACGCTACTCTAAAGCTAAGGGCAAGACAACAAAGGCCGTTAACATCGGTAGACAATTTAATTGAGCAGTTATAATTTTATATATATATATATATTATAATATATATATATATATATATATAAGGTGACGCATATAATGTATTATGTATGTATATGTATTATATACTGAGAGGCCTACTCAACGATTCATTGAGTTGCATAATTATTTACGTCTGGCTATACTGTGCGATGAAGCACCTACGCTAGCGTAATTTGAAGCCAAGGTAGAGGGCAGAGCGTGACGTATTTTCACGCACGTAAAGCCAAGGACGCTTTATGATGTTGATTTATGACCCATCCTAATTCTTGAGCAAGCAGTGGTTCTTTGGAATATTGCATCTTGACTGGTAAGGATCAGAGTTCGTAATGATCAAACGATGTATATTTCGCTGCAAGTCTGCAGCACCAACGATTTGGCTAGCGCCCTACAAAAAGGTCTATGTAATTATAAGGTAACAATTACACGCACTTAAACGCAGGTAAAGCTATACACAATTAAACATCGAAACAGCCCAACCTCAGCTGTTGGGCTGTGTCGAACCATTGAGGCATATAATAAACACATTGGTTCGGACTCAATATTATATTTACAGAGACCGTGATCGAATTCTTTTGAAATCGACAAGCTATGGATTTCAGAAGGTGTGGCTTAATCGTAAATCTAAATCGCAAACTTCGAATCTCTAAAGCGCTACTCAAAAGCTAAGCGCAGGGCACTGGCTTGATCACGAGCGCTGCGTCGAATCAGAGTTGTCACGCTAAGAACAAACTATACTGTTGCCAGAAAGCCGTGGAGATAAAGAGACTGAAATTTGTTCACAGTGTTTAAATAAAAAATTTATTATGAAGCAGGAGTAATAAACAGGCTAGTGAATGGGCTGTTTTACGTTGCCTAAGTTTTGTCCACGTCAGACCCAAAATACGTAATGCTCAAACCATAGTTCATATATTAAGTTAGTTAGAAAGTAAGTAAGTAAGTAAGTAAGTAAGTAAGTAAGTAAGTAAGTAAGTAAGTAAGTAAGTAAGTAAGTAAGTAAGTAAGTAAGTGTACTTTATCATTTAAACCAGTATTGCACCTGATGCGATTCACTCTCACCATAACAATGCGCATGCGCGTTAGGTGAGTACACCTCTGCCATTTCAATAGTAGAAGATGGCGGCGATCGCGTTTTGGAGAGTTTCGAGAAAGATTTTGCCTCCTTGCCGGAACATTAGTTCTAAGGTATTTTTTGTAACAGTAAGATTCGTTGATTCAATATTATCGGCAGTTTTAATCCTGCTGAAGTTTTAGTGCATTGCATGGTTTTAACTGGCTTCTTGTGTAGGGTATGTGTCCTTTGCGTCGACATTGACATTGGCAATTACACCATGAGGCTGTTAAATTTTGATTTACCTTCCGCTGCTATTTAACGTAAACCAAGTGAGCACAAAACTATTCGTGATCTTACGTAATTAATACTTTGACCTGACACTTGGCGAGTATAATTCAGTGAAAGATTAGCAGGGTCGAGGACATACGATCGCTAGAGAAAACCGCGTACGTTTGATTAACATTTATTGGCTGTAAGAATGCACATAAGTTGGAAATGATGTCCACCGAAGTTTGACATTTCGACTTATGTCCGTTTCACTTTACGGACCAGGAATTCAGTGGAAGCCGTAGGATTTGCTTGACTGATTGCATGTAAACATGTATAATTTGTGTATTTATGTATGTGTGTATGTACGGATGTGTCAGGGCATGTATTGCCTCTTAAGAACCTCTCAAAGCAATTGTGGCTCGCATTTATTTGAGCTTGAATAAAGTAACTAAGTTCTGATCTTATTTACAACATTACATTTTCATTTATTTGCAATATTTTGCAGCTTCATGTGTAGGGTTGAAATATGAATAATTCTTATTCTTGCATTGTTGGGTGTGTGTTTCCAGGGTCCCGAAACTTTGAAAGCCGAATCCCTAAACGAATTTCGGCCAGATCCCCGAAATTTAAATCGTCATTAACAAGCCTAATTAGGATACGCATACGTGGCCTTTAAGATGCATTTATAAAGGCTGCGCTCGGTCTAAATCATGTATCGGAGTTCAAATAGTTCTCGGGATTCCCCCGCTTTCTATGAAACTGTTTTCGGGAAATCGGGCAGTTGTGTATTTTCAGTGTATTCGGGTTTCGGGGATTCGGGTCAACCCCATGTTTGCGTGCATGTGTATGCACATCGGCACATGAATTCATGTTTGGAAGTGTTTCATACCGAGTCTCATTTGACATGATGATTGGTGCTGTTATCATTATACTTAAAGCACATTTTAAGTACTGAATCAGGCTCTTTTGTTTGAACAGTGTTCTTGACATTCTTGTGAAATTGAATAACTTTTAACAACAATACTGTATTGACTGGATTGTGTGTTCACCCATACACCTATATTGGCTAAATGAGTTTGTGGTCTTGTCTCCTTCTGGTGTTTGTAGTTTTGGCTAAATGTTATGTTGCAGTCAAGGACCTTGCTGTCAACTGGTGTAGCAAACCGACAGTTTTCATGCTATGTCTTATGCGGTCATCATTCGAACGATCCGTCTTTCACACATCTTAAGTAATGAATCTTTTATTAAGATTGTTATAATTAATATTTTTTAACTGAATGTTTTCTCAGCTATATAGATTTTGGCAATTGAAGGTAATTTGGAATGAGCTGTCCTGTTGGCCTAGGTTTTTATAAGTACTTGTAGTCTGGAATTTTATGACTTAATAGGCTGTCCGACTTTGTATGGATTTATTTTAATACTATTCTCATTTCTAACCATGCAAAATCATTTGGAAGATTATCATTTACAAATTTATTTACTTTACATCTATCTTTACTGGAAATCTTTTTTCTGAAATCCTTGTTTTTATGAAGTGTTGGGGGATTATATGGTTATTTGTATTGTTTTATATAAACTTATTTAATACTAGCTGGATTACCCGGCGTTGCCCGGGGTTATAAGTTTCACACCACCACCACCACCACCACCACCACCAACAACAACAACAACAACGACTGCTTGGCAATCTTGGCAGTCGCCCTCTGGCGGCGACTGCTTGGCAATCTTGGAGGCCCTTGTGGCGTCTGGCGACCTGTGGCGGAGACTGCTTCGAAAGTCTTGTAGACGCCTTCTGGCATCTAGCAACCTCTGCCGTGGAGTGACTGCTTCGCAGTCGACCTCTGGCGGCGACTGCTTCACAGTCTTGGAGGCCCTTGTGGCGTCTGGCGACCTGTGGGGGAGACTGCTTCGCAGTCTTGTAGACGCCTTCTGGCGTACAGCGGAGACTGCTTCGCAGTCTTGTATACGCCTTCTGGCATCTAGCGACCTCTGCCGTGAAGTGACTGCTTCGCAGTCGCCCTCTGGCGGCGACTGCTTCGCAGTCTTGGAGGCCCTTGTGACGTCTGGCGACCTGTGGGGGAGACTGCTTCGCAGTCTCCCGTGGACTGACTGCTTCGCAGTCGAAGAGGGTGAACCGGGCGTTGGCGTGTTAAAGAAAACGCCAGAAATCTAGCCCTCACTGCCGGTCTGTAGTCGACCTCGCCCTTAGTAGAGCAGACTGGTTGTTTGATATACTGTAAATAATTTAGATCTTTGTCTTTGAACATACATGTGTTAAAATTTTGCTGTAAAACGATGAATATACTTCGAATCGATCGTCATTATATTTTGTGCGAAAGTAAACAACTTACGCGCATTATTAGTGACGTTGGGGAATACCGGCGCCATAAATAGAACCGCGGTGTCGTTAAGCGGATTATTAATGACGTTGGGAATACCGGCGCCATAAATAGAACCGCTTGGCAGTGGAATAGGCGAGCTTGCGCGTTATGGACGGTCGGGTGGGTAGCGTTTTGGGGCATTTTCACCATGGTAGGGTTGAAAACGGAGGACGCGAACCCCTCCACTGGGTGTCCGAAGCCGAGGCCGACACATTAGTGAAGGTTTCGAGTGAAAAGGTGCAAAATTGTAGAAGTTAAGCCCGGTCAAACAGACAGACAGACACACACACACACAGACACACAGAAAGCTGGCTTTATTTATATAGATATTATAAACTAGAAAAAAGAGGATTAGAATGTCAAGCTGACTTTCAGAGGATGGTAATATCATCTACAGTTGTATTTTTATTTTATGATTTGGTGCACAAGTGGCTTGAGGCTTAACCAAAGGCTTTGCCTCATTCCATGTCACATTAACTGATGGTCCCCACCACACTATCTCAGAAAGTGATGATATTAATTCAGTTTGTAAACCGGTTTGTGGTAGGGAACCATTTCACAGACATCTGTTATTGTAACAAGTTGCATCTGTGCCTACCTTGATATGTACTGAACGAGAATTGAATTGAATTAGTATATTATTTCTTTCAGTTCTCTATCAGCTGGCAGATACAGCTCTCTAAGTGGCTTGCGAAGGCTTCATCTCTCGTGTCGGCTGTGTATGTGCACATTTTTCTTTCTTTCTGTACATAATTGATCCAAATGGTTATGGAATGGACTGATGATTTGCTGAAATGTAGACCAACATTTATGATGTGTGACCTGCAGACTTATCTTAAGCTAAAACATTTCCAAGTTTTTTAGTATTGTAGCTCGTGTGAAACAGAGTTGGCTAAATTTCATGATCTTAGCGTGCAGTTTTTGAAATCGTGTTAACGGCTTTATTACACGTTACTATAACTGATTAATAAATTCTTTTCAGATTCCGTGACTTGTTTGTTTTTTTAATTGCTCCACCAGGTGATGAGGTGAAGGTTGTAAGCACACCTCCATTTGCAGATTCGATCACAGAAGGAGATGTCCAATGGTCGAAGGGTTAGGCGCTTAAATTTACCTATTCTAGCTTATATGTTGTATATTGTATTTTGTTGCTAATTTGTTGACAATATTTACTTAATTTTTTGAAAGTTTTGTTGGGTGGAAGTATCCTGTGCAATCCTAGCAAGAAACAAGCCATTGAGTTATAGGCCAGCCAAATCTGGGATTGGTTGTACCAGAAAGCAGTTTGTTGATTTGTTATAGAAACACATTAGTTAATGCTTGAAAAAGTTTATTGGTAGGAACACTAGCTTAGTCAAATAACTAATCTGCTTTATTGGCTCACTCTTCTCTTTGAAAGTTTTTCAGACTTTCTTACAGTGTTCTGCTTTCTACTTCTGTGGCTGCTTTATTAGCAATGGTCTGTACAATCTAACGTCAAGAAGCAATTGAATACGATAGGTTAGTCAATTCTTAAGCCAAAAGATTCCCAACTTTGTATTGCAGTAATTAGGAATCTGCATCTGATTTTGGAATCTGTGAGAGATTGTAGAACATGAATAACAAAGAGGAAGTTTTATGGATTAACTTGAAAGATATTGACAGCAAATATCCTATTATGATGCGTTTGAGAACTGTTGTTGAGAGAAGCATTGTAACTTTATCGTTGACTGTAGTTATGTGAAATAATTCACCAGATGTAGCTAAAGTGTAACTGAATCATTTTTGTTATTTCAGCTGTGGGCGACTTCGTTAAGGAAGATGATGTTGTCTGTGAAATTGAAACAGACAAGGTTTGTATGTTAGTTGTTCATGATAATTTTCCATAGTGTATGTGAGCATAGTCTACCAAGCCTTTCTGTTATCATCCAGGTTTATTGACTGTCAAACTTACAGTTGGTTAGTTCAATGTAGTGTTGGAAGTTCTTTGCTTTATTTTGACTTTTGTTTTTTAGTACATTCTGCTGACTTACCTTCCAAGTTTCTACCACTTTATGTGTCTGTTTTCTTTAATTCTTTATTAAATGCTTTTAGACGTCAATACCCGTGCCGTCACCTGGCGCAGGTGTGATTGAGGAGCTTCTGATTGCGGATGGTGGCAAAGTCAACCCTGGGCAGCAACTGTTCAAACTTCGACTCACTGGTAGTTTTCTTTATTAGAACTTATTATGCGTGCTTTTGTGACAGGTCTAACACTGCACTTTAACAAGTTTTGCTTTAGTACAACTATTATATTCCAGCCTTTTCTGTGTGCAGTTACTTTAGTTACGTGACGCTCTTCCATTAGTTGGTTACTCAGTTAAAGAATAATCTCAATTTATGAAATGATTAACAGAAAATGTTATGAAACTTTTGCTTTTGGGGTTCAGTTATTCAATATATGTGTAAAAAAATCATGTGTGGCCATTGTCCATGGTTCATTTAGTACAGTCATACAGTCCAGTAAGTACATTTAGTGGCGGGGCAAGGGATAAAGGTGAGGGGCATTTTGCCAAACTTATGTGCAGATTCAGACTAGTAATAATTATAGTAGCTTCAAAAATACTAAGAACCTAATGTCTGAAATGCAGTTGAAGTTGGGTTTAAAAGATACGAGTATGATATTTGACAGGTGCAGCTCCTGCTGGAGCACCTGCTGCTAAGGCTGCGGCTCCTGCGGCCACTCCTTCACCTGCAGCAGCCACTCCTGCACCACCTGCAGCAGAAACTCCTGCACCACCTCCAGCAGCTGAAGCGGAAGCCAAGGCATCTGGGGAAATTCCTACTCGTCCTCCTCCTGCTCCTCCTCTTCCAACAAAACCCGTGTCTACCACACCAACTGCAACCGTAAAACCAAAAGCAGCCGAAGTTTCGAAGCCTGGTGCAGCAGCTGGAGGAGCACCTCCTGTTGGAGCTAGAACTGAGCAACGAGTATGTACTTCTGTTACAGATGTGCAGCAGTTTTGTTATTTGTCACTCTGCAGCACTTGTACAGTCTAATAGAGTTTGCACTTTGTCTCTGTACAGTGCCCATACAACGAAGGCTCAGCTATGCAAAGTCACTGTCATAAGGCAGGTACTTGACCTATCAACCAACCTGCTACACTTGATTCTTACCTTTTTTACTCTCTTATCTTGCCTTTACTTTAATTCTAGATATATTTAGCTCCAAGGTAACAGTGTTGTGTCAGTTTTTTATGGCTATATGTAACTTAAAAAATTAGTATCTCGGTCAAATGTTGAGATATTCTGGTTAAATTTTCACTATTATTCCTAATTTTGCATGTAGTTTATGTAAAAAATTTCAGAAAAATCCAAAGGGTGTGGTGGCAAATTGTTATTTTACTGGTTCATTTGACGTGGAATGACCCTGTTTTAGTATATGGTGATTTTATGAAAGCGCAACCATGTGAACAAATAGGACACAGTGACACACAAATGAAATAGTCTTTAAGAAGTTGTTTGGTTGTTAAAGTGCCATTGAATATCTATGTGCTTTGTGCTTAGAAAGATCTAGCACTTCAAGATATCCTCCCGTAGAGGGATGCTTGTTGAACCTTTGCTTGTATGCGTGCAACAAATTACTACCCTTACGTATCGAGAGAGTGATCCCTTTGTTTTCTTTTCTCTGTGTGTTTGTACACACATGATTTTATATCCAGTGGTTATTTCGTCCGTGCAGGTAAAAATGAACCGAATGCGGCTCAGAATTGCACACAGGCTGAAGGATGCTCAGAACACATGTGCCATGCTCACTACGTTCAATGAAATCGACATGAGGTAGACTTGTTATAATAGTCTTTGCTAGATTACGATTACTGAACATAAAGTGACTATACCATACTTCTACCAACAGACTAATTAAGAATGAATGCACAGCCATTCTAAACTGTATTGCTTGGAAGAACAACAAAAGAGCAGTCACAAGCTAGCGTGAGAGGAAGCGATGGGTGTGAAGTGTTAGTGACTGCTGACTACTTTCCTAGCCTTTGCATTTGGCAATGTGTGGCCATCTGATCTTCTCAATGTACAGTCAGTATACACACGGCTGAGTTTGCTAGTGGACACAAGTAGAGTCCGATTCGTGACAAATTTCTGCCGTGGCATCAATTGAACCTCTGACCTCCTGATTGACAGACTAGCATGCTATGCAGTAGACTATCACAGACCTCTGAATTGTATTGCTTAACCTACTGATTAATTATCAGACCATCTTAGAATCTTTTGAAGATCACAGCTCAACATAGTTAGTATTTCAAATACCTAATTCGATTAGAAAACCTGTCCATTTAACCAATTTGACCAATTTAGGGTTTAAGGCATGATTAACTTAAATACAGAGCTTTACATATATGCTGAATATGAAAAATGAGACTTACTATTTGTGAATTTTGCCTACAGCAATGTAAAAGAAATGAGGGAAAAGTTTGGTGATGCATTCGTTAAGAAACATGGACTGAAACTTGGTTTCATGTCACCGTTCATCAAGGCTTCTGCTTTTGCACTTCGAGATCAGCCAGTCGTTAATGCTGTCATTGATGACAACGAAATAGTCTATCGGGATTACGTTGACATATCAGTGGCTGTTGCTACTCCAAAGGTTAGTCCACAGCATTTTTTCTGATATATGAAACAGTAGCTTTTTATTACCAGCATATCTAGAACAGTATTCTACTCCAGAATGAATTTGCTTCTGAAGCTTGCAGCTAAGTGAAAAACCTTTCTCTAGCTGTCCTTATTGATCTTGCAGGGGTGGGTTAAAGTAGACGGGTCAAAAATGGCCAGATTTATTTGTCTTTGTACTTCTTGGTGAGAAATAGGAATGAATCTGTTTGGCACTTTTTATTCAAATGACTTACATCAGTTTTGTGTTTAATCACTTGACTGATTCGTATAAAATTTTGCTTCTTAGTTGAAGGGCACTTGCAAAAGACACACTAAGTCAGAACTGGCAATCTATCACCGTTCATGTGTATTGTGAAGATTGATTTGTATACAGAGTAAAATTCATGTATGACAGTGCTATTTTTGGTTGGAGCGTAATGTTACTGTCTTAAATTTCATCTCATGATAAGATTTAATATTTTGCTTTTTTCGTTAAATGTCATTCAGGGACTGGTTGTGCCTGTTGTACGAAATGTAGAGACAATGAGCTGTGCAGACATTGAAAGGACACTGAATGAGCTTGGGGAGAAGGTATACTTGACGTTTAAAGAAATGTAATTTCTGTGGTGTTGTAGCTGGAGGCCTTTTAGTCCACATTTTACTTCAGAAATTAACTACACTGTCCCAATCACAAAAGAAACTAGCTCTTTTGGAAACTCGTGAATGTTATTGTTTTTTGCACTTGCACACTAATTAGTTAGTTTCATTTGAATTAAAACATTGGATGTTTGAGCTTATGTTTACAGAACAGCAGTTAAAGCTATGTCATCCAAGTTACACAGCATATTGTAAGCGGGTAGCCCGGTTTGCGGGACAAATTTCCCTCTCTTGGTTTGACCCTTTGACACATACATAGATTTGATATTTATGGTTATGAATACTTAATTGCCACTGATGCTCTATGAAATTTGAGCTGTGGCAGAGTTATCATTCTAAATGCATAATAAGACACCACTGTGTTGCTTTTGTTCATGCTTTCACTGACCAACAACATTAGCAGTTACGTCGGTTCTAGTGTTGATGTTTTTTGCATTTAAAGGCAAAGAAAGGCGACCTTGCGATCGAGGACATGGACGGAGGTACTTTCACTATTAGCAACGGTGGAGTGTTTGGTTCTCTAATGGGAACACCGATCATTAATCCACCTCAGTCTGCCATTCTTGGAATGCATGGAATATTTGATCGCCCAATCGCTGTCAAAGGAGAGGTATGTTCAGCTTTCAAGGCCCGACTTTACAAGTTTGTAAATATTCCGTAAATTGTAAGATGCTTTTCATTAAGATGAGTTAGTATTCATGATGTTGTATACAAATTCTTGCCATGTTTGTCGATATGTATATATTCAATTCTGAAAGTTCTTTTACATGACGATGATGATGAAATTTATCCTTTATCATTGCAGTCAAAGGGGTTTTGTCATTTCTTCATAAACGCTTTGTATGGTCTCTCTTTGAATTTGTTAAACTTGTAGTTTTCTAGTTACACGTAAATCAGCATTTTGTGTATGTATGTATGTATGTATGTATCAAGACACTTGATGCATTACATTTAATACATTGTGCATTTTAAATAGCTAAAAAGGCCGACACTCTGCAATAAATACTGTGGCTAGGCTTAGTATAGAAACAGTTATAACAACAGCATATGCGGTGTATTAGGGCATATGTGGTGTTTTTAGTTTTACTGACTTGCACTGTATCACTGGCGTAAACTTGTCCAAAATATTGGGGGAAGGGCATTTGGCTATTTATTCTACACTTGTTGCATTAAATGTACAGTCCATCTCAATTATTGGGGGCACGTGCCTCGGCTGCCCCCCAGAGTCTACGCTTATGCACTGTATAATTCTTCGTATAATAATAATAATAATAGTGATGGAAATGATTGAACATGAAGATGTTGCATCTTACAATTGCACAGGTGAAGATTCGCCCAATGATGTTCGTGGCACTGACCTATGATCATCGTCTGATTGATGGTAGAGAGGCCGTGACTTTCTTGCGCAAAATCAAAGCAGCAATCGAAGACCCAAGAGTCATCCTGCTTGATCTGTAGGCGTTAAGAAAGTAGAAGAAGCACTGCTTTCTACATTCAAGTTGTAGCATGTACGAACAAGCTTTAGTGTTGTTTTGACTTTGTTCTTAGTACTTTCAAAGAAAAGATGTGTACTGTAGACTCTTTCTAGGAATCAGGCAGGTGAATTATTGTTCAGGAATGTTTGAAGAATGTTTGTAAAGGCTGTCGGCAATATTCCAAGGAAAAGCGAGGAAGGGGAGGTTGTGCAGTCTGGTAAAAATTTAGGTCCATTTCGGGCTTTGATTTCATTGCTAAGCCTGCAGCTAACAGTATGCATACAATATTGATCTGTGTTTTATCATGGAGTTTCTTACTGCCTGTAGTAGGTGTTACATGTGCTTGTTAAGTACTTGTATGCCTGGCACAATGACTTGAATCCTTCTACATCTGCATATTTGCAATAGACATCTAATGCATTTATTGCGTGTTGATCAGGAATGCTGATAGACCATTTAAGTGCAGTATTTCTCTTGCAGTGTGGCCCTGAATTCTAACCCTAAATATGTTGCACTTGGTTAACAATTTACCTCAATTAATATGACAGATTTTATGCAGATTTTTACTGCACCTAATTTCTCTAATGATGTAACTTTGTGAACTTGCATTAGCTGAATTGTGCACCTTTCTTTGAAACTTAACATTGTGGTAGATTTGATAGGATTTCTTTCAATTTTGGTTTGTTTGGTTCTTGTCTTTCTAACAATTGATTTAGTTCTTCTGGTAAATTCAGAAAACTAATATGTTGATTTCACTGTTCATAATTATGCTGCTAAAGGTTAACAAGTCATTGTACGAGTTTGGATAGCATTTCCTCTTAAATTGGCCTACAATGAAGGCCACAGCTTTTCTTAAAAATTTAAAAAGAAACACTTGTTTTAAACAGTTTGAAAATTCTAGTTCAGTAGTGTTCACATGGCTCACCATAACACCACATGCAGCCTAAAACTTTATGCTTTGAGAAGTACTTACTTAGTGATATTAACCAATTTGATTGCAAAATTAAACTTACACCAGGTGGTGGCATGGTGAGTATGATTGTCATTTCTTTCTTAATATTTTTCGATTGTCCAAGTCTCGTACGCTAATGTTGTCAGAGTTTTGCTTGACCCTTAAGTGTTATTTCTTGCCAAAACTTTGTTTTACTTTCATTTTTTTAAAGAGACTCAGATTTTGTTGCTTATTTTTGGTTACCTCTTACTCTTGTCTTGATAATGAAATGGACTGTCTGAGTGGGTGTGTACTTGTATTGGACATGTGATTGCTAGCTTGTCAAAAAATAGCATCATGTCTGTGACAGTGGATAGTTGACAAGCATGGTTTGGGAAGGTATGTTTGTGGCTGTTTTGAATTGCAGAATTTGGGGCGACATTTAGCACTAAATTTAACATTGGATGGTGTTTAAAACTTTGATTCAGGTAATTTTAAGTTGATCAAAGATTTAAATTGTTGCAAGAGGGATATCATTCTGATTTATACGGGAAAAGTAAGGCTTTCATTTTGAGAGTGAGAGTGGTTTGATATGCATTCCAGTCGTAAAACACTAAATTTTACTAGAGTTGGTGTTTTACTAGAGCTATCAGGGTGTGTGAAATAAATATATGAAAGTAGAACTTGATTGCTAATTTTTGAAGTGGAAATTCCATTGATGCAATGTGTACTAAATTACTTTGAAGTAGAACTAAACTATTCTTATTACTTAAGTACGTGGTAAGTATTGAAGTATATAGTGAATTATTGGCTGTTTGAGCTGATGCAATCCTTCGTTCACTTTACAGTTTTGAAAGAAAGATGTGAAGTAGACTGAATTAAAAGTTTTTAAAGTGGAAATACACTTGAATGTGAAAGTAGAAAACATTTATACTTGCAAAAATTCCTGTGAACATGATTTGACAAAATGATCTTTGCCAGCACTTGCAACTGGTCCAGATACTTGACAAATAGTTAGTAGTCGAAGCTTGGTATGTCTAGCGTTTTAAAAGTAACAAGAATTCTATTTAAACATGTGTTGCTGTAGTTCAATTTAAAGAGCGTTTTACATTGGAAAAATACTTGCTGTTAACCTTGCTTGTGGCTTTGGTAATTACAGATTAATCTGTTTGTAATAGATCTGATGTTGTTTACCATAGGTAGAATTTATGTTTATCATACAATTCTACAAAAATCCATTTGGTTTCTACAGACTGTTGTTTGCTTTGTGTTGTGTGTTTAGAACGTTCCTTTAAATTTTCGTGAAGGAACAGTTTTAGCTTCTGATAATCTTGCTCATTAAGATGCACAAAATGCCTTATGGTCTTTTAATTATATGAATATTATAATATAATAAAGATTTGAATGAATAAGAAAGGCACTGAGGTGAATTGTCAGGAAGTATTTCAGAATCGACGTTATAAACAATTTGAGAATTGGACTTAAGAATTTACCAGTATACATGTACATGCAAGTAGTTTTGAAGCTTTTGTTGATTAATCTTAAGCGATATTTTATGCCTGTTGTATCCATTCTTGGTGTGTGGTTAGTGCGACTGACGTGCACTGCAGATTGTGATTTGTTGCAGTACCGATTGTTCAATTCATTAATGAAACGTGCAAAAGCGTGTTCTTCCTCAGCATTTTATAACGCACTTCTCATCCATATTCCTACATTTAATTTCTTGGCCTAAACACTGCTAGCTAACACTATCTACAGCATTGCTGGATCAAAAGCGTGTTCTTCCTCAGCATTTTATAACGCACTTCTCATCCATATTCCTACATTTAATTTCTTGGCCTAAACACTGCTAGCTAACACTATCTACAGCATTGCTGGATCACATACTCTTGATATATAGAAATGAATTTACATTAAATGCAAGTTTTCAAATTACAGCGGCTTCAATCTGTGACTTACCGGTGTGACATTAAATACTAACTATGATTTTCAGTGGTTGGCAAATGTCATATTTTATTTTAAATGGCTATTAAAGGTTTTTCTGTAATTAATACGAGTATCTGCAGTACTGCATTCTATGGAAGTAACTCAGCCAGTTTGAAATACTTTAAAAATTAGTCACTCAACCAATTTAATACTTCAAAAATTAGTCATAAACCTCAATGTTAATAAATTAGCACGAGTATTGCTTTAGTGGAGTTAACAGTTAAAGTGCTACAGCTGCAGTTTTATAGGCAACAGGTTTATGCTTGTAAATTAACAGTTATATTAAGGCGTAATAGTTAAACCGACTCCCTTTTGTAGTGATTATTTACGAATAGTTGCAGTTAGTCTCCTGCATAATTCTCTTTTGGTTTAGCAGTTCTTACGTTTCCATGTGGATTGTTTGCTCAGTCTTGTTATGAAGTGGTTCCTTTGTTTATGCATTCTTCTTAAGATTTGTGAATGTGTGTGGTTCGTCCCGCAGTTCTGCTTGATGTGACCAACACCCTTGTGGGTGTGGTTCATTTATTTGTGTTGAGTAACAGGTTTGATAGCTTTCAGTTTAGAGTCCTCTTAAAATACTACACTTACAGTTTAGCAATTATACTGCACCACATGAACAGCAGCATGTAATATTGTTGCCATGATCATGTATAAACAAGCCTTCTTATCGGACTCTGGTCTGGTGTCGTGTGTACGCAGTTTTAAACAGTTTGGCTGTAATTGCTAGTAAGCGTTAGTGCCAGAATCATACATACTTTGGCTCATGATCATATTTTTCCTGACTGTGTCAATGAGGCAGTTTCTTGTATGGCACTGAACATGATCTCCAGTTCTTGTTATTTTTATTATTCGTATTATTATTATTATTTTAAGCATTTTATGTTCACAGCCTTTACAGCCTAGGTTGTCACAGACTTGGCCAGTCACATGGATATGTTTCAAGGAATATTGTTGTTTTAAGTCCTATTCTGAATCATCGTAGCCTGATCCAGCAACAGCGAAACTCGAGCCAAATCACTAGTTCTCATTGCCTTAATATACAGGTTGCTGTGAGTTTCCGAATGCAGATTCATTGTGGATTGGACGAGCATGGATGGATTTAATTGCCCACACAGTTGAAACTGAGATTGTCGGTAGCATATTTAGTTAAATTTGAATATCTTGGACTCTAGTTGTTGCAGTTGTGCTTTTCAGTACATCGTGGCATATGTACTTGCTTGCTTGTGTGTATTGTGTAGGGTGAAATGTCATGTTACAGTTTCAGAACCCGATATACTCTAGTAAACTTCAGTAACACTGTTATGCATTTATTAACGCCTTGATTGTCACTAACAGGAATCTTGTAATAAATCGGTTTAAACTACAGATTCTGTTTTATTTCCAGATTTGTATCTGATAAGCTTTCTTCATCATCAGGTCTACGGGTCTGGTTCACGAATGATGCAGACACATTTCAATTTTGTTTCAGTGTGCTCTGGTTTTGCAGATGTATTGCAAAAATAACAGAACTGGGTTTTGTGGGCGATACTGAATGGTGCATTTAAGGAAAATGCAGTTGGGAAACAACTTCCAAAACTTTCTATTTAGGCAAAATTCATATAGGAACATGTATAGTATCTGGTGTAAATATTTATTATGATTATCGTGCAAATGCTGATCAGTAGGATTTTGGTGTTGTAGTTTGCTTGCTTCACTGTTCTATACAGTACTGTAACTCTGCTAAGTTTCCTTTAGTAGTACATGTACTGTGTATTAATCTCGCCCAATAAATATTTCACAACTCGGTGTTTTTAAGACAGAGTACTTAGTGAATGTTCCTATATACGTACAGTACAATGTAACTGTAATTGGACATCGTCGTTGCGAGGTTCAGAATGCACTTTGAAGTCGGGCAACCATTAAGAGCCGTTGGAGGAGGTAGGTTTTCGGTTTAGAATGAAGACCGTCTTGCTAAGAGAGTTGTGAACATAGGAGGTAGAAAGTTCCAGCTGGAGGGACATGCAACAGTGATTGAACTCCGGGCTAGGACAAGATTTGTACCAGGAACAATATAATCCAGGAACAATATAATTTCCAGCAGATGCTGATTGAAGAAAGGAGTGGCCTTTAACAGAGTTGCAGGGTGTGACCATGGAAGATAAGTAGGATGGCAGATGATCTGCATGTGCTCTGTTCATGAGGATTGCCAGCTTGAAACACGTACATGTACATTCAGACAAGAAGCCAGTGTAGAAAATAAAGAGCAGGTGTATGATCTTGGTACAAGAGGACAGTCTTGCTGCCTGATGCATGGTTAGAGGCAGCAGTGTGCATTTATGGAGACTGTATAGCGTTGACAAAAATCAAGTCGTGTCAAAATAAGACGCTGTATCTATGTTTTCAGTGATGCTGAATCCAGAGTAGAGCAGAGCTATTTGATTTTTTGTAGGTGAAACAAGCAGGCTCAAGAAATGGCAGCCATTTAAATTTTCAAGATCCTGAACAGAAGATGATGGAGGAGTAGAGAGGAGGAAGTAGAGAGATCCAGCATACTCCTGGATCTTAGAGGAAAAATAATACCAGATGAGCTTGGATTTGTCAGGGTTAAGTGTGAGGCATATAGACGGACTCCATAGCATGATGTCATCAATGCAGGGAAGAAGGGTCTTTGTAGCATCTGCAACTTCATTTAGTCACAGATGTACATAGAGTTAGGTATCGACAGCGTAGAGGTAGATTCAATATCATGACGAGAGGCAATGGCTGATAGTGCAGAGGTTTAGAAGATGAACAGCAGGAGGGGTGTCCTAGGACATATATATATGTATATATATATATACATATATATACATGTATTAAATGGATCAATGACTGAGCCTTGCAGCAAGCCATTAGCAACCTGGTCAACTGTGTCTGTTGAAGGAACAAAGCGTTTTTGAAGCTTTGCTGAACAGAGTTTCATGTGTGCCAGGTTGGTAAACTTTATTTTGTCCAAATATTCTGACTGCTCTGTCAATTACAATCACATAAGCCATTAGCAAGATGAAGAAAAGCGAATTTCAGCGTATTTTGAGTAGAAATGCTTTCACATATGTATACATCTCCAGTTACTATTTGTTAATAATTTGGCTACACCATAGGATTTATACACATAAGCGCAGAAGAGGATGCGATTAATGATGAACAATTTAAGGATGTTGATAGGAAGAGCAACAAGCAGTAAGCTATACATGCAGTATAATATAATATTGGCTGCTATATATATGACCTACACTATACATAATATTATATTCATATTTTCTACCTTTAAATTTATATAAAATTATATTTTCATTTAATGTACAATACATAGAAGGCCATCTGTTACAGAAAGGAATTATCGTCTTTGTCCATAAAATTTATCCTGGTGACGTTAATCTGTGCGATTATAGGATAAGCACATTTTTCAACCAAGCGCAGACGGTTCGTTTTGAAGGCCGCTGTTTTATGTTACCGTCTGTATCCTAATATGACTCCTCCACGTGCGATCTGTATTTACGCAGGAGCTGGATTGCACCTGTTCCCTGGCGGCGACTGTGTCGACTACTGCAGCTGGAGATAATCCGCGACGAAGAGGCGGAAAATCCTTGCGAAATTGTTGATGGCTGGATAGCTGAGTGCTTCTTCGTTGTCGGATGCCTTGTGCCAGACTTTAGGAAACGGATATGGGATCAGGTGCAAGATGGAAACGTCTACAATGACAGTTGAAGCCAGTGGCGGCGATCTTGTTTGACAGGTGGGGGCACTTTAGAAATGATCTGGTCAAAAAAAGAATTTTGACCTGAACTGGTCAAAAAAGAGGTCAAAAAGTTTTTTCGTGCTCACACGCGATAAAATTCATTCTAACCTTTTTTGGTGTTTCTTCAAAATTGGGGGGGGGGAACAAATGTATGGTGTGTCCCCCCACTCTAAAAGGTTGGGGGTCTTGTCCCCCTCAACCCCCTCCGGGATCGCCGCCCATAGTTGAAGCGTCACCGCATTTAACTTAGCCTAACTGATTATATCGCCGCTGATGTAGGTACAAGATGATTAGATGAACACGAATCGGTGGAGTTTTCGTTACGATAACATATATGGGGCTTGATTAACTAACAGGGACGTATCTAGCGTTGGGCTTGGGGGGCTTAAGCCCCCCCCCCAAACGAAGTTGAAGCCCCCCAAACAAGTCAAGCCGTTGTATGCTTACGGCTAAAATTCGTATGAACACTATATAAATGCTGCCATGTTCAAGGCTTAAGCCCCCCCAAACGAAAAAGGCTAGTTACGTGCCTGTTAACTAATAGCATTATAGCAGGCCTATCTTTAATTAAATCGGGGTTAGTGCGTTTGTAGGCCTACTGAGTTCGGCTATAGGCCGAAATGAAATCCAGCACCCAGTTGCATATATACAAGAGACTTGGGAACTAGCAGCACAGAAGAAGACTCGTGGTTGTATCCAGGTTAGGCCTAGTACAAGAACATACCTTAAGTAATCAGAAGTACAAGAGAATTAATTACAGTCTGCGCTCAGAACCTCAGAGTCCAATTCGCCTGCGATTCAGTACGTAACCAACAAATGTCAGTTGTGAACTGAATACCGCGTTGTCTCCACTTCCAATTTTTATACCTTCTCCCTTCATTTAAACCTCCAATTTACTATTAAGCTGTATATCTCTCGACTGATCTCGATTTAGATTAATCCTTAACTAGTTCGCTTGATCGCTTTCCATACCATGCCTGAATGTTCCCTAATGTAGGCCTAGCCTACTGATTACTTTTCCGTGTCAGTCCGCTGCTACGATCCTTCTTCCTGTCTCTATCATGGGCGGCGATCTAGGGGGGGACGGGGGGGACATGTCCCCCCACCTTTAAGAGTGGGGGGACACTCCATGCATTTGTCCCCCCCCACCTTTTGAAGAAACACGAAAAAAGGCTGAGAAATGTAATTGTGTGTGAGGGTTTTTGCAGCGTTTTGGCAGACTTTGTGATCAGACGAGGTAAAAATCGAAATTTAGAGAAGTGTTCCCCAAATGACGAGAAAGAAGAAGGTTATCTGTTGGGAGATGGTGAAAAAGTGTTAACAAGAGGTGAAGGACTAAAAAAAAGGTCATCAACTTTTTTCGGAGATGAAATGGAAATTTGTTCGAGATAAAGTGGCAGAAAAATTTTTTGGGGGACAAGATTTTCCAAAACGGTCGTCGACGAGATCGTGGCCGACTTTGTCCCCCCCCCCCACCTCTCAGACAAGATCGCCGCCACTGGTCTCTATGATGCATTGTTTGTTCTTCCTGCTGTCTGCTTAAGTTCAGTGTTATTGACCCCTAAGCGGCGATGTCCATTTAAGTTCTCGTTTAATCATTTAATTCCTATTTGATGCTTAATTCCGTTCTGATGCGCTTGTCTGTCCATCTCCATCCGAATCATTCTACTATCTAGCCCATTTGTCTGGAACATTCATAATATTTTCTAATATACTCATTTCCCCGAATTAAGTCCCTAGGACGCTTCTCTCTGAATCGCACCAATCTGCTAAAATCTAATTTGCTTGATTGATGCGTTTAGCCCTTTTCCTCTGCTGACTCATTCGTCTCTCACATGCAACCAACTTCTGTAACTTCTATGAAGCCTATTTCCTGTCTCATACATATACCATAAGACGGCGTACAGCGGTCAAAGCCGAGAAAGCAGTGCAGCTATTTCCTACTACAGGTTCTAATTAGTTTATAATAGACCGATCTCGTAATATCATCCCGCTAACATAACACGTTGCACCATTCATTCACACTCACTCACTCACTCACTCACTCACTCACTCACTCACTCACTCACTCACTCACTCACTCACTCACTCACTCACTCACTCACTCACTCACTCACTCACTCACTCACTCACTCACTCACTCACTCACTCACTCACTCACTCATATAGCGCTCCTTTAAGACACTACTCAGAAACGCTCCGACCAAGATCTCGGCGATAGCTGACTGCAGTTTTACTGGCTGATAAAGCGTTGGGGTAAGGCTATAGCCCATGGGCGGCGATCCCGGGGGGGTCGAGGGGGACAAGACCCCCACCTTTAAGAGTGGGGGGACACGCCATACATCGGACCCCCAAATTTTGAGGAAACCCAAAAAAGGTAATTTTTTTACCTCTTTTTTCACCAGATCAGTTCAAAACTCTTTTTTTACCAGATCAGTTCCAAAATGTCCCCCCCCACCTGTCAAACAAGATCGCCGCCACTGGTGAAATGGAAAGTTTGCGGAGATAAATCGGTGAAGATGAAAGTGGGAAAAGTTTTAAAAAAGTGGTGGGAAAAAAGAAAGGAGAGTGTACGAAAAAGTGTAAGAAAAAGTTGTAAAAAGAGGTGAAGGACTAAAAAAAGGTCATCAACTTCTTTCGGAGATGAAAAGGAAATTTTTCGGAGATAAGGTGGCAGAGAAATTTTTTTGGGGGGGACAAGATTTTCCAAAGACTGTCGTCGACGAGATCGTGGCCGACTTTGTCCCCCCACCTCTCAGACAAGATCGCCGCCACTGTAGGTAACGGAACCCTTCCCCTTGTCCGCGCGTCTGGCATTACCGATTTACCGTCAATACCTCATTTTTGGCATCCACACTCCAAAAGAGTATTAGGGCAGGCCTAGATTAGGCTACTCTGCTGTCTGCTGATCGTGCATGGCTTAAGCCTTAATGTATTGCGAGGGTGGGTAATGGGTATTTCATACTGCTACGTTCAGCAATTAAAGTGAATTGAACTACACGGTGAGTCATAAAAAACCGTGACCCTACATATTTTACTATAACTTCGTCAGATATCAGATTATGTTAAAGAAATTTTAAGTTTAGATAGAAGAGTTATTACTGAGCATTGAGAAAGTTAAATTCTGTGTTCAAATTGACCTCCTTGGGCATACGCGCATGCGCGAAGACGCGTACGCAACTGCTTGGCTGACTCATCAAGATGCGCTGATCCATTTCGTCCCTGACCTCCACAATTCGATGACGCAACTCGTTTCTTTAAAAATTGCAAATGTCAATCACTCTTAACGATTCTCCTAACGGATGACTGGCTGATTCCTATTTCTCGAGCTATTTGTCTCTGCGTACGATGCGTTTGCGCCATACGTTCCTGACTGAGCACCAGCGATTCAAACTGTTCAACATTGTCGACCGTTCTGGCCGATTGAGGGCGGTCACTACCTGCTTGACGATGAAAAGACCCAGTTTCATCGATCTTTGAAAGGAGAGCATTCAATCCACCACACGTCGAGCCCTTAATCTGAAAATTCTTTTGAAAAACGTTTCGGACTGTAATTTTATTCTTTCTTAGAAGTTGTGACATATGTTTATCTTCTTCGGTAAACACCATTTTTTCGGGGTTGTCGTTACGCAATTACAGTTTAGGCTGGGCCAGCTTTTTATAACAAATAATTTATGTAGCACTTGGCTAGACCATCAAGCGTCAATGTTCTGAAATTTCATTAAAATTCATGGCTATCTGAATGAACTACGTTAACTTATATAGGGACACGGTTTTTAATGACTCACCGTGTAGATCCAATGCGGTATGGATAAGAAAAATTGTGTCATGATGCATGAACGAGCGCCAAAGCAGTTAATCGGTGGATCGAACGCAGCCTATGATTGGATGTATGTTGCACGTGATATAAATCAAATGACATGATTAGCCAACTATGTGATGACGTCATATTCGTTGCCACAGTAGCCTAACCCGCAGAGGTTTACCCGTGTACGAAGTCTACGGACTCTCGGTAATAATTATAGCTCAAATCGAATCATTTTCGCTGATAACTGACATGGAAGTTTAGAAACAGATGTTGGACAAGGTAAAACAATAAAGTAAACATATTATAATTGTTTCTTATCGAAATAATTGGAAGAAACGAGCCCATCGTTTGAGTGAAGGATGAAAGAAAATGACCTAGTTGTCGAGTAAATTTGGCTTAGTTAGACCTAAATCTTGTTACAAGACCTTATAAAAAACTGATTATTAATGTTTGACTTAAGTAAATTTGTTTAAGTAATTTGCCCAGCTAATTAGAAAACAATTTGCTGCATTTGATGAAGTGAATGAGCTTTAAAACTTGTAGGCCTATTATGCGTGAATTTTCGATATGATCGATAGGCTGATGGCACGGATAGTTTGCAAATTTTGTCTGCTTTTGTGCTTGATACCTGACAGATTATGTTTCGTAGGTTATGTTGCCATTTCGTGAGGCTTTTGTGGATACGTCGACACTCGATACGGTCCGTTCTTCTCGTCCAGTTTGATCAATGGAAGATGACTGCGAAGACCGAAGTCCACCGCTGCCACTAGAAGCTCATCTTCGCCAGGAACAGGTAGGCCTAGGCCCCTATAACCTGACGCTTCTGTTAAGGACGGTTTCTTATCATATGATCCTCACCCTGCTGAGATCAAGAAGGTCGAAATGCTGACCGCTGGATGATGTCGCCTGCATCCACTGGATGATGTGGCCCGTGGAGTGGCTCGAGCTGGAGATGTCGCCTTTATAAAGGTTATGGAATATGTCGCCTTTGTAATGGTACTGGATAATGTCGCCTTTGTAAGGGTGCTGGAATATGTCGCCTTTGTAAAGGTGCTGGATGATGCAGTGGCGTGCTGAGCTGAAATGCCGCCCGGGGCAAGGACTCAAAATGCCGCCTTTGGCCACTTGATTTTCGATATGCTAGTTTCTCTAAGATATTGCATGACGATCATATTACATAATTGATACAATTTATTTTATACAGTTTATAGCCTTTCTATATTTTTCACTTTTCACTGTGTTTTCTAATTATCCGTTTTAGCTATGCATTTTTTACATCTATTTCAATCATGGGCGGCGATCCCGGGAGGTCGAGGGAAACAAGACCCTCACCTTTAACAGTGGGGACACACCATACATTCGCCCCACATATTTTAAAGAAACACCAAAAAAGTCAGCAAATTTTATCGCGCGAAGCAATTTTTTCACCTTTTTTTTGACCAGATCAGCTTAAAACTCTTTTGTGACCAGATCCTTTCAAAAGTGTCCCCCCTCCTGTCAAACAAGATCGCAGCCACTGAGTCAGACTTGATGTCGTCTAAGTCGCATGGTTTCTTCGAGAGAATCGTCATCAGTCAACAGATGGCGCTTCTGGTGGCGGGAAAAACGAACGACACCTGGTGACAGCTGTGCATCTGCTTAATTGATTTCTTATCTAGACAGTTGCTATGCAAATTTGCAAATAAATTTTCTAATGTAGCCCTCTTTCTGTTCCTGTATAGGAAGAGGACGACGTGGCATGAAGATCGGGTAGTACAATGTTCTCCACTCAACATTTCATCATTGCTTTTCCGACCTCTGTTTCTCTCATGTCTTTGTCTTAGGTCTGTCTGCTTATCTGTTTCCTTCGCTGTCTTCGTCTTAATTAGGTGTGTCTGCTTGTCTGTTTCTCTCATGTCTTTGTCTTAAGTGTGTCTGCTTGTCTGTTTCTCTCTTTGTCTTTATCTTACCATAGGTCTGTCTGTTTATCTGTCTCTCTCTTTGTCTTTATCTTACTATGGTCTGTCTGCTTATCTGTTTCTCTCATGTCTTTGCTTACTATAGGTCTGTCTGCTTATCTGTTTCTCTCCTTGTCTTTGCTTACTATAGGTCTGTCTGCTTATCTGTTTCCCTCCTTGTCTTTGCTTACTATAGGTCTGCCTGCTTATCTGTTTCTCTCTTGTCTTTGCTTACTATAGGTCTGTCTGCTTATCTGTTTCTCTGTTGTCTTTGCTTACTATAGGTCTGTCTGCTTATCTGTTTCTCTCTTGTCTTTGCTTACTATAGGTATGTCTGCTTATCTGTTTCTCTCCTTGTCTTTGCTTACTATAGGTCTGTCTGCTTATCTGTTTCTCTCTTGTCTTTGCTTACTATAGGTCTGTCTGCTTATCTGTTTCTCTCTTGTCTTTGCTTACTATAGGTCTGTCTGCTTATCTGTTTCTCTCTTGTCTTTGCTTACTATAGGTCTGTCTGCTTATCTGTTTCTCTCTTGTCTTTGCTTACTATAGGTCTGTCTGCTTATCTGTTTCTCTCTTGTCTTTGCTTACTATAGGTCTGTCTGCTTATCTGTTTCTCTCTTGTCTTTGCTTACTATAGGTCTGTCTGCGTATCTGTTTCTCTCTTGTCTTTGCTTACTATAGGTCTGTCTGCTTATCTGTTTCTCTCTTGTCTTTATCTTACTATGGTCTGTCTGCTTATCTGTTTCTCTCTTGTCTTTGCTTACTATAGGTCTGTCTGCTTATCTGTTTCTCTCCTTGTCTTTGCTTACTATAGGTCTGTCTGCTTATCTGTTTCCCTCCTTGTCTTTGCTTACTATAGGTCTGCCTGCTTATCTGTTTCTCTCTTGTCTTTGCTTACTATAGGTCTGTCTGCTTATCTGTTTCTCTGTTGTCTTTGCTTACTATAGGTCTGTCTGCTTATCTGTTTCTCTCTTGTCTTTGCTTACTATAGGTATGTCTGCTTATCTGTTTCTCTCCTTGTCTTTGCTTACTATAGGTCTGTCTGCTTATCTGTTTCTCTCTTGTCTTTGCTTACTATAGGTCTGTTTGCTTATCTGTTTCTCTCTTGTCTTTGCTTACTATAGGTCTGTCTGCTTATCTGTTTCTCTCTTGTCTTTGCTTACTATAGGTCTGTCTGCTTATCTGTTTCTCTCTTGTCTTTGCTTACTATAGGTCTGTCTGCTTATCTGTTTCTCTCTTGTCTTTGCTTACTATAGGTCTGTCTGCTTATCTGTTTCTCTCTTGTCTTTGCTTACTATAGGTCTGTCTGCGTATCTGTTTCTCTCTTGTCTTTGCTTACTATAGGTCTGTCTGCTTATCTGTTTCTCTCTTGTCTTTGCTTACTATAGGTCTGTCTGCTTATCTGTTTCTCTCTTGTCTTTGCTTACTATAGGTCTGTCTGCTTATCTGTTTCTCTCTTGTCTTTGCTTACTATAGGTCTGTCTGCTTATCTGTTTCTCTCTTGTCTTTGCTTACTATAGGTCTGTCTGCATATCTGTTTCTCTCTTGTCTTTGCTTACTATAGGTCTGTCTGCTTATCTGTTTCTCTCTTGTCTTTGCTTACTATAGGTCTGTCTGCTTATCTGTTTCTCTCCTTGTCTTTGCTTACTATAGGTCTGTCTGCTTATCTGTTTCTCTCTTGTCTTTGTCTTACCTAGTGTAAGACAAAGACAAGCAGAGATGCAGAGTAGCAGACATACCTATAGTAAGTCAAAGGCAAGCAGAGATGCAGAGTAGCAGACATACCTATAGTAAGACAAAGGCAAGCAGAGATACAGAGTAGCAGACATACCTATAGTAAGACAAAGGCAAGCAGAGATACAGAGTAGCAGACACACCTACGGTAAGACAAAGGCAAGCAGAGATACAGAGTAGCAGATATACCTATAGTAAGACAAAGGCAAGCAGAGATACAGAGTAGCAGACACACCTACGGTAAGACAAAGGCAAGCAGAGATACAGAGTAGCAGACATACCTATTGTAAGACAAAGGCAAGCAGAGATACAGAGTAGCAGACACACCTACGGTAAGACAAAGGCAAGCAGAGATACAGAGTAGCAGACATACCTATATTAAGACAAAGGCAAGCAGAGATACAGAGTAGCAGACATACCTATATTAAGACAAAGGCAAGCAGAGATACAGAGTAGCAGACATACCTATGGTAAGACAGAGGCAAGCAGAGATACAGAGTAGCAGACATACCTATAGTAAGACAAAGGCAAGCAGAGATACAGAGTAGCAGACATACCTATGGTAAGACAAAGACAAGCAGAGATACAGAGTAGCAGACATACCTATGGTAAGACAAAGACAAGCAGAGATACAGAGTAGCAGACATACCTATGGTAAGACAAAGGCAAGCAGAGATACAGAGTAGCAGACATACCTATGGTAAGACAAAGACAAGCAGAGATACAGAGTAGCAGACATACCTATGGTAAGACAAAGGCAAGCAGAGATACAGCGTAGCAGACATACCTATGGTAAGACAAAGACGAGCAGAGATATAGAGTAGCAGACGTACCTATGGTAAGAGAGAGGCAAGCAGAGAAACAGAGTAGCAGACAGTCCTATAGTAGTAAGACAAAGACAAGCAGAGAAACAGATAAGCAGACGGACTTATGGTCTTTGTCTTTCTATAAGTCTGTCTGCCTATGTCTTTCTCTGACTTTCTCTGTCTGACTTTAGGTCTGTCTGCTTCTCTGTTTCTCTCCCTGTCTCTGTGTGACTGTAGATCTATCCTCTTATCTGTTTTCCTCGGGGTCTTTGTCTGACTATAGGTCTGTCTGCCTCTCTGTTTCTATCAATGTCTCCTTGTTACTTTTGATCTTCCTGCCTGCTTATTTCTTCTGGCTTTATGTCCTGCTTTCTGTCTGCTCTCATATCTCTTTCTAACACTGTGCGTTCCTTCGTTTACGTCTGGCTGCATATCACATTTGGTCACTTTCTGTGTCTTACGTGAGGTCTTCTTGCTTGCCTGTTGCTACTACTGTATATATCTCTGTCTATGTCTGTGCTTATCTGTGTCTGCTTCCTTTCTGTTATCATTTCTGTCTACATCTGACTTCGCACGTCTGTGTGTCTCCCAATCTCTTTTCCTGTCTGTGCCCGAGTTTTGTTTTACATCGTTCTTATAAGTGCTGGTGTTAATTGTCTCCATGTGTCAGTGATTCAGTAGACGAATTATTACCATTTCAGTGTAGCGTGATAGAGAATGGCCTACCGTATTAAAATAATCTGCCCAGTCTAGAAGGACACATGCTCTTACCCATTCGTTTTCCATGGAGCACATGAGTAGGTCTCTTGAAGAGGTGCTATATAAATATCCAGAATGAATGAATGATGTCAATAGGAACAGCAAGAGCTGCGGATTCTGTTGAATGAATCTGCTAGATTGAGATTGAAATGGGGAGACTATAAGGAGTAGAAAGATAGATGGGTGTTGAACCCAGGCGAACAGTTATCGAGTTGCAGGCAGTTATTGTCTAGCAAGTAATGAAACTCAATCCAAGCTTTATTCGTATTCTTGAATTAAGCAGTGAATGTTATATAGTTGATAACTGTTGCTTGTTGATGTTTTGTTTGGGAAATGTGATGGGCCAAATGCATCACATTTTCTCAGTATGGCCTTAGTTTACCCAAATGTACTTCTTGTAAGAAGCACATTTGGGTAAAGTAAGTGCCAAAGTTTAGCCAAATGTACTTCTGACAAGAAGTACTTTGGGTAAACTACATTTGGGTATCCCCTTCAATGCAAGCGTCTCAGGCAGTTTTACTTTCCATTTTGACGTTGTATTTTTTAAGCTGGCCTAGTCGTCTTTGCTTAAAAGTTGTTACGCGAATAAGCAGAATCTAAATCTCTGCTTCAAATAGGCCCTACTCACTATCTCTGTCTTACTTTATACGTATCTCTCATGCACACATGCATGCTCTCTCTTTGTTTCTTCCTTATTCATGCGTTTTCAGACGCTCTTACTTTCTAGTGTTATGCTCATTTAACTTTTTCTCAACCTAACGGCGTTTTCCGTCATTCTCGCGCTATTTATCAATCTTTCTATCTGTCTGTCTTTCTGTCGTCTAAATGTCTGTCTGTTTGTCTATCTGTCTCTCTGTCTTCATGTGTATCTATCTGTCTAGCTAGCTATATACCTTTCTGTATGTCTGTCTATCTGTCTATCTAACTGTCTTTCTGTCCGTCATCTATCTATCTGTCTATCTCTCTATCTCTCTATCTGACAGTCTATCCATCTCTCTCTCTCTCTCTTTCTCTCTCTCTCTGTCTCTCTCTGCATCTTTCTTGCTCTGCCGTTTTACCTTGTCTCTGGTCTCTTTTTTCCTCTTACTCTATTACTAAGTCTCTGTATATCGTTCACCATCTTCATTTCTCTGTCCGTCTCGCTCTGTCAACATCGCTCTCTTGTCCGCTCTCTCGCTCTTCATTTACTCTCATTCCATTTTACTCTAGCACGCAGGCCAAGTCTTTTCTCGTTCCCTTAGTCGCTCAGTCTTTGATTTAAATGCTTTTGCATTATGACACATCCGAGCTTTCTCCCGATCTCTCTACGTATTCTAATGCCTAGTAGTTGTGTCGTTTCTCACTTGCATCAGTGCTAATGTTTGTCTTGCATTCCCATCCAAGTAAAAGGAAATTACTCAAATTGAAAATATTTCTAAAATTGGGCTTTCTGTGGGTATACTGCCAAACTGGCGATGAAATTCCACTGCCTGAGCGCTGAAATGAAGGGGCTACGGAGACCTTTGCCAACAGGGCCGGATTAACCAGTATGCCATTTATGCCATGGCGGGGGGCCCCCCGTCGTCAGGGGGCCCCCCGCGTGAACAAGAAGAATTTTTTACTGTGCATTTTCACATTTATTCAGATTTTCTCTTCAAGGGCAGTGTAAATTTGCGTCAGGATCGAGTCAGTTGTAAATTGGTGGTTGATTCTTATGATGGCGATCAATGGCCTCCTATATATCTGTACCAGTTGTAATTATGATTTCGTCTTCGTCTCAAAAAACAAATAAACAACCGTGCTGGATAATTATTACATAACTATATTCATGAAAAGTGAACAAAACCAAAGAATAACATAGTTCAACTTTCCGGTGCTCAAAAAAGGTGAGTAGCTAAAGAACGTACACGTATAGGCCTACTGACAGGGACAGAAATAGCGTTGCCTCTGTTCCGAAATTGGAGAGATTTTTCGTAGGCTACACTCCAAACAGACAGTCACATCAAATGAGCCAGACGAAGGACAGGATCGAAATGTTGGTGGTATTTCAGTCACAGTGCGAAACTGTGATAGCCTAACTATACGCCTTGCACTGAAAATTGTGAGTCTGGTAAGTACTGCATCTTGCACTGCTTTAGTGCCTTTAACGGTAACAACTAGGGCTGTACCGAATACGAATAATTGGACCAACTATTCGGCCGAATACGAATACGAATAGTGTACAAAATAGGTCTACCGACAACATTCAAACTTTCAAATATAAGCAAAAGTTTCAGTTCAGTAAATTTAATACATAAACTAAAAGTAAACAGTTAACTACATGTAATTTTTTGCATCCTTCTGCCAGTCTCTGTAAACTAGGAATGGAACTAATTTAACTAAACTTAGAAATTGTCACTCAACGTTCACTCCACTCGCTATATCAGCCGCATATGCAGAAACAGATGTCACGTGACCACTATTCGTATTCGGTCCGACCGCTACTATTCGGCCGAATACCGAATAGCTATTTGGCCCACTATTCGGCCCCGAAGCGAATACGAAGTGAATATTCGGTACAGCCCTAATTTTAATACGTTTTTTGGTATTTTATTAGGCTACACATTATTAAGCTTGAGTTATAGTCAATAATATACCAGCATTAAAATTTGGGAAGGGAAGAAGTGGGTATGGTGAGGGAAGGGGTAAGAAATTAAGGGCCCCGGAGAATTTGGCGAGGGGCCCCCCGAGGGCTTAATCCGGGCCTGTTTGCCAACACCTCCTCGTGGTGGTCTCTGGGCATGCAGTTTTACCTGTAGGTTGACTGCATGGCGAAGATTGGCAGCGGCACGTCATTGTTCTTTTTCTATCTTCAGTGTACCTTACAATCTCATTGGTAAGCTAGTAGTTCTTATTCCACTTTTCTTAGTTAAGGAAAACAGTGGGGGGAACTGGTCACATGTTACGTTTTTGGCCAAATTGTCGTGAAATTATTATTGGAAGTGACATATATAATTAGCAGTAGAAAAATAACTGATAATTTAGGTTACGGTACACGCAAAATTACCTTAAAGCGTTCCAAACAGGACTACCAATATCTGGCTGCATGTTTTAATTCTCCTACTTCAAGTTTTCACTGACTACATCTTTCGATGCTCCATCCGATCACCGGTATTAGTCATTATTTCATTATCGTTCACGTCGTTGTTATTTATACTAAAAGAGGTCACGGACTCACCGAAGACCCCGCCGCCAGAAGAGTCTCTAACTTGTGAGTCACTTTCACCCATATATAGGCGTTGTTTGTGAGGGGTACGATGGGTACCCGTGGCCCGGCCACTTTTTAGACTGGGGTACCGTACCTCCCAATATCTTAACAATGCCAATCAATATTTTTTTTATTGTGCCTTCCCAGAGATCTCAGTGGGGAAACGGTACCCTCCAGTCCAAAAAGTGGGGGCATGGGTATCCCTACAAGGGATACCCATGCCCCCACAAATTCGCCCTTGTATATGTGAAGAATTGAATAACAATCATTGCGGAACCTGTGTAAAGCCAATGACATTGGTAGGAATTGGCAAAAGTAAGGGGCGTAAGATCCGATGCCAGTACTGTTATCATTACATGTATACATAACTCTCTAAAAATCCATCACTACACTAGTACCCCGCAGTGACCATGGTAACGACAAGAATTTAATTATGGACCATTGCATTTTACGACATCCGCTCCGAGATTTCGGCTACGGCGTTGGTCTTTTTACGACGAAGGGTTTCGTGGATGGTTGACGAGATTTGAAAGGGTCGAAAGTTGAACGATATATGTGTCCGTGCATGGGATTACCCGGCCAAAGTCGCGTGTACTGAAACCTAGCAAATCGAGCGGAAAGGTCATGAATGCGTAAACCAGTGAAAAAATTTTTTTTGCATAATATTAATAATTGATATTTCAACTACTAAATCCCAGAATTACAGGTCAAACAAACTAATACAAATATTTTAATTTGATTTTTTTGTACACCCGTTGTCTAAATTTATATCAATGATTTGGCCCAGTCAAGCGTGCGTTTATTTTAATATCGCCGAAAATCTTGCTGTTATAACAGACTTATTAATTAGTCATGTTCTGAACTAGTTTTTTCTGCTGAATCTATCTGTGCCAACAGTAAGTATGTATGAATACAGCCTAATTTGCTATGAATTTTTAATTATGAGATGGTCATTATAAGCGGCGACTAGCAGGGTCTCTGTTATGGCTAATTCTGATCAATGAACGCTGCCTTAACGGCAGCAGATTTAATTTTAAAGCATACTACATTTTTTTCTAAACCCATCTGTACAAAAAATAAACTGTTTAAATGCAGTAATAATTCACAATAAATAAATTTTGGGAGGCACCATCGCGGACTGATCACAACTACGGTAGCGCCATCTGACGAATACGAGATTATTATTATAACGATGACGGACAGAAGTAAACAATCCGAAATCGCGCGATGTTTAAATGAACTTTCAGCATTTAATTTGAGTAGAATTGGTCGAGAGGACCATTTGCAAAACATTATTAATGACTACTTCTGCAATACTGATGTGGAAAATGACGATTCGAGTGACTTTAGCGACGAATCTGATGCTGAGAATAGTGATGTCTCGCCATCCAAAAGCCACACCCGAGAAAAATGAAAGATTATTATATTTAATTGCAACATGGCATCACCTTTAAATCTGTGCCATTGTGTCAGTTTAATTTTCCAAGAAACACCGTTGACACCATTGGAAAGGGCAGAAAATTCTACATCTAGAACATACTACTAAATTATGCTGAAAAATCGATTCACATTTGCATAGTTCACACAATGAAGCCAATTTTTAACTTGCGATTTCTCTTAATAACGAGTTCTCAAAACGCTAATACTTCAATTCTTTAAAAATTCATAACTTTTTCATTTCTATAGATACAAATATACAGTTTTTACCACATTAATCAACAGTGACGGTAGTATTTAAAAAAATATAAACTAACTTTTCAAAAATTTTGAGTTTGGGAGGGTTTTCCCATGCACGGTCACATATACTCGCCAGTAACTGTAATTACATGGCTCTCTCTGCCTTTGTGTACGTAAGCTTGTATGGGTCTGTCTGCGTTTGTATATATGTGGATCGATAGATAGTTGGATAGAGAGCTGTGTACTTGTCTGGCTCTCTATCTCTGTCTACCTCAGTCTGTCTTCGATGGTCTGTCCAATCTAATCTGGAACTTACAACAGCGTAACTATTTCTATACATGACTGCACCAATCATGGGCGGCGATCCCGGGGGGTCGAGGGGGACAAGACCCCCCACCTTCAAGAGTGGGGGGGACACGCCATACATCGGACCCCCCAAATTTTGAGGAAACCCCCCAAAAAAGGTCATAAAAATTGCGAACAATTTTTTTGACTTCTTTTTTCACCAGATTAGTTCAAAACTCTTTTGTTCACCAGATTAGTTCCAAAATGTCCCCCCCACCTGTCAAACAAGATCGCCGCCACTGCTAGAGCCCTATAATTGTATACGACGTTCAACAGAATTATATTTTTGTATTTACTTCTTCGCATGAAGGGAACGTGGTCATCTGCTATTCCTGATCTCATCCATTTCGGAATATGCGTGTCCGGAAAAAACCGATTGGATTCTAAACTTCGTGTTGAATCTCGAACAGTGTCCAACAATCCCGCAAGAAACAATCTTTCCTCTGTAAATCATAATGTACACGAAACAATTATATCCATACCCTATTCGTTCAGAGGACTTAGGCCCCTACATATAGCGCCCCTCCAAGACACCTGCTCAGAGGCGCTCCCAGCCCAAATCCGGCAATAAAGAACAGTTTTCAGATGCTTGTAAAAGGCGTAGGCCCCATTGCAGATTCCTTAACTTTTGCATTGTACGATGACAATAAAAACAATAACTATTTATCATAGACGGTTGTTCAATAAGCACATGCAACAGATATTGATTAATTGCTGGATCCATCCATCGTTGGAACGTAGGCCCTACCTTCTTTTCAAATCGAAACTTGCTGTCAACCCTGCAGCCGCCAGACAGTCTGTGTTTGGTGATTGCCACTGCTATTGCTATGTTTGCTTTTTCACATAAAAGCTCTTTGATCTGACGATCACATATTTGAAGACTTTAATAAATAACCTAGAACCTGATTACCACAGTTTACCCTATGCTGATCGGTCTGTGAACATAATCGTGTGCTGCGAGCTTTCGTTTGGTTCCGTGATATTATAGGCCTACTTCGCCTTTGTCACAATTAACTCAGGTCAAGGACTACTAAGTTTCTAATGATAAGTGATAAGTTAATATGAAACAAAGTCTGTTATTCAGTCTATAGGCCTACATGTCTGTGCGATACTACCGGTGCAGGCCTTCTCCAGATAGGCCTATACGAGCAGTCATTCATTCATAGCAGACGAAATTGTCGTTCTTTTAGATTATAGTTAGGCCACCGAGAAGAACTTTAGCGATGGAATAGAGGGGCTATAGAAATACACAGATATATATATATATATATATATACATTTATATATGTATACATATCATAAGGAACATTATTATGTAAAACTAGACTTACCAATACTTTGAAGTTTTAAGTAGTGATTACTGGTCTTTGGAAACCAGTTTATGAACGTACAGTCAGGTGCTCCGATGAGATCGAGTAAAACAAAAACCGACTGAAAGTACAACAACCATTGAACTCAACGATATTGAGCGACAACACAAAGGCTGCATAATAATAATATGAATAATAGGGCCTATGGGATTGACGTGCCAGAGTCATAGGCGTAATTTACGGGGGATGCGAAGGGTACCGGACTACCGGTACCCCACTTTTTGGACTGGAGGGTACCGTACCCCCCACTTTTCATACCCACTGTTTTTGCCCATTATTATTTTATCTGAGGAAGCCCTCAAGATTCAAAACAATTACCAAGCTTTATCATCGGTGTGATCACCATCATCGCTGCCATTGTTATTATTATTTTTTACTAAAAGAGGTGGCAGTATATTAGGCTATCTATGAAATCACAGTGCAATTATTACGAGATGTTACAAGATGTTGCTATGGAAATAGGTATATGCGATTATTACAAGAAATTGCTATGACCAGGACTTTTTTCAGCCGGAACGTGCCGGTACGGCGTTCCGGCACCTTTTTCAGCTCCTAAACAATAGTTTATTTATTTTAATTATTAAAACAATAATTTAGTTATTTTAATTTAATTTAAGTGTTTTTGAACTGTTTTCAGTGTTTATTGAGACCCCCAACCTACAATCCCTTTTTTCTCGTGATTTTAGCCGGCCCATAATTGTTGCGTTCCGGCACCTATTGTTCCGTTCCGGAACCTTTTTTTTCTAGAAAAAAGCACTGGCTATGACAAATATATATATATATATATATATATATATATATATATATACTGTATGAAATCGCAATGCAATTATTACAAGAGGCTGCTACTGCAATACATCCTCTGTGTAATCACAATGCAATAATATTCCCAGCAGTTAAAAGAGGTTGCTACAGCAACGTGTCCTCTATGAAATCACAATGCAATTATTACAAGAAAAATTGCTACGGAAATATAGCTTGTATGAAATCACAATGCAATTATTACAAGACGTTGCTACGGAAACATAGCTTGTATGAAATCACAATGCATTTATTTTTAAGAGGTTGCTAAGGCAATATATCCTCTATGATATCACAATACAATTATTCCCAGAGGTTAGACAATCGTTGCTAAGGCAACATATTCTCTATGAAATCATGATGCAATTAGCCTATTACAAGAGGTTGCTACGGAAACACAATAGGCTACTGTTTGAAATCACAATGCAACACGTCCTGTATGAAATCACAATGTAATTATTCCGAGAGGTTAGAAGAGGTTGCTAAGGAAATATATCCTCATGAAATCACAACGCAATATTATTCCTAGCGGTATCTGAAATCACAGTGCAATATTACCCCTAGCAGTAGCAAGCAATATCCTCTGTGAAGTCACAATGCAATTATTCCTAGCGGTAGTAATATCCTCTGTGAAACCACAATATAATACCTACCGGTAGCAATTGTATTGCATTGTATTTTTAGTTCGGTAACCAAACATTGCAATTTGCAAGGATACATACTTATAATCAATTAACATAATCTGGCTACACAGGAGACAAACAAATAGGTGGAAGACCCGCTACCAGGGTCAGTTGAGTAGTAATAGCAATTTGATGGAAAGCAGTCGATCTAACATAATTAGATATGTAATGGTAACAGTATACTTAGCTAAAAACTCTATAGTACATCTTGACGATAATTATAGGCCTACTGTGTACGCTTATTGTATTCAGTTGATTAAACTGTGGGGGTGTTAACTAGTGTCCCTCGAACATATGGAAGACCATAGCTTTTGCTTAAACGATCGTAGGTTGGGCAGTTGCTGAGTTAATGGTGAATTAGTTATTGTTACCATTATTATTGTTATTATTATTATTATTATCATTATTATTATTATTATTATTATTATTATTATTATTATTATTATTATTATTATTATTATTATTATTATTATTATTATTAGTCGTTGTAGTAGTAGTAGTATCATCATCATAATTATCGTAATATCGTCGTCATCATCATCATCATCATCATCATCATCATCATCATCATCATCATCATCATCATCATCATCATCATCATCATCATCAAGTCTATAATTACTACTATGCTTGTAATACAAACGATGGTGTTATAATTATTTAACAGCCGCGAAGCTGAAACAATGCGAAAGTTGGTACCCCCACTTTCTAAACCAAGGTTACGCCCCTGGCCAGAGGAATTAAATAGGTAATAAGTAGGCCTGCATTATAATACTGCATTGCATAACAAGCGATAAAGGACTTGTAATCGTAGGTGTATAATTTAACTGATCTGAGAAAGACACTATTTCAAAGAAAAGCCTCAGTTTTAGCCACTATGCCCACATATAGACCCTACGTTAGTTAGTTTCTACCTTTTCTCCTTGTGCGGCTCTGAAATTCGGAACACTAGGGCAGAAATTCTTCAGTGCAAGAGTTGTAGACTTGTGGAATGGTTTGGATGATAGTAGGGGCCCTACTGTCTCAGTGGACTCTATCACGGCTTTAAGCCAGGAAAATTGGGCTATTAAATTTCAAAGGTTAATTTGCAGCGGTTCTAACATAGACTACGCCTTCTGAACCACATAAAACCCTTGTTACTTTATGTTACATGTTATCAGGGCTTTTTTTCAGCCGGAACGCGCCGGTACGGCGTTCCGGCACCTTTTTCAGCTCCTAAAAAATGATTTATTTATTTTAACAATTAAAACAATAATTTAGTTATTTTAATTTAATTTAAGTGTTTTTGAACTGTTTTCAGTGTTTATTGAGACCCCTCCCAACCCCCAATCCCGTTTTTCTCGTGATTTTAGCCCGCCCATAATTGTTGCGTTCCGGCACCTATTGTTCCGTTCCGGAAGCTTTTTTTCTAGAAAAATTAAAGCACTGCATGTTATGTTAAAATGATGTCAAAGACTAAGAGTAACTATAGTGGCGAGTCCATGAACCCATGTGAAGCTCAACCAACGGATTGCAATCCAAAGTTGACAGACGATATCATGTTCAGAGCTTCTGGACCAATTGCATCGGTAGGCCTAGTTTACAGCGAACACAGGGGGCAGCGTCGGCGATACACGGTAACGCCACCGCCCAGCTGCACCTCGTTGGTGGTAGATAACGCGGCGCCCGGAAATCCCTCGAGCCCTCAGGTCTCCTTAGAAAAGGTATTCATCGCCTGCTGGTAGGTAGGTCAAGAGGATATCTGCAGTGTGGGAATTGTAGAAAAAATACTTGATGGGAGGGGTTGAACAATTTTTTCCGTATTTTGCAAACTGATGTAAACGGAATTTGAAAGCAGCTGATTTCAACGCTAGCAGTTTTGCAAGTCAGACTCGAATCAAAATCAATTCCTTTGTTGAGAAAATTCAAAAATGCATACATGATACACTATGAAAATGTTTTCTCTTTGTCAGAGACTCAGAGTCAAATGAAATAATGCTAAATCACACTAGCACAACTGAGGGGGTTGGAAACGACCCCTGTGGTGTGCAATGAAGACGTAGCTGTGTGGTTCTAAGAAATACTAGGGGGTTGAACCCCAAACCTCCCGACAATTCCCATCCTGGACATCTGTGACTGACGGTCGAGATCTCTCCAAAGACCAGTTTCGCTTCTCCTCCGCCGAGTTGAAAGTACTCGGCTGCAGACCGCGTAACCAGGTTCGTATACATCAGATCTGACACCACAGGAATCCCATCCCTCCTCAGTCAGCCGCCTACGCAAAGACGATATGCGACGAAAACACCGTCGAAATGTTCTAAATTGACGGCGGAAACGAAGAATAATTGCAAGAGGCAAACTAGGCAACATCAAACGTACAGACTTGTCAGAAGTTATCACACAAGTTCCGCATTAGAACGAATAATCCGCCAAAATGATACATAAGTCGAGGCTACAACCGAGTGGCTGCTGACATGCCTGGTAATGAAGGTATAATTGTATGTGATAAATTGGTGAAGGGAACACACTTCTCTTCCAATCCATCCCCGTCTAAGTGGGATTTGTAACACACAGGCAGGCAGACAGACAGGCAAACAGACAGACACACGCAGAGAGACCAACTCAGAGAGGTCGATCGTGTAAGATTATGCTAGTTGACATTCATCACGTTACAGCAGACTAGTGGTAATGACTCGAATTAAGTCATAACTCCAGTCCGTAAAAATAGACGGTCAGATTGGTGTAAATGGACGCGTGTGGGCGTCAAGACTATTCTTAACCTTCGCCTCCGATCATAGCACTACATATATTACAATGTACGCGTTGCGTTGCAGTAAGTTGGCAGCCGATCGATTTCGGCGAGTGTTGTTTCTACGCGTTACGAGTTATCTGTCAACATTAACCTATCAACAGCGACAGAGGAATTGATTATATTTCTGGCTCTTGAACGACCATCGCCGTAAAAGCACAAGACGGACGGACGGACAGACAGACAGACAGACGGACAGACCGACGGACGGACAGACGGACAGACGAACGGGCGGATGATCGGCTGAGCGGGGAACGGCACCTCATGCTTGCGACGCATGCCGAGGACTCCGCCGGACTGCATTATTTTCCCAGCACTCGACGGTAATTATTCGCGTCATTAGAAAGATCACTTTGTTGCCACGGTAACCGAACGGTTGCCTGGCAACGCGTCTTTCTTTCGGCGACAGGTGTCTCGCTCACACTCAAAAGAATTCGGTTTCTTGTGCTCGCCAGGAGACATCGCAAAAGCTCCATAAATCAAACACAGCCTCGGAGTTCAATGAGAAACGGTAGACGAGGCACTTCTCTGTGAGAAAAACGCATTAGTCGATGGGACCAGCGTCTCTTTCTTTTCATATCAGTTGTGATGGATTCAACAGGTTTGACGCACGCTTCCCAAAACAACTCCAGGCTTTAATGTTTTCCTCAAACCACTTCTTTTGAAAGCACATCGGTGGCATGACAAGGCATGGAACGTGGACTGCTCTGAAAGAGGTGGTTTAATGAGAGGCTGATGAAGATAATTATTATGTATTCCAGACAATTCTGCGCTTCCTCTGAGTAATGTTGAAGTTCCTGAGGGATACTTTTTATCTCTGGGCCAAAATAATATTACTACTACTAGGCCTACTACTACTTCCACTACTGCTGCTGCTGCTGCTGCTGCTGCTGCTGCTGCTGCTGCTGCTGCTACTACTACTACTACTACTACTACTACTACTACTAATAATAATAATAATAATAATAATATAATAATAATAATAATAATAATAATAATAATAATAATAATAATAATAATAATAATAATAATAATAGTAATAATAATAATTTACTCTTTAAGCATTTTAAAGTCCTCAAAGTTCCTTAAGCCCCGATATGCTTCGGGAAAAATAACACTAATCATGTTTCCCAATTGAATTGCGTACCGTGACGTAAACAGCATAATTATGTGTAATCTGCATTATTATGTGACTGGAGAGTCCGAGTGGGAATATGCAATCTGTCAAAAGCCAACGTCGGTTTCTTTCTTGTATGAACACTGCAGGGACAATTATCACAGTCTGACGGCGTCTCATAACTTCCCACACGTTCTCGAGGCCGACGACATGCAGCCCGCCTGTCTACAGAGGAAAACATGAGACCCCATATAATCTGGGCTATTTTCGGCTGTTATATTAGAGTTCATCTATTTCTTTACCGACTGTTGTTGTTCTTTAGCGATCGTAAATAACGAAGCGCCTTGTCGAAATGTCATCAAGCAAGCAGACGATATCAGTTTTAATGAGCACGGCCCAAGCTCAATGTGATTTCTGTCCAAAAACTCATACATTAGGGTTTGTATACATCGTCTACAGGGCTGTAGTAGTAAAATTAGAGGTGAGTACACGCTACCGGTTAGTTTTCCCAAACATATTAGAGGTGAGTATACGCTATAGTATTTTGTGAGTATACGCTACAGTATTTTAATATAAATATATATAAATATTTTGTGAGGTGAATATACGGTCTCTAGAGGTGAGTATACGCTATATACCCGCGTGTACCCTCGACTACAGCCCTGATCGTCTACAAAGACATTCATTTTTGGTGTTGGACAACTAAAAAGGTGCGGCCGAGCAAGTATAGGAAGGAAGGAAGTAATTAAGTGCATTACCAGACCGGCCAAAGGATATTGATAGGCGCTGCAAGAGAATATCATGATCAACAGTATCAAACACCGCAAGAAGAGTGACCTGGGATCAGTCGATGGCCCTTATAAATTATATCAGAGAGCAGGCGGGACTAACAAAGTTTCTGTGGAAATGGCCCATGCGAAAACCAGACTGGGAAATGGGGAGAAGGCTATTTATGCCCAGGTAGTACACGAGCTGCGATGGAACAATCTTCTTAATTATCGTAGACATACATGTAACATTTGCAATAGGCTCAGTCACGTCAAGTCCTTCTACCTTGATCACCGGGACGAGGATGGACCTCTATTGGGTTGCAGGAAGGACGCCTTCTTGGAGGGAGCGGTTGCGTTGAACCGTCAGAAACGGCAGAAAAACGTCAAGGCTCTCCTGGAGGATAACCGATGGAAGCGTGTCCAATTTACAGGTCTTTGGCACTGACGTTATTATGAACCTACGCAGGTTCTCGCTTGTAATCTGGCTTAGCGATAGAAGGTCGCAGCTCGTAGGTGGAAAGACCGATGGTTGGCAATCCGTAGCAGCCCTGGTCCGCCTGTAACACCTCTCTTCAAGCGAAGTGCGTGTCGTCGATAAGAGTGGCACTCTACATCGAATCACGGTGTCAACCCCGAAATTCGCGTCTTAACGGTGCGAGTTGAGAGCAAGGTGTTTACGATGCGAGTTACAGATGTCTCGTAGATGTTGAAGAGATCAGCGGTCGAGAGGCCAGCAAGGGAGGAGGTCAGATCAGCAAAAGCTAGAATGGCAAGGAGGCCGGGCCTCATGAAAGGCAGTACGTTCAAACGTCTTCAGCATCGGAACTGTCCATCGACAAGCGCAAGCGTCTCTATGTGTGTGAGGAGATGATAAGATGTCCGATATGGTCGGCGGGTGGACCACAAGGTCTAACAGCTGGCAGTCATCCTGCGCGACGAAGACATCCAACCATCCACCTAACCGATGTGTTGGCTCAGCGACTCGCTGCGCCGGGCCAAAATGCTCAGCGATGAGCGTAAACTCCCTCGTCTCCAGAAGCGTCGGGTCCTCAAGATGTAGGTTGAGATCACCGGCAACCAGCATCTGGGTGTTGTGCAGCGTGAGCCGTTCGAGTAGCGCCGCGAGCTCTCTGTGAGCGACATTCTACGCACGTCAATTTATATCAACCTCAATGAAAGCTACTATCCTTCGCCTGTGAATAAACTGGTTCCCGCGACTTCGCTTGTTGGGCGCTGCAGAAATCTCGAGATTACGGTTACGATTACGATCCATGTAAATTAAGTAAAGTATGAATTATTTACCTCTCACGTGTCGTCGATAGACTCATGTGTGGACCTATAATTCATAGTTTTCTAGCCTTTTGGCAAATGCGATACAATGCGAGATTAATTCATTTCAAGCGGTGTTGAAAGTAGGCCTACTGACTAAAGTTGTACTCGGCACGAAATATTATAGGTAGGCTACTTAAGTAAAAGTATACCTAACAAAGTAAACGTACTTATTCAAGTAGTTAAAGATATTTCGGTCATATGACCGGAGTGTCATTTTGACATCTGTGCAGAAATGTGTCATGTAAAGTTGTAAATTTGTTGTCAAATTTTATGAAGAAGGTAACGAAAGGAGGTTCTTGTAGAAGGTAACGAATGGAGGTTCTTGTAGAAGGTATACAACGAAAGGAGGTTCTTGTAGAAGGTAACAAAAGGAGGTTCGACGTAATTGTTGGGTTGTTCCAGTGTACACTTCAAAAGCAGATCAATCAAGTCCACGACTTCCGATGGGTAGAGTTTTTAGAACCAGCGTTTAGGAAAGGACTTCGGCAAGGGAACGCTTGAGCGCTGTGCCTCACTCAAGTATGTGCCCAGGTGACGTACTTTGGTACTTATTCTCACCCTCAAAGTCATTTTCTGTGTCTTATAAGCCACCAAGAGCAAAAGAAGTTCTACGGGTCTTGGAAATTTGAAAACGATCGCCCGGAGTTCCAATTTAAGTCGTCAAAATCTTTGGTCTCTTTTCAAAACTTTGGGATCCGACTACGGCCCCTTTTCAACACTACCGGCCTCGGCGTGTAGGCCAATTTAATCAGCCTGTTGTTTGCGTTGCGTTATCTTATAAAAAGCGAAGGCACGCATCGAAGGGACGGACGGCTATCTTGGCTATGTACACGTATGTGTCTAGACGCTTTTAATTAAGACAAAAATGAAATCGTGAAAATCGTTTTCCTTCCTCGTCGCCGGTTGCAAATTGCATATAGTAATATGCATACGACGATAGGCCTGACGTCCTTGGCTATGTTGACGGAGATGGTTTACAAAAGTCTCCCTGCTCGAATTATTATTAAAGGTGTACTGTTTCCGTATCTATGTCAAGATTGATTTGTGATTGCTTAGGCTTAAAGGCGCGCGTGTGTGTGTGTGTGTGTGTGTGTGTGTGTGTGTGTGTGTGTGTGTGTGTGTGTGTGTGTGTGTGTGTGTGTGTGTGTGTGTGTGTGTGTGTGTGTGTGTGTGTGTGTGTGTGTGTGTGTGTGTGTGTGTGTGTGTGTGTGTGTGTGTGTGTGTGTGTGTGTGTGTGAGCGAGGATATTTAATATCGAGCTTCTCAAAATTTGAGTGAAAACATGTTGCATGTTCTGAATAGAATGTCGCACATATACATGTCTGAAATATTAATTATTCCGTGTTGATTATAAGGCCTAATGAAAATCGTTAGGTTTGTGGCAGGCCTATATTATTTTGTTTAGCGCAGAAAGGAATTTTCCGAAATTCTCATAAATGCACCATATAATTCTTATGCTTTCGGATTTGGAATGTATCTTTGACTTCCGCATTTGATCACGTGACAAGCACGAAGGTCTACGCCTTGCAATACTTTCACTGCGAAGGACCTCGCCCGTTAAGTTCATTAAGTTCATTGAAAACTGAACCGGGTGGAGGCCACAGATTCGTTATAGAAAATATGTACACTTACATTAACCTTATTATGGCCTTATCATTTAACAGATGCAAAGATTATGGCGATTTTTATAGCACCGCAATAAACCGGTAGCCAGCACAAAGTTGAACTACACCCATTTATATCCAGAGTCTATAAGAGGCGCCCATCAGGGTCATTAATTTTGGCCCAGGCTGACGACGCAACTTTTCACGTCTTTCTTCCTTCACTCTTCAAGGCGTGTTCTTTTAACTACGGACTCTGCATACATTATTTACAAACATTTGAAAACTGTTCTTCATCGCGGGGGTTGGAATGGCAGCGATTCTGACATACGGACTTGTGACCTTCTGAATACATTGACCTGTTTGCGGCTTGGTTTTGGTGCGCCATGGTTGATGCCGTGTGCATTAGACATCGGCGCGAGAGAAGTCATCAATTACATTTTCTGTGTAGGTATATGCTAGAGGCGCTGCATAAATGCTCAAACTGAACGGAGTGATGTGGTCGGCAAAGGTAATGAAAGCTGTTGTGGAAGATTGAGGACTGGAGAAGAATTATAGGCCTACGCAGGTTAAACGAAGTCCTTAATAGATCAGAAGGATGAGTTAGTTTGTTTTTCCCGTGAGATTCCAATGAATGCTACGTAAGGCTTTGTTTTCTTACAAAATATTTGCACTAGATCTACGAAAATATTTTATCAAACAAATGCATGCTTGTCCGTGGTATGGAATACTATGGATCAGTCTTGTTGTCAAGACCTTAAACCTCAAGACCAAGACCAAGACCAAGACCTTGAACCTCAAGACCAAGACCAAGACCAAGACCTTGAACCTCAAGACCAAGACCGAGACCAAGACCCAAAAAATCACAGTCGTATCCAGACTTCTATTCCTTACTATTTTAATGAAAACATGAGTTTTTTCTTTTATTCAAGCAAAACAACTCTAAACGGAGACTGCAGAGAATTCCGAATTCGTATTTACAAAAGTCCTTCATGCGAAATGTTATTCCAAATGCCTGTTGAATTTTATAAAAACCAATTTGCTCAGAATTTTCTGACGGGGCCTCATAAAAATTCTGCCATGTGAAAAAACACGGTCTACAGGTGCTGATATCGCTAGCACACAAAGCAGCTTTTCAAGAACCGGATGTAAATGTACAAATTAATCATGAGTCTGTTTTGAAATCATTCCATGGTAAATAACCGGAAGTCAAAATTATTGTCCAAAACAACAGTGAAGCCTCATTCACACCGTGTAAATACTAAAGCAATAACTGTATGAGTAATTATTGGATGCATTTTTAAAATTCTTGCCGTTTGTTAAAATTAATGACTGTTCATTTTGACAAAAGTCTTGGTCTTGGTCTTGCAAAACCAAGACCAAGACTTTGAACCTCGAGACCAAGACCAAGACCAAGACCTTGAACCTCAAGACCAAGACCAAGACCTTTGGTCTCAAGACCAAGACCAAGACCAAGACTTTTAAAAACGAACTCGAGTGCACTCGAGACCAAGACCTTGGTCTCGAGGACAACAAGACTGCCATGGATATGAAAGCAGTGTTGACCCCTAAAACACAAGCAGACAGTGCAAGCGAATACCGCGGTTTACATATACTCATGGAAAACAAATAGACCTCTGTTGACTGTTTACTGAAACTCTGCCATTCAGCTCAGCTTTCAGTCGCTACCGGATATATTTGGATATTGTAGCCTGTCACAAAGAATATTCCGAATTTCAAACCCTGTTTAATATGAGTTTCATAATTAGACCCAGAAGAATATAATCAAAATCAAATTAAGCCTACAACATACTGACTTTCAGAACTACTATAGAGCATTATAGTGTTTATTTTACCCGAGGTAGGCCTACATAGCCTACGGATCCTCAGGAACAAGAAATAATATAAAAAATAATAGAGTAGGCCTATGTATGTTAATGTTTAGATTCGTTAAGCCTATAGGCCAGGGATGGCGAACCTATGGCACGCGTACCCAAAGTGGTACGCGTTGAAATTTTTTGGGCACGCGGCATTCAGAGCGTTCCCCAAAACTTAAAACTTAGAAATTCAAAATACCATCTACATTTTTGTTGAAGGAATCTATTTTGACACCATTCAAAACCGATCTTTGAAATAACGTCTTTAATTCATTTTTATTACGCTTTGTTAACTAAAACCCATATGAGAACAATAATTATACACTGTGCAAAATTCCGAGGGACACACGACGATATTTTGTAAAATGATTAAGCAGCAATTTGGCACGCACCTTAAAAAAGGTTCGCCACCTCTGCTATAGGCCTATAGCAGTGGTTTTCAACCTTTTTGTAGTGACGAAACCTTACCCAAAGTACTCATAATGCTCAAGGAACTGCTGCGCGTTTCAACCGTCCAATTTTTCAGGAAATAAGCGTAATTGTAACGTGTAATAATACGGACAATTTTAATCAGTGCTTTTTTCTGGAATAAAAGGTTCCGGAACGAAATAGGGCCTAATTACGGGTGGGCTAAAATCCAGAGAAAAACGGGATTGGGATCTCAATAAACACTGAAAACAGTTCAAAACACTGAAATTAAATTAAAATAACTAAATTATTGTTTTTATTATTAAAATAAATAAATTATTTTTTAGTACCTGAAAAAAGGTGCCGGAAAGCCGTTCCGGCTGAAAAAAACACTGATTTTAATTATTTTAATATGAATCGTGTCTAGCAAGACTAAATAAAAACTGTGAAAAATTCTGCTCATTGCTCATCCTTTAGGCCTATCTGAATTCAAGTTGGTGTTTTTTTTATATTTTTTTATTGAACCGCGGCAGAACCTTGGTCGAAGACTTCGGAACCCGCTTGAAAAGCATAGACTTATAATATTCATGTAGGCCCTAAATTCGCTAATGATCTGCAGATATGGAAGTGATAATACACTTTTTTATCACTTCAAATTTCTTGCCTATAAAGCCAGTTAGTGTAGAATACGAAGAAAATCGTCTAGGCCTATATAGTTATTTCTGACTTGATATAGTTGAAGCTTTATTTTTTATCATTTCAATTATTTTTACGTGAATCGTAGGCCTACACAAGGAATTCGGCAGTTGCAGTTAAAAACAACATTGATCAGGATCACTTAGTATAACATGCAATAACACTGTATTAATACAACATTGATGCTGTTATTAGTTGACTATTGCGAAACAATTTTATTGATAAACAATAATTTGAAATGCGTCTTTGACTGGTAATTTGAAAAACTCAGGATATAATTTACATGAATCGCGAGGAGGAGAAGCTCAAGGAGTTTGCCTATAGTTCTATTGACTAAAGGAACCTGTTTCTCAGTGATGTATTGCATCACAAAATAATGAGAGTCTATATAAGTCTATGCATATCTCTGTCCCACACATAGGCCTACACAATCCACTGCCTCTATAAAACCCACTTGTTTTATTGTTTTAGACTTAGGCATAAGCTTAAACATGATCACGAATTAATCAGACTTAACAGCCGAACAAAATAACACAGTACGTTTTTACGCACGTGTACACTCACGCACCCATCCATCCATCCATCCATCCACCCATCCATTCATCTACCCCACCCAACCCCGATCGAACCATCCAACTAACCATCCATCTATATATCCATCCTTCATTCTTCTCTTCTTTCTTTCGTTTCTTCGTTCCCTAGTTCTTTCGTTCGTTCCTTTTCTTTCTTTCTTTCCTTCCTTCCTTCCTTCCTTCCTTCCTTCCTTCCTTCCTTCCTTCCTTCCTTCCTTCCTTCCTTCCTTCCTTCCTTCCTTCCTTTCTTCCTTCAAAGAATCTTTAACCAATCCCTATAAGGTTGTATCTATCTGTCTACGTAATAGACGCCCTCTGAGTACCCGATAATGTCATGGTACACCGTGAGCGTTTGTGCCGGATTTAGACTTGGTGAGGACCTAAGTTATATAAAGCTTTTATGTTCCTTGTTAAAAAATTCTCCAGAAGGTCTCACAAAAGTTGAAAACATGCATGCCTTTTAATTTTTCAATAGCAGGGCATTTGAAGTGAATTTTTTTTAAATTATTTTCAAATGAATGCATTTACTCAGGCGAGATGGAATTTGCTACACAAGTCGTTTAAAAAGGTTCTACCTAATATATACGGTACATATAAAAGTTAGAACAAAACCCCAAACATTCTGAATGTTTAGGACCCTACGGATTGTGAGGCCCTAAGCTGTAGCTTTTGTCTAAATCCGGCACTGGTAACTGAGCGTGTAGGTGGGCCTATCCGTGCACAGGGCGTGAAAGCCTCGCAGTTCACTGCTGTGTCATTAAAACTGCTCAACTAGACACATGTGTGTGCGTCTACACGTTTTATACAGTTTATTAGTCTCTGAAATCTCTCAGTCGGTTTGAATGCGTGCAATATAAATTTATGTTTTAATACAGACTAAATAAACCATCCCACCATGGGCGCATCGCTGGAATGTTGTCACGAACGAAAAGAGATCCAACTATCTCTCATCAGCAGACGTTCAGTAGGTACACACACAAGCATGATACATACATACGTATAAATTTGCACATACACATACATACACACACAATAACGTAGATACATACATGCATCCATGCACGCAGACAAAACATGCATACATATATATACATACATATATTCATACATGCATAGATGCACATATACATGCAAGCATACATGAACAATTATTGAACATGCATACATACATGCGTCTATACATACTTATATAAATACGTAGACATGCAAATCATAAACAGTTACGTGTGTATACGTACGTACGTACATACATACATACATACATACATACATACATAAACATGTATATATTTATATTATACATGTATGTGCGAATTTATGCTTCTGCGTATTTAACTATGTATATGTGACGTTCATTCCAGAAGACAAAAGGAAATGGAAATGTTTCAGACGACGTGATATATTCGTCGTTGTGGAGATCTTGCTTCACGGCTTTTGCACGTTTCACAAACGTGTTGACAGGTTGAGATAATAAATTATTTAAAACGAGCTTCTATAGAAAATTTGCGGCAACCGGGAGATGGCAGCAGCAGCCATGTACACACCGCTTTAGACAGACTGAAAAAGGCGCTATATTACTGGTTTTAGTTTTACATTATTTTTGTAGTCTCTTATAAATGCCTGTACACTCAGGCTGAGAATTGTCGGGGGTTGGGGGTTCAACCCCCAGTCTTTCTTAGGACTCCATAGTAAAAGCTTCATTGCACACCCAAACTCCACATGAATCAAAGTCTAACCCCCCCCCCAGTCTTTTTTCTGCAATTCTCATACTGTGTACACTGAGTGGACGCAAATAGAAAATCTCTGGTTCCTTTAATTTATCTGCATGGGAGGTGGTATATATAAACCGTTTCCTGTAATTGGCACTAATTGTCTTAGGAGGTGTTGCTTAAAACAATGATTATTCGTCCGACGAGTAGATATATAAATTGACTTACGATGGCTTTAATGGCTGGAATGGTTCGGAGGTCATCGGTCACTATCTGCCAGTTGTCCATCTGGTCAGCCAGGTGGCGTGATCCGTACAAAGAGTCCGTGTCCGACCATTCGCCAAATGCCTCCTCCCCGTCGAAGAATATCAACTGCAGCGTTGTCTATAGAAACAAGACCTGTGTCATTGTCGTCCCTGCTATCGTCGTTGTCATCATCATCATCATCATCATCATCATCATCATCATCATCATCATCATCATCATCATCATCATCATCATCATCATCATCATCATCATCGTCATCGTCATCATCATCATCATCATCGTCATCGTCATCGTCATCGTCATCGTCATCATCATCATCATCATCATCATCATCATCATCATCATCATCATCATCATCAGATGGACATTAATAACACCATCATAAACATTGTCATCATTATCAACAATATCATCATCATCACTGTACTCATCCTCATTATCATCATCAACACCATCATCATCATTAACAACATCTTGATCATCAACAACACCATCATAGACATCATTAGCATTAACAACAACATCCTCATCATCCTCATCGTCATCAGCACCATCAACAACGACAACAACAACAACAGCATCATCATCATCATCAGGAAAGACTCGGATGGAAAGACGCTTCCTACCGTGGCACCGGCGTTCGTAGACTGCCAGAGAGAGGAGTTGAGATGCCTGGCGAGGTCGAGCAGAAGGGCACAGGGCACAGCGGAGTCGGTGGCACCAATGAAGACAAAGTCGTCGAACTTCTTGGAGTCGAAGTGACAGGCCAGGGTCAGACGAGACTCAGCTTTCGGATTCAGCGTCGCAATGATGTTAGTGAATTGCCTCTGTCCAAATGGAGTGTCATCGACGAAACGATCGTCGGTCACGTGCCATCCCAAGGAGCTCAACACTTGATGTATGTGCTGCACACATCCACACAGACCAACACTACTACTGCTTCTGCTATTAAAGAATCTCAAACAGGTCTTAGAATAAGTATACCTAACTGCACGTGACCACGTATGTTTGTCTATATGTGTATGTATGATGCATGGGTTTATGTATGCATGCATGTATGCATGAGCGTGTTGTATCACATATATATACTTCAGCCAAGCACTTCCCAAACTATCTTTCACCTGCACGGTGCAAAGGCTGAGCATATAATAAAACATCAAGTTCAGCGACCAAGGCATCGACCATTGGGACTCCTACATATATGTAACTAGACGTGACTCTGATTAAGTCCCTTACATATCATCACCACTTGAAGAAGACTACAGCTAAGATCAACGCTCGAAACAACCTGCTGAGCAGACTCACTGTTTGTGCGTCGACTCGGGGCACCAGCGCTCATACATTAAGAAAACGAGTTAGACAATGTATCTCTACACGCGTCCATGCGCAGCAACTCAGAAACATTGCGCCCAACTCAGCTGTCGGTCCCAAGTACATGTAATGTCGCACCACTTCATCTACGAAATGATGGTACTGCAAGGCTGCTGAAGAAGATCTGTGTGAACAGACATTTCTATATATGACGATATCACTTCGTAACCGCCAGCACGCTTTTCCTCGAAACACCCAATTTTGGTTGGACATACAGCTATTTTGGCATGGATGGATGACTGAGCATACCAGCAAATGTAACTATAACCACTCCCTCATAACTGAACCGTCTGTCTGTCCCCAGGGCTTCAACTGTTCTCGACGACTTTGGTCTGCACTTAACCGATTTCGGAAGGGCCAGGGTTGTTGTGCAAATTCGTGAAATACGGGAAGAGTCACTGACCCTTGGTGCAGCTGTGGACGCAGTGCACTGTATGGCACATAATTATTGTCGCTCGTCACACGCTCGTTTTAATGGTGGACTACTACTGTTGCTTCATCTTGCTGTTGCTAACGGTTGCAACTGGTTGGACACGATTACGCATACGCTAGAAGAATGATCCATATATGCTTATTGAAACTTATATTCTACATATAATGTACTGTGTAGGCATACATTTATAATCACATCTATGCTTTGATATAGTATAATTTCAGCACGTTTCGTCCGCAATCTAAACAGTTTATTTTATACTTATTGTGTAATTGTTTTTACCTCTTGTACAAGTAGATTGCCTTCTGTGCCAGATACCCTTTCTCGAAGAAACGGATTCAGCAGCTGTCTGAACTGGTCTATCTCTTCCACGGTACTCAGGAATATAAAGGCGTCCGTTTCATCTCGATCGTTCTTAAATAAAAAAAACGACAGCTCTATAGCTGATCTAGAAGTAAGCTTGTAAGTAAGATTGTAGTCTGACTGTGACGAGGTTAGACCATATCTGACCTCCTGACTATAGACAAATATAACAGTGCTGGGGGCGATTTATGGCAAGCGCGGTAGCGCGATCGTATATGGTCACCATTTACGCTCGCGCTACCGCGCTCTCTGCACTGGTTACTTATATGACTGCCCTGGCTATGCCCTGATTACAAAAATGTCTGGCGCCGCCACTGTAGAGCAAGCCCTAGAACGACAAAGTGCTATGCTGGAAAGAATGAGTGTTGCTCAAGAGCAAGCTCTGGAAAGAATGAGTATGACTCAAGAGCAAGCCTCGGAACGACAGAGTGTTATGCTGGAAAGAATGAGTATGACTCAAGAGCAGGCCTCAGCACGACAGAGTGCTATCTTAGAGATATTGATAGCACGCTTAGAGCGCCTCGAGCCAGCGTCTGTTAATAAATTCGCTGTGGAGTCACACGCGAACCCTGGTTCCAGCGATTCTGGGGCTATTGCCCAACCGGCGGCCGCGCCTGTCCACTCGACCATCAGCCTGGTAGAAACTAACGATAGATTATAATTAGCGCCCTCTTCCGATCTCAGACTAGCCAAATATAGGCAGGGTCCGATTTGTCAAAAAAGAAGCAGGGGGGTCGGAAATCTATACAAATAGTAAAAATTTATTAAGCCATAATTAATTTTTTTACTCGTTATTTTGTAAATGAGGTTAATGAACTTCCATTATATGTCAAGATTCTGCAATGACCAAGTCAACTACGATGCAAACATGACATCGAAAAAATTTTATATTCAAAATTAGAAGGAGTTTTCAGTCGCAGTTTTAGCTGAAATATACTAATAGGAACAACAAATTGTAGGCCTACACAGAAGCGTTAGACGTGACTAAATTGCACTGAAAGATGAAATAACAAGTACACAACCAAAGCTATCAAACCATTGCACCAAGTACTGTCATTGGAAAGACTAGCAAACCCAATGAACCAGTGCACGAAGTACACTAGTACAGCCACTATAAAAAAAGCTGTGCATATTTCTTTTGTTTGTGCACAATAGTCGCCTTGCCAATTGGCTTATCTAAGGCATGGCGCCCAGATTTCAGCCAGGAAATAACGTATATCCTGGCATTCCAAGATGTTAGAGATGGCCCGTTAATGCTGATCATCAACAGCCAGCAGGTTGCGCACTGTAGGCCTATGTTGCAAGTTCATCTGGCTAAAGCCACGCTCGCAAGCTGCAGACGAAATGAGCAGAATCTTAAAAGTCTGTTCAAGTGTTGCGAGATGAGGCCCCATATGTTGGCCTTGTTTGTATGTATAGAGTACTCGATGACAACCTGGGAATTGTGACTTATTGTTAATTATTTTTTTTAAATATGAAAATAAATTGGGAAGATCATTTTACTTATAAATAAAGTGTCTTCTATTATATTAAGAGGGTCAAGTACAAAACAAAAGGATAAGCTTTAAGATTCTTATCCAGTTTTTAATAGAAATTGTTGATACAGACAAAGAAAGACATTAAAAATAGTGATAGGCGGGACATTAAAACTAAAAACAGATTGAGTCAGTTAATTAGCTCAGTTAAGCCTACAGTTGGATCTAAATTTGAATAGGCCTAATAGGACTTTGCACACTTTTCCATTGGCAAAGTCATCAATAAACTGATTAAAATTCAGTTGACGCAGAATATCACTCTCTATGCTCAACGCTGCAGGGTGGCTAGGTCTCTCATGTGTCATACATGCGCGAAGCGTGTTCATAATTGTCTTCATCTTAGAAAATGAGCATTCAGCACTACAGTTTGTGACCACGAGAACCAAGTAGGCCTACATTCTTAACATAATTTCCACATTTGGAAATGAACTTTCAACACCTTTGCCATGTATGCCTATTGGTACATGAACTGCTTCTGACTTATGTTGAGGCCTGCCCTACCTGTCTCGTGTTTAAACATTTTGACAAAATAAGAACACTGCATATTATGAGCTCATTGCCAAGGCTTTCATCGAGGTCATCGCCGTATATTGCTACAAGGTTTTTCTCTGAGTTGTGCATTTCTTCATCACTACAAGATTCAAGCATAGATAGAAAACCAAACCTTGAACAGAGTAGTTCTGCAGAAACTTGTCAATCCGAAACTTCTCTGAAGCAGAGTGCACAGCTTCTGGTGTTCCACCATAATCCGGTGGTAGGAGACGTACGTTTTGATGACGTGTTCTTGTTTGAACATATTCTGCCGTTCCACAACAGAGTCAGACTCGGCAGAGCGGGAAAGTTGTTAAACTGGCTGTTGCTCGACAACAACTGCAGCATCACCAGTGACTTTATATAGGCACAGATGAGCCTGCATTTTGACCATCACGGTGACAGCAGATGTACTAATAGCTTTTGCTTGAAGGAAAACAGGAAAACTACTTTGCAAGTACTTTCTGATTTTGAGATGTTTTTTCCTTACTTAACGCGTTTTTGAGAGCCACTAGGCCGATTAGTGGCCCATATGCCGATCTCTAATTCGGTTCATGTCACAAAAATGACAGCATATAGCTGTGTTCTGCTATAGATGTGCACTCTAGTCTAGGTCAATCGAGGTCAAAAGCGGCAGCGAACGCTGGACAGAATGCCACTGTATGCTTGACCTTTACCCCGCAACTGGATGCTCGTGGCGTTGGAGCCGATCTGCCCAAGGCGAGGACCCCGGGCATGAAGGGGCCTGAGGGGCTGGCTTATGCAGGAACTGCGGTCCGTTTGTTGTCGGCTGTATGCTTGCCCTGCGAAATATCTCTGACACTGCCTCTGCCTACACAGTAGACGACCTCAGCTTGAGTTAAAAGTAACTTAATCCGTCAACAGCTGAAGATGCCAAGCTTAAAGCGCTACTCGTGAACAATATTAACGCGATATTTCAAAATTAAGGTACCGACTGGATAATAAATAATAACCCAAAGGTGACAAGGCAGTACTGCTTGCGATTGGTCATAATGGAGTCGTTTGGTGTAGGACTCAGGGTAATGAATTTGAGGGGGTCAAGCCGACCCCCTCGGGGGTCGGCCAAAGGCTTGAAGCAGGGGGGTCAAAAAAAGAAGCAAGGGGGTCCAACCCCCCCAACCACCCCGGCAAATCGGACCCTGAATATAGGGATAGTTCTGACTGGCATACGGTCATGACTCAACAGCGATGCGCAGGGTCGTCGGACCAGATGAAGCGACGCTGGCGACGTCGACGGAGTTCCCGACGAACCAACGTTAAGCCTACCCTGCGCGACTATGTACTTAATTGATATTCCGCTTAAATAGGCCTACGCTAAAAGAGACAATAAAACGCGCAAACAGCAACAATTAGGCCTACTCATCTAGCACTTTTAACAGATCATTGACCAGCATTGCACAATACTGTTGGCATGGTGACAAAACCTCACTGTACAGTCCGACAAACAAGTAGGCCAAAACTCTAGCTCCACTGATGAATTGTGCGGTCCATAATAATTATTTCTGTAGCCTGTTGCGCTATTACGACTGTTTTAAGAAGCCATGGCAAATATTCCAGCGGGTCATTCACTGAATCGATAACAACCTTCGCTAGGTGGTGTGCGACAGCAACAATAACCAAATCATATGAACAACAAGTGTACAAATAGCAGTATACAACAATTGTAACTGTAATTGTAATTAGTAACTTCTACTGCGCCGGTGTTTTAATACACAAAGCATCAGCCGATGGCACACCAAAACCAAGGCGTAACCAGGTCCAGAAGATCAGTCCGTAAGACAGAGAGGCAGCTTATGGTGGATGAACAATTTGAAAGAGGGAAGTTTTAAGTTGAAGAGAAAATGTCACAAGCGAATGAGCAGAGCGGGCAGACACAGGAAGAGAGTTCCAAAAAGTAGGTCCAACAACCGAAAATGCTCTTTCACCAAGAACAGGTCTTGATTTAGGTAAAACCAGACAAAGATAATCAGATGACCGCGTTGAATAATGATAAGTCTGGGAAATAAGAACTGCTTTTAAGTATTGTGGCTGACCAGAGTTCAAAGTTTTATAAACTACGAACCCCAATTTGAAACTAATTCTCTGCTTAACAGGAAGCCAATGTAAAGATTTAAGCACACGGGTTATATGTTCATATTGTCGCGAAACCGGGGGTGTTCTTGGTTTCTGAGGCGGTGCGAGGTTCAGAGTTCTTACCAGGATGTCCGAAAACCCCCACCCCTCGTGTAAAAGGCCAGGTCCGGCTCTCGTGGACTGTCAAGAGGCTTAAACAGAGTCGACAACGAAGTAACGTAGAAGTCCGTTTTAATCGCAAATATCCAATGAGCACAGAAGCATCCAAACTATAATCGCACTTATCGCATCCACAGAACTACAGCAACGTATGACTCAACAGCGAAAGAACTATCGCAACGTACTGATATCGCAAACTACGACTTCCGCAATATACGGGTATCGCCACCACGACTCAGCATCAAGAGAACTATCGCAAATGTCGACGATACTCTTCTTCAGCTAGTCGAGACTTCTACACCGATGCTTAGCTCAAGGCCGAATCTCAGACCGTCCTCCAGACTCTCTCCTACTCTGCTTGAAATCCCAGCCTTATATACCGAAATATTCCATGAGGTGTCTAGCACCGGGGTGACTCATCACCTAAGACACGAAGTGTCAGTCCAAAAGGGCACCCATGGTCAATTTAGACACCCAACCAATCAATAGGCCCAAAACGTCACCTCATGGGTGTCGAAATACTTAGAGCTGAAAGCATCGGCCTTGCCTCAGATCCCAAAAGTGACACCTCACACAATTCTCTCGGTGCTGATTTACAGAGATACAATACATCTAATCAACGGCACTCCATAGGGTGTCGTTTCGACATCGGCACCTCACGGCGCTCCATAGGGTGCCAAAACGAACTTGCCACACAGTCAAATTATATAGCACCCACAGGGTGTCAATACGGAAAGCGCACCCAGCCAAATAACTAAGCACCCTAAGGGGTGTCAAACAAGGCAAATGTTCCCTAGCACTTCATGAGTGCCAACACAAAATAGTCACCTCACAGGGTGTCGAATTAAGGCAAACACCATACCGCACCTCACCGGTGTCAGCTTAAAACATGCACCTCATTGTAAGAGTGAATTTCTCGACAATTCCCCGCCACCAATAATTCCGAAAGCCTCCTTTTCGGAGACCAAGCACAATAATTTCAAGCTTTGTCCATGAATCTAACTAGAAGTTCCAATTATCAGTTACCTCACATCCTAACAACAAAAATTCACTTTTTCTAACAGTCCATAAAGTCTCTTTAAATCAACTGCTAAGGGATCTACTGCTATCGAAAAACCTTAACTGCTTGCAAACCGCAAAATCTTAACGTAGCTAATCCAGTCACGTGTAAAACAAACAGTCAATAGGCCTGTATATCAAAATCCGAACACGTGCAAGCAGCAAACCCTAACACATCAACCGCAAAACATTAACACAAGCAAATCCATGCTAAAAAAAACTTGAACTTTTGCAACTCGCAAAACTTAAACTCAACTGTCAATCAAAAACGATTATATCGTTGTTAGAGTTCAGTTCTCTAAGTGACGATGCAGTGGATTCTAAAGTCCCAAAGTTACGATCAGTAAAACTCGAAGCTGACTAGCTTATCGAAGCAAAGTCAATAGAAAATGTCCGCCTGTGATCAGCAAAACTCAAAATAGATTGACTTATCCAACAAAATCAGGCATAAGCAACAATTTTAACGCGCTGTCTAGCCATACTAGGTTAGTCCAAGACTATGACATCGTCATCAAAGTCCTCGAAAGGTTCCAGTTTCATCTGTGATGAGACAGACGCCTGCTCTGTCAGCAGCCGACGAAAGATTCTTCGAAGCACTGCTTCCGAACACGAAGGCACATTGACTTTCATTCGTCCCAGAAAGTCGTCCATTGTCTCTCCCGAGCGCAGCCACCGTCCTTGTTCCACGATCTCACGCAGTTGCATTTCCGAGACATCGAGATCAGCTTCGCTTGGTCGATCTCGGTTGTCCTCAGTAGACGAGTCATCAGAGATAAGAATTTCTCTCACCTCAGTCGCCGCGCGATTTTCGTCCAGCAATCGACCATCCATAGCTGTGGCGCCATCGCCATCGTCCCATGTAGGCCGATCTATTTCTCCACAGAGGCGCAACAGCTCCTCAAAGTCTGTAGTCGGTTGACCAAGCATTGACGATAGGTCAAGGTCCATCAACTCGTCCACATCGAAGGAGAATGGACTTATTTCGCGTGACAGGTCACGCGGTTCGACATCCCACATCAGTCCATCAATGGTCGAAGTGGCTCGACCACCATCTCGAAGTCCTTCGTCGCAGGTCAGCGACGCAGCGACACCCGAAGGAGTAGCGTCACCTGCTTTCGTCTGCAGACCACCAGTTTCCGGTTCCGCAGGAACATCTGCACAACGTAGCTCGTAGAGAATGTTCTGAATTTCTCTGCTCGGGCTGGAGTCGTGTGTCACGCCAGACGTCATTACCTCGGCTGGCCCGTTCTCCACTTCCGGTGCTGTCGCGGTCGACGGTTCCTCTGTTCCGCTTGGTCCAGTCACTCTTCTCACCCACGACGAATGAAAGCGCTTCCGATGACGTAGTAAGGAACGTTTGGCTGTCACTCCAATTCCGCACTCGTCGCACAGGTATCGCAATTCGCCCGACATGCTTGCGATCTTCAGAATGACTTGCCCACAGAATTCCAGGGTTTATATAGACACAGCCGGTGTCACTTTTCGATGTCACCGACTCTTTTCTCCACAGCACCGCAGGGTAAAACAGCACCCATGCATTTTCGACTGTAACAATCAGTGCTTCTTATGCACTGTTTTCTCGAATGCCAAGTTCGCTGTCGTCGATTCCACACAAAGTCTCCAAGCAACGTCCATAAGCCGAAGTCTCAACGCACATGGTCGGAGTCTCAAAAGCAATAAGCCAAAGTCTCAACGCAAAAAGCCAAAGTCTAAAAGCAAAAAGTCAAAATTTCCACGCTGAATTTTCAACGCCAAGTTTCAAAGCCGAAGTCTCATCCTAAAAGTCTAAAAGCCAAAGTCTCATCGGAGGCTCTCTTCGTTACTTTGCAGCGGCTCTTCATTTATTGATATCGCACGGGTTTCCGTATCACCCGGCGTGGTCGAAGGCTGTCATTGAAGACTTCACATGGTCTCTCGGCCGACCGATCACCATCGTCATCGTCGTCCTCCTCCGGCGATTGAAAACACAGCTTCAGCTTATCCACGTGTGCAACGAAAAGCGGTGCTCTCGGTGGACGTTCGTAGATAAGGTTGAGCAGTGCTCGAGTCTCTCTTCCATTCACCCATGTGAATCCGATCACCTCAGGAGTTGATGCGCAACATTCCGCCAAGACGTGGGAGAAAACCTCATCCCTGTCACACTGGTGGCTGTTAATAACCCTCCCCAGCATAAAATTTGGCGTGCGGTCGAACCTCTCAATTAAGTCTTTTCCGCTGGGGTGATAGCTGAATATCTCACTCATAACTATCCCCAATAGTTTGCACAACTCCCGAAATAAATGTCCTCGATCCGTAAGGATCCGCAATAGTGCCCCGCACCTTACAATAACATACTCAACCAGAGCCTTCGCTACTGATGAGGCTTCCTCTTTGGCCAAAGGAGCGGCTTCTACATTTTTCGTATTCCGGGCCAGCATCACTTTGACTGCCCAATCGCTCACCGTTGGCTCAATCACTCTATCCGCTATCATCTGATCAACTCTCTCATCTGGTAGCGGTTGTCTTACTGGGGCCGCATTCCCCGTATCTACTCTGTGGGTGCATACTGATGTCCTCTCTAGATCACTCTCACCCGTAGAGAACACATCCCGATATTCTCGCAGAAGTCCCTTCAGCTTCTCTCTGGCTTCCATCGGTACGTCCTCGGGCAGGTCACCCAATAATACCTCCTCACACGATCTTTCCTCGGCAGTCCCACTTATCTCATTATTTATTTCCACCTGAACGGGTTGTAGCTGACCTAACAATTGGTCCTTATCCAACCGAACTGATGTCTCGGTAAAATTGACTACTCTCACCTTAGTAACTGAAGCCCTTTCATTTACTAACACCCGAGCTACATGAATTCCAGGTCGAATCTCTTTAGCTTCAGTCATCCAGGCAGAAGCTGTTATCGCTAAGCTCCCATAAATCATCTTAGCCTCAATATTGTGCTCGCACTTAGGAGGAATCAGGACCTCCTCTGCTACCATTACCCGCCTACACCATATGGACCCGTTACCCTTGACCAATGATATCTTACGGCGTCCTACGAATAATGCTCCCGTGCCAAATCCTAGGCGGCACCGATGCTGTCTCAGCCAGTCCATCCCAAGCATAGTTTCTACGATCTGGTCAGAGACCAAGAACGTGGTGGGAATTACAAACCCACGCCATACTTTAATCAGGACGGTCAGCTCACCTAACACCCGAATTTCGGTCCCATTAGCAGCCATAAGCACACGGTGACAGGGAGTCAGTTCCAAACCCTCTACGGCGGAAAAAGGCACCAAACTCACCTCTGATCCGGTGTCGATCAAGCACAGATGTGTTCTCCCGTTGATTGTTCCTTGGATGTATATCGCGTTATTTCCTCCTGGGTTCATCGGCCTCTGACGAGTGGTGTGGTTCACCGCGACTTCTTCATCTTGATTCGAAGCCTCCGGTTCGGCGGTGGGTACTTGGCGGCGAAAGCGTCGATCCTGACGGCAGTTCCGGGCGAAGTGACCGGCTCTTCCGCAGTTGTAGCAGGTCAGTGCTCTCTCCGTGTTTCGCTGATTGTCCTCTCCACGGTAGGTATCGCGTCGTGGCTCAGGATGGTTCCGAAGTTCCGCAAACTGACGATCGATACGCTCTTCCATTTCTCGTTGCCACTTTCGCTGGGCTTCCATCTGAGCTGTCAGGAATGGGTCCAGCTGCGACTGGATCTGGTTACTCTCGTCGGCGGCTTGTGCTCCTCGAACACGGTTGGGCAATCTCCGCCGTTCTTCCGTATCCGCCGTTCGCTGGTATGCCTCCAACCGTAATGCTGTACGATAGGCTTCATCCAACGTCTTTGGTTCTCGTTCTCTTACTTTCAGGGACAACTCCCGGTCTCGCATCGCCTCCAAGAATGAATCACGGGCGACGATTTCTGTAGTCTCATTGGGAGGCACAGGATACGCCAACACGACCAACCGGCGTATTTCGTGAAGAAGGTGCTCAGAGTCTCGTCCGCCCGCTGGCGACGGTAGTACAATTGTGCCCTGAACGTCTCTGCCTGTCCTTCTGTCCCGTATCTTTGGCGGAGACGACCGACTAATTCATCGTAGGTAACGTCCTCTCTCGCTCCAAAGTCCCATAATAACTGCGTGGCGGCCTTTTCCAGAGCGCAGCGCAGAAAATCGACTCGATCTGTAGCTGTCCATCCATTGTGCCTCGCGCACACTTCAAATTGAGCTAGAAACGATTCCAGCGAACCCGTGCCGTCAAACTTTCCGGGTTTCATTGGCGCCTTCCGGTAGACGACGCCAGTACCCTTCGCTGGTTTCGGTTCTGTCGGCCGCTCTTCTCGTTGCGTTGCGTCGTTCGCCGTCACCGAGCTTGGACCGTCAAACTCTATGAATTCCAACAGGCGGCTTAGATCGGACTTGTCGTCTTTCGTCGTCCTCTTTGCGAACGGAGTCGAGCTGCTTGGCTGTCGAATCGGATCTTCATCCACGTCCAACAATGTATAGTGGACGGTGCGGCGTTCTGGCTCCATATCAGAACTTCCGTTGACTTCCGTTGACTCTTGAACTCGACGAACAAAAACACAACCCCACTTCTGGTACCAGTTTGTCGCGAAACCGGGGGTGTTCTTGGTTTCTGAGGCGGTGCGAGGTTCAGAGTTCTTACCAGGATGTCCGAAAACCCCCACCCCTCGTGTAAAAGGCCAGGTCCGGCTCTCGTGGACTGTCAAGAGGCTTAAACAGAGTCGACAACGAAGTAACGTAGAAGTCCGTTTTAATCGCAAATATCCAATGAGCACAGAAGCATCCAAACTATAATCGCACTTATCGCATCCACAGAACTACAGCAACGTATGACTCAACAGCGAAAGAACTATCGCAACGTACTGATATCGCAAACTACGACTTCCGCAATATACGGGTATCGCCACCACGACTCAGCATCAAGAGAACTATCGCAAATGTCGACGATACTCTTCTTCAGCTAGTCGAGACTTCTAGACCGATGCTTAGCTCAAGGCCGAATCTCAGACCGTCCTCCAGACTCTCTCCTACTCTGCTTGAAATCCCAGCCTTATATACCGAAATATTCCATGAGGTGTCTAGCACCGGGGTGACTCATCACCTAAGACACGAAGTGTCAGTCCAAAAGGGCACCCATGGTCAATTTAGACACCCAACCAATCAATAGGCCCAAAACGTCACCTCATGGGTGTCGAAATACTTAGAGCTGAAAGCATCGGCCTTGCCTCAGATCCCAAAAGTGACACCTCACACAATTCTCTCGGTGCTGATTTACAGAGATACAATACATCTAATCAACGGCACTCCATAGGGTGTCGTTTCGACATCGGCACCTCACGGCGCTCCATAGGGTGCCAAAACGAACTTGCCACACAGTCAAATTATATAGCACCCACAGGGTGTCAATACGGAAAGCGCACCCAGCCAAATAACTAAGCACCCTAAGGGGTGTCAAACAAGGCAAATGTTCCCTAGCACTTCATGAGTGCCAACACAAAATAGTCACCTCACAGGGTGTCGAATTAAGGCAAACACCATACCGCACCTCACCGGTGTCAGCTTAAAACATGCACCTCATTGTAAGAGTGAATTTCTCGACAATATTTGAATGTATTAGCTATGGCTCTAGCATGTTTGACTTATTGATGCAAGTAAGAAGCAAGTTACAGTAATCTAGGCGACAAATAGGGCGCATACTGTTTACTTGGCCGGTGAGAGAATTTAAAACCAACGTCTAAATCAGTGGTTCTTAAACTGTTTAAAGCTAGGGACCGGCACCATCCTTATGTTGCTTTTCGCGGACCATTATAATGGCAAGCTCGGGATCGCAACCTGGGGGATACGTACATAAAGTATGGGGGATTCACTGGTTTTGCTGATAAAAGTTGCTAAACCAAACTAGATCGATTTTTACAATTTACATTATCATGTCGTCATTCACAGTTTTATATTATTTCTGAAGTATTTCTCATATGTCAGTGAAATATTTCACGGTCTTATATAAATTGATGCATGGACACAGCTTACGTTAGAAGCTACTGACAATGGTTTGAATAAGTATAAACAGTTCAGTTATCTTATAACTGTTAACAGTTAACAGATAGGATAAATTGGATAATGGTTCGTTTAAGAGTTGTAATGGTTAAGCTTTTGCAAAACACTGGTATAATGCCTAGTTATTTAAGCTAGCTTATGACAAAAGAAAGTTCTGGGCTCTTTTCATCACCAGCAAAAACAAATCCATATTTTAAGTATTCGGGGTCATGGTTTCATATGAACGGTCGAGTCTTCTTCGAATTAGAAACTCTAGCTGTTTTATCCAAACCGGATCCCACTTGGCAATTACCATTGCTCTCTTGTTCGCTCTCAGACCCAGAGTGATCAAGTTTCTTAGCTGTTTGTTACTACTTACAAAACGGTCCAGACTGGATTGCCTTTGTTTATTCATGTTCATAAGGATTAATATTTAAAGAATTTTTTTAATAACAAGCATCTGTTCTACTATGTCTACCCAATTATCGCCTTTTTGACGATATAACAAAGAACAAAAAGCAACAAATGAACATGAAATGTTCCTCATTCCCTTTGCTAGATGGCCGACTTCGTAGTGTTTCGTAGTGCCAACTGACGAATAAAATTGAATGTTTACTGACTATTTTTAAATATAGGCCTATAGAACTTACAGATTTATTATACGGTACTGTAATATTTAATATTTAGTTTTTTTAAATTAAATATTGTCAACGATTACTGATTTAATTAAAATACGTTAGAAATATTACACATTTGCACGAATGTTAAAAAATTATGAATTTTTAAGGACTGTTTCACGCACCGGTGACCAGAGCTCTGCGGACCGGCGCCGGTCCGCGGACCACCACTTTAAGAACCGCTGGTCTAAATAACGAGCCGCGTCTGCCAGCTCAACAGCTGAGCCATCCATGCAGTTTGTAAAGACTTATGCCGATAAATTTTTTAAAGTTGCTGTGGAGTGTCCAGTAGCAGAAATTCAACAAGAATAAGAACACATGAGATACTTATACAGTTACGGTTTATGAATACATATAGTTACATATCCAGAAAACATAGACACTGAGAAGAAACGTTTCTCAGTGAAAGAAGGATAGATACAAAGACAACGTCAAAGGCAACATAATAAATATTAGGTTTCAGTTGCAAATATATAAGGCCATGTATTCATTCATTCATTCATTTAAAAAAACTAATATAGCTCCCCCTCAAGTTACCTACTCAGAAGCGCTATATATATACACCAAGCATATATAATATAGGCCTACATATTAGTGATATTATATATGCTTGGTATAGCTGCCTGCAAAGGATCAATGTAAAAAATGTCCGCCACTTACGAATCCCACAAGAGATTAATTTCCTAATGGAACGATGAACGACTTACACAGATTTTCGACTGTGGTCGCAAGCAGTCTCCACCTCACATACATATTTAGACGGGGGCGACTTCCTTCTGTAAAGCGCATAGATGCGGAGAAACACTATAGGACGGAAGGACAGAGGGGGAGGCAGACGACCGCCCACTCACATATATGAGCGAACACCGGATCTCTGCTCTAGAAATTGAGGCCACAATTTAGACGCAAAAATTGTCTTGGACTGCAGCAGCCGTCGACGTGGCTTTTAGAGCGGCTATGGATTCAGTTTACATGGTATAGCCATCAATCAAGACCATAATAAACTGCCTGTCATGCTGTTCGGCGCAGAGAGGTCGTCATCATAATTATGACAAGGAACAGTCCGTGGACCATATGCGCTCCGTCATCCGTCTGCTGCTCTGGTCCTCCGTCTCCATCGGTCAGTCTAGATCCGAGATTTACGGCCGACATGAATCATTTTGCATCGCACTTAGCTAAAACCTTGATTCCTGACATCAGAGAGCGAGCGACAGATATGGATATACAGATCTCTATAGATAGACAGATAGATAGATAGACAGAGAGGCAAACAGACAGACAGACAGATATATATATATAAATAGATAGATAGACAGACAGATGGACAGACAGACAGACAGATAGACAGACAGATAGATAGATAGATAGAGACAGAGACAGAGACAGAGAAAGTCGTGGGCGTATACTGCATGCATTGAACTCGGTTGAACGTCATCGTATAAAGACTTGTCTGGTTGGAATCGTGGACACCACTGGACAGCCCACGCTACCCAATACAGATGTTTATTTTTCTGTCTGTCTGTCTGTCTATATCTTTATAGATATATTTATATGTAGCCTATGTGTATTGTAGCGATTCTCTCTGTATTCGCATTCATCTATATTAGCTATGATAGCTTGATCGTACGTTTTATGATGTTAGATTAGGGTTAGGTGTTTATGAATGATTATTTATATCACATATATAATGACCAGCATCAATGCGTGTGCCATGTGTGCATGTATGTACATGTATGTAGGCCTATGTACATACATATGCACATGCATGTACATACATACATACATGCATTGCATATGTATGTATATCTGTATGGAAGCATGTATACATGAATGCATAGATGATTAGATGTATGTAATTATGAATGAATGTATGCATGTAAGTATGTACGTGTGCATGTACATGTATGTAGGCATACATGTATGTATGTTTGTCTGTCTATCTGCCTGCCTGCCTGTCTGTGTGTATATATGTAGGCATTTATATAGGCCTATGCATGTATGATTGTATGTGTATATATATTTATATATGAATGTACAACATTGCATGTGCCTATGTATGTATGCCTGTCTTTCTGTATATCTATATATGTACATAAGTCTGTATATATGTACACAAGCATACAGGTATGAATGTATGCATATATGCATGAATATCTATATGTGTATTTATACATGTATGCATGTGTACATATATACATGTATTTACTTATGTTTGTTTTTTACATGTAGGCTACCTACATGCATGCATGCATGTATGTGTGTCTCTCTCTATGTACAGAGACATATATACATAAATGTATATTTGAGTATGTGTGCAAATATGTATGTCTGGATCTGTGCATGTCTGTCTGTATGCATAATGTGTTTGTACGTATACATATGTGTTCGTATGTGACATTTGTATACCTCCTTTATTAGAGCTAGCCTCTCACTATCTTACTGATGTAAAGAAAAGTCACAATTCAAGTCCCAAGGAGCCAGAAATTCAAATGCACAAAAATCGATGAATAAAAGCTTTGCTAAACGACTTTTGACCGTTTGGATTTCAAGCATCTAGTTCTATTGCACTTGTCACAAAGCCAACGTACAGTAACTGGCCTAAACATCAGTCAATATTGCTTATTTTCATCTATCAATCACGCAATGAATTTATAGGCAAACAAAATGCATCTGGAGACGCGCAGAGTTCTTACCAGTATTCGTGACGACAAATTACCTAGAACAAGCGTGCTAAATACTCCGATAACTGCGAAAATCGGTGTATACAGCATCTTCATCGTATACAGTGAAAGACCGCACACAGCGCTGACAGATCCTAAGATTCTCAGAGGCGTTGTCTCTACACACCGCAGCCGGCAAACTTCAAATGAGTCGTGTTCCGTTGCTACGCCTTAGCATCTTTTTTCCTATTAAATCCTCGTGCAGTCCGCATGCATGCGTGTGAGCGTCTATAGGTGGGTGAGTTAGTGCGTGGGTGTGCCTGCACCAACTACATGCGACACAACCACGGCTCAGCCTTGTATACAAATAGACAAGATGTTTCTAAACACGTGTGGAACATGCACATTAGATAACAAAATAATGCATAATTATTGTGCGCTTTTTTTTTTTTAGCTAAATGCGTGTATGTGTATGTGTCGAACAACGTTTCACAGCAGTTGTTTATCTTTAAACGCATGTATGTATACGTGTAACCTGTGTGTGTGTGTGTGCGCGTGCGCGCGCGTGCGCGCGCGTGCGCGCGTGTGTGTATGTGCGCGCGCGTGCGCGCGCGCGTGTGTGTGTGTGTGTGTGCGTGTGTGTGTGTGTGTGTGTGTGTGTGTGTGTGTGTGTGTGTGTGTGTGTGTGTGTGTGTGTGTGTGTGTGTGTGTGTGTGTGTGTGTGTGTGTGTGTGTGTGTGTGTGTGTGTGTGTGTGTGTGTGTGTGTGTGTGTGTGTGTGAACGTGTGAGACCTTCATTTCCATGACTTTTGCACGCACAGGAGTCGCAAACCCATGACCACACGCAAACCCATGACGTCATGGGTTTTTTTTATCGTCGAAATCGAATCCGGAGGGGTCGTTTTACTATAGAAAGTTTAAATTGTTATGCAGTCATGAGTTTCGATGCAGTCGTGAAATATCGCCATTGGGCGCATCTTATACACACCAAAATCTGTCGAAATTTTCAAATTCGATTTTCTCGAGTTTTTGAAAGTCGCGGGTTCATAATTACTGCACGGGGTCACGTGGTAGACAATGGTGGTCACGTGATATGTCGTGGGTATACCGTTTTAAACGCATGCAGTGTGTGTCATGCTTTTGCATGTTTTCTATGACAGTGGTGTGTGTCATGCTTTTTCATGTTTTCTACGCCAGTGGTGTGTGTCATGCTTTTCCGTGTATTTTAGAGTACCAGTGTGTGTCATGCTTTTCATGTATTTTGCAGCATTGGTGTGTGTCATGCTTTTTCATGTTTTCTACGACAGTAGTGTGTGTCATGCTTTTCCGTGTATTTTAGAGTACCAGTGTGTCATGCTTTTTCATGTATTTTGCAGCATTGGTGTGTGTCATGCGTTTTCATGTTTTCTACGACAATGGTGTGTGTCATGCTTTCCATGTATTTTAGACAGGGCCGGCGCCAGAGTAATTGGCGCCCTAGGCGAACCTGTCGCACTGCGGCCCCGGTAGGCCCACGTGCGATAACTAATTAATATTAAATTAACTAAGTTAATAAAACCTCACACGGGAATGCAGCCAAATGCTGGATCTTTAATTTAGTATCGTCGTTCATATTATAATCATCCACATGAGGGGCGATCCCGGGGGAGGTGTCGAGGGGACAAGACCTCACCTTTAACAGTGGAGGGACACACTATAGAGTTATCCCTCCACGCGCGAAGGCGAACCTGTCGCACTGCGGCATGTTCATGTTTTGTTCATCTTTTCTGACCAGATCAGTTCAAAAGTGTCCAGTGTACCCCCCACCTGTCAAACATGAACGCCGCCATTGATCTTCAACGAATCATTATTACTTGTAAATAACAAAAAATATGGCACTTAGGCCTCTAATAGGCTAGGCCCTAACTTTAAATTTAAAAGTTAGCCATAATTAGAGTAATAGTCTGGAAACTGCATTAGGCCTAGCTATGCAGCCTGCGCTGTATACGTTTAATGTGAATTTGAAATACAGTGCACATTTGCATTTAAACATTTTGTAACTTCTACGGCTACGTGTACTAAGTCTTACGTACGAAGTCTTTACCCTATATAGGGTAAAATAGGGTAATTTCGGCACCTTAAGCAATTTCTTCAATATTTAAAATGCTATCACATCTGTAGGACACATTGAAGTTTCCACAGTTTGCTGCAACCCTCTGCTATGAAATGGCGCCTTCAAACTGTGAATCGTCTCTCGCAAATTCCTGTTATAACATGCGAAGTGAAGGCATTCAAAAGCCGAAATTACCCACACGGTAGGGTAATTTCGGCCACAGGGTAGGGTAATTTCGGCAGGGGTGACGAAATTAACCGAAATGAAAATTACCATACACTTATGACCAGCTAAATTGAACAGCTAGGCATAAACTATGAATGTATACCTATGGGGGTATATATACCTGGATTTGTTTACACTCTACAGTCAGAGACTGTAACACGCAATGCGTATACAGATAGGCCCTACAGAGGCGCGTTTACCTGTAGGCGCACTAGGCGCGCGCCTAGGGCCCCCGAATCTCGGGGGCCCCCTAACGACGGGAAAATATGTTTTTCCAATTTTAGAATTATCCAAAACAATTTGTGCTGAATTTATCACAATGATGGGGACACAACTGAAGAGCTCAATTTATTCTAGAAGTACAAGTGGCCACGTATTTCGCGTTGATTCTTCATTCAGCACCAGATTCAGTTTTTTAACTAAAATAATTAAATCAAATAACTTCACATTCCTTGAAAATAGCTTCTATACCTTCTCATAATTACAGTGACAGTGTCAATAAAACTTACAAAAACGGCTTAAACTTCAACTTCGTGTTCAATGTCTCCAGCAATATCATGTTCAATTGATAAGTTATCTATAGAATAGTCTAACAAGTCTTTCTCGCAACATGAAGGTTCGCAAATATGGTTTTATCAACTTGGACTTCGAGATGCTTCTCTCACCACTAGCCACAGAAACTGGAAGTGTAAAGAAGATTCACAGAGCAATAACAGTGTTTGGGACAATATCTGTTAGTTTATTTTTTAATAAAATGTTTAGTACATCCTCTGGCGATGTACACCTTGCAACTCGTCTTGAAATGGCATGAAATGGTTGTCAACTGCAGATCAACTGCATCAATATATCTGGAGTCCCCATGTTGCAAAGCTATATTATATTCTATAATTTTCTTTGTTGGAACTGACGTCACATAGGACCTAACAAAAACCCAGAGAACCCAAGGTAGGCTACAGCTGCTGGTCTATGAGTCTTTGTCTCTTTGATGTCATATGACTCGCTTCACTGACATGCAACATTGCCGTTTCTTATTTTCGTATGATTCAGCAGCAGTGTGTGTATCATTTTTTCAACTCGTGTGTCATTTTTTGCTGATTTCTTCACAAAATGTCAAACTGCAGGGAACCGATTATTCAAATACGCAGATGATTGCTATTTGATTATACCTGCCTCAAACATAACGACCACTGACTCTGAACTTGCCCACATAGCTGAATGGGCCAGAAATTGCAACTTGCGCTTAAATCATAGTAAGTCTTGTGAAATCATAATAAGGCGTCCTCGAACCAAAATTCTAGATACCCCTCCGCCCATTGCGGGGATCGTACGTGTAAATGAAATAAAAATTTCGGGAGTCACTCTTTCTGAAAAAATTGGGTTCTCCTCGCACATTAACAACATCTGTTGTAAAGCTAAACAATCCTTTTTTGCTCTGCGAGTCCTGGTTTCGCATGGATTAACTGGAAGCCGCCTTCATGATGTTGTACGTTCCACCACTGTGGCACGAATGTTGTACTCATCTCCAGTCTGGTGGGGATTTTCCAATGGTCTTGAGAGAGAACGTCTCTCTGCCTTGATACCTAAGCTTAAGCGACAAGGGTATCTGCCAACAGATACTCCTACATTTGACTTGTTGTGTTCTAAGGCGGACGATGCTCTCTTTGCAGCAATCCTTCGGAACCCAGGGCATGTCCTCCATGATTTGTTCCCTCCGATACGATCTTCCGGATACTATCTTCGACCTCGCTGGCATAATCGCGAGATACCACGATGTGATCCTTTGACGGGGAAGGGTTACATTGCTAGATTACTGCATAAATGATAAGAAAACACTTGCTTTTTAAATTACTTATTTTATCATTTTTATTTCTATTTAGTATTACTTCAATGTTTTTACAATCAATGCTTCTAGCTTCTGTCCCATTGTGCGTTTGCTAATGGTGTAATAAAGAATATACTTACTTACTTACTTTGCCATCATTTTACGTGTGAATGCTCCATCCAAAATGTTGCCTAAAAGTCGTGGGTTCTTATTTACTGGTCGTGGTCACGTGATAGAAGCGGGTGGTCACGTGATACACATGCTACACCAAGAAGAATCGGCGGCGACCTGCAGAACTTACGATTTCGAGGTTTATTAATTTGAAACAAAAATAAAGTAAGTAAATGTGTTGTTAGTTACTAATTAAGACGCGCCTAAACAAAATTACATCGTGCACGAAAGCGCATAACAGAAAAAACACTAGTCATAGTACATCCTAAACATATAGGTTTTAAGGTTAGATTTAGGTTAGAAGAATCGCAAAGGTTAAGGCCTGGATTTTTAGTGTGAGGACGGATAATGGCACGCTTGTGGGATGTGGGTAAAGTTGCTGTGGAAGAATGCAGTTTATAAGTAGGATTAGGATGGGGCAAAAATATGTCGAAGGGATTTATTATATGTTGCATTGTTTGTGATTCTGGATATCTCTGGATATGGGTTTCCTCAGACTAAGTGGCTACATATACTTGTACTTTGAATTAAAGAAACTGAAGAAATTTTGCCCTTTCTTTTCAGAGTGGAATGGCAAAACGAAATATTCGTATTCGTCCAAAAGATGAGGCACATCACTTTTTAGACAGTGACAAACCAGGTTTCGAGTGTCGTTTTATAAATGACTGCATTGGTGAGTGTAGGCCTACTGTGTAAAATTGATGTAATTTCTGTTTTTAAATTGGACTTTTTATTTCTAAAATGGTTTGAATCCACTGACAATGTGAACCATACTTGGAGACATAATCTGAGAAATACTTTAAGCAAAGCAGCTTGCACTAACTTGAAGACATTGTTTGTCAAATTGCCTACTGAAAACTGTTAAAAGCTTTGAGGATTGAGTTTGAACAGAGTAATCTTTGAACTAATTATATTTTTGAAATGCTTCTAAGAAGTGGAAATGTTCTGAGTATTTGTCGTGTTAAAAGAGTTACTCCTCCCAGTGCTCCCACTTCTGAAACCGTATTATGTCACTGCTTTTTAATGTTTCTTGTTTCAGGATATGGTGTATTTGCTACACAGCCTCATCCTCGTGGTTCATTTTTGTTGGAGTATCCTGGTATACTAATGTTGGAGCACGACGCACTTAATCTCCCAACACAGGATTACGTTTATTTCTTTCAGTGGCAAGGCAAGGACTATGCGTAAGTATTTGAATCGCACAACTCAATTTAAAGATGTATTTTTTTCACTAAATTTTTTAGACATAGCTAGAACAACAGTTACACTTTATTATGTATTTTCTGCTCAGTAACAGCTCACAACTGAAATACTTTACAATTTGTTCCTTTAGGAATTTATGTAGTTTATTCATCCTAAACATTTGTAGTGTGTGTTATTTGATAAAAACTCTTTTTGATGCAAGATTGTTTTACAATAAGTTGGCAATCTAATTATGGTGTTGCATACTTAAACTGTTTATGGAAACGTTGACTTTGATACACCATGGATATTTCAATTATGGCAGCTAATTGGTTTGAACATTCAATGTGTTAAGTAGAATGAATGGATTCATGTCTTAAAGAGGACAATCTCAAGAAGACAGTCTGTTTGCTGCCTTTGTAGGGACGTTAAGTAAGCTCTTAGCAGACATTTGGTAGCCTATGAGACCAGTTCAGCCTTCCTTCCCTGCAAAGCAGGATAATGCATACCAGTCCCCCTACCTGGGATCAGAGATCCTTTGTGCAACAACAAGAATATAGGCAAAATGGCTAATAAGCAGCTTATGTTTGCTCTGTTTGTTTACCTGCAGCCATTACCATTAACATTTCTTTGCTGCCTTTGTCAAAGCCTAAACTGCCCAATACAAGACTTAAGAACAATTTAGAAAAGATGGCAACTTTTAGCTCTGAATATGGCGACTAGAGTCTTCATTCCTGTGTTGCAGTATTGATGGCACGAAGTCTAACAGATTGGGACGTTATGTGAACGACTTGCCTCGACGACTGGCTAACTGTTACACAAAGGTTCTTACAGTGGCTGGAAGACCCCACGTCCTAATATTTGCTGGAAAAGACATCGATCCTGGGGAAGAACTACGCTATGATTACGGAGGTGGTGATATGCCATGGAGAAAGGTGAATTATTTAATGAAAATATTTATTAGTTTTAGGTTAGAGTTGTTATACTTTCTGATATGATGACAAAACCTTCCAGGGCACAGTGTGAGAGGTTTTTCAAAATTATATATGGGTCATTCCATCTCGGTTCAACCAATTTTCAGAACTTTCCAGGTCGACCATCTCGGATTTCTATGAAAATTTCACAGAATGTTTATTATGGTATTTGAGGAAGGTATTTACTGCCTTATAATGGCTGTAATTGGTGATATGATTAGGCAATCATATCACCAGTAGATAAATGGGAGTGTGTTGAGGTTGGTACATGTGTCAGTTATCAACTAGCAGTGTCATGGATTGGTGTGAAGCATCTAATAGTAGAATGTGTCATGGAATGTCCAAACTTATCTAATGGAAGTGTGTGTCGAGTTGGACACATGTAATAGTTATCAAGATCAGTGTCATGGATTCGTAATACTAATCCAATAGCAGAGTGTGTCAGGTTTAGTATACATTCTCAAAAATCAGTGTCATGGATTGGTATTATTTATCTACTAGTAGTGTGTGTCATGGATTCGACGAACTGATATAATAGCCGAGTGTGTCAAAGTTAGTAGTAGTTATATAACATGTGTCATGGATTGGTATTATTTGTCGATTAGAAGAGTGTGTGTCAGGTGTAATCAAAGATCAGTGTCATGGATTGGTATTATTTTTATAATACAAGAGTGTGTGTCGGGTGTAATCAAAGATCAGTGTCATGGATTGGTATTACTAACCTAATAGCAGAGTGTGCTGAGGTTGGTATATATAATATATATATATATATATATATATATATATTTTTTTTTATCAGTAAAGATCAGTGTCGTGGATTGATATAACTTAAAAAATAGCAGTGTGTCAGGTTTAGTTCATGTATTAGTTATCATTTTAGCCAGTATATTGGATGGAGCATTTGCACCTGAAATGATGCCGAAATGGCAGTTATGGCCTAACAAAAATAACCAACTAACATTAAGAGTGAAAATAACACAAAATGTACAATTAAAGCTCATTATGACATTCCATGACACACTCTACTATTAGATGCTTCACACCAATCCATAACACTGCTAGTTGATAACTGACACATGTACCAACTTCAACACACTCTGCTATTAGATTACTAATACCAATCCATGACACTGTCCTCAGATATCTTCTTCTTTGCACTCTCTCTACTGGTTCAATGTCAATGGATTCCATATCTGGATGCAGTATTTTAAATGTGGCCTATTGGTAGGGCTGTGCAAGGACATGTGCAGCACTGGTAGAGTCTTGAGCAATTGCACCCTTGACGGTGTTCACAGAAAAATTGCATGATGATAGCCTATTGAAGATGAAGAAGAAGAGCAGTCCCTTAAGCTAGCCCTGACGCAGCAATGGGTACGAAATGTTAGCGACTTTATTTTCTTAGCCTCAGCGTACCAAGGGAGTTGGCCAGTTGTCTCTCTCACCGTCTCATGAAGACAATGAGCCAGTTCAAAGTACTCGCCAGACAGAGCTTATACAAGCTCAAGTGCCGGTGCAAGATTCAGGATGGAATAAAGAAATGGAGCCAGGTGTAAGGAGCGAAGTAGTTGACAGTTCAGAAACATTGCTTGATACCATGGATATGCCTGATGCTAGAATGGCTCTAAAAGAAGTAAGTAACTTTGTGTAGTCATCTTATGTGACTCTTCATTGTTTTAACTGGACTGAGTTCCATTTACTTAACTGCAAGGCGTTGTAAGTTTCTGTGTAACCATTACAAATAGTAGTGTATCTTGTGTTGAAATTTTGATTCTTATTTGGTTTAGGTTTCATTTGTTTTGGATGATATGTTGCACTAATTCTTTATCTGTTACCTGCACTTGAATTATTATTAACCAGTAATTTATTGGCAGGCTGCTGAGTGACTGCAAGATAGTGCCTTGTCTTAGTAATGTGTTCAAAATGTTATCATACATAGTTGATAACTAACACATGTACGAACCTCAACACACTCTGCTATTAGATTACTAAAGCTGACATCCTCTGCTATTTTTTAAGTTATATCAATCCACGACACTGATCTTTACTGATATCTATATATATATATATATATATATATATATATATATATATATATATATATATATATATATATATATATATATATATATATATATATATATATATATATATATATATATATATATATATATATATATATATATATATATTAGGGTGTGTCTATAATTTGAAGTTTCAAAATTAATATCGGCCAGTTTGTTTTTGTGTTCCACCTTGAGAAACATTAACATTTGCCAAATTAGATGAAAATCAAAAGAGATTTAGAACTGGCGCAAAGCCCGGGAAAAATTACCACTTAGAAAACAATGTCATACATTGTAATTCTCGAAGATCCAAACAATTTCAACACTTAAACATAAAAAATAAGGCAAAAGCAAACCAAGAACCTTCAGTTATTTGTCATTACCTAGTCCCTTTAGTGCTTTTGGGAATCTATTTCGATGGTATTCAACCATTTGAAGAACAAATTGTTTCTCTTCCTCATTTCGAACCAGGGCTTCATTGAAGGACTGCATTAGAGCCACTACTCTCTCCGTTAAATCGTTCGTCACTCTTAGGGCGGATATAATGTCTTTCGCCTCATTGAACGAATGCTCTGACTCCCATTGTTGTGGATCTCGATCAAGAAAAGCGTAATCGAATTTGAGGAGCTGGAAAAGTTTGATGGTAGAAGTGGTAAAAAAATCGGATAGTGCTTTTGTAGATGGATCATGTATGGGAGGAAGCCTCTTTGGAGGTTCGTCGGATCCCTGATTGTTGCGCATGTTATAGACTATGCGCTGTTTTTCGTCGAAGGTGACTGAATCGTCAAAAAGGCTGAGGCCAACCAAGGTCTCCGACAAATACCAAATGTGTCGGGAAAATGCTGTTAGGGCTACCTGTGAGACTTCCTTGTCTGGGTAAGTATGGATTGCCTTCAAGAATTGAAGATCGTTCCTTGGGGCATCAATGGGTGATGTACAGGTGAACCAGTACTCCACGTAGGTTGTGGTCACAAAAAGTGAAACTCGAAGTAGATGATTCCACATCTTTTGAGAGTAAGATTGTGAGATGCCCTCTGGTGTTGTTTAATGGGAAACTGCTCTCTGAAAAGCCACATCTTGTTTGCATAAACCGCACGTGCCATCCAAAGCGCGCGGTGAAATGCCCCTGGGTACCTGAACTTTATTCTTTTCGGTTGAATTCCTCCTAGGAAAATGACTGTTAGTTCTAGTAGCTCTTCGTAGTCGTCTCTGTGGTATTCAGCATTCAGTTGCTGCAGTGCGAAGGTGATGACATTCTCTCGAATTTCTTTGACTCTTTGTGCTGCGTCTTTATCCTCTATTGCTGTGCGATACTTGGTCTGATCGATTTGCGGCCAGAAGTCACGGAAATGACTGAAGAGTTTCAATTTTGGAAACCTTACAGAATCATATAGTGAAAATACCTTTTCCAGAACAATTTCAGAAACATGATGTCGACAGGTAAGGTTCAAGAGGTCTTTTCCTAATTCCGTTTCCAGCTTGATGCATACGCCGCCCTTGCAACCCGTGTTACTCGCCGTGGTGTCGAAACGCATGGTCACGATTCTGTCTTCCAATCCCCAACTTCTGATCTCGGCCAAACACGCATCTGCCATGAAGGCAGCAGTCCCGGATTGGAGTTTGGGGATGGCCAATAGTTTGGTCACATCCTTACCAGATACCATTATTGGAAGACGATCAACGCACACTCGCCCAGTTTCTGTAAAATCTGGCATGATCTTGCCGTCCCAGTGGATAGTAAGGGGAACCTTCGGATCGAAAGATTCACGAATCTCAGCTGCTAGGGCTGCACGGTTATCCTTCCTTGCTCGATGGATAGCAGAAGGACTGATGATCAGCTCACCAGCTGGTGCTGCATATAGATTGGATGCAGCGAGAGCAGAGAAAATGTGAGAGGCATTCCTGCTGCTGGTTTTGGTACGATCTAGAGCTGCTGCAACATCACGGGTAACTACAGAGATTGTTCCCTTTTGCCGCTTTGGTGGTCCAGCTGACGTTGAAGGTTCTGGTTCTCTTTCTGAGCTATTTGATGACGCCTCTTCCTCAGATGATGTTGCCAACAGAGAAACCTCCGTCGCTACCGCCATGCTTGCACGATATTGTCATGGGCGAGGGAATTATTGTTGTAGACAGATTGCTCCGATCGGAAACCATGACATTATCTGATTGGCACAAACTCATTCGGGGATCAAACACATACTCTTACCAAGGGAGACAGCCACTCGCGTTAAATACCATGCTATTGATGTAGCACCAGGTGTCTGTGTATCCTCTAGAAAACCACAATAGCTTAATTAATTACTATAATTATGTTGAAGATCGAAAACACGAAGAACAGACATCGTAACGTCTAAAATTTTGGCCAAACCGAGACAGGTCACCGGGTTCCTAATTTCGGTCGCCTTGCGCCAGTCCTAAATGTTCAGCTATCGCGATATAATTTCGGATATGGCGTTTATACGCTAATTGGCATGATAATTCGAACTGGCCGTTAAAAGATCTTTGAGTTAAAAAAATCATGTGCATCATAAAAACACCCTAATATATATATATATATATATATATATATATATATATATATATATATATATATATATATATACCAGCCTCAACACACTCTGCTATTAGGTTACTAATACCAATCCATGACACTGATCTTTGATTACACCTGACACACACTCTTCTATTAGACAAATAATACCAATCCATGACACATGTTTGATAACTACTACTAACTTTGACACACTCGGCTATTATATCAGTTCTTCCAATCCATGACACACTCTGCTATTGGATTAGTATTACGAATCCATGACACTGATCTTGATAACTATTACATGTGTCCAACTCGACACACACTTCCATTAGGTAAGTTTGGACATTCCATGACACACTCTACTATTAGATACGTAAAACCAATCCATGACACTGCAAGTTGATAACTAACACATGTATGCCAACCTCAACACACTGCTATTAGATTACTAATACCAATCCATGACACTGTCCTCAGATATCTTCTTCTTTATTTTCTTAGCCTCGGCGTACCAAGGGAGTTGGCCAGTTGTCTCTCTCACCGTCTCATGAAGACAATGAGCCAGTTCAAAGTACTCGCCAGACAGAGCTTCTACAAGCTCAAGTGCCGGTGCAAGATTCAGGATGGAATAAAGAAATGGAGCCAGGTGTAAGGAGCGAAGTAGTTGACAGTTCAGAAACATTGCTTGATGCCATGGATATGCCTGATGCTAGAATAGCTCTAAAAGAAGTAAGTAACTTTGTGTAGTCATCTTATGTGACTCTTCATTGTTTTAACTGGACTGAGTTCCATTTACTTAACTGCAAGGCATTGTAAGTTTCTGTGTAACCATTAAAAATAGTAGTGTATCTTGTGTTGAAATTTTGATTCTTATTTGGTTTATGTTTCATTTGTTTTGGATGATTTGTTGCACTAATTCTTTATCTGTTACCTGCACTTGAATTATTATTTACCACTAATTTATTGGCAGGCTGCTGAGTGACTGCAAGATAGTGCCTTGTCTTAGTAATGTGTTCAAAATGAGCTTTAGTTGTACATTTTGTGTTATTTTCACTCTTAATGTTAGTTGTTTATTTTTGTTAGGCCATAACTGCCATTTCGGCATCATTTCAGGTGTAAATGCTCCATGCAATACACTGGCTAAAATGATAACTAATACATGTACTAAACCTGACACCCTCTGCTATTTTTCAACTTATTTCAATCCACGACACTGATCTTTACTGATATATATATATATATATATATATATATATATATATATATATATACCAGCCTCAGCACACTCTGCTATTAGGTTAGTAATACAAATCCATGACACTGATCTTTGATTACACCTGACACACACTCTTCTAATCGACAAATAATACCAATCCATGACACATGTTATATAACTACTACTAACTTTGACACACTCGGCTATTATATCAATTCTTCCAATCCATGACACACACTACTGGTAGATAAATAATAATCCATGACACTGATGTTTGAGAATGTATAATAAACCTGACACACTCTGCTATTGGATTAGTATTACGAATCCATGACACTGATCTTGATAACTATTACATGTGTCAACTCGACACACACTTCCATTAGATAAGTTTGGACATTCCATGACACACTCTACTATTAGATGCTTCACACCAATCCATGACACTGCTAGTTGATAACTGACACATGTACCAACCTCAACACACTCTGCTATTAGATTACTAATACCAATCCATGACACTGTCCTCAGATATCTTCTTTATTTTCTTAGCCTCGGCGTACCAAGGGAGTTGGCCAGTTGTCTCTCTCACCGTCTCATGAAGACAATGAGCCAGTTCAAAGTACTCGCCAGACAGAGCTTCTACAAGCTCAAGTGCCGGTGCAAGATTCAGGATGGAATAAAGAAATGGAGCCAGGTGTAAGGAGCGAAGTAGTTGACAGTTCAGAAACATTGCTTGATGCCATGGATATGCCTGATGCTAGAATAGCTCTAAAAGAAGTAAGTAACTTTGTGTAGTCATCTTATGTGACTCTTCATTGTTTTAACTGGACTGAGTTCCATTTACCTAACTGCAAGGCATTGTAAGTTTCTGTGTAACCATTACAAATAGTAGTGTATCTTGTGTTGAAATTTTGATTCTTATTTGGTTTAGGTTTCATTTGTTTTGGATGATTTGTTGCACTAATTCTTTATCTGTTACCTGCACTTGAATTATTATTTACCACTAATTTATTGGCCGGCTGCTGAGTGACTGCAAGATAGTGCCTTGTCTTAGTAATGTGTTCAAAATGAGCTTTAGTTGTACATTTTGTGTTATTTTCACTCTTAATGTTAGTTGGTTATTTTTGTTAGGCTATAACCGCCATTTCGGCATCATTTCAGGTGTAAATGCTCCATCCAATATACTGGCTAAAATGATAACTAATACATGAACTAAACCTGACACACTGCTATTTTTTAAGTTATATCAATCCACGACACTGATCTTTACTGATAAAAAAAAAAAATATATATATATATATATATATATATACCAACCTCAGCACACTCTGCTATAAGGTTATTAATACCAATCCATGACACTGATCTTTGATTACACCCGACACACACTCTTGTATTATAAAAATAATACCAATCCATGACACTGATCTTTGATTACACCTGACACACACTCTTCTAATCGACAATTAATACCAATCCATGACACATGTTATATAACTACTACTAACTTTGACACACTCGGCTATTATATCAGTTCTTCCAATCCATGACACACACTAGTAGATAAATAATACCAATCCATGACACTGATTTTTGAGAATGTATAATAAACCTGACACACTCTGCTATTGGATTAGTATTACGAATCCATGACACTGATCTTGATAACTATTACATGTGTCAACTCGACACACACTTCCATTAGATAAGTTTGGACATTCCATGACACACTCTACTATTAGATGCTTCACACCAATCCATGACACTGCTAGTTGATAACTGACACATGTACCAACCTCAACACACTCTGCTATTAGATTACTAATACCAATCCATGACACTGTCCTCAGATATCTTCTTCTTTATTTTCTTAGCCTCGGCGTACCAAGGGAGTTGGCCAGTTGTCTCTCTCACCGTCTCATGAAGACAATGAGCCAGTTCAAAGTACTCGCCAGACAGAGCTTCTACAAGCTCAAGTGCCGGTGCAAGATTCAGGATGGAATAAAGAAATGGAGCCAGGTGTAAGGAGCGAAGTAGTTGACAGTTCAGAAACATTGCTTGATGCCATGGATATGCCTGATGCTAGAATAGCTCTAAAAGAAGTAAGTAACTTTGTGTAGTCATCTTATGTGACTCTTCATTGTTTTAACTGGACTGAGTTCCATTTACTTAACTGCAAGGCATTGTAAGTTTCTGTGTAACCATTACAAATAGTAGTGTATCTTGTGTTGAAATTTTGATTCTTATTTGGTTTAGGTTTCATTTGTTTTGGATGATTTGTTGCACTAATTCTTTATCTGTTACCTGCACTTGAATTATTATTTACCACTAATTTATTGGCAGGCTGCTGAGTGACTGCAAGATAGTGCCTTGTCTTAGTAATGTGTTCAAAATGAGCTTTAGTTGTACATTTTGTGTTATTTTCACTCTTAATGTTAGTTGGTTATTTTTGTTAGGCTATAACCGCCATTTCGGCATCATTTCAGGTGTAAATGCTCCATCCAATACACTGGCTAAAATGATAACTAATACATGTACTAAACCTGACACCCTCTGCTATTTTTCAACTTATTTCAATCCACGACACTGATCTTTACTGATATATATATATATATATATATATATATATATATATATTATATACCAGCCTCAGCACACTCTGCTATTAGGTTAGTAATACAAATCCATGACACTGATCTTTGATTACACCTGACACACACTCTTCTAATCGACAAATAATACCAATCCATGACACATGTTATATAACTACTACTAACTTTGACACACTCGGCTATTATATCAATTCTTCCAATCCATGACACACACTACTGGTAGATAAATAATAATCCATGACACTGATGTTTGAGAATGTATAATAAACCTGACACACTCTGCTATTGGATTAGTATTACGAATCCATGACACTGATCTTTGATTACACCTGACACACGTACTCTTCTAATCGACAAATAATACCAATCCATGACACATGTTATATAACTACTACTAACTTTGACACACTCGGCTATTATATCAATTCTTCCAATCCATGACACACACTACTGGTAGATAAATAATACCAATCCATGACACTGATGTTTGAGAATGTATAATAAACCTGACACACTCTGCTATTGGATTAGTATTACGAATCCATGACACTGATCTTGATAACTATTACATGTGTCAACTCGACACACACTTCCATTAGATAAGTTTGGACATTCCATGACACACTCTACTATTAGATGCTTCACACCAATCCATGACACTGCTAGTTGATAACTGACACATGTACCAACCTCAACACACTCTGCTATTAGATTACTAATACCAATCCATGACACTGTCCTCAGATATCTTCTTCTTTATTTTCTTAGCCTCGGCGTACCAAGGGAGTTGGCCAGTTGTCTCTCTCACCGTCTCATGAAGACAATGAGCCAGTTCAAAGTACTCGCCAGACAGAGCTTCTACAAGCTCAAGTGCCGGTGCAAGATTCAGGATGGAATAAAGAAATGGAGCCAGGTGTAAGGAGCGAAGTAGTTGACAGTTCAGAAACATTGCTTGATGCCATGGATATGCCTGATGCTAGAATAGCTCTAAAAGAAGTAAGTAACTTTGTGTAGTCATCTTATGTGACTCTTCATTGTTTTAACTGGACTGAGTTCCATTTACTTAACTGCAAGGCATTGTAAGTTTCTGTGTAACCATTACAAATAGTAGTGTATCTTGTGTTGAAATTTTGATTCTTATTTGGTTTAGGTTTCATTTGTTTTGGATGATTTGTTGCACTAATTCTTTATCTGTTACCTGCACTTGAATTATTATTTACCACTAATTTATTGGCAGGCTGCTGAGTGACTGCAAGATAGTGCCTTGTCTTAGTAATGTGTTCAAAATGAGCTTTAGTTGTACATTTTGTGTTATTTTCACTCTTAATGTTAGTTGGTTATTTTTGTTAGGCTATAACCGCCATTTCGGCATCATTTCAGGTGTAAATGCTCCATCCAATACACTGGCTAAAATGATAACTAATACATGTACTAAACCTGACACCCTCTGCTATTTTTCAACTTATTTCAATCCACGACACTGATCTTTACTGATATATATATATATATATATATATATATATATATATTATATACCAGCCTCAGCACACTCTGCTATTAGGTTAGCAATACAAATCCATGACACTGATCTTTGATTACACCTGACACACACTCTTCTAATCGACAAATAATACCAATCCATGACACATGTTATATAACTACTACTAACTTTGACACACTCGGCTATTATATCAATTCTTCCAATCCATGACACACACTACTGGTAGATAAATAATAATCCATGACACTGATGTTTGAGAATGTATAATAAACCTGACACACTCTGCTATTGGATTAGTATTACGAATCCATGACACTGATCTTTGATTACACCTGACACACACTCTTCTAATCGACAAATAATACCAATCCATGACACATGTTATATAACTACTACTAACTTTGACACACTCGGCTATTATATCAATTCTTCCAATCCATGACACACACTACTGGTAGATAAATAATACCAATCCATGACACTGATTTTTGAGAATGTATAATAAACCTGACACACTCTGCTATTGGATTAGTATTACGAATCCATGACACTGATCTTGATAACTATTACATGTGTCAACTCGACACACACTTCCATTAGATAAGTTTGGACATTCCATGACACACTCTACTATTAGATGCTTCACACCAATCCATGACACTGCTAGTTGATAACTGACACATGTACCAACCTCAACACACTCTGCTATTAGATTACTAATACCAATCCATGACACTGTCCTCAGATATCTTCTTCTTTATTTTCTTAGCCTCGGCGTACCAAGGGAGTTGGCCAGTTGTCTCTCTCACCGTCTCATGAAGACAATGAGCCAGTTCAAAGTACTCGCCAGACAGAGCTTCTACAAGCTCAAGTGCCGGTGCAAGATTCAGGATGGAATAAAGAAATGGAGCCAGGTGTAAGGAGCGAAGTAGTTGACAGTTCAGAAACATTGCTTGATGCCATGGATATGCCTGATGCTAGAATAGCTCTAAAAGAAGTAAGTAACTTTGTGTAGTCATCTTATGTGACTCTTCATTGTTTTAACTGGACTGAGTTCCATTTACTTAACTGCAAGGCATTGTAAGTTTCTGTGTAACCATTACAAATAGTAGTGTATCTTGTGTTGAAATTTTGATTCTTATTTGGTTTAGGTTTCATTTGTTTTGGATGATTTGTTGCACTAATTCTTTATCTGTTACCTGCACTTGAATTATTATTTACCACTAATTTATTGGCAGGCTGCTGAGTGACTGCAAGATAGTGCCTTGTCTTAGTAATGTGTTCAAAATGAGCTTTAGTTGTACATTTTGTGTTATTTTCACTCTTAATGTTAGTTGGTTATTTTTGTTAGGCTATAACCGCCATTTCGGCATCATTTCAGGTGTAAATGCTCCATCCAATACACTGGCTAAAATGATAACTAATACATGTACTAAACCTGACACCCTCTGCTATTTTTCAACTTATTTCAATCCACGACACTGATCTTTACTGATATATATATATATATATATATATATATATATATATATTATATACCAGCCTCAGCACACTCTGCTATTAGGTTAGCAATACAAATCCATGACACTGATCTTTGATTACACCTGACACACACTCTTCTAATCGACAAATAATACCAATCCATGACACATGTTATATAACTACTACTAACTTTGACACACTCGGCTATTATATCAATTCTTCCAATCCATGACACACACTACTGGTAGATAAATAATAATCCATGACACTGATGTTTGAGAATGTATAATAAACCTGACACACTCTGCTATTGGATTAGTATTACGAATCCATGACACTGATCTTTGATTACACCTGACACACACTCTTCTAATCGACAAATAATACCAATCCATGACACATGTTATATAACTACTACTAACTTTGACACACTCGGCTATTATATCAGTTCTTCCAATCCATGACACACACTAGTAGATAAATAATACCAATCCATGACACTGATTTTTGAGAATGTATAATAAACCTGACACACTCTGCTATTGGATTAGTATTACGAATCCATGACACTGATCTTGATAACTATTACATGTGTCAACTCGACACACACTTCCATTAGATAAGTTTGGACATTCCATGACACACTCTACTATTAGATGCTTCACACCAATCCATGACACTGCTAGTTGATAACTGACACATGTACCAACCTCAACACACTCTGCTATTAGATTACTAATACCAATCCATGACACTGTCCTCAGATATCTTCTTCTTTATTTTCTTAGCCTCGGCGTACCAAGGGAGTTGGCCAGTTGTCTCTCTCACCGTCTCATGAAGACAATGAGCCAGTTCAAAGTACTCGCCAGACAGAGCTTCTACAAGCTCAAGTGCCGGTGCAAGATTCAGGATGGAATAAAGAAATGGAGCCAGGTGTAAGGAGCGAAGTAGTTGACAGTTCAGAAACATTGCTTGATGCCATGGATATGCCTGATGCTAGAATAGCTCTAAAAGAAGTAAGTAACTTTGTGTAGTCATCTTATGTGACTCTTCATTGTTTTAACTGGACTGAGTTCCATTTACTTAACTGCAAGGCATTGTAAGTTTCTGTGTAACCATTACAAATAGTAGTGTATCTTGTGTTGAAATTTTGATTCTTATTTGGTTTAGGTTTCATTTGTTTTGGATGATTTGTTGCACTAATTCTTTATCTGTTACCTGCACTTGAATTATTATTTACCACTAATTTATTGGCAGGCTGCTGAGTGACTGCAAGATAGTGCCTTGTCTTAGTAATGTGTTCAAAATGAGCTTTAGTTGTACATTTTGTGTTATTTTCACTCTTAATGTTAGTTGGTTATTTTTGTTAGGCTATAACCGCCATTTCGGCATCATTTCAGGTGTAAATGCTCCATCCAATACACTGGCTAAAATGATAACTAATACATGTACTAAACCTGACACCCTCTGCTATTTTTCAACTTATTTCAATCCACGACACTGATCTTTACTGATATATATATATATATATATATATATATATATATTATATACCAGCCTCAGCACACTCTGCTATTAGGTTAGTAATACAAATCCATGACACTGATCTTTGATTACACCTGACACACACTCTTCTAATCGACAAATAATACCAATCCATGACACATGTTATATAACTACTACTAACTTTGACACACTCGGCTATTATATCAATTCTTCCAATCCATGACACACTACTGGCAGATAAATAATAATCCATGACACTGATGTTTGAGAATGTATAATAAACCTGACACACTCTGCTATTGGATTAGTATTACGAATCCATGACACTGATCTTTGATTACACCTGACACACACTCTTCTAATCGACAAATAATACCAATCCATGACACATGTTATATAACTACTACTAACTTTGACACACTCGGCTATTATATCAATTCTTCCAATCCATGACACACACTACTGGTAGATAAATAATACCAATCCATGACACTGATGTTTGAGAATGTATAATAAACCTGACACACTCTGCTATTGGATTAGTATTACGAATCCATGACACTGATCTTGATAACTATTACATGTGTCAACTCGACACACACTTCCATTAGATAAGTTTGGACATTCCATGACACACTCTACTATTAGATGCTTCACACCAATCCATGACACTGCTAGTTGATAACTGACACATGTACCAACCTCAACACACTCTGCTATTAGATTACTAATACCAATCCATGACACTGTCCTCAGATATCTTCTTCTTTATTTTCTTAGCCTCGGCGTACCAAGGGAGTTGGCCAGTTGTCTCTCTCACCGTCTCATGAAGACAATGAGCCAGTTCAAAGTACTCGCCAGACAGAGCTTCTACAAGCTCAAGTGCCGGTGCAAGATTCAGGATGGAATAAAGAAATGGAGCCAGGTGTAAGGAGCGAAGTAGTTGACAGTTCAGAAACATTGCTTGATGCCATGGATATGCCTGATGCTAGAATAGCTCTAAAAGAAGTAAGTAACTTTGTGTAGTCATCTTATGTGACTCTTCATTGTTTTAACTGGACTGAGTTCCATTTACTTAACTGCAAGGCATTGTAAGTTTCTGTGTAACCATTACAAATAGTAGTGTATCTTGTGTTGAAATTTTGATTCTTATTTGGTTTAGGTTTCATTTGTTTTGGATGATTTGTTGCACTAATTCTTTATCTGTTACCTGCACTTGAATTATTATTTACCACTAATTTATTGGCAGGCTGCTGAGTGACTGCAAGATAGTGCCTTGTCTTAGTAATGTGTTCAAAATGAGCTTTAGTTGTACATTTTGTGTTATTTTCACTCTTAATGTTAGTTGGTTATTTTTGTTAGGCTATAACCGCCATTTCGGCATCATTTCAGGTGTAAATGCTCCATCCAATACACTGGCTAAAATGATAACTAATACATGTACTAAACCTGACACCCTCTGCTATTTTTCAACTTATTTCAATCCACGACACTGATCTTTACTGATATATATATATATATATATATTATATACCAGCCTCAGCACACTCTGCTATTAGGTTAGTAATACAAATCCATGACACTGATCTTTGATTACACCTGACACACACTCTTCTAATCGACAAATAATACCAATCCATGACACATGTTATATAACTACTACTAACTTTGACACACTCGGCTATTATATCAATTCTTCCAATCCATGACACACACTACTGGTAGATAAATAATAATCCATGACACTGATGTTTGAGAATGTATAATAAACCTGACACACTCTGCTATTGGATTAGTATTACGAATCCATGACACTGATCTTTGATTACACCTGACACACACTCTTCTAATCGACAAATAATACCAATCCATGACACATGTTATATAACTACTACTAACTTTGACACACTCGGCTATTATATCAGTTCTTCCAATCCATGACACACACTAGTAGATAAATAATACCAATCCATGACACTGATTTTTGAGAATGTATAATAAACCTGACACACTCTGCTATTGGATTAGTATTACGAATCCATGACACTGATCTTGATAACTATTACATGTGTCAACTCGACACACACTTCCATTAGATAAGTTTGGACATTCCATGACACACTCTACTATTAGATGCTTCACACCAATCCATGACACTGCTAGTTGATAACTGACACATGTACCAACCTCAACACACTCTGCTATTAGATTACTAATACCAATCCATGACACTGTCCTCAGATATCTTCTTCTTTATTTTCTTAGCCTCGGCGTACCAAGGGAGTTGGCCAGTTGTCTCTCTCACCGTCTCATGAAGACAATGAGCCAGTTCAAAGTACTCGCCAGACAGAGCTTCTACAAGCTCAAGTGCCGGTGCAAGATTCAGGATGGAATAAAGAAATGGAGCCAGGTGTAAGGAGCGAAGTAGTTGACAGTTCAGAAACATTGCTTGATGCCATGGATATGCCTGATGCTAGAATAGCTCTAAAAGAAGTAAGTAACTTTGTGTAGTCATCTTATGTGACTCTTCATTGTTTTAACTGGACTGAGTTCCATTTACTTAACTGCAAGGCATTGTAAGTTTCTGTGTAACCATTACAAATAGTAGTGTATCTTGTGTTGAAATTTTGATTCTTATTTGGTTTAGGTTTCATTTGTTTTGGATGATTTGTTGCACTAATTCTTTATCTGTTACCTGCACTTGAATTATTATTTACCACTAATTTATTGGCAGGCTGCAAGATAGTGCCTTGTCTTAGTAATGTGTTCAAAATGAGCTTTAGTTGTACATTTTGTGTTATTTTCACTCTTAATGTTAGTTGGTTATTTTTGTTAGGCTATAACTGCCATTTCGGCATCATTTCAGGTGTGAATGCTCCATCCACTACACTGGCTAAAATGATAACTAATACATGTACTAAACCTGACACCCTCTGCTATTTTGTAACTTATTTCAATCCACGACACTGATCTTTACTGATATATATATATATATATATATTATATACCAGTCTCAGCACACTCTGCTATTAGGTTAGTAATACCAATCCATGACACTGATCTTTGATTACACCTGACACACACTCTTCTAATCGACAAATAATACCAATCCATGACACATGTTATATAACTACTACTCCAATTTATCTTTCCTATCCAAGACTCTTGAACGTCTTGTCTCTCTTCAGCTCCTCCCTTATCTTGAGCAATCTGGACTCCTTCCTGCTAATCAATCAGGCTTTAGGGCTCATCATTCTACTGAGACTGCTCTCCTCTCTCTCCTCTCTGAAATCTACTCTGCTGTTGACAGGGCTGAACTTAGCCTCTTGGCTCTTTTCGATGTTTCTGCAGCCTTTGATATTGTAGATCATAGTATTCTCCTTCAGCGTCTTGAGACTTCATATGGGTTACAGGGCCTTCCTCTTTGCTGGTTTCGATCATATCTGTCTGAACGAACCCAAATGATTATATCGGGCGACTCTAGAACAAAATGGATTCACATTAAGCTGGGCGTTCCTCAAGGCTCTGTACTTGGTCCTTTACTCTTTATTCTCTACACGGCTGACATTTCTTCTCTTTTCCCACTCTCGGGAGCTACTGGTCATATCTTTGCTGATGATGTGCAAGCTTTTGTCCATGGGTCTCCTTTATCTCAATTGCACTTAGTTGAGCGTATCGAGTCTCTATCTAAGTCTCTCCATTCCTGGATGTCCTCAAATCGTCTCTGTCTTAATGCCTCCAAAACCCAGTTCATTTGGTTTGGCTCCCCTCAACAGTTGCTTAAGATTGATTTCGCCCTCCTCTTGGAAATCTTCCCTCACTACTCCTTTTCATCAAGTGTACGTGACCTAGGTGTTACGCTTGATAGCTCTCTCTCCTTCAAAGATCACATCTCTAACCTCACACGTGTTTCCTACTTCCACTTAAGGCGTCTCAGGGCTGTTCGACGATCTGTCTCTTCCTCTGTTTTCACAACGCTGGTCCATGCTTTCATTTGCTCCAGAATTGACTACTGCAATTCGCTTCTAATCGGTCTTCCTAAGGTCCGTCTCATGCCTCTGCAGTCAGTCCTAAATGCAGCTGCGAGATTAATTGCCCGTCTGCCACGCTACTCACGCATTTCATCCTTCATGTTTGAGAAACTGCACTGGCTTCCTCTCTCTGCACGTATTAAGTTTAAAATCCTTATTCTGGTGTCAAAGACACAGCGGGGTCTCGCCCCCAAATATTTAATTGATGTAATTCACCGGCCTCTTTCTGTCTCTTCGCATCGTCCACTTCGCTCCTCAAACAGATTTGATCTCTCAGTTCCTCGTACTAGAACAGCTATGGCTCAGTCCCGATCTTTTGCCTCAATTGGTCCCTCTCTCTGGAATACACTGTCTCCTTCTACTCGCTCTTTAATTTTAATAAGTAACCCCTCATCTTCTTTTACTTTCCTCAAGACTTATTTCTTTTCTCTCGGCCTTGCGCACTGGGAGCGCCTCTGAACGGTTCACCCTACTAGAGGCGCTTTATAAATGTTTAAATACAATACAATACAATACTAACTTTGACACACTCGGCTATTATATCAGTTCTTCCAATCCATGACACACACTACTAGTAGATAAATAATACCAATCCATGACACTGATTTTTGAGAATGTATAATAAACCTGACACACTCTGCTATTGGATTAGTATTACGAATCCATGACACTGATCTTGATAACTATTACATGTGTCAACTCGACACACACTTCCATTAGATAAGTTTGGACATTCCATGACACACTCTACTATTAGATGCTTCACACCAATCCATGACACTGCTAGTTGATAACTGACACATGTACCAACCTCAACACACTCTGCTATTAGATTACTAATACCAATCCATGACACTGTCCTCAGATATCTTCTTTATTTTCTTAGCCTCGGCGTACCAAGGGAGTTGGCCAGTTGTCTCTCTCACCGTCTCATGAAGACAATGAGCCAGTTCAAAGTACTCGCCAGACAGAGCTTCTACAAGCTCAAGTGCCGGTGCAAGATTCAGGATGGAATAAAGAAATGGAGCCAGGTGTAAGGAGCGAAGTAGTTGACAGTTCAGAAACATTGCTTGATGCCATGGATATGCCTGATGCTAGAATAGCTCTAAAAGAAGTAAGTAACTTTGTGTAGTCATCTTATGTGACTCTTCATTGTTTTAACTGGACTGAGTTCCATTTACTTAACTGCAAGGCATTGTAAGTTTCTGTGTAACCATTACAAATAGTAGTGTATCTTGTGTTGAAATTTTGATTCTTATTTGGTTTAGGTTTCATTTGTTTTGGATGATTTGTTGCACTAATTCTTTATCTGTTACCTGCACTTGAATTATTATTTACCACTAATTTATTGGCAGGCTGCTGAGTGACTGCAAGATAGTGCCTTGTCTTAGTAATGTGTTCAAAATGAGCTTTAGTTGTACATTTTGTGTTATTTTCACTCTTAATGTTAGTTGGTTATTTTTGTTAGGCTATAACCGCCATTTCGGCATCATTTCAGGTGTAAATGCTCCATCCAATACACTGGCTAAAATGATAACTAATACATGTACTAAACCTGACACCCTCTGCTATTTTTCAACTTATTTCAATCCACGACACTGATCTTTACTGATATATATATATATATATATATATATATATATATATATATATATATATATATATATATATTATATACCAGCCTCAGCACACTCTGCTATTAGGTTAGTAATACAAATCCATGACACTGATCTTTGATTACACCTGACACACACTCTTCTAATCGACAAATAATACCAATCCATGACACATGTTATATAACTACTACTAACTTTGACACACTCGGCTATTATATCAGTTCTTCCAATCCATGACACACACTACTAGTAGATAAATAATACCAATCCATGACACTGATTTTTGAGAATGTATAATAAACCTGACACACTCTGCTATTGGATTAGTATTACGAATCCATGACACTGATCTTGATAACTATTACATGTGTCAACTCGACACACACTTCCATTAGATAAGTTTGGACATTCCATGACACACTCTACTATTAGATGCTTCACACCAATCCATGACACTGCTAGTTGATAACTGACACATGTACCAACCTCAACACACTCTGCTATTAGATTACTAATACCAATCCATGACACTGTCCTCAGATATCTTCTTCTTTATTTTCTTAGCCTCGGCGTACCAAGGGAGTTGGCCAGTTGTCTCTCTCACCGTCTCATGAAGACAATGAGCCAGTTCAAAGTACTCGCCAGACAGAGCTTCTACAAGCTCAAGTGCCGGTGCAAGATTCAGGATGGAATAAAGAAATGGAGCCAGGTGTAAGGAGCGAAGTAGTTGACAGTTCAGAAACATTGCTTGATGCCATGGATATGCCTGATGCTAGAATAGCTCTAAAAGAAGTAAGTAACTTTGTGTAGTCATCTTATGTGACTCTTCATTGTTTTAACTGGACTGAGTTCCATTTACTTAACTGCAAGGCATTGTAAGTTTCTGTGTAACCATTACAAATAGTAGTGTATCTTGTGTTGAAATTTTGATTCTTATTTGGTTTAGGTTTCATTTGTTTTGGATGATTTGTTGCACTAATTCTTTATCTGTTACCTGCACTTGAATTATTATTTACCACTAATTTATTGGCAGGCTGCTGAGTGACTGCAAGATAGTGCCTTGTCTTCGTAATGTGTTCAAAATGAGCTTTAGTTGTACATTTTGTGTTATTTTCACTCTTAATGTTAGTTGGTTATTTTTGTTAGGCTATAACCGCCATTTCGGCATTATTTCAGGTGTAAATGCTCCATCCAATATACTGGCTAAAATGTTAACTAATACATGAACTAAACCTGACACACTGCTATTTTTTAAGTTATATCAATCCACGACACTGATCTTTACTGATATATATATATATATATATATATATATATATATTATATATACCAACCTCAGCACACTCTGCTATTAGGTTAGTAATACCAATCCATGACACTGATCTTTGATTACACCCGACACACACTCTTGTATTATAAAAATAATACCAATCCATGACACTGATCTTTGATTACACCTGACTCACACTCTTCTAATCGACAAATAATACCAATCCATGACACATGTTATATAACTACTACTAACTTTGACACACTCGGCTATTATATCAGTTCTTCCAATCCATGACACACACTACTAGTAGATAAATAATACCAATCCATGACACTGATTTTTGAGAATGTATACTAAACCTGACACACTCTGCTATTGGATTAGTGTTACGAATCCATGACACTGATCTTGATAACTAACACATGTACCAACCTCAACACACTCTGATTACTTATACCAATCCATGACGCTTTGATAATTTTACATCTGACACACACTGCAATTAGATAAGTAATACCAATCTATGTCATTTGTGTTGCGTGATTAGGTGTTAATGCTCCATCCAATATGCTGCCTAAAGTTAATTGATAAATATTGTTGTAATAATTATTTCAATAGATCAAATTGATATTTATTCTGAAACAAATTCATACTATTGTTGCATTCGCCTCCTCCAAGATTTTTTATTATTTTTCTTTACAGAAGTTTGAAAGCATTTTCTGCGGTGATGAAGATGTCATTTGTGATTCAGTATGTTCTGAGGAATTAGAACTTTTTCCAGTAAGTGGATTGTCTATTTTCCTGGATTTTACTTCGTCCTTCCTTAAAGTTTTCTTTTTGCAAAATATCTTGTTTGTCAATTTTACAGGGGTTCAATTTTACAGGGGTTAAAAGCAAACCATTTCAAGAAGATAAGAACTGCTTCTTTTGATGTACTTGAGATTTCAAGTGGTGTCTATTTATTTGGGATTTTAGATGGTGTCTATGCATGTAAGTGCGTATTATGTGTATGCTAGATAAATAATACTTATCCATGACACATGTTTGATAACTATGTACGTATACATGTGACCATCAAAACACTTATGCAGCGCCTCTTACAAAGTTCACAAATGGTGCATCTGCTTATGATCTTAAATGACTATAATGTTTCAGGATTTTGACCAATTTCTGTCATCTCCCAGCCGAGTATACAGCTCGCACACAGAAGTTTTGAAATCTGCGCAGCCACCAGTTGAAGAGCAACTTTCAGATAATAATACAGAAATGCAGTCTGACAGTGAGTCAGATGATGAATATGTTCCTGATGAGTCAGGTGATGGTGAGTCATGCCAGTCATCAGATTATGAAAAGGTACATGATGGTAAGAAACAGAGGAGGTGTGTTCCAAAGGTTAAAAAGGCGGCTAAGCAAAGCAAACAAAGTGATGGTATTAGTATAAAGTTAGCACGTACATCTTGCGATGATATGAGCAGCTGTCAGCCTGATCAGTCAGTGCTGAGTACTGAAAATTCAGTTCAAGTTTCAGGTAGAAACTACACAGTACAGTATTTTGAAAAGAGGCCATACTGCTTTTATTGCGGTACAAAACAGACTCAAATACAACGTCACTGGCTAACAAAGCATCGAGAAGAGCATGAGGTTGTAGAGATTGCTTCCTTAGAAGACAAAGCACAACGATGTAAGTGTATTGTTAGACTGAGGAATTTGGGGAATCACATACACAACACAGAAGTTCTTCGTGAACAAAAGGGTGAATTTTTAGTAACTTACAGGTCTAAACGTGCGACACTTCCAACTGATTATGTTCCCTGTGAATACTGCTTTTGTTATCTCTTGAAAAAGGACTTTTTCAGGCATCGGTGCAAGTTTGATAAAGCAAGAGTTGGAGGTCGAAAAGTAGCGAATGCTGGTCTCCTATTGCCTTCACCAAAAGGCACTTCAGTAAAGGCATCTGAGCTGTTGGCAGGTATGCTTGATGGAACCATTAAGCTTGCTGCAAAAAATGACAGTCTAATTATGGATTATGCTTCAAAACTAATTGCAAGGAAGGGCATGCAAAAAAAGGCTTATATTAGAGATAAGGTACGCGAAGTCGCAAGATTTTTTATTAAAATGCGTGAACTGGAAGGTCTTGGAAATGTCAATTTGGCTGACTGCATTATACCTGATCGATTTAGGCAATGCCTAGTTGCTGTGAAAGCACTTGCTGGCTTTCAGGAACAGAACCTGACTTACAGTAAGCCATCACTGGCTTTGAAGCTTGGCCATGCTCTACAGAAGCTTGCAAAAATAGCAAAAAGAAATGCAATTGAGGAAAAGGACCTTCAAAAAATCAAAAGTGCAGATTACTTCAGTGAGCTTTGCAGTATGGAGTGGGGTGATGAAATTGGTCGCCATGCCTTGGGGACATTGCAAGACAGAAAGATAAATAAAGTAAGTGTCTTGCCACTGTCTAGCGATGTTTTGAAGCTCAATGAACATCTGAATAAGACATTAATCGGCTTGTCGGAAAAGTTAGGTCAGACACAGATAGATTGTTTTGGCGTTCAGGAAACTTGGCGGCGATTGGCAGAAACAACTCTGGCGCAAGTAATTATATTTAATAGACGGAGGCAAGGAGAAGTTTCAAAGATGACCACTGAAGATTACGAACAGAAAACCATGATCAGCCTGTCATCTGATGCCATTGAAGCATTAAGTCCTATGGAGCAGAGTCTTTGTAAAATGTTTGTCCGTGTAGAGGTGAAAGGTAAAAGAGACAGAACCGTTCCTGTGCTATTGCTTCCGAAAATACAAACATCAATTGAACTGCTGAAAAAATATCGTTCTGCTGCTGGAATTCGAATCAGTAACAACTACGTTTTTGCCTACAGTAATTCTGACAATTTCTTGCGAGGCTCGGATGCTCTCAGAAATGCAGCCAATGTATGTGGAGCTAAAAATCCATTAGCACTCAGATCTACAAGCCTGCGGAAGCATGTTGCTACACTGAGTCAAGTACTAAACTTAAAGGAAAATGAATTAGACATGCTGGCCCAATATATGGGGCACGATATAAGAGTACACAGACAGTTCTATCGACTGCCAAATGATGTTCTTCAAGCATCTAAGTTGGCAAAACTATTTCTTCTCATGGACAGCGGTGAACTTACTTCTCAGAAAGGAAAGTCACTGGATGAATTGCTTGTGGATGTTTCTACTGACTGTGATTTAGTTTGTAAGTTGGTTCTGACTACTTCATTTTGAACTGTTATCTTGGTGTATTCTAAGTGTCTTGTATTTGTTTAAGGCTTTTATACATATTTTCAACTTGTGGCCAAATTTGTATGGAGGGGTAACCAATGGATATAACATATTTATTGGATATATTAGTTTTGTTTTCAGTCTCATCTTTTATTTATGCTTAAGACCACTTTATGCATCTACAAAAACCCCAAATCCAAATGCTTAAATCTATACCGGCCACAATATGGGTATGCACATCCTTACATGTGGCAACAAGGAACTGTAAGGGCTCCAATCATTGACACACGCCTTTAATAATAGTCCATTTGAAGAAATGCTAATAATTATCCACTAATATACAGCAATTGACTTTGATATACAGCAATTGACTTTGAATCAAAATATTAGTCCATATCTTTTTAAACGATAACTCGAAACCAAGGTGCACCAAATAACACATACAATTGTACATCAACATTCTTTTGTACATTATGATATAATTCAATTATGCTGTGTACAATCCGGAGAAAAGTTGACAACATGTTGGTTTCTTACAACACAATTTATGTGGATTATGTATTTAAGCACCAAGGTCTGTATTGAATATTTGTTTGTACAGCTTGGCATGAAAGTAAGAGCGACTCTGAAGAATCTGATGAAACGCCATCTTCACTGCCATCTGCGATTGGTCTTGGGAATGCAACCATATCTTCTTCAATCTCCACATCCATTTCTGCTTCTGGCGGTGCTCTTCCAAAAGACTCGGACGTACCTGTTGCTGTGCCCACCAAGCGAAAACACAGGATGCCTTGTATGCTTTAATTAACTATATTTTGTTTTTGCATTTATATATCTAAGTCATGTATGACAGGTTGATAAAGAAAATGAATGGATTAATAGTAAGAGAAAAGATTTTACCAAGTCTGTCTGTCCCTCCCTTCCTTCCTTCCATCCATCCCTCCCTCCTTCCGAGTCTGGGGTCGGCCTCGCAATAAGTGTCTGCCCCTAGTGGCGTCCGCAGTCGCCACATAAGCAGCGGACACTGAAGCAGATTAGTGGGGTAGTAGCGTACGAGGTAGAATAAGTCACAGCGTTAGTCCACGACACACACAGCTGAGCTTTTTATAATAGGATATCAATCCATGACCCTGATCTTTACTTATATATATATATATATATATATATATATATATATACCAACCTCAACACATTCTGCTATTGGGTTGGTAATACCAATCCATGACACTGATCTTTGATTACACCTGACACACACACTCTGGCATTGGATTTGTAATACCAAACCATGACACTTCTAGCTGATAGCTACTACATGTACCAACCTCAACTCACTGCTATTAGAATACTAATACCAATCCATGACACTGTAGCCTCAAATAATTTCTGACAACACAATTGATGTGATTATGAATTTAATCACCAAGGTCTGTAGTATGTTGAATATTTGTATGTACAGCTTGGCAAGAAAGTAAGGGCGACTCTGAAGAATCTGATGAAACGCCATCTTTGCTGCCATCTGCTATTGGTCTTGGGAATGCAACCATATCTTCTTCAATCTCCACATCCATTTCTGCTTCTGGCAGTGCTCTTCCAAAAGACTCGGACGTACCTGTTGTTGTACCCACCAAGCGAAAACACAGGATGCCTTGTATGCTTTAATTAACTATATTTTGTTTTTTGCATTTATATAAATGTAAGTATGTATTAAATGCAAGTACGCGTATGTGTGTATGTATTTATGTAGGTGGTATTCATACATGTATGGAGCAAAATGGCCAGTGGAATGCTGGCATGTGACTGGAACACAAAACTCCGTGATATATCCAAGGACAATGCATATGATTAAGGCTTGCCCCAGGAGATCGAACAATGATTGTTTTCAACTGGGAGACAATGTATTAGGCACATTATCATTGATATCTATGCAAATTCACTGTTTTAAATACTTAATTGCAACTGTACTTATATGGGTTTTTAGAATTTATAATCATTTCTGCATCACAATATCATGTCAGTAGAAATCTCTGAATTGTCGAAATCAAGACATGTGAACACTAAAAGTTTTGTAGGGTGACTTGTGTACAAGTTTTGGAAATTCCACAATGCAGCGTAGGCTACGATTAAATGTTAGGATTAAAAAAAGGTTATTGAGGTAAATTAACAAATATCAGATTTCATTATGTTCTGTGTGACCTAAACATTATGATCTGTTCAGCATAGAGATGCATGTAAATCAAGTAGGGCCTCTAAAAAAATTGCTGAAGGTCTGATTTCTGAATTCTACTAAGTTTCGTTTTTATATTGCTGGTTGTAGACACAAAAAAAGCATGGACAGAAAATGAACAAGCTGCTGTCAATCGTCATCTGTTACCAGCAGTTCTGCGTGGCCACCTACCGGAAAAGTGTGAAATAGAAAATTGTATTGAAGCTGAACCTTGTTTGAGGAATCATACTTGGAAAAACATAAAAGACTTTTGTAGATAAAAAATGAAGCACCATATTTAATGTTCCTCAAATGAACAAAATCAATGTGTAAAGTTTACAATGTTGATATCATGAAACTGGACAGTGGCTGGTCTTTTAATAATTCAGGCAGTCGAATGACACACCCTACTATTAGATAAATAATAAAGAATGATAAACCTGACACACTCTGCTATTATACAAGTTATACCAATCCAAGACACACTCTAATGTTAGATTAAAACTAATCCATGAAACTTATCGAGCCTTGAGCCTTTGAAATTATACTACACTGGACATGTTCCAACCTCAACACACTCTGCCATTAGATAAGATAACATTCCGTGACACTGCTAGTTGATAAGTAATACATGTACCAACCTTAACACTGTCAGAGCCTGTAAGCCACTTGAGCCTTGAGTGTATTGACAGAGATGAGCTTTGAGCATGACCTAGAGTCCTAGACGTTAATGTGTGTTTTGACTATCATAAGCTATATTATGGTGTAGACTTGACAAAATGTATGCTTGCATTTTTAGACGACTCTGAATTGTTTGGAAGGATAGAATGATCATAGAAGATCTGTAAGAGGATGAGTTCGGATTCAGGAGGGGTAGATCCTTGTGCGTTTGAAGCCTTGAGGGTGTTGACAAAGAGAAGCCTTGAGCATGACGAAGACGTTTGCGTGTTTTGTGATTTATGAGAACGGATTTCATGGACTGTATGTATTCAGGTGACTGGGAATTAACTTGAAGGGTAGAAGGATAATAGGAAATCTGTATATGGGCCATAAGGTCAGAATAAGGGCAAAGGGGAATATGCAGAACCGGGAGTAATTGGTAGAGGGGGAAGGAAGGATTGCCCACTCTCACCTCAATTGGTCAAGTCTACAACTCTTGCACTGAAGAATTTCTGGCCAATGGTCCTTTCAGTTTGAAGTCGTCCTATCAGTACCTGACCTTTTCTGCCATGCTAGTCTTCTTCAGTCTGCTTTTAATCTCAACTCCCTTGCTGCCTAAAGCTTTAGTTATGTCCTACCTTGGCAAAATACTTATTACCACAACTTCTCTCTGTCTCTCTTGCGTCAACATAAAGGAGGAAATAAATGTATGAGGCCAGATGGTAAAGGCTTTAAGATTTTCGGACACCGAGTCGCTACTGGAGAATAGTCTGGAAGATTTGCGAAGAAGGTCAATCTCAGACGATTGTGGAGAATGGCCAGGAAGGTCTGCAAAGAACAATGAACCATCTAAATTTGATTTTCGATAGAATAGGCCTATGGAATGAAAATAAATATAAATGAAATGAAAAGGATAGCGCAAATAGGCTTTATGAAAATAAAGGACCTAATGCAAGGAATTGAAACAATGCGACTGATAGTATATAGCTTCTCTCAGATGGACATCTCTGAAAGAAATCAGCAAACAATGACACGAGGTGAAAAAATGATACACACACTGCTGCTGTAAAAGACATCGAAACGCATGACACACATTGCTGCTCTAAAATACACGGAAAAACATGACACACACTGCTGCTGTAAAATACATGGAAAAGCATGACACACACTGCTGCTGTAAAATACATGGGAAAGCATGACACACACTGCTGCTCTAAAATAGATGAAAAAGCATGACACACACGGCAGCTCTAAAATACACGGAAAAGCATGACACACACGGCAGCTCTAAAATACACGGAAAAGCATGACACACACTGCTGCTGTAAAATACATGGAAAAGCATGACACACACTGCTTGCGTTTTACAAGGGATACCGATGACATACACGCCGACACACACTGCTTCCGCTTTACACGGGATACCGATGACACACACGCCGACACACACCGACCCCATGCATTTTTCAAGAAAAGGGCCAGATGCTCAGCCGGCCGGTCCCCACATTCTGTGAAAATCTCGTAGCTCTACTGCCAGTGGTTTCGAAGATATAAGCTGTCAAAGTCGGTCATGACTTTGATAGACTCTTTGGCCTGTCGTGGAAATGAAGGTCCCACACGTATAGGTGTGTGTGTGTGTGTGTGTGTGTGTGTGTGTGTGTGTGTGTGTGTGTGTGTGTGTGTGTGTGTGTGTGTGTGTGTGTGTGTGTGTGTGTGTGTGTGTGTGTGTGTGTGTGTGTGTGTGTGTGTGTGTGTGTGTGTGTGTGTGTGTGTGTGTGTGTGTGTGTGTGTGTGTGTGTGTGTGTGTGTGTGTGTGTGTGTGTGTGTGTGTGTGTGTGTGTGTGTGTGTGTGTGTGTGTGTGTGTGTGTGTGTGTGTGTGTGTGTGTGTGTGTGTGTGTGTGTGTGTGTGTGTGTGTGTGTGTGTGTGTGTGTGTGTGTGTGTGTGTGTGTGTGTGTGTGTGTGTGTGTGTGTGTGTGTGTGTGTGTGTGTGTGTGTGTGTGTGTGTGTGTGTGTGTGTGTGTGACCGTTAGCAATCGCGCACTGTAGATCCGTGGGTTCACCTTAAGTAGGCCCTATACGTGCAAACTACAAAAACGGTCTCTCGACTTTCGACATCTTGCTTAAATAAAGTATCGCAGGCCAATGTACAATGATGTCATCCGCCCACTGCTGAGCTTAACGACCGGTTCGATCAGTGCGAGGTCTACGTCCATATTCAATAAATCCGCAGGTGCCCGCAATATGTCGGCTCAATGTGCACACGCATTTCATGTAGTGATACTCTAAGGCTTCTAAGCATAGGCTCTTGTTCGCGGTGTTTGTTCTAGGCTAGGAGGATGGGGGTCGCGAAGTAAATTAGAATCGGGAAGTCGCTCGAACCAGCTTACTAACAGGCGCTCCGTCAAAACAATGAGGAGACAGATATAAGGTAAGATTTTGTTCCCGGTCGACAAATAAACGAATCAATGAACGGATGAACAAGTAAGCGAACGAGTGAATAATATTATATGAATATTTTATGAATATTATATGAATATTATATGAATATTATATGAATATTATATGAATATTATATGCCTGCAGCAGTTATTTCGTCAAGTCAGGAAAACTAGCTGTACACAGTGCACATGGCTTTTATATAATGTAATAAAATGCCATCGGACGACTATAGGACAATACAGAGTTATAAATAGGCTAATGTGGACGTCATAATTAGAAATTTATTTTGCGTACGTACACTTTTGTCCCCCCCTACCCCCCTCCGTTCGCACCCGTACGCAAAATCGCCTAACTCCGACCCCCTCATTGCGTACGTAATAATTATGTGAACGGCCCCATACGTTATTAAAACAGCAAAACAGAAAATGAGGACATAGGACGCACACGATAATTTATATGCTGCCATACTTTGCGGTTCTTTTAGAACTGCAGACTCTTAACATCTGTTATCCGAACAAAAAGCATTATTATGAGTTTCGTAGAAGGGGATATAGAAATGGTCATGTACATACATGTATACGTGGTTCCTTTTGAGCATCTGCAGGTCAATACAGAAAATCGTACTAGCTTATAACTGCATGACTATAGTGTAAGATAGACCAAGTCGAAGGACCCAAATTATTCACAGGATCGTTAATGGACAGGTCTGGGGAAAGTATTAGTTGAGTTCTTGTATGCAGTGGCACCTGTATGGGCATAGTCCTAACTTACGGGGGTACGAGGGTAGCCGTACCCCATTTTTTGGACTGGACGGTACCTTACCCCCCACTTTTCATACCCACTGTTTTTGCCCATTATTATTTTATCTGAGAAAGCCCTCAAGATTCAAAACAATAACCGAGCATTATCATCAGTGTTATCACCATCATCATCACTCTCATTGTTATTATTATTAGTGTCGCCATTATTATTATTATTATTATTATTATTATTATTATTATTATTATTATTATTATTATTATTATTATCATTATTATTATTATTATTATTATTATTATTATTATTATTATTATTATTATTATTATTATTATCATCATCATCATCATCATCATCATCATCATCATCATCACCATCATCATCATCATCCTCATCATCATCATCATCATCATCATCATCATCATCATCATCCTCATCATCATCATCATCATCATCATCATCATCATCATCATCATCATCATCATCATCATAAACTTCATTGATTGATTGATGATCATCATCATCATCGAGCCTATAATTCATTATGCTTGTAATACAAATGATGCTGTTATAATTATTTAACAGTCGCGAAGCTAAAACAATGCGAAATTTGGTACCACCACTTTTTAGACCGACGTTACGCCCCTGGAATAATAATATTAACAGACTTTTTCATAGCTGAAGCGACGTAACAAAGGCCTTTATTCTTTAAATCCAGGGTCCATGGTTAGCCTACATCATTTAAATTATGAAACACGTTTTTTGTTAGTAAATTGAAATTTTAAGAATATATAAACGTCCTTAATTCTTAAGTCACTTTAATTATGAAACACGTTGATTGTGTAAATTTTAATTTTAAAACTAAGGACCTTTTGTCACGTCACTTCAATTATGAGACTCATTATTTAGAAATTTTTATTTTATACAATAAAGGCCTTTGTTACATCACTTCAATTACCGAAAAGTGTATTGTCAATATAAGTTTACATTTAGAGAATAAAGGCATTTGTTACGTCACTTCAGCTATGAAAAAGTCTACTAGTTGTTATTAACTTTAAATTTAGAAGATAGAGACCTTATTACGTCATTCCAATTGTTAAAACGTCTATTATTTTTAATCTCGGATTTAGAGAATAAAGACCTTGGTTGCGCTACTTAAATTATGAAAAAGTCTATTATTAAGTTTAAAGTTATAGAATAAAAGACTAGCAATTGTTACGTACGTTATCTCGATTATGGAACACGTCTATAATTTGTAATTTTGAATTTAGAGAATAAAGGCCTTTGTTATGTCACATCAATTATGAAAATTCTATTAATATTATTAAGTTTAAATTTAGAGAATAAAGGCCTACTGCCATGTTATTTCGATTGTGAAACAGGTCTATTGTTTGTAATTTTAGGTTTAGAGAATAAAGGCCTTTCTTACGTCACTTCATTTTTGAAAAAGTCCATTGTTATTAGGCTTAGATCTAGGGAATAAAGGTCTATTGTTAGTTCACTTCAATTATGATCGACACACGTCTTTTCAATAATGAAACACGCTATTGTTAGTAATTTTAAATTATTTTTTTCCCATTATTATTATATAACTAGTGTATTAACCCGTCATAAATTATGACGTGACCACAGTTTATTATTATAGGCTATATGTATCGTTGGCTAAAATGCTCTGATCGCCGTCGTCAAGACGACCGTCATCAAGACGGCAGTATAGTGACGTCACAAACGGTTTTACAATAGAACAGAAAGCGTTATACGACGGACAAATTTGCATATAAGGAAACTATATGTATAGATTATTATTGTTATTATTATTATATTTATGATTACACTTATTTTCATTGTTATTATATTCATTATTATTATTATTATTATTATTATTATTATTATTATTATTATTATTATTATTATTATTATTATTATTATTTTTTTGCCCCGAGGTAAAAAAGATCCCTCAGGGACTTCAAGATTACTAAAACAGTTAAGAGTCTGGAACGGCTAGAACTCCTCGGGCTCAGGCAAAAGGTGAGCAAACGTCCCGCAAATTGCAACGGCATTAACGATAATGATGCTGATAATAATATTATTATTATTATTATTATTATTATTATTATTATTATTATTATTATTATTATTATTATTATTATTATTATTATTATTATTATGGGTCCTCGTCCCAGGGCAGTTGTGCAAACGTACCTCTGAAGGCTACGGCGTTAAATCGCTGTGTGCATATTGACAAACGTTGAAAAAGGTGCTTGGTCTCCATGGGGTTGCCGGAGGCGGCTGTCATGCGGCGCCCCAGCTCCATTAAAAACTCCCGGCCAGAGTGGTTGACGGGGCCCAGCGATTCGAGGGCCACCGGAACAAAATCGTGAGTAGCGGGCAGCGATGCGTATTTGGTGCGTTTCCTGTCCGCCGCGTTATTATTATTATTATTATTATTATTATTATTATTATTATTATTATTATTATTATTATTATTATTATTATTATTATTATCAGCATCATTATCATTATCATTATTATTCGGCATTGCGCATAAATGGCGCCAAATATAGATTTATTGGGCGCCATTATAATTATTTAACAGTCTTGAAGGGAGAAACCGTGCGAAATTTGGTAACCCCCACTTTGTAGACCAAAGTTACGCCTCTGTGTATGGGTAAGCCTGCAGAGAAAAACCCAAGCATGCTGCGGATATGAGAGAATCTGACTTGAAAATGGTGATACAGAAAAGTCGAGAAAGAGAATTATCAGATTATGACAGGGCTCTGGTCGCTGATACTGAAAGTGCATTCATTACAACTTAGTAGATCTCAAATTAAATCATACCAACACATTTGGTGTATGTTTGTGCGTGCGTGTGAGTGTGTGTGTGCGTGCGTGTGTGTGTGCGTGCGTGTGTGTGCGTGCGTGTGTGTGTGTGTGCTTGCGTGTGTGTAAAATTACGTTACTAAATGCCGGTCCAGAAAAATGACGCTTCATCAAGAGCGATGACAATGGATCCTTTTGGGTTGTTTCCGATGAGGTCTGATACTACACCACACTCGATTGATGGTCAACCAAAACTGTGTACCAAGTCGACCTGTTGGGATCCACTCGGCCTACGTACGTATGAGCAGAAAATCAGTTAAAGAAAACTTAGCTTCATGAATCACCGAATCCTACCACTTCACTGGCGGAAAGATCGCGATGATGCTTCGTCTTCTTCGCTGCTTCGCTAGTTCCATGGAGTGGCACGAGACATGGCAAGATGAAAGACAGTGCTACGATGAGTGTAGTTCCTATTATCACCCCACAATATGGTACATACGTCATTTTGGTTTAGTGCTAGGCTAGTTCAAAACCTAAACTTAGGCGATAACCCTCTTAACTTCAATCTTACAATAAGATATTCACAGTTCTTTAATAGCCTATCAACAATTAAGCATCAAGTAATTTCCTATACAACTGAACATATTAGTTCATACGAAGCCTTTACGAAGTCTGGCCATAGCATAGGCCTGTACGTCTACTGTCAATCAATCAAACGGCGTGGCTTTCCCTTATGGAAAAACTAACACATGGCGGTGTTAAGTGTTTCGCACACGAAGTATAAACTATTAATTTTATAGATAACGATCGAACCTTGGCAACCATATCAAAAATTATTAAGGTAGGCCTATGCCCGGCATAGGCCTACAGATAGGCATGCTCAGAGAATACTTTACAACACTGGATCATTTATTAAATCGGTTGTACACGATAGCACAATGGTCAAATAATTACCTTCAGTTGATGAATCTATAAATCCGTATCTATCGAGTCATCGTGGTCCTAGTTTTTAATTGTTAGGCCGTTGAGATAAACATGATGCCTTAGACGTGTCTGCTTCTCAAAATCTGGGGCACATCTATGATCTAATTGTATGATAATTATATACGTACATGTTGATTTCTTTATAATTCACACTACATAACCTTAGCCTGCGAAGCGTTGTTAAGCGGAATCTTGGGAGGTATCGACTGATAGCGACTTCGTTCACGTTAGGGCCTAATAGTTTGCTTATTGTTTTAATCGCGATCTGCTAGTTTCGATTTTTGACGAAGATCGACTTCAGCACAGGACAGGATCAGCACTTGCTCAGAAGCTACGAGCAGTGTGACTGCGTGAGAATGCAAAAAAAAGACTGGGGGTGGGGGGTCAGACTTTGATGAGTTTGATCCATGTGAAGTTGAATATTTAATCAGTGTTTTGCAAACTAAGAAAATTAAAAAAATGCAATAGAAAGCTTATACTCCTTAAAGTGATGACATCGCCAAATTTATTAGTATACAATTCACATGGTGACAAAATGCTAAAACATATGTACATTGTAATCACATTAGCACAACTGGGGTTGAGGTTGGAAACGACCCCCTGGGGTGTGCGGTGAAGTCCTAAGAAAGACTAGGGGGTTGAACCCCCAACACCCCAGACAATTCTCACCCTGGGTACGAGTCAATGTGCAACAGACTAACAATCTTACAATCAGTCGATGTCAGGTCACCAGTTCTTTAACTAGGCCTACTATCTGCCCGAGTGGTGTCTGTAACTTTGCATGATGTCATCAGTGATGGGCAATAGTTAACTAAAAGTTGCTAACTTTTAGTTTAACTAAATTTTTTAGTTAAGGATGAAGTTTAACTTAAAAATAGTTTAGTTAAAACCATAGTTAAACTAAACAATTTTAGTTGCTTGCTAACTAAAAAGTTTCACTAAAAAAATCAGCAGTAGGCTTATTAAAATTAAAATAGGCCTATTATGTTTCAATATAGACAAATTTCTTCAGAACAGAAAAACAGAGACACAGAACTGAAATACTATCAGAAATGCATAATGAAAAGAAAGATTTATTTTTATCTTCAATATCTTCAATATGAAACAAATTTACATGTAAACAAAAAGCCCCATTTCATACGCATTAACGTAACACCGGAAGCCTCTGCTGACTGTCCAGACCAGCGGTGAAAAAGTTTTTTCGGTTTTTGAAGCCTCTGCTGACTGTCCAGACCAGAGGTGAAAAAGTTTTTTCGGTTTTTCATTTTTAAACAGAAATAAAAGAAAACCACAAAATTTGTTTTTTTTGTTTACAAAAATAAATTTCTTATTTTTTAGAAGTTATTTTAATAACATTGATTTAATGATTTTTAATTTTCGGATATCGCAACTGAATTAAACTGAGTTTGAGCTCTGGTTTTTTCATGATTTTTATGATCCGAAATCCGAAAATCTTAAAAACAACCAAAACAACAAAAACCATAAAAACGAAAAAAACAGAAAAAGCAACAACAAAAAGCAACTTTTCATCTTGAAAAAGCCTAGTTCTTTGGCATATCTGGTCCAGACCCCATATGCCCCCCAATATTTTGGACAAGTTTACGCCAGTGCCTATATAGGCCTAGTTGGTTGTAAATACCAAAGTCCAAAGGATTTTTGCGACTGGGCGGTGTTTTCGTTAATATATTCTCTTACGGCTAGATGGCCACTAAATACATAAGTTTTGCAAGAAATATTGACAACCTTCACACAGATTTGTAAAGCATATTTCTCACCAGAGATTCGTTGTCTTACCCGTTTATAGGCCTATTTTTTATGAGAGATCGTTGGTTTTACTCGTGGATAGACCAGAAGCCCTTGCGGCTATACCAGAATACACACGCGTCCTAGTTATGCAGTTTGGCCATTAGTGAACCATCTTTTAAAATTAATGTCTTTGTTTCCGCTGACGTCTCTTAATACGACTATTAATAGAATAGATCACTGCTTCCAGAGCCGTTTCCCCTCTAATGAAAGTGAGGCGTGGCTAAATATGCAAATAAGGAAATTGGGTAACCTTTGTTTACAAGACATTGCGGAATGGATACACCAGTCAGTACGTTTATCTAGAGAAAGAAAAGATTTGTTAATCATATTGATGAAATGGTTATGTTACGCAAGATGCGCATTAAGATATACAGTGTGTTTAAGTGAAGAACACTTCCGAAGTGCGTGCATTCGCATGATTCAGTCAGCGATTGAACTATTACTAAGTTCGATTTTTTCTTGCAGTAGAGCCAGCCAAAAAGTCTCACAGAGTTGCAGACAAAGGTGGACAATCGTTTAATCTTGAATTATGATCGGTGTTTCAGTGGTAGTAAGTACCTAATACGGATTTCACAATGGATCGCCTGTAATTATAAGAGGCGTATATGAAATTAAAGTACAACATAGCCGAGCAATATGCAAAACCCTAGGCCCAAGTTAAGCTGAGTTAGCATTATTATAAACTGTGTCACAGAACTGCAATGAACCAGTCTTGTCCTCGAGACCAAGGTCTTGGTCTTGATCTTGAGGTTCAAAGTCTTTGTCTTGGTCTTGAAGTTCGAAGTCTTGGTCTTGAGGTTCAAAATCTTGGTCTTGAGGTTCAAAGTTTCGGTATTGAGGTTCAAAGTCTTGGACTTGGTCTTGAGGTTTAAGGTCTTGACAACAAGACTGCAATGAGCACAATAAACATTAATGCTTCGGTTTGTGACAGTGTACTGTGTTGGTTTGACCCTTTTTCACCTAGACACTTAATCTTTTGATTTGCATTGTGAGCACTGCAAAATCTGCATAAACAGGTTTTTGTTGGAATTGTGATAAATATTCCATTACTTACTTAGAAGTTTAGAAGGTTCGAGATTATGATTACATATATTAAATATTAAGTTTTCAGTAATTTTTATCTTTAAAATGGGGGTTGGATAAGTATGTCGAAAAGAAGTTAATTATATTCAGCAACAACCAGAAGTGAATTAGTTCATGTGTAGTATGTGTTCCACCTCATGTTCGCAGCGCTATTGCTCTCTGCGCTCAGCTGCGCAAGTTGAACTTATTGTTCCCCGCATGCGGACAGCCATACAGCATCGCCATGTCTTCTCTGTGGCTGGCCCCATGACCTGGAATGGGCTCCCTATCACACCCCTCCAAATACCTATTGGCCATTTCACCCTGTTTATTACTGTCCTCAAAACTGTTGTTCGACCATGTGGTTGGGCTGGGAGTGCTCCTGAGTAGGCAGTTTTGAAGGGGTGCTCTATAAAACTGCTTTAATAATAATATAATTCATGTAATTAGGGTTGTATCGAATAGGTGATTATCACTATTGGGCCGAATACGAATAATTGGAACAACTATTCGGCCGAATACCAATACGAATAGTGTACAAAATAGGTCTACCAACAACATTCAAAAATATGTTAACGTTCACTCACTGTACACAAAGAATGAGACTACTGACACTGCGATACCGTGGTCCAGGCAATAGGCAATGCCTGCTGCAACCACAGCTTATATTATGTTATTGAGAGAGGTACTTCAGTCCACTCGCCATAGCAGCTGCATATGCAGAAACAGATGTCACGTGACCACAATTCGTATTCGGTCCGACTGCTACTATTCGGCCGAATACCGAATAGCTATTTGGCCCACTATTCGTCTCCAAAGCGAATGTTCGATACAGCCCTAATAATAATAATAATAATAATAATAATAATAATAATAATAATAATAATAATAACAATAACAATAACAATAATAATAACTTTATTCTAAGTCTGATGCTTTGCCATGTGTTGCAGCTCTTTATTCTGAGACTGATGCTTTGCCGTGTGTTGCAGTAATTTGAAATGGAACGACCACCTCCATACAATCCGGTCTGTGAACCGCAGTTATCACATATAGTCTCACCTGCATCTAGATATCCAGCAGAATGGTCTCTCACTCCTTCTGTTCCTGATTGCAGTCCACCCGAATACCAACCCAGATTTGACAGACGATCCTCCAGTTCCCTGCCTCGACGACCGGTTCCTCCCATACGAAGGAGTACTACTAGTTTTATTGCCACTGGCTCACCTCCAAATACTTCGCAACTCTCAGATGTGTATAACACGCCAGACAGGAGACGCTCTTACAATATCTTACCTCGTCGACCAGTTCCCCCTCCTCCTACACAGAGACATACTGGCTCTCCCCCACCTGCCTATGTTCAAGAAGAAGATTCCTTGTTGTCACAGACGGAAAATTTTAATTCACATTCCATTCAGGAACCATCACAGGGTATTCAGCAGTCACATTCAGACTTTCCAGTTAGAAGGCAGTCTTCTGGATCTTACCGTTCTAACCATACTGCTGCACAGGCTACTGCACAACTGCGGAGAATTCCGAGTGAAGTTTCCCGGCAATCACCTGTAGGAGTGCCTTACCGATGTTTCACATCAGGTGGCCTTAAAGAACCAACTTGGATAGCAATTTCTGATTTGGGTAAAGTTCTTGTTGTAGATGCATCTGCCATGACTGCTAATATCTATTTACAGGCTGGACAGAAGCAGTTCACATTTGAAGTCATCGGGATTCAAGGAGGTTGTTTTTGGATGGAGAATAAACTAGCTTTAGCAACAATCAGAGGCATAACAATATGTCAGCTGGATGGAAAAGTTCTCCGACAGAACACTATTGGATCAGTTCTTGGCATCAAGCCATACAGTTTTGGTTTCATTGGCATTAGGAAGCAAGAGCTGATGATCTATGGTGGTTGTGAGGGTCAGCTGTTGAGTAATATCACATCAAGGAAGAGACAGGGCATTTTGAGAAAATCTCACAAATTTAAATCTATTTCTGATGTTGCAGTGAACAATCGTAAAGATATTGTTGTCCTAGATATAGGCAGTGGAGCTCTATACGTCATTAACGAGGTGGGTATTATGCAGCTGAAGATAAAGCTGTCCAGCTCTCATATCCCTAGTGGCCCAATAAAGGATGCTTATGGAATCACAGTTGACAGACAGGATGCGATAATCATTTCTGACCATGGAAACAAACGGGTGATGCGGTTCTCTTCAGATGGCCAGTATGTTCAATGTATCATTGACTTCATGCAAGGAACAAATCTGGCTGATACTACAGGGCTGTTTCTGTATGGTGTGCAAGCGAGCAATTCGTTCAAATTGTATGTTGCTGTTTCAACTATGCAGTCGTCTGAAATACGTATATACAACATCTAACACAAATTGTAAATGATAGATAGGTTGAGGCTCAAGAGTGATCTTCAAAATAGGTCTTCATGCACAAGATTGATGAATAACCATAAGCCAGAGGAAAATGAACACGGAAAACAAATTCCTTAATTTTACGTGATATGGGGCCTGTTGTTAACATTCTGGGAGTGGGATCCTGTTTTCACCTTTAAAAACAAATAATGGTCAAGGACTTGCCTAAATAACTGTTTTTGCACTGAAAATCTTGTTGGGACTGTTGTAATAATCAAAGGATTTTATTCCCATGGCTACAAACTCAAAGTATTGCTCCAGTAATTTGCATGATGGAAAATGAATTGAAGATCACTTGATCATGTGTCATAATAGTTTAATGGAAAGAGTTTGAATTATGTTCAGTGCCAAGAAAACTATAGTTCCATTACTGACCATGTACATGACAGCAAACTTGTAGCTCTTACTAGTTTATGTAGACTATCATCAGTCTGTGATGATAATGATTTCTGAGTGTCAATTTGACACCAGCAATTTATGTTTTGCCTTCAATAAGTAAAGAATCTCATTTTGTGCTGTCCACAAGTTTAGAGACTTCTAGGACTTCTAACTTTTGTCTGTCTCTGTCTGTTTTTTTATTGTAGCAGAAATTGTGTTTTAGCTCATTTTCTTGCACTTACGTTTAAAGGATTGTTTCACTGTTGTCACAGCTTCTAATTTCGTTGAAATTGCTTCTGCTGTAAATTGTGGAATTATTGTTATTGCTCTTATGACAATGATGAAGACAAAAACAGTGCTGTAAAGATTTTCCAAACGATATTTGTAACTGGCCTGTTCGCTTGCACATTGCAACTCGGTGTATATTTTAAATGTGTAGGATTGTTTTAAGTATTTATTCACTTAGTGCTTATGGTGTCTTCTGCTGCAACAACTAAGACAACTAGATGAATTGGATCATAACACTTGGCCTTGTTGTTGCGTGTTGCATGACCTCATTGTTGCAAACAAGATGAACTTGATACCCTTACCTACCTTCTTGTTGAAAGACTGTGCATCTGTCTTCGTTCCCATATTCCAATCATTACCTAAATAATTGACCTCTGCTTGTCTACTGGTTATTTCTCCATCATTTTCAGACACTCTTTAATGACTTGTCAACAAACGTCTCGTAATATCCTGTCCAACTACAGTGAAACTTCGTTAACGGGATAATGCACGCACCAACAACATGTACGTCTGGTTTACTTGTGGTGCCACCATGCCTGTCGACGCCACAAGATTAACACGCAGGCATCGTTAAGATGCGGTAGTTTAATAAAAATGATTATGCTGATATAGTGACCGATGATGTTGAGAATGCTGTTGAAAACCACCACTGAATTTCACATACAGATGCTGGCAATGCGGCACACACAGATGCTGACTCAGTATCTCGAGGAGCAAGGTGCCGAGTACATCAAGATTATCCAGCTACTGCTGTTGCATCACCCCAAACAGAGGAGCAACGTGGAACCCAGGGGAAATGAGAAAACCAGCCTTTGACAGCCTTTGTTGACTCCCTCTCCATCGGCGCACGTGTATTCCTCACATGGACTTCTTTGTTGGCAACTAGATTAACACAGCTGTTGATCTTTCTTTCATCTCCCAAGCCCTACAAAGTCAGGCAGCAGCTCATCACACATGGCCGCTCCTCTATCTCTTCCTCTCTCCATCCCTTTCTCTCTTGCACGTGGCAAACTTCATTGGCTGCTCACAATCGATGCTGCCCTTCTCCCTTCTGAGGTACGTTGAAGTCTGATGCAGTGCCTCTTACTTACTTACTTACTCAACAGGCGACTTACTCATTATTGGCGACTCGGTATTTAAGTTACGTGACAGTTGTACTCGCTTTCAAGATCCATGGAAGCTGTGAAGCTTCAGTAGACGTGTTTGCTCCCTTCTATGTTGTTGTCCATGCTAACCATTATTGAAAGAGCTCTACTCGCTTCCAAGGTCCATGGAAGCTGTTGCCTTTCATAAAATAATTGTTTCTTTTCGTTTTTCTTTGGTATTTGCAAAAATGCATGTGTAGGCTATTTGTACTTAGCAGAGCAAAGGTTATTTTTGACCTAATAATATGTTCTGAGATGGACCAACTACACACTTATGCATAGGTAGGCAATGGATGTACATACATACTGCTACACATATCTGGTAGACTCCTTAAGCCGCGCATTATGCCGACAGCATGCCTGCCATTGGCCGCATGTTAACGGTGTTTTACTGTACTGGCCCGTTTGTAACGTATCTTTTGTCTTGAAATTAACAACACATTGTTGTATCTCAGGTCTTTCTGGGTTCTAATTCACTCCTAACCCCACCAGTCTGGTTTTTCCAATTGAAGGCACTCAACCGAAATGATACTCACTTCCCTCTACAGTAAGCTTATTTCCTGCCACCCCCACCAGTCTGGTTTTTCTAATTGAAGGCACTCAACCGAAATGATACTCACTTCCCTCTACAGTAAGTGCCATATCTAATCAATAAGTCAGCTGTAAAAAATATCTTCAGTGTAATCTAGAATTATGTATACCATTTGTAATTTTTGTTGGTTATGAACAATTAAATGATAGCTGCATAGGTAAATTAGACGTTCCAAGTAATTTGCAATTTGTCTCATAATCTAGTAAAAGATGTTGCAGTGTTTCTGGTCTTGATATATACTGATCTTGTTGGGTTTTGCAAACTTACCTTGGAGGCCTGAGCATAATGCATCAAATATGCCTGTTATGTTTAATAATTATTTCAATTTTGTGTAGTCCTTACTGGTAGTTTTACAGCATACTGGTTAATTCATAGTGATTCACACAATTCATAGTTTTCAGCGGTTGTTGAAAGATTTGATCTTGTTTGTGCCTTTCACGTTGTGACCTTAAAAAACTGTGATATCCAAGGTAAATTTGGACTTTTTGACTCTTGAGACTTGCAACGTTAATGCTATGGCCACCAAATAGGGCCAAATACTTACATTCATTATTTAGGATATACTTTGCCAATTATTGCATGCTGAATTGGTAAAATTCAAGCACAAGATGTAAATATGATTACATACAAGCATGTATGTAATTATGCTTGTATGTATTTATGAATTGTTGACAGTAATAATTCTTTATCACCAGGCCCGGCTCAAGACATTTGGCGGCCCTGGGCAAATCGGCGACCCTAGGCAAACCGGCGGCCCTAAGCACAAAAAAGTTGATGACCTTTTTTTAGTCATTCACCTCTTTTTACGAATAATAATTTTGTTAAAATTGAAAATTGGCGGCCCCTAAAAATCGGCGGCCCTGGGCGGCTGCCCAGTTGCCCATATGGACGAACCGGGCCTGTTTATCAACATCTGAGGATGATGCATTATGCCTTTGAAATATTTTTTGTGATATTCCAATTTAATTTAGTCTAATCTGTGAACTGTTCTAGCACCGTTATAATACACAAGGCACCAGTCCATAGACATTATTAGGTAAAACTGCATTCCATAATCACGATCATATGGACAAAACCACTTGAGATCCAAGAGGACTGGAAGATAGGCTACAGAGAATAAACAAGCAAGTAGCTCAGAGCTTTAGATTTTTGCAATATTGGGTAACATGGTTGAGTACGGTATCTAGGCGTTATCAAAGTTGTTCTTACTTTGGATGATTATTGATTGAAAATAATGCACCGTATTATATATACATATGTATATGTACATAATACGTTTTCTAAGTCAACTTTACTTGTGTTCTATCCAGACTAATTTAAAATTTAACAAGTCATTCTCAACTATGTTTTGTTTCTGTACATTTTATGCAGAGCATCATTTTCATGTGTTATAACTGTCCGGTCCTTGTTGACAGTCAGTAAACCTAGTAAAGCAAATATATTTGTGAGAATGTTTTGCTTTCCAGTCATTATAATGGCAATATTAGCAAATTGTTCAGTTCTCAGTTGCAAGACTTAGTAAGCCAAAACCTCCTATATAGCATAGATTGTTTTTTCTTCTAAAAACTATGAGGGATATGGATGCTGAATTATATTCAGCTTTGAAAAGCACCTAATTATAGCACAACTGTGTTATAACGATGTACTTATATGATTCCAAGACTTGCATGTGGAGTCTCTGGTAGGTGGTTACATGTTGAGAAACCACTTTGACATTTGAGATTTTGTGACGTACATTAATGTTAATGTCCTAATACATACTAATATAATATTAAATGGTAGTTGTCTCTAAATATGTAAAAAAGTTTTCCTGTGATTAGTTATGGCTCCTTAACATTCACTCTTTGAGTTGTCTTCTGAAATTGCTGCAAATTATTATTAAGGCCACTATCTAATGACCAAGGTGCTGAGTAATTGTGAGTGAAGGACTCGCTGAAGGTCCGTACACAGTAACCGTCTCGGGAGGCTTGAACCTGTACTCTCCACATTACAAGGTCAGCGTTCAAACCAATCGGCTACTGTCCTTCAAACCCGCTACCAAACCCTGGGATGTAAGATTTTTCTGTTTCCCGTGGAACTCTTAAGTAACCTATTGTTAATAATAACTTTTGTTAAACCATATTTATATTGAAATTTGCTAAATGTTATTTATTGACCAATTTGAAATTCATTACGTGTTAGCACATCTTGAAATAAAAGCGTACATTTTGCTTATCAATGGACTAATTAGTATAATTTCATTTGCATGTATCGCCACCGACTGTTCGCGTCTATGAGTTTTTTTATAATCCATAGCTGTTATACTTGTTGAACTGTTGGCTTAATTAGAAACCCTTACAAATGTATTTATTACAAAAAACTTAGCAAATCATCAGAAAATATGTATCACTTTATTAGAAGTATTTGCCGACTAAGAAACCAATGAGTTGTTTTTAATTTTTGTGTTGTAACCAGCTCAATTGTGGATGAGCATCCTCAAACGGTAACTGCAACCAGAATTGAGGAGCACAATTCCAAAACTCACTCAGTCCAATGCTTATCAATATGCTATAAGTGAGTTTTGGAATTGTGCTCCTCAATTTTGCCATTATTTATAGTTAAGTATATAGACATACCTTCGAGTGAAATGTTTCTATTAAAAATGTTGATAGGCATGAGCTTTGCTACCGTTCTTGCATAGGATTTAAAAACGGTGTTGTATTAAGTTTAGCATTAATCAATGTGTTACAGATTTTATAAATTAGACTGATTTCAACTGTGTCATTCTAAAAAGATAAACAAGTTCTTTATATACAGCCATTTTTCTCTGTTTCTTTACTCAGAGTTTCTACATCAGGTTTATTGCAAGATGCATTTCATGTATGTATTATTACATCTACGAGTGAATTTTTCCAAGGTTTATTTCTTGATATATCATAACAACAATTACTTGTTATATTTTCAAACAAACAGTTTCTCAAGCATTACACATAACAGACAAACATAGTTACCAAAAACAATATATTTCCCTGTTATAAGTAATTGAAATAAAAGTTAAGGTCAAGGTAATGTTTGTACTGCTTAATCACTTGCATGCTACATATTGGAAAATATAAAAACATAACATTCCTATTACAGACAATTCAAATGTATATTTAGAATATACATGTAATCATGATTTTTATTCCATTCATTAATCCTAATATGGGGCATAGCCAGTGCTGGATTTAGGCATAAGCTAAAAAAAAGCTACGGGTCTCACAATCCGCAGAGGCTTCTAAAACATTCAGAATTTTTTGGATTTTTTTAAGTTTTATGTGTAATATATATATATATATATATATATATTAGGGACCTGCGAAGCTTCGATATTCGATTCGAAAACGAATCGGGCCCCGGTATTCGATTCGATTCGAAAATGATGTCATGATTCGAAAATTTCGAATCTTTTTCGGAAAAATGATTAGCCCTTTGTTGTAAACTAATTGTTTAATTGTTTAATGCGCGTGGATTGCATGGCTGTTGAATTTCTGCGTGCAACGACAGCAAACCCTCGGCAACAGTGAATTGGAAAGGAAATTTCGTGAAGTACATGTACCTCTGATTTAGTTCTATAAACTGTACATTTCTCAGGATTCTCACCCTTCACATAGATTTCATACCCTGAAAATGGTTGCACTGTTTTCAAGCACTTATAGGCCTATACGCTAATTCGTGAGCAGTTCTTCTCAGAGATGAAACTAACAAAATGCGCAAACGGATGCAGACTAACAGATGACAACTCTCCAATGAACTTCGAATTGGCACTTCGAACATTAAAGCAAACATTCCGGATTTGTGTGGTGGGAAGAAGTGTCAGATTTCACCTTAATCATTATTATATATTAAATATTGCACATCTAGCAAATGAATGCATTGTACAGACTAACAGTTTTATATATTTTTTAAACTGAAGAAACTTGAAACATTTTGTTTTTTTATTGTAGTGTAGAACTGTAGGTATTAGGATAATTATGCTTTCATTATAAAAATTATTTTCATTTACTTTAAACTTGAAGTTTAACCGCAAAAATTATTCCAAAATATTTATTTTGAATAAAATTAATATTGTCTCATTTTCTGGGGCAAATTAGTCTGAAAAATTAGTCTGCGATTGGCATACGGCCCCAGAGGTGCCCTTAAAATCTTAGGGCGGCCTTCTGTTAAAAGAAATTGCCCATGCCTGGCTTAGATGAATGTACACCAAAGTGTGGTTATGCAATTGGTACGATAAAGAATATACTTACTTACTTAACTCATAAATTACTTGTGTTATTGTTAATTCTGTTAATTAGCTTAATGTTTAGTTTAATTGGGTTTAAACTGCAGAAATGTTATTGAGGTATTGATACTGTGGACCTGTGGTACGCCTGTGCTATCACATAGGCCTACACACTACATGAATATCAAACATGGTAGCCGCTGATTCGATTCGAGATTCGATTCGAATTCGAATCTTTACCCCCGATGAGATTCGATTCGACCAAAATTTGCGATTCGCAGGTCCCTAATATATATATATATATATATATATATATATATATATATATATATATATATATATATATATATATATATATATATATATATATATATATATATATACAGAACCTTTTTAAATGTCTTCTATAGCAAATTCCATCTCATCTGAGTAAATGTATTAGTTTTAAAATAATTTGAATTTTCCACTTTAAATGCTTTGCTGTTAAATAATTAAAAGGCATGTGTCTTGAAGTTTTGTGAGACCTTCTGATGTAATTTTTTAACAAGGGGCCTCCAAGCTTAGGGCCTCACCAAGACTGAATCCGGCACAGCAATTAATTAAGTGAGGAAGATCCTCAAATTCCTCCCAACACTGAGGTCCACTGATTGGCAGCCATATGAAAAGGAGACGCACATAATTTGTGTAATTATGAGTAATGGTCCTTTCAAATGCCTTAGTTTGTTTCATGCATCCATAAAATGGTTGACTATTTGTGGACTGTGGTAGCTTGGAGCAACCTTAATTGATGCCTTGTGTACATTATGATAACATTGTCATAAAGTCCTTAGAATATAGAACAGATAAGGCATCAAATGATGGCCAATAATAAATTCACAAAACAGTTAACAGGGTCAAGGCCAAAGTGTGAATCCAGAGGGGCCAAATGCTGCCATGGATCCCATTTAATCAGCTTTAGTGAATGGAGTTCCAAGGGTAACCACTTTAAGAATCACAATCTGCCAAACATAAGTAACAACATGTTAAATAAGATCATGAATGTTATTCTACATGGAAATAATTCTAAAGCAAATTCAGACAAATGAATAGGTCTTCTGGATACAAGCTCAGGGTCAAGTATGTGCAAGAATCACCTTTATTTAGCACATGTATTATGACAAAACAAACATCCACATTTGATTTCCTTTATATCACTGTCATCCATTTAAAATAAGACAATTTATTGGCAAAATATTGCAGCAATCGCCACAGTTACAAGCAACATGGAACCTGGTAACATAAAGTTCAGAATATGAATTGTAATCAAAACATGACCACAAGCACAAAGAAATATTTGTCAGATATTTTAAAATATTCCATATTTCTATGATTAGTTACATAGAAATTTTTAATTACTCATGCGTACATTAGCTGGTTTGAACCTTGTAGATACGTACACTAGATAAGCCTATTTTAATCTAAATATCATTAACATCAAACCAAATATGTCTAGAGTTTGCCCGTATGTTTTTAAATGCAGGGCTTAACTGCTTCAACACTTAATTGTGCTCTGAGACTTTTAATGCTGTTTTGCACAATTTACAGCCCAGAATGGAGGTATTTGGTTAGTTTTCACTAGTTACTACGATTTTTGACACAGTAAGGCAGAACTGTACTTGACCACAGTGGTTTGCATTAATGTGCATCAAACTTTAAAACCTAATGAATTCAAAATGCTAATAGCCAATGACTCCAGGTTCTGCAGTTTACGTGCAAATACATGGGAATCAACTGAAACAGTGGCAATCCGACTGAACTATCGACTCACCTGATTTGTAGCACAGTGTTAATTCAAGATAAGTCTTTGTTATTTGTTATGTCAATGACAACAGAACGTGTACTGTCGAAATTGCTGAAGCGCTACTTAAGAGCTAAGCCGGTGTCTCAACATATCCATTGTGGCGAAAATCTTCCCTGTACGGAGCGGTTCTTTCTAGGAACTGAACTCTAAAGATGACTCTGATGATGATTTTTTACTGGTGATAGGGAACGCTTTGCGATGATGTTATAAAACTGACACCGGTGACAATTTCTGCCTGGTGATAGGACAAGTTAGCCTTAATGTCATAGAAATTGACACCAGTGGTGGTTGTAAAACCGACATCAATAGTGATTTTAGAAATGACACTGAATTGTGCGACAAATGGCCATTGGGTGACGATTTGAACTTGGTCATGGGAAAGATACTGTGGGAGGAAGGATGAATTGACACCGGTGATGGTTTAGCAGTGACAAATGATTTATGCATTGTTTTTAACATTGCTGTTTGGTTGAATTGACACCGGATAAGCTCGACTCTTATTCAAGCGGCGACATTTTAAGTAGGGCCAGTATTTGAAGTTTATATCACTCTTAGGATAAAGCGGACCGTTTGTAAGTATTATAAGGAGAGAGAAATATGAAGAAAGGGAGATATAGAATAATAATAACAGGTGTGCTAATAAGATAAGCTTAGAGGAAGAAATAAAGAGACGACAGGGCGATAATCCTTGCGCTAAGTTCGAAGTGATGCGTATAGTTATGACTTAGATACGGTCTTCTCGAGTTACTTTTCTTTGTGGAGTAAAGTTCTACAGACATTAAAATGCTGTGTGTTGCTCTCAAGCCTCCTGATATACTCTGGGAGCCAAACATTATTCTTCCGGGGTGTGATTGAGAACATTTATAAGCCACCTACACTCAGAGGCGTCCTTGGAAATCTGAAGCGAACCCGAGTATGCGACACCATCATGACTGTGATCGACAATCTTATCTAAATTTACTGATAGATTTAACATAATTGGTTTTGGCTTCATGTTGGACCATAGATGCTACTGGTTTTGTATTCATAGTAGCATTATTTCAAATGCAATTACAATCAATTTCAAATTTGTCTGTGTAAAATAGATTGAACGGTTTCTCTTTTAGTTTCACCTCCATCTACTAGTCTGACACTGGAATTGAAGATTCTCAGTCAAACTCAGCTTGTCTCGTCAACAATTGCAGTTTCAGCCCTTAGCAGAAAGCTAATTTCTCTATGCAATGCTCGCTATGGACATCCAATATTGTACTTTTTCTAGATACTTTTGGCAGATATCTTCACACCAAACTGAAGTTGAAGCAAGTGAAAAACCACAAAATTTAAGTGTTTGCACCTTAATGAGTACCATCTTTGTTATCCACAAAGATGGTATTCTGTATCATAAAGGTGAAGTACAAAAATGACGCAGAACTTTGTCGAAAGGTCATTGACCTTAGAAGGTTCACTACATACCTCAGTTTCCGTTACACCAGAAGGCAAACTCATTCTTCTTTACAAAAACTGATTCTTCTTTACAGAAGAATACCAAAATATGTTGTTTGCTCTGACAATGGAAACATGAGGGTTGCCACTGGTCCCGAACATCCTTGGCCACTCGAATGGATATTATATCCTCGTAAGCAATGAAGATGTCTTAAAAAGATAAACCGAAATTGATAAATCTGACACTGAAGAAAAAAATAACCTGTAACTGTGTCAGCCAAATGAATTGTTGTTGATGCTTATGCACAAAATTTAAGTGTTTGCACCTTAATGAGTAGCATCTTTGTTATCCACAAAGATAGTATTCTGTATCATAAAGGTGAAGTACAAAAATGACGCAGAACTTTGTCGAAAGGTCATTGACCTTACAAGGTTCACTACATACCTCAGTTTCCATAACACCAGAAGGCAAACTCATTCTTCTTTACAAAAACTGATTCTTCTTTACAGAAGAATACCAAAATATGTTGTTTGCTCTGACAATGAAAATATGTGGGTTGCCACTGGTCTCGAACATCCTTGGCCACTCGAATGGATATTATATCCTCGTAAGCAATGAAGATGTCATATAAAGATAAACCGAAATTGATAAATCTGACACTGAAGAAAAAAATAACCTGTAACTGTGTCAGCCAAATGAATTGTTGTTGATGCTTGCCTATGCACAAAATTTAAGTGTTTGCACCTTAATGAGTAGCATCTTTGTTATCCACAAAGATGGTATTCTGTATCATAAAGGTGAAGTACAAAAATGACACAGAACTTTGTTGAAAGGTCATTGACCTTACAAGGTTCACTACATACCTCAGTGTCCATTACTCCAGAAGGCAAACTCATTCTTCTTTACAAAAACTGATTCTTCTTTACAGAAGAATACCAAAATATGTTGTTTGCTCTGACAATGAAAATATGAGGGTTGCCACTGGTCCCGAACATCCTTGGCCACTCGATTGGATATTATATCCTCGTAAGCAATGAAGATGTCATAAAAAGATGAGAAAAACATAACCTGTAACTGTGTCAGCCAAATGAATTGTTGTTGACGCTTATGCTTATTAGTATTGTTAACACCAAATGGCAATGTAGATGTATACGACAGTGCGTTGAGGTGTATACAAGTTCTCAATCTGTAAGGACAAGTCTCTTGCTGGGTAGTGCAAGGATAACTTACCATAATATACGACTGACACAAATTGTCAACCACTCCAACTAAACAAACTGAACAATGGTTATTCATAGCAGAACTCAAGGAAGTATTTGAGATAATAGAGCGATATTCCTGGGTCGTCATAATATGTTTCTATGTCACAAAAAGCTTTGTTGATTGAGCAGATGAAACATTTGGGAGTTATCTTTTGTGCTGGTAGTAAACTTAGATGTGATGTGGAAGTAAAATGCACAAGTTTTTAATGCAACTAGTAATAATATTTTCAATAACTCTGGGTTTGTCAGAGCTAATGCAGCTTCACTTGCAGCAGACATATAGCCTCCCAGTTTTAAGATATGGCTCAGCAGCAGTGAGGTTTTCTCAGTCTCATCTAAGTAAGCAAAACACTTGCTGGAATAATGTTCATCGTAACGTGTTTGGTTATCATATATGGGAATCAGTAAGAGAATTTATTGTAGGTCTACGCATTTTGGACTTTAAATCTACGATAGTTATTGCATGTTTAAACTCCTTTTAAAAGTCTGCTAATTGCTGTCATTGACATTCACTTATGGACGTGAGTTTAATTTTCTAGTTAATGGCAAGTAAAACTTAGATTCCAGATTTCCATAAATGAAACTAAAAGAGAAACCGTTAAATCTATCAATTTCGATATCTTCTTATGATATCTCCGTTGCTTATGAGGATGTAATGAACATTATATCGTCATATAATGAATATTATATCCTCGTAAGCAATGAAGATGTCATAAGATAAATCGAAATTGATAAATCTGGCATTAAACTACAGAATGTAACCTGTATCTGTGTCAGCCAAAGGAATTATGTGGTTGATGCTTATGCTTATTAGTATTGCTAACACCAAATGGCAATGTAGATGTATACGACAGTGAGTTGACGCGTGTACAAGTTCTAAATCTGCAAGGAAAAGTCTCTTGCTGGACAGTGCAAGGATGACTTATCGTAATATACAACTGACAAAAATTGTCAACCACTCCAACTAAACAAATTGAACAATGGTTGTTCATAGCAGAACTCAAGGAAGTATTTGAGATAACAGAGTGATATTCCTGGGTCATCATAAATATGTTTCTATGTCAGAGAAAGGTTTTGTGGACTGACCAGATGAAATATTTGGGAATTATCTTTTGTGCTGGTAGTAAACTAAGATGGGAAGTGGATAGTATAATGCACAATTTTTTACGCAGCTAGTAATAATATTTTCAATAACTCTTTGGGTTTCTCAGAGCTAATCCAGCTTCACTTGCAGCAGAATTATAGCCTCCCAGTTTTAAGATATGGCTCAGCAGCAGTGAGGTTTTCTCAGTCTCAGCTAAGTAAGCTAAACACTTGCTGGAATAATGTGCATTGTAGTGTTTGATTTTCACATATGGGAATCAGTACAAGAATTGATTGTAGGTTTAAGCATTTTGGACTTTAAATCTATGAGAGTTATGGCCATGTTGAAACTCTTTTCAAAAGCATGCTAACTGCTGATAATAGTACTCTCAACATGCTGCCGTTGACATTCAGTTATGGACGTGAGTTTAATTTTCTAGTTAATGGCAAGTAAAACTTAGATTCCATATTTCCATTTAGGTGGAGGTGAAACTAAAAGAGAAACCGTTAAATCTATCAATTTCGATATCTTCTTATGACATCTACGTTGCTTATGAGGATGTAATGAACATTATATCCTCATATAATGAACATTATATCCTCGTAAGCAATGAAGATGTCATAAAAAGATAAACCTAAATTGATAATCTGGCATAAAAGAAAGGAATGTAACCAACTGTCTCAGCCAAATGAATTATGTTGTTGATGCTTATGCTTATTAGTATTGTGGCAATCCGCATCCTATTTTTTCTTTGAATGGTGCCCCTTCAAAGTGATTATGGTCGTCCTTTTGAGTTTGGCGGGGTCGTCCTTTAAGTTGCCCTACACTTCATGAACTACGGATTATGAGCTATGGCGTCTACACTATGAACTACAGCGTCTGCGCTATGCACAACAGCTAAGGCGTCTGCACTACGTACCATGAACTATGGCGTCTGCACTATGCAATATGAACTACGGACTACGACGTCTGGACTACGGTGATGGGTAGTCCGTCTTCGGGTAGAAAAGGAAGTTCATTGAGTAGATGGACGAGTATGACCCCAGTGAGACACTTGCCTTAGCATTACGCAGGTACAGTCAGAGCGGAACAGAGGTTCTTAGAGTTAGTGTCGTCTTTCGGATAGTCGGAAGTTTTGGACAGTTAGTCGAGACGAGACGTTCGGTTGAGATTCGGCGGATATTCAGAGTTCTTGTGCGAACCAAGTTGGATTATTAATACTGACGACCCACCTGTGGATCTTACTGGGGCCGCCTCAAGGAGAGGTAGTATTTGGTTCTTTTGATGGACTTGGTATCTAATTTCAAACGGGCCTTTTATAGCCCGGGCTTTTGTTCGATCGCCTAACGGAGAGGTTATATGGTTGCTTATTCTGCGTTACACTTGTGAATCCTACATATGGTTAATTTTGTCGGCGGGTAGTCGAATCATGATTATAATACAGTTTGAACCTACTTCCTGATATACCACAAGGGCCTGACCCAGCGGACTAGCATACATGGTGTTTCTACCGGAGTAGGCTATCCTGGTACACGAACGTCCCGGCAGGAAAGTGATAGTATTGCTAACACTAAATGGCAATGTAGATGTATGCGACAGTGTGTTGATGCATATACATCTGTAAGGAAAAGTCTCATACTGGATAGTGCAAGGATGACTTACCATAATATACGACTGACAGAAATTGTCAACCACTCCAACTAAACAAATTGAACAATGGTTGTTCATAGCAGAACTCAAGGAAGTATTTGAAATAATAGAGCGATATTCTTGGGTCGTCAAAAATATGTTTCTATGTCACAAAAAGGTTTTGTGGACTGAGCAGATGAAATATTTGGGAGTTATCTTTTGTGCTGGTAGTAAACTGAGATGAGATGTGGATATGATAATGCACAATTTTTATGCAGCTAGTAATAATATTTTCAATAACTCTTTGGGTTTGCTGGAGCTAATGCAGCTTCACTGGCAGCAGACATAAAGCCTCCCAGTTTTAAGATATGGCTCAGCAGCAGTAAGGTTTTCTCAGTCTCAGCTGAGTAATGTAAACACTTGCTGGAATAATGTGCATCGTAAAGTGTTTGGTTATCATATACGGGAATAAGTAAGAGAATTGATTGTAGGTCTAAGCAGTTTGGACTTTAAATCTATGATAGTTATTGCCATATTTCAATTCCTTTCAAAAGCATGCTAACTGCTGATAATAGTACACTCAACATGCTATCGTTGACTGTCAGTTATGGACTCAAGTTTAATTTTCTAGTTAGTGTTCTTGGTGTGTCAGTATATACGAGAAGTCTTATATCAGATCGCTGGTTTATAATGCTTATGCCTCCAGGGAAGCGTTAGTTTGAGTTTTCATTCGGTTCTGCTACGTTAAGGTGCTTTTGTGTTTTTTTCGTTTGTCTAATCTTCGTGTTTAGTCTGTTCTGCTTTGAGTGAAATAAAGTAAATTTAGACTGAGATTGATACGACTATCACAGAGATATTAAAGTGGGCAGTGGAAACTGCAACAAAAAACTTAAAATAATGTCATTTGTAAAATAATGATCATGTGAACTAATATTCTGATCAAGTCACACTTTAGGTTTAAGGCTTAATGGCCATTATGCAAACATCTGTGGCCAAGTAAAGTTCTGCCTTACTGTGTCAAAAATTGTATTAACTAGTGAAAACCAAATAAAGAATTCAAAATGCTAATAGCTAATGACTGACTCCAGGTCATTCAGTTTATGTGCAAATAGATGGGAATCAGCTCAAACAGTGGCAATCCTAAAGCTTAATTTCGTTCAGAGTCGAGCATAATTGACTTGTAGAAGTTTACACCTATGAAAGTATAAGTTCAGTGACCCGGGGAATGAATACATAGACACTCCTTTTTAAAGTGTATGCGATTATCACTACGGCATCTAAGAAAACTTACATATCGTAAGTAGCATTTTATTTTGGCAGAAAGGAACTGACTGCCATTATTCAAGTAAATTAAGTATATGTAAAGTGCAAGCTTTAAAGAAGTTACTGTTCCAAAAACCACTTAAAACCAAACAAAATGATTGTAAAGACTAATTTGTTTCTAAGATGAAACACTACTATTCCATATCCTACAGTGAAAGAAACCAACATATCCTACAGTGAAAGAAACCAACATCACTCAGTATAGCTACTGGTATGCATACTTATTTATCACAATAGTGATTTTTTTTTAAACACACCGGAAATCTAAAACATTTCCATAAAATCAGATTTCAAAATGCCCTTGAAAGACAAGTTTTTAATTAATGTAGGACTTTACTGTCAGCAACGTCCTATCTCAGTATCATGTGAATACTCCAGGCTATCTCCAGTTTATCCGCAACATTACACTTCAACATTTACAGTTTAGGACTGTAATTTGAGCACAGTTTCTGTGGAATACAAAAAAGTCTTCCTAAATTGGGTTCATGGCTTTGTCTGGCACATCGGGCTTGTATAAGTATGTAATATATATATATATATATATATATATATATATATATATATATATATATATATATATATATATATATATATATAGCCTGACAGACATTAATTAATAATACCAGAGGGCTGGAGAAGAGGGATTACAAAGGCAAGGTTTGCAGGTGGGAATGTAAAAACTATTGTGGAATAGCACTATTCTATCTGTCGCAGGGACAGACTTATGGCATGTGAAGGACTTGCTCCCGAAGAACAAGAGATGGAAGCAAAGTAGATTTACTCCAAGCAGGTCCACAACAGACAGGATTTTCACCTTAACGACAAAAGTGTACTAAAAACAAATGGGAAACCAATGCAGCTCATCGTTAAAGTGTTAAACACCCTCATTCAGACCAGTGCGAGTACTAACAACCACTGTTGATCGCTAATGTGGACATGAAGGCTACATTCAACTCAGTGGATACAGAAGCTCTCTGGCGCTTACTTTGTTATGTTGGGGTTATGTTGGGGCTTACTGACAAGATTCCCAAACTCATGCATGCCTTGTATACCGACACCCTTAGCTGTGTGTAACTATAAGGGGAAACACCGACTGGGGTTTAAATTTCCGTGCAGGGTACAACAAGGTAACCTAATTGCTCCAGAACTCATGTGGCACCAACAGGCAAAATTATGAAGCCCACAGTCCAATGAAGCATGGTAGGCCCACAATTGAGGAGAAGGTGTTCAAAGACCTAGATTATGCACACAATGTTTCACTACCTGCATAAGTAGCAGAGGTATTACTCCTGTCACTGGAGGTTAAGAGCAGCATTACACATGTTGGTAGCATGTGTGATGTGGAAAAGCCACAGCACAGCCTGGATAGTCAATTGAAAACAACATACTACTTATACAGTCAACTGTACAAATAAGAAATCTCTGTACTTCCAATCCTTCCACTTTATGTATTCGTAAACGTGCATTAAATCTTATCTAACAAAATACACATTCCAAAACATCATGAACTTTATCTATAGACTCTTTAAATTCTACTACTAAACCAATTTTATTAGCTGCAACTTACGAAGGTATAACAGAGAAGTGTCTGGCTAATTTTTCTTCTTTCGCCCTTTTACAGCATTTTCACGAGGAGGCGGCTGCTGCTCACTCTTCTTAGACGTTGACGCTGATAGCACAACATTTGGCCTGGTGCCACTTAAGGCACCAGAGGTTTTAGGAGTTGAGGCACCTGAAGTGGAAAGTGCTTTCAGGTCAAACCATGACTGATATAAGAGAAGAAATGGTACTACTACCCAAATACCATTGTAAAATATCAGATAAATATAGAGAAAGATGAAGTTACTGGTTTCCAGGTTTGGACTGCCAACAAGAATGTCAGGAGCAAATGTTGTCCAGCCTGTAAGAAAATCATAAAACAAATTCTTATAATGCTTCAGAATTCATATTAGCAAGATTAATTCTATATTATAGAACTTTACAATTACAGAAAAGCATGTAGTATTAAATTTTTAAAGGGCTAGAACTTGACTCTAAAAGAATGAGTTGAAAAGTCATCCTTGTAAACTATCCATAAACCACCATGCAAAATCCAAGTGGCAGCTTCTAGAGCTCTTGGGTTTAGTAATTTTCCTTCTTTCTTCTATCCTATTGGGTTCTGAATGAGGATATGTCAGTTAATTACATCAGTCAGTCTTGATTCTCTCTTCTGCAGAATCGTTGTCTTTCTCCCAGTTCCCCCATTGCCTTCTACTGTGCTTTTCTGCATTTTGCATTCTGTCAAAGATTTACATACTTCATTCACCTTCTATTACTAGTGTCAAAAATGCCAATACTCAACGTCAGCATCTGTAAAATATGGAGCAGGCATCTTCAAGAGGTAGTGTTCCTTCATCATGCTGCTTCAAATTTAGCATTTTATTATTGGTTATGACCAATACTCGATTTCGCTGAATCTAATCTGAACTAGACTCAATAACATTTATTTCTTCTTTAGACTGGTAAGCATACATACAATAAGAGAAAGATGAAGGAAATGGATTGGTCACACACTGAGAGATTTACTCCTAAGAACAGGCATTGAGGGAAGAATGGAAGGGAAGAAGACACAGTGAAGACCAAGACAGATAATACTGGATTAGATGATGAAAGAGGGATACAGCAGACTTAAAGAAGCACACATCGACAGGAGTGGCAAAGTCGGACATTTGAACCTGCCAGAGGCAGTGAACAGGAAGAATACTGGTAATCAGAAAGATACATACAAAATCAGACGTCACTTGTAGGGTATAGCCGGGTGACGTTTTTCAACCGGGTACCGGGTCCGGGTAGTTTGAATGAAACCTGCCAGGTCCGGGTACCGGGTATTAAAACTAAAAGTAGGCTAATCTCAAATCTCTAATCCGAACACTAAGTCTCCAAAAAATAACTCCACTCTACTGTCTAGGAATCAACCAGAAGATTTTAATAAACATGTTGTGAAAACGGAAGTTAAAAAAACAAAGATTACGATTATTCAAGAAAAGTTGAAATTGTACAGTGCATAATTTGAATTGATATAGAGAAAAATTAAGAAAAAGACGAACTAAAAATATACTACCAAAAAGTTAATAATTTCTATGCAAATGTATTATGCCTGCATGTAATGTTACTGTTAGTTGACATTTTATCTAACCAGTGAATTGCCCCATATTTAACTTTAAACGTGCACTAAAGTGTACTAGCCGTGTACTCATAATGATGTAAGTTGACCTATCAAAAGCTATATATTTTCGAAACTTTACATTATACAGGCCAAGCTACTATAATTAAGCACAGAACTTAGTGGAAGATATTTTTAGAATTGGAAGCCTAAACGCGTAATTCAACCAATTAAAGCGGACATTTAGATCTACGCGCCAAAGTTTATGCCACCGTGTACTATAATATAATGACGTCTGTTGAATCTTGACCTATCAACACCAATATATTTTCGGAACTTCGCGTGATATAGGCCAGGAGCCCAAGATAGTATAATTAAGCATAGAAATAAGATTCAAATTATAACAGTTTCGATGAATCTGACAGTGAAAAACTCTCATGTATCAAATGACGAAAATAAAGTGGCTTTGGCCAAAGGAAATTCCGACTTTGACACGAGTTTAAGGGTTCAACTTTGGCGTAGCCTAAGTTGTCCGAATGCGTAAGTGGGGCGGTAATATCGGCTGGGACAGGTGACTTGGGCTTACTAAACAAAAGTGATTTCAGTGTTTTGTGATTTCGTCGTTCATAAATTTGTATCGATAAAAAAATTACCCACCCGGACCCGGATGACCTTTCAGCTCCGGTCCGGGTGTCTTCTGGGTGTTCAACACCCGGAATTTCCAGTTATCCGGGTCAGTACCCAGCTATGCCCTAGTCATTTGCAACAGACTTCTACACAGAAAGCCATTTTTTCATATCTATGTAATGTAGAGAGAAAGAGAAATCGCACAACATCTCAGAGAAAGCTTTTCCATATAACCATTATATTATGGTTGATTTTAAACTTACCTCCATAGAGTTCACAAACACAGACAGAGATCTGAAGAAAATGTCTGTAGTGACGTCGTTTGCAGATTGCATAGACAAGTACAAGACACATTGGTGTAACAAAAAACACTGTGGCAATTTCCATTGCCACTATGGTTGGGTCTGAGACTAACCAGCGAGCATCAGCTTTTCCATATTCCTTCCCTAAGACAGAAATTGAATGAAAAACAACAAGGTTAAAAAAATTAACTCTGACAATGAAAGCTAAACTATGACTCAATGTTGACAAACAAGACTGCCGACATTGGGAGAGTTCTAAAATAACTGTAACTGATTTTCATAATTGCATGAGAAATAAGCAAATAACAGTCACTGTTAGATAAAGGTAGGTTGAAATAGTTACATCTATGACAAGCTGAAAGAGAAAATAAATGCTGAAATTGAACAATCAAGGATTTCCATAATTATCTATATAAATAAAGAAGAAACTCTGTCTGTCTGTCTGTCTGTCACAGATCTTTGACCGCGATGCATTTCTACACCTTTGGACCTTTTCACTCCAAACCTTCACTATTGTCTCGGGGTGGGCATTACACACCCAGTGTGAGGCCTCGCGTCCCCCTTTTGACCGCTTCCATGGTGTCCTGGGCAAAAAACTCTCCCAAACCCCCACTTTTTACAAATTCCAGTTGACCTATTTTCATTCGCCAGATGGCGACACCCGAGAAGATTATTCTCTATCACCGGCACGCATTTCTAAAGATTCGCCCTATGGCGCAGCCGTAGAGATTTCACTTCACATTAACTGATGGTGGTGGTGGTGGTGGTGGTGGAGTGAAACTTATAACCCCGGGCAACGCCGGGTAAACCAGCTAGTAAGTTATAATGGAACAGTTTTTGAATTTAATTCAAGATCCTCCTCTTTGGGCAAACAAGAAGAGTCAGTTTGGCTCCAGAATACATTAACAGAATCTGTGTTCCTACGCCTATAGCCTTCTATGTTCACACCTATTATGCTTTCCTGTGGATTGGACCATTGTTCTGGAACAGTCTTCCACTCTAAGCTCAGACCCTGACTGTCAGAAATGGCTTACGAGACACAATCTCCAGATGAAACTCCTCAGGTATGTAAGACGGGCATGTTTCTACACCTTGCAGAGGTTTTACAAGGTTCTATATAAATGTTTAGAAACAGGAACACTCAAGATGCATCTTGTCATGCCTCCTGTATTTAATGTAATATATCAAGGCCACCCAAGCAGGCTACTGTCTCTCACAGGCTGTGACTAGGTTTTCAACCACAACTGGAAACAGATATAAACCTGGATAATTTGAAACATATCATCATGATAGCTAAAAATGTCATCCACCTAAAAATTAGACTATGGTAGCAACAAAAATTTCATATGAAATTATCACATATGGAAGCTTTGCTGATTTTAACTAAGTTTTGTTAATGTAAAAAAAATTTTGAATGTTTATATGAATATAATAGAAGTCTCCAGTACATTACTGGCTGAAGGTTACAACAACATGACAGATAAATTATTACAATTATTCAATTAATACTTACACATTAAGGCTAAGACAGAATTTGAATCTTTAACTGTTCCAAGCAAAGATATAACAACAAATGGACCTTCCTGTACAGAAAACAAACACAAGTCTTTCACAAATTTCCAATCAGTTCATATAAGTGAAACTCTTAAATCTAAGCATAATAACATACAAAAAATACTAAAATCTCAAATTTTAAATAGAAATATATGCGCTGAGGCATGGAATATGAGAAAATGCCATTGCCATACTGAGCAAGTTTTTTCAGTTACTTTCCATTGCTAACTAAAGATGAGCATATATTATTTTGTGAGTGCAGAATGGATTGCCAGGATAGATAGATGGATATGCACGGCTGCCAAACTTAAGACCAACCACAAGACACCGGTAAATGCATAAAACAATTTTATTTTTATATCACACATAATCAAAAACAATAAAAAAGAATATAATTTTATTGTTGGCTGTTTCATAACAGTATATTTATTTGTCATCTGGATACACCCTGGATATCTCTGGATAACCTCTCCGACATGATGCAGTGTTCCTGAATTATCTGGTGCCCTAGCCTGAATTTTTAAGTACGGTAGTGCTTTAGAAATTTCAAGGTTACTATTAGGAGAAGTCAGTCAAAGAGAATGATCATGGGCAATAAATATTCACAAGAAATCCTTGCTTGTTGCTATAAATGGCCAGGATCTCACCTTTACCACTGCACTAAGGTTTGTTCAAGACAGAAAACGTTGGGGAAGTAAGATCGGAAATAAATGTTGATGTATCAGTAGATTCAGTACGTTGCAACCAAGTCTCATTAGAAAAAGTACCAGTATATGTCAGGAATGCTCAAACAATTTTGCAAAGTTACAACCTAATTTTGCAGCGAACCAATTTTTTATTGACCAATAACCAGACTCTGAATTGTAACTGGACCAAGATGTATTTCAATATCACCAGCCAAAATAAACAATAGAAGCAGCTACACAAACAACGCAGTCGGTGAAGTTGAAATGTTCTACACCAAGTTGCATTAAACACAGAACATTGGCAGAACATATGATTGCAATGAAATGCATCATCAGGAAGCAGATATTAAGGTCAATGGGCCTGAGCCAAATTAAAATATAAAGCAGATATGCAGTGATGCATGTGTAAATTCAGCAACAGGCTAGTCTGCAGTCGCTGCACCAGATTTTGCAAGGAGCCGGAACATGGACAATATACAACATACAAACAAGCAATGTAATGATGTAACTATAATAAGTGTCATAGAAATTGAAAACACGAGGACATCAGCTACAGCAACTAAAAAGGCATGACCTAAATAAGGATAGAACAGTTCTTCAGTGTATGGGTGACACATAAACGCAGATAACAAAAAGAGAGCACACCAGTATTTTGAGTGGACCTAGGAACTGTAATTTTTACAAGATTGTGGTTGGGGTTTGGCTGTGCCAATCCAAGTCATGAAGCACAAAAAACACAGGTCAGCTGACGTAGGTGCACAGCAGTATGACAATCAGTAAAAAAGGATAAATAAATAATTTAACCCATCACAGCAGCAAAAACAACTGGCCAGAAAAATTTAAGATCAGAATTGATAATTTAACATTAAAAACAACAAAATTTTTGTAAAGATGCCACAAGAAATTTTAAATCCGGTATATCGTTGTGTAGACATGCTTGCGCATGACCACCAATCGAATGCAACCATACCATGCATAACATGCCATAACATCTGATTTGTCGAATTTCGACTTGGCTTATCCAATATACCATAACTTCGACTATGGTTTCACATTAAGTGACTATTGATTTAAATCTTGTGCATTATGAACACGGCACTAAAGAAGTCATTCAATTAGACTAGGTATAACACAGCATGGGTTTTCAGTGGTTAATAAGGCATTTGATCTGTGTAAAAACCTTTAACTTACGAGCAACACTCAACAACCAATTCATCCTAACTTGAACTCCTAAATTAAAAAGCTATGTAGTGCCCCGCTAAGACTATCGCATTTTGCGTTTTAATCATATTGCGTGTAATAATTTGATCCGCGTTCTTCTTCGCGCTACTGAGCAGTTTTCGGCTGAGCATGCACGCCTAATCATCGACATACTTACTAGAGTGGTGTGCACTATGATGTCCCAGATAAACCATGCGAGAACATGCCGATCGATGTGAGGCACCTTACAGGTAGCTCCAAGCAAAAACCAGGCCACTGCATAACTCCCAATGAAGGTAATAACAGTATAGAGCATCGAAACCACTCCCACCATATCCAACTCCCACGCAGTCATGGTTTCAACTTATGCTTTATTTTTACAGTACTACACTAGGCGTTTCCAGTCGAAAGACTACGGACCTTTCGACCTTTAACCTTACGGACGATTTTAAACCTGGTAAAATCGAAAGTCACCAAAGCCTCAAATCTGTACTACTTTCGTGTATTACAATTGGTCTCAACAGTCACGTGTCGCAATCCCATTATGCATACACGACGATATCGGGACACGCTCCGAGAGGTTAAAATATAGCGAGGTTAGGCCATTGCCGTCTAGATATCTAGAGAGGACAATGGTTAGGCCCTACATCAGTGGCCATCAGTGGGGTAGCTGGGATTTTACCATAGGAGTTGCATACTGTCAGGGCTGTAGTCGAGGGTATACGCCGGTATACAGCGTGTACTCACCTCTAGAGACCGTACTCACCTCAAAAAATATTTGTACTCCCGCGAAATTTTATTTAGGAAAACTAACCATTAGCGTATACTCATTTCCAATTTCTTTCGGAAAACTAACCGGTGGCGTGTTCTCATAGGAGTACACGACGTGTACTCATCTCTAATTTTACCATTACAGCCCTGGATACTGTGTAGCATTAGTCTGCAGGTGGGCTTATGGGGTGATCTCCGGAAGTATACAATCACGGAATCAACTTCGTTTAATTTTGGCAAACTGACAACAGTATGCGCAGAAAACGCCATTTAATTTAGGCGATTAAAAGAAACATTAATTTTAGAATCTCTAGCTGACATGTATAATTACATTTCGACGGTCGATGCGCGTATAGTGCTGGGCTACGCATATGATTCTGAGGGAGTATAGAATTCAGTTAGAAATCGAAATAGGCTATTATTTGTCTGCATCGGTTAACTTTGCATCAACAGCTAGTCCAAGATCATTCTGACGACCAACCTCTGTTCTGCCCATCGCTAAATCCTCTGACTGAGCAACTGGATGCGACTGTACGTGTTAAGTGACACAGTCGCATGTCCGTGTATTAAATCGTTTTCGTTAGCAATGTCATTGCCAGTAGAATAATTTGCAGTTCAAACCTCTTCAGTCCCATTTCCACCGTCATTTGCTTCGTTTTTTCGGTAAAGAAATTCGATAGATCAGTTTGTCTGTATGTGACGCTAATTCACTTAGTTATTGAGGCAATTATACTTTAAACTGTAATTTAAAATCTTTTTTTAACATGCTAAAGATAATTAATTTGCAAGTTATAAATCAACAAAATGAAAATCTCAGTAGCACGTACACGTCGCACAGTATAAATTCAGTGACCAGTAGTATGACATCACAGTGACGTCATTTCCTACCGCTCAAAAATAATTAGAATAAGTAAGTAACATTGGAGATTTGTTATGGATTACGATCCTATAATTATACTGATTTTTAATAATAATAATAATAATTATTATTATTATTATTATTATTCTTTAATTAAGCGCCTGCAAACGCACTGCGCTGTACATGTACATGTTATGCGATAAACCTTAACTACTAACAGAACAGACAGCCTGCAATACAATATAATTAATTATCTTTGGAATGGGCTTCCTCCGTTTGTTCGTTCTTCTATTCTCTCAGGTAGCGTCTCTTCCTCTTTTACCTTTCTTAAAACTTGCTTTTTCTCTCGGGGTCTATCGCACTGGGAGCGCTTCTGAATGGCCCTCCCGCTAGAAGCGCTTTATAAATATCCGAATACAATACAATACAATACAATATAAGCGCAACAATGAATCAATAAAAAATGAGTAGGGCCTACAGAAGAATGTGACAGAGGGTGCGAACGCACATTTTATTACTATGTACGTCACTGGTGGCCATGTCAGATCGGATTCTTATTTCTTACAGCAGAATTTAAATGAGTTGACTGCAGAAGAATGGATCGAGGCAGTTCAAGACTTCCTTCGCTGTTACGGGACCCACTGCGTGGAACAATCTTCCTGACCACGTTAGGAATGCACCATCGCTGGAGTCATTTAAATCACAGCTGAAGACATATCTTTTTAAACTTTCATACGACTGCCAACTTTTGTAACTTATGTACAGCGCCCTTTTCTTCGGCCTCGGCTGTGCTACGGCGCTATATAAATCGTCTTATTATTATTAAAAAAAAACAAGAAACGATGACATAAGAAAATCAGTTGGTATCCAAACAACGCTGCTAGACAAAGTCGTTCAACGAGGACTCCTGCATGTGAATAAGCTGGTTCCCGCGACTTCTCTTTTTTTGGGCGCTGTAGAAATCTCGAGATTACGATTACCGGCCATTACTACGATGATTTGGATATGACTGTACAGAGAATGCCAGACTGCCAGTTGGCCGAATCACACACAATGCACTAGGCCTACATGCAAAATTCGAAGGAAAAAGAAACAGAAGCAGACTTAGACTAGTAGACTACGCTGGATTATAGGCCGGATAGATAAAATACATCAGGACATAACATATTCAGCATCGTGCGTTTGCCATCCTTGGCCCTTCCCTTTGGAATGACCTGCCCCCCTCTCTCCGTAGCAAGATTTTGCTTGGGATCTCGCCTTCTTCTCTCCGCTGCTTAAAGACCTTTCTTTTCCCTCGAGGCTGACACGCTGGGAGCGCCTCTGAATAGTCTATGCTGTGAGAGGCGCTTTATAAATAATTATATAAGATAAGATAAGATAAGATAAGATATTTAACTTGGACTAACAACACTAATACTGGGGTTTATGCTTCAGTTTCCTGTAACTTATAATTATATTTCAATTTATGTGATATCTCAAACCCTGTGTATAGATAAAGGATGCAATTTCAGAAATTTAGTCAGATGATTTACATGTCGTTCACTTTATTGGCCGCTAAACGAAACGCCCATCTGTTGACTGGCGATACTGAATGACCTGAGGCAACTGTCATTGACTGACTAACGAGGATAATCGGAGTGGGCGCGGTTCAAACACGAAGCTCTGCACGGCCTCACTATTTCCGTTAACTCGGCCAGGCAATCAAACATTCCCATGATTGGGACTCCCGCGCAGCGGAGTTTAGCCTCTATATATTTAAGCGACGAGTACGCCTCTATTGCAAGCCTAGGACCTCTGCCAGCACGCCCATAGGCCTACATGACGCCCATAAAAAGTTAAGAAATCCATGTAAATGTACAGCACATGATTTTATATAGGGACCGTATGGCCTCGACCTGTTCATTTCTGTTTGCCTGTGTTTATCTGCGTGGTTGTATGTACCTTTGTGTCTGTGTTTAAGGCTGCCTGTGGGATGACAGACCTTTCTGCTTCCTTGTATCTGGTCTGATGACGCACAGCACGTTGCGTACAGTATCGTTGTAGTATGTATACTGTATGCTATGACTGCGCCAACGGCGCTATAGGCCTATGCCCAGCAGCCTCTGCAGCAGATCGAGTAGGGTTACACCTTCGACTAACTTATGAGGCTGCATTCTTGGCCGCTCGAGCACAGGCCCACGGCTGGCGGCATCAGCCGTACTATAGGCGTACAGACGAATCCTTAGCGGAGGAAGATGTGGAGCCCTGTTGTAGTACACCGCGGTGCATGGTATACGCCACAGCAGATTCAATTCTGCACAGAATTTCACAACACAAACTTTGGTAGCCATACCGAGTCTAATTAGGTTAGACGAAGTTACGATGGGTCTGAGCGTCATGTCCACCCTTGTGGGCACCAGGTTTGACGAATAGATTAAGACACAACAAAAAACTAGTGGATTGTTTTGCAAGGTCCAATGCTATAGTCTACGTGATCATGTCTCGTAAATTCTGTTGCGAATGCAATGTTTATATATGTCTCTGTAGTAGAATGATAGAGTTCATAGCGAAATAAGTAGCAGGATTGTTTAGATCGCGAGCTCGGTCAGTTAAGAGCCATTGGACCCAAAGGCCCTAATGGCATCGACAACTTGGAAATTGTAAGTAAGCCCTAAACAGCGTAAGGTTGCTGTGGGTGAAAGCGGTTGGAGGGCTTAAATGACGATACGTACAGTATGAAGAGGTGGAAGGCAGCGACACTTTGCATTTTCGTATGCTTGAACTTCATGCTCTGTTTTTTCACCGTTTACCGTCAGCAATCGCGTGTGTATGTAGATCAAAGCGAACACGATTCATTGGAGAACCACCCATCAGTCCTTTACGCAAATGCACGTGAATCCAGCATCGCCAAAGACGGACATGAGCATTTGCATAGGAGTGCTAATGTGTTGCCACAGGCAGCAAGGTATTATTCGGCCAGTAACCAAACGAAACAAGAGCAGGCCCGTCTTGCTTTGTTCCATTACACGTTGACGCCGAACAAAGAACACTGCACTTCCGGTACAATGCTTCTGATTGCTGTCTGTTCGTCCTTAGACAATTTCGACCGTCGCGAAGCAATTCGTTCAACGTGGGGCAATAGGACTTTTCTCGGACACTTCAAAGTTGTTATTGTCTTTATTGTTGCCCTTCCACAACCAGAAAATCAGCACCTTCAAGACTATTTGTTTAAGGAATTCATCAGCTATGGAGATGTCGTGCAGCTGAACCACACAGATCATTATAAGAACTTGTCTCTAAAGTCGATTGGAATGCTTCTTTGGACCGTAGAACATTGTGGAGCTGTTAGGTTCCTTCTGAAAGCAGATGATGACGTCTTCGTTAATGTTCCAAATCTCGTTAATCTTCTTGGTGAAGGAACTTATGCTGATAGAAGTGGATTCATTCTTGGGTCACTAATCGAAGCAGCACAACCTGTGAGGAACCGACTGTCCAAGTGGTTCACCCCAGAATCTGTTTACCGTTATGATACTTACCCACTGTACGCTTCTGGAACAGCATACCTGGTCAGCCAGGACGTGGTAAGGAATCTGTGTTCACTGATTAAGAACCGCAAACCTCGCATTTTCTGGCTGGAGGATATCTTTCTTACCGGAATCCTGGCTAAAGATCTTGACGTTGAACTGATTCACGATGCCAGGTTTAATTTCAAGAAGAAAAGGAGAAACCCATGTTGGTACAGCACAACATTTACAGATCATGATCAAAGTCCTGAAGATTTAATTAAGATCTGGAATGTTGCTCGAGTAAATAGTGAGCTCAATGGTTTGCAGTGGACTGGTTGTCAAACAAACAGTACATTACTTTTGTAAACTATGTTGCTATGCAGTATTGTATGCCTCCTAGGCTCCTACTAATCATGTACAGGTAGATGTTTAAACCATGGATGCCTTATAACGATGCATAAATGCCTTGCACGCTGGTTTCGGACATTTGCAAAACAGACGTTTTAAAACGACATCTGTTCCATGGGTGCCTTGAAATCAAATCTTTTTAAGCCCTTTGGACCAGTAAAAAATATTGACAAAATGCAATCGTACGAGATTTTTCATGCTTTAGCTGAATTGAAGCATTAACTTATTTTGGAAATGTAGTTCGTTAAGTTCTGGTACAATGTAATCTATAAACACAGTCAAATTATGATCTAAGACACATCAACATTATGGTTATCTGATTTTAAATTAGAAGTTATCAAATTTGTGGTAATGTTTGGCCTAAAATCTGTCGCTCTCTGTATGCTCCTTTTTGTCTGTCTGTCTCTATGCAAAATTACAATCTTACTGGCTATGATTTTGGAATGTGCTATGCTGATAACCGGGATAGATAATGTAAATGAGGACATAAAATCACTTGGACTAACACTTAAGGGAACTAACACTTGGACTAACAATTTGTCAAGTCCACTGCACAGTGGACTTGACAAATGACTGAGAACAATGGAGACCATTCATTCGTACCCATCACTGCCAAATGGCTGGTGTCAGGAACTGATGATGATGATGATGATGATGATGATGATGATGATGAGAATCCACCATAGACTGATGCCTTGTGTGTTGCATTATTAGATGTATCTGGGTTCAGTTAGAATTCCCATAACTTACAAAACCCGAATTTGAACTGAAGGTGGATGATAGTGTAATGGGTAGTGTAAACCCAGACATTGGGGGTTCAACACCCCACCAGGGAAAATAAGCTTCAAGATAAGTTTAAAGATTCTGCAAAACTTGGGCCTGTTTTAAAACTCGGCTATAAACTTGGCTATGACACAGGAAGTACATTGAGTACATTGACTACAGACTGTCAATGGGAAGTTCAAGTGGTGAGGGAGCATACTGGCCACCCACCCTCATATATTGAAACCAGGGGTTAAAGTGGAGTGGGAACGGCGTTCCCACTGCTCTTGAAATTCTTTGCTTGCGTTCCCACTGCTCACGCGTGCGTTCCAATGAAACTCTTCTTTGGCATTCCCACTGGTCAACCAAACCACTTTAACCACTGATTGAAACTAAGAAAAATGAACTTCCTACCACTTTGATCCTACCCATGGCTGCCCTGTAGTGTTAGCTCAAGTGTCTGTCTGCTCTTCCTCACAGTAAAATACCATGTACATGTAGATCTACATGTAGTGTTGTCAATCCTCAGGGTTTTGCTGGAAAGCTCCTGGATTCCACTTTCACCTCCCATATCCTGCATACCATTACCTGGCAGAGCAATCTTCTGTTTTCTACATTTCCTATGTGTTTTTCAGCTTGAGTTAAATTTTTTAATTGAAAAGTCGAAATCTCTTAAGACTGTCTGGGAGTTTAACTCTGTATTTTGTAACATTTTCTTCTTAACATAAGCAAGAATCAAAATTTAGAAGGTTTAACGTTCTTTTATTTTTTATTAAAAACAAGAACCAAAACATTAAGTACTTGCATTGCTGCAGAAATTTTAATTGAATAGAGATAAAGTCAAGGATGTCTCTATCCTCTGAGAAGCAAAAACAACTAACTGAGAGATTGGTGTGAGGCATTTGTAACTTTGTCGTACAGAAAGAGATCAAGACAAACTAGAAAAGAAATGTTGAGATTTCTTTTGTATTGTCAGAATGTCAGTTCTAGAAAGGAAATGTTGAGATTTCTTTTGTATTGTCAGTTCTAGAAAAGAAATGTTGAGATTTCTTTTGTATTGTCAGTTCCTATGTATTTTTAGTGTTACAATTTATCTCTGGAGAGAACTTTTAGCAGCATCGACCAACAGTGGACAAAAGATTTATGTTTGGAATTGCCTACATAGGCCTTAATATAAGAACTCTGCAGTAGATAGGAATGTTAGTAGCTGGCGATTTTGACCAATATTAGGTTTATTTTCCCACCTACCTAGGTCCGAACATAGTTACTGACCTTAAGCGTAGGATGAAATCTCTCCGACATGCACGAGTCTAGACACAAGGGTCAAATAAAATCGACTAAATAGCTTGGTACAAAGCAAATCCTATGTGCATATATTTTATTCTTGTGTGTAGAAAAGACGTCTTTGCCTAGCGAAACGATCGATGACTATAACATCGTTTACCTTTACCTGAATAGACGGCTTAGCCCCGATGTAGATATTATCGATCCGAATATCGCAAACGACTTTACAACGCGTATTTTTGAGAGTTTCAGGATCTATCGGTTCATCGTTTAAATCGTAAAATCCTGTAGTGATCTTAGGTGGTACATCTGGATTTCTTGATTTTTCATAGGCGGTTAAAAGTTTCGGGTATAGAGTAGGTGGTATATCGGAAAGGATTTTACCTTTCTCTTTCTTTCTGTAAAAGATATCCATTTGGTCAACATCCGAATCCATTTCGTATTTATTAAGCGCGTCTTTCACATCGGATTTTTTAAGATGTTCTTTTACTAGTTTTAAACACGATTCAAAAATTTCAATCGTCTTCGCTTCGTCTTCGGTTTCACCAACCATTCTATCGTACATGGTTAATGGTAAAGAATACGAGTCTAAGAGACCCGTTTGTGAAGATCGGTTTTCTTGAATCCCATAAGAATACAGCGGAGGAGTTTTTATAGATATTTTGTCGATTGTCCCATCGTCGTATTTGTACTTTAGAAATATGCGTTGAAATTTAGTTTCAGCGGGAGTAGACCTTTTTGTAACGTCTTCGAAAATAACATTATTAATATCAAAGTTTTTCCATGTGATTGCCATAGTATCTCTTTATTATATGAATATTATTTCTTTAAGTCGAAATAGCATTTTTGAATAATCGTTTCACAACGTCATCAAGTCTTCATTATCCACCCACGAATTGAATGAGTCCGAGTACCCGAGCCATTTAACGAACGATTTCTTCCCACGCTTCCTGATAATCTTTTCGATCCTATATATTTCTTGAGTCGTCTTCTGTAGCTCCTGTTCATAGAATGAGCCTTGTACCTCCTCACCATTAGAATCGGTAATCTTATAAGTTGGAGGATCCGTGAATTGAACCTGGTATACTATAAAAACTTCCTCCGTCCATCTAGGGAGATATCCTTTCGAAAAGATATTTTTCTTTTTAGTTATCCTGACTTTATCTCCGATCGAGAATCTAGGCGCAACAGGCTGTGAGACTTCTCCACCGTATAAATTCATAAATACAGTCTTTTCATTCGTTTTCATACTAGCCTTAACGGGAGTCATTTTGATGGCAGAATGTCTCGTATTGTTGTAATTACTAACCATTCCGTCTAAAACGTCGATATATCTTCTCGTTGAATTAGCTGTAAAGTACTTAAACATTTTATCTTTCATCGTCCTGTTCCACCTCTCAACAACGCAAGATTTCTCTTCGTTCTCGGTAGAATATAACCCAACCAAAGTCTTTACGTCTTTGTTATAAAACTCCTTTCCCTTGTCTACCCATAATTTCACAGGCTTTCGTCCGCTCCTGAGTATCTCCATGAAACCACTAGCTGTAGATTTCCCACTCTTATCGTTCAATGGCACGATCCATCCGTACTTGGAAAACACGTCTATAACGGTTAGTAGGTATTTCACGCCATCGTTAAATTTAGCGAATGCTTGCATATCTACTAAATCAGCTGCCCATATCTCGTCTATCCCACTAGCATACACTTTTCTCTTTCTAAAATGCCTTACTACTGGTTTATGTAGTTCATCCGCGAGCTCGTCGGTCCATTTCAGGTCGGGTTGTAATTTTAAGCTTTTTTTAAACCTAACCCGAGACTCGCTTTAGTATATAAAATAGGCTTGACTATGCTCCTCTCTATTCGTTCCCGCAAGCTAGGATTAGGAATATTATTCAAATCATTAATCATCGCTCTATCAGCGACATTCCTAGAAGCCGTATCAGTGTGCTGGTTGTAAGCTAAATCATGAATATACGCGGCATTATCAACCCTATCAACGGGTTTAGACCACTCTTTTGGAGTTCCATCAGGATTCAACCGCAAATCTAGTCTAGTTCCTGGTCCTGTAAACTGATGGCCTGGTAGATGCATCTCACCCGGGAATTTAGCCCATGGCAACTTAATACCGCTAGTTACTGAATTTAGAGATCCAACTAGATCACCGCCTTGTGCCGCTTTCACGAACTGCGTCTTTATTTTTCCACAAACATCGCACGTGCCTCTGAGCATCAACCTCCCATTCTTCGTTATAACGGTCTGTGCATTACTAGTTTTAGTATGATTTTTACACTTTACGCAATACATCCTTTTTAAATACAACTAGATATATTTAAAATGGAAGTCGTAAATCTTTCGTGGAACGGTGCGCTATCTAAGAGATTCAATAATCCTCTTTTACCGAGAAGCATAAGGGGATTAATCGTAGGAAAGTCTGGGTGTGGTAAGACTACATTACTGTTGAACTTACTTATAAAACCTGGGTGGTTAGATTACAACAATCTACAAATATTCGGTCGGTCTCTCTTTCAACCAGAGTATAAAATCCTGAAAAAAGCATTTGAAGAAAAGCTACCTAAAGAATTCATAGTCGGATTATTCGATTGTCAAGACGCGATCATAGGACAAAATCTTTCACCAGCAGTTGTAGTTGAGGAAATGGCTAAACACCTGAATGAGAAATCCGATATATCTTCCAAGTTCTTTGAATCGGCCGAAGACGTACCAGACCCGCGAGAATTGGATCCGGAGAAGAAGCACCTAATGATATTTGATGATTTGCAGCTAGAAAAGCAGAATAAATGCGAGGCCTACTACATCCGAGGAAGGCACAGCAATGTTGACAGCATATACCTCGCCCAAAACTATTTTAAATTGCCGCGACAGACGATTAGAGAGAATGCAAACTTTATCTGTTTGTTTCCGCAAGACCAGAAAAATATTGATCATATATACGGAGATCATGCGAGTACGGACATGTCTAAGGACGAGTTTAAGAAACTATGTCAAAGAGCCTGGAAGCAACGTCATGGTTTTGTAGTAATAGACCAGACTAGTGATAAAAACAACGGCAAGTATAGATGCGGCTTCGATGAATTCTACATTCCGCTATAAATAAATCTTTCGTTAAGTTAAAAATGGAATCGAATCTACAAAAGATTGCGGACAATACCGAAAGGATCGCGCGTAACACGGAACCAAAGACATCGTTTTACATATTATTAAGCGAGAAGACGTCGAGAATAAGAACGCGGTTCAATCCGCTGATACAGTTCGATAGAGATAAAAGGTACGAGATGGCTTTAGTCAACCTAGAATCATATTTTTCCTTTCCGAATATCGGAGCGAATAACAACAGCTTTTCGTATTCACCGAATGGTGGGAGTACGTGGGTTACTATACGCATCCCCGAAGGCTGTTATGAAATTACTGATATTAACGAATACGTGCAGAGAACCATGAAAGAAACGGAGCATTACGATATGGTTAACGACGCGTACAATATTAAGATAGATGCAAACAGTAATACGTTGAAAACTGTTTTACATATAGCTGAAAATTACCTGGTTGATTTTGGGGAGTTGAATTCTATCGGGAAAGTCCTCGGTTTTAATAGCCAGCGTTATTCAGCGGGGTATCAAGAATCGGAGAATATAGTAGACATAATGAGTGTTACTAGTCTGAGGGTTACGAGCGATATCGTTGGAGCGTCTTATAGTAACGGAACTACGGATAATATCATTTATTCCTTCTTCCCGAATGTAGGGCCCGGTTATAAGATTATCGAAACGCCTAGAAATTTGATATATCTTCCAATCACCCTATCCACTATTTCGTCAATGGAGACGACTCTCGTCGATCAGAATGGTAAACTAATTAATCTGCGAGGTGAGGAATTATCGATACGGTTTCATATTAGAGAAGCTTAAAGTTTTTCTAGTTATATATAAAATGAGTCGATACGTGAACGTCAAAGTCAATGTTTCAGAAGGACAAAAAGATAAATTTAAAAGATCGCTACAAGCGGGAACCGGCGTAAGCATCAAACTAAGCCACAGCGATTTAGAAGGAGAGCACGTGTTAGCTCTTACCCAAGCACAGATCAATAAACTAGCCAAAGCGTATCAGGATGGGAAAGGTGTGACTCTAAACATAAGTAAAACCCAATTAATATATAACGCTAAAGTCGAAGGAGGGTTTATAGGCGCTATATTACCGTTTCTAGCAACTGCGGGTAAATTCCTACTAGGTAGCGTATTACCGAGCTTAGCAACGGGCGCATTAACTGGAATAGGCGCAGCGGCTGGTTCTAAAGTCATCGACAAAGTAACGGGTGGGGCTATATATCTCAATAGTAGAGGTAAAAACTATAAGATAGAGGAACAAGGGCAGGGCTTATATGTGAAGCCATATCAAGGATCTGGATTAAACGGTATGGGAGAAGGTCTGTATCTGAAGAGAGGTAATGCGTTCGTAAATGGGGAAGGACTTATATTTGGACCGGATTCACCGTTTAAGAACATTCCGCTTCTCGGATTGTTGCTTTAAAAAATATATCGTATATAAAATGTCTCTATTTCCGATTCATAAAATGGGGTGGACGAAACCTAAATATGTCCCAGAAAAAAGGACTCAACCGAGATCCGTCAGGTGGCAGGCGTGCGAAGGTATGTGGGATGTGAAATATAGACCGCAAAGACAAATGGGTGGTCTACGATGGGAGTTTTTCGCTCAAGAAGAGATAACTATTCAGCCGCAAGAAAATGTAGTTTTACCGTTAGGCTTGGGCGTCCGAATGACGAAAGGCTCGTGTAAAGTTTCACTCCATCCAGAATTTATAGAAGCGGGTTGTCGCCTGCTAAGCGATACCGTTACTGGGTTCGCGGAAGACATTTTACTAGATATTAAGAATTTTAACGACCTCGGAACGGTCGTCGTAAACGAAGGAGACGCGTTATGTTATGTGAATTACGAACGAAATTGAATTCCATTTTAAAAAGTCTTCGGCATTATAAAATGGAATCGAACAAAGCAGACTCCTATCGTCTTCAGAAAATATCTGAAATTCAACAGGAACTCCTACGAGAACGAGAAAAGAGAGACGTAATCTGTAAAAAATACCAAAAGAGCGTTAAAGTAGTCGAAGCGCTGGGAGGGTTGTTGACCCTTACATCTTCGGGGCTCGGCGTACTAGGCGTAACTTTTCTAAGTACCGTCGTTGCCGCACCCGCCGCTACCATCGTGGTATCTTTATCCGCCGGAGCTGGAGCGCTATCTCTGGTATCTACCCAAGTCCGCCGAATATTATCGCTCCGGCAAGAAAAACACGCAAAGATCAGGACTATAGCCGAAGGGAAACTCAATTCGATTAGTGACCTCGTTTCGAAATCCCTGGACGATAATAACATCTCGGACTCGGAATATTCCGTTATTCTAAGCGAGTTCGAGAACTTTAATCAGATGAAGGAAGAGGTTAGAAGTAAAACCACTATCAACGTAGATGAAGCGACGAAACGTTTTGGTAAAACGGATTGAATACGAAACGAACGTTTATTTACGTTTTTACGTTTTGGTAAAACGGATTGAATATAAAACGAACGTTTATTTACGTTTAAATATTATGTTTCCAACTTAAAAATGTCGTTTCTAAAAATTGAGGACCCAGCCAAACGTGACTTTATAGTTGAGAAGTTTCTCAAGCTGAAGCAAAACATTAGACAAGATTCGTTATCCGAGAAATTAGGAGACGTATCTCTTCAGCGGGAATTAACGAAAGCGTACAAACCGATAATCGACTCGCAGTCTGGAATATCTAAAGAGTTAGGTACGATAAAAGAGAACTCTAAGTTAACGGCTGAAGCGCTTCGTGCTTTGCCAGCATCGATAACATCGTCGTTGAAAGCGATTCAATTCCCGCAGTATCCGTCGATAAAAGCGTTCGAGGATGATCCCGTTTCAGATATTAGAACTTTAGAATTAGGTGATATCGCTACAAAATATTTAAAACAATACGCCTCGGACAAGAAGGAGACGGATACGACCTTCGGAATACGCTCAAAAGATGGAGGGTTTTTCATCGGGAACAGCCCAATCTCGATCGAAGGAGATGATGTAACGGTGGGTAATAACACCTACAAGGGGACTCCGGGGCTGTGGGAATTAATGACGAGGAAGAAACCAGACAAGACGATATACAGTCAAAACGATCTGGATGAGTATAAGGAAATTCTTGAATCGACGGGTGCTATGTATACACTGAAAAATCCTAACAAGCCTAGAGCGTCTAGAGGCTCAAAGTATAATGAAATCATTAAGCCGATGCGGGCTCCAACAGGTGAGGGGGTTGTTGTTCTCCCACAAGACCCTAATGCGCAAGTGGAAATGTTGGCACTACGAATGGCTAGCTTTAGAGCGGGAAACACGGGATTGAGAAACGAGATAGTCGGCATCGGTGACGAGTTGCGTCGACAAAAAGCGATAGATGAGGTATACTATAAAACTTTAATGATGCAATTATAAAATGAGTATCGTAACGAAGAGAAGATTTACTAAAAGATACGTCGTAGGAGGCGCAGGGATATATGACACGATATCAGGATTTATCAAAAGAATGTTAACCTCAAACGTTGCAAGACAGGTAGCAGCAACCGCGGTAAGTGCGGGAAAAGAGGCTGCAACGGAGATTGGCAAAAAGGCTATAGATGCTGGAAAGACCCTCGCTATTCATGCGGGAAAGCGAATGGTTGATAAAGCAGTCACAAAAATTTTGGAACCCACGACGCTTAGTCAAAAGAGTGAGGAAATGTTACAGAATTTAATAATTCCTCACCCTTCGATGAATATAAATAATTTACTGTCCGGTACTGGCGGCGCTATATCGATCCGAGATTTGGCGCGCGGATCTGGAATGAAGTGGGCTTAAAAAAAATATCTTACCGTATTAAAACATGCAATCAGATATTCTAAGATTTACCGAAAATACTCTCATAGATGAGGGAATTGAGAAATACGAAGTTCACGACTATGAGCCGGTGTCTGGAACGAATCTAAACACAGCTGGGGATATTCGTATAAATATCGAGCTTCAAGATTTGTTCAGCCACCCCTCCGAGTCGTACCTGCTTTTCGAGGGTAGACTGACAAAAGCGGATAATACAGCATACGTCAATGCAGACGCTGTGGGTTTAGCTAACAATGGACTGATGTATCTCTTCAGCCAGATATCCTATACCCTATCGAGTCAAGAAATAGAAACCGTGTTTAATCCAGGACAAGCGACAACTATGCTGGGCTTGCTGAAATATCCTAACGACTTCGCTCTCGCGCAAGGACTTAACCAATTATGGACTAAAGACACCGCGGCGACTGCCGTTATTGCTGATAACATAGGATTTGCGATAAGACAATCGTATCTCATTCGGAAACCGGATGCAAAGGGCACATTCAGCTTCATAGTGCCTCTGAAGCACATTTTTGGATTCTGCGAGGACTACGATAAAGTCGTGTACGGTATGAAGCAGACTCTAACGCTCGTTCGCAAATCGGACGACGACGCTATCTTTAGAGCTCGCGGTGCCGACGATGCGGCTACTTTAGCGGCGAGGGGTAAAGTCGTCTTTAGTAAAATTTCATGGTTTATGCCTCACGTTACTGCGTCTGACATGGAAAGAATGCAGCTGTATCAAACGATCGAAGCGAAGACAACGGTACCAGTAGCCTATCGAGCCCATTTTTGCGATACTATAACGGTTCCTCAATCTACGACATTTAGCTGGCGACTTAGCGTAAAGACGGCATCAGAAAAACCTAGGTACATCGTAGTTGGATTTCAAACTAATCGAAGCGGTAATCAACTAGCTAATCCATCAATTTTCGATCATTGCGATATCAAGAACGTGTACGCGATGTTGAACCAGGACAAATATCCGGCATGCGATTACAACCTATCATTCCCGAATCAACAGTTTTCGAGAGCTTACAGAGATGCCGCGACTTTTAGCGAAAAGTTCTACGGAATGGACCAGTTGATAACTCAGAGCAACATCACTCCAGCCGACTACAAAGACTTATACCCGCTTTTCGTTTTGGATGTAAGTAAACAATCGGAAAGGCTAAAGTCGTCGGTTGTAGACGTCCAGATCAAGGCTACCTTCAATGCTGCGGTCCCAGCTGGAACTGAAGCTTACGCACTCGTCATTTCGGATAAATTGCTAAAATTCCAATCAGATGGACAGAAGATGAACGTAGTATATTAAAGAAAATATTTTCTAATCTAAAATGAACATGAAACTCTTACAACTGAAATCGTTAATGAAGGAACACGGAATAAAGTCGAGGTATATGAACAAACCCGAACTGCTAAGAATACTCGTTGAGAAGGGTATCTTACCGGAATCGGAATTGCCCGAACCAGCGAAGGAGAAAAGACAAGTATTACCTAAGCACGAGTATTTAAAAACTATCAGAAATAATCCTATAAGCGTTGAAATCCGAGACAACCACACTAACATAGTCTTCGCCTTCCAATCGTTGTATAAGGCGAGTATGGCTTTTAAAATCTGTATCCCCACGCTGAAGGCTTATAACGGAAACGTATGGAGAGAAAGATACGCAATTACAGTGCACGAGAGTAGCAGTAGTGAGGAGAGTAGTAGTGAGGAGGAGAGTACCGCTATTGAGGAGAGCAGCGAGGAGAGTAGCACCAGTGACGAGAGTACCGCTATTGAGGAGAGTAGCAGTAGTGAGGAGAGTAGCGTCAGTGAGGAGAGCAGCGTCAGTGAGGAGAGCAGCGTCAGTGAGGAGAGCAGCGTCAGTGAGGAGAGCAGCAGTAGTGAAGAGAGTAGTGAGGAGAAGATCTAATTAATTTCGAGGAGAGTACCGGTTAGTTATAAGAATTTAAATAGATTTGGATAAGTTCTATTTAAATTCTACGTATGACCTGAATTCCATTGTTAGGCCAGTCATCCTCTCGTATCGTTAAGGTCGCAAGAATGCCGCTGAAAAGTCTCTGCCTAATATGTTAGTAGCGATGGTCGAATAAACAAATATCTCGAGGTAATCGGTACCGATTAGAAAAACTATGGTACTACCGGTTGAATTGTTATACGAACCTCCCGTACCCCCACCACCCGCAATTTGCATGTGCGACACCCCGTTCTTATAGAGGAAGACGTTACCGTGAGCGGTATTACTAACGTCGCAAAATTCTATGTACGTCGAAACGATATAGTATCCAGCTTTACCAGGAGTGAAACGAGTCAGTTCCGCACTGCTGACGTTCTCGGTGTGTAATCTTACACTATCGAAAATAACTAGCGTATATTCTCTAGGATCGATAGCTTGTCTAGTGGTAGTGTAAGCGCTAACCACGGGTCCGACTGCAGTCGTATCAACATATTTTTTGGTCGCTGCATCACCATCACCGCTGGGATCGCGAAGGCCCGTAATGTGAGCACCATGCATAAAGATGGGCTTATACACATTTATTTTAGACGGAGGTTTGCCATCCATTGACTTAACCATCTCTAAGACGGGTTCATCATTTATTCTAAAACGAAATCCATCCGTCGATTGCGATGTAATTGGTTGGTTTAATCGACCTTCTATTTTATTCGTTGTATTTCCTAACAATATATTAAAAACTTTATTTCCAACCAGATCCTTACATCCCATCGTCCGCGCGGGCTCCCTACCGATGCTTAAGAATAAGTTGCCAGTCATGGTATCGCCGGTTTTAGACACTTTCGAAACAGTTCGTTCATCGTCGCGATTCGTTATCAAATCTATGGCTTGTCCCCGACTTAGAGCCTCATCCATTCCCGCTTCCGAAGTGTTCGTTGTAGGTAACCCTTTTATCGCGTGACCGTCCATTTTTAGATTTCCCGTGAAGGCGTTCGTTCCATCTAACCTAACAAAAGTATTATTTACCTGAGTCAGCGTAACGCCTCCAGTCACTATTCTTTCAACTGACGCAGCAGCAGTTCGTCCGAATTTATCAACAGGCATGTTTTGTATACACGATATAATTATTTAACATAATTCGTTTATAACTTCTTGAAATTTACAACCATCGTTGATCGTTTTCTTCAACACGTACAGACATAAATGACCGCAAAACACTTGACCGTCTTTTTGTATTCGCTCGCTGTTGTAAAGCAGCGGTCTTTGTAGATAGTTTATTAATTCCGTAGGGGGAGGTAGTCCATAGCTGTCGAAATATATTTTCTCGTTACCGTTCTTTAAAAAACTGACCCAATGGTTGCCTACCCCATTAGAATCGTCTAGGTTTAATATTCCACACTCATTCCGGCTAGGTTTCTTCGGCAGGGTGTCTCGCATAAAAACTCCTCTAAAATTCGGAATATTTAGTTTCTTCGCAGCCTCCAATAATTCAAAATTCGTTAACGGATGATTTGGAAGAACTACGCCTTCGACATCGATTTGTTTAACGCTCATTTTATATTAGAGAATAATGACCATATGCTAAAGTATGGACACCGTCTTGCTGAATCACTCGTTTATCATCGTCGGCTGAGAGAGCCACCTTGTTGACTTCTTCGGTGTAGATTTCGTGAAGGTGGGATCGAATGACATTCATCTTTCTCAATTGTTCTCGTTTGGTGAACAAGCAGTCTCTATAATCTTCGTGAGTGATAGATTTCTTGACGACGTTCTTCTTAACACCTTTACACTTCTTATGATCTTCTCCAGCCATCTTGTACGAATACAACTTCGACCTCAAACCAACGAATTCTTCGATCTGTTTTCCCGCTGCCTCGACTTTGAACATACCTATAACCTTTTTATTAATACCAGTTTCTATACCGGATGGATGGTCCTTAGGATAGTCGCTAGTGTCGAACCTGCTTCTAATGTCAGGCGCTATATCGGCGTAGAAGTCTTCGGTCTTAATTTCATAAGCTAGAGAATCCGTATCGGTGAATAAAAGCTTAGCCCTGTCTCCGTATTTAGTTTTGATGTAATTATAGTGGAAATCAAACATTATCGTCTTGCTTAAGTCTAAAATACACATACCGAGATATATAGGTTTGTTGTAATATAGTTTCGTGCGTTTCATATGAATGGCGATTAGGTTTTCATCAAAAATAGTTCGAGTGTCGTAGCTCGTTTTCGCCGCTAGTTTTATAGCTTGCTTCTCGCTGGAAACTAGTTTTATGTCTACTCGAGATTCTATATTTTCACACGTCTTCCCAAACACACTATTATTCATTAGTTTGAAAAAGTCTTTCTCGAAATCGTTGGTGGCTCTAGTCCTCAGGCTGGTATTTAGATCGATATAGGTTTTCAACCAGGCACTTTCTTCAAACTTAATTCCACGATGAATTTTGGTTATCTTCAAGCCTAGGCTTTCGTACAGCTTTAAATTTTCGTGATGGACGATGTACTTTACTTTATCGTTCAGGTTTGGAATGAGTTTAGGTACAGTCGAAGATTCGGGTGTAATATTCTCAGGGGCAAGAGGGTAGTCGTTGTGAAGATCGTGCAAATCTCTTCGGTATTCCAGGTCCACTTCTAATATACTCGGCGTCGATCTCCAGTCGTTTAGCTCATCATTACCCATCCACTTGAACCCGTGAGTTGGTAGATTCTCACACATAGCCCCTCCGTACAAATTGTTAGCGTCTAAATAGGTTATAAATGATGAAGGCTTGCTGTCATCAAACGAGGGCATGTACTTATTGTTCGCCTGCCCGTAACGATGTGAAATGGTACTAACACCACCTCTTATCCCGTGTTTAACCATTAGTATCATATCGTAATCGCTCAACAACTCCAACTCTACTCCAGTCAACTTTAATGCGGCGTCCCAAGCAAGACCTGGAGAAGTATAATACCAAGCGGGGTCTAGACCATAGTTCTCGCAGCACACGTCTCTAAAATTCTCAAACACGTCGGCGAGCAGGAGAACATCGGACAGGTTATATAAATCGTGATATTCTCTAAACGTTTTAAATCCGAATTCATTCCATACCACCCGTGCATGGTTGTAGTCTACATCGCTAATGTCTGAGTCGTTAAGTCTCGAATAGAATGCCGACTTCGGTGGTAGTTCTGTTTCGTTCAGGCGATCGATGGAATCAACGTGATCGTAAGGATACGCTCCTTTTCTAAACAAGAGATCGAGCTGATTACTAGAGTAGTACTTGCTTATATTTTTACACTGGTCTTTACTTAGGTTCCTCGATAAAGCGTCGAGACTCGAAGCCATAAATCGAAAACTATCGATGAAACGTAATTCACGTTTAACCTCTACTCCCTTATCTTCTTTACCCACAAACTTATCAACTACAACTTCTCTGCTAAATGAGATGTACTTCTCTTCATTGCAAGGAATGCAGTTAATCTTTTCGTTATCATCGCCTCGTAGTTTCTTTACGAATAAATGACTGTCGTATCCGGATAAATTATGTAGCAGTACCGGGATAAACTTAGGGACTCTATAGCGTAGATTACAAATTGTATGAGCGGCTCCTCTATATTTTCCAGTTAAATGACAGTGGTCTCGAACTCGATCATCGTCTAGTTCGCCTTCGCAAATGTGGCAAACAGTAGCCGAGTCGTATAGCTCCTTGTCTTCCTTCCCGAATATCATGTCTTTTGGAAATTTAAATCGCTTATAAATATCTTTTATATCGTCTATAAGAGTGTCTATAAATATCTGCGCTACATCATCGCCTTCGTTCTTCGCTGTGAACATTACGGGGTCTTTCGAATATAAGTCATCGTCGAAACATTTTATGTAATAACAGAAAGAACTTGGAACGTGTTTTTGGTATTTGTTGGTGTAGGACGTCTTAGGATCTGGTTGACAAGTGTCTATAGGTTTAATAAAACTTTCGAAATCGGCGTAAACTACAAAGGGGACCCTCATCTTTCTATAATAATTTTTAAAACTCAACATAGTTCCTGGTTCTGGAAGTTCTATCTTTTGCGCCTCGTGTTGGGAACAGTACTCGGTGTGTTTGTGTAGCGAATCTTTTCTACTGAATCCTGTTAGGCATCTTTTACAATAGTGCATCGAAGTGTGTGAGTTTTCTCGATTAACCGCCATCAGTCTGTTAAAGTTCTTTATCCAACAATAATGCTTCTTTTCTCCATCAGAAATGAGTAATAGATCCACACACCGATCGTTCTCATGCTTTGATAAATATAGTGGGAACAGGTTAACATCTGTCTCAGAACCAAAAACATTAATACTAACATTATTATTCCTCTCAAACTTACTTATCACGTTAGCATCCGCTGCTACTGGGAATTCGATGCCAGACCAATTAAGTTCCTCAGACTGCTTGATCAATTCTTTCGTAATTCTTTCCGAATCTCTCACAACAGGGTTTAAGGCTCTCGCCACACACCACTTGAAACATTCTTCGTCTTCGTTCTTCATATTAATAATTCCCTTTTTACTCGCCAAACATTTCGGTAGTGGAATGTAAGAACTACCTTTCAGCGGTTTATAAACAACCGTGTTGATTTCTAATTTTTGAACCGCTCTGAGCCTCCAGTTACTACCTCGCATCTGGAAGGCAGCCATCGACTCAATAATTTTATCTTTCGCGTTGTTATAAATTTCGTTTACATCGGTGGAATCTAGAATCACCTCAGTCCTTGAAACGAATGGAAAATCTTTGGAATCTACTTCTCCAGTCTTCATATCAACGCGCTCCATTGTGCAGGTAAGGACAAAGTTGGTCTTTGTCTGACGATTTTTTAACAACAAGTCGACCGCCTGTGCTCGAACGGTGTTAAGAAAAGATGTGGCATCGATACCCTTAGCTCCCTCTACCGTGTATTGTTTCGTGAAGCCCTTGATGGCTGAAGCCGTTTGATGAAGTTCAAACTTTGGTTTATTAATTAGTTTCCTAAAATATGAAGTAATTTTTGTTTGCATTACCCCAAAGTTCTCCTTTACGATTTTCATTGGTTGCTTAGGTATGTTCCTTTCAATCACCTTAGCACATGTATCAATCGCTGACATAGTTTTGTTGTAAAGTTTTCGTGCTGGTGTGGTTGACGTGGGTGCTTGTGTTGGGATTGGTACGTGTGCTTGTGTTGGGATTGGTACGGGTGCTTGTGTTGGGATTGGTACGGGTGCTTGTGTTGGGATTGGTGCAAAATGTGGGGGAAGTGTTTGGGTCTCGTTTGCTTCGATTTTAGCGATCAACTCCGCTTTCCGCAGTCGCGTATATCCAACCAAGCCGCTCTGCTTGGCGATTTTTCTTAGTTCAATAACAGTTTTCTTCGAGTGCTCCATTTTATATTGGGGTGGTATGTCTTTAAGCTGTTATAAGAATATATTTTCATATATGTTTATATATGCACATAGGATTTGCTTTGTACCAAGCTATTTAGTCGATTTTATTTGACCCTTGTGTCTAGACTCGTGCATGTCGGAGAGATTTCATCCTACGCTTAAGGTCAGTAACTATGTTCGGACCTAGGTAGGTGGGAAAATAAACCTAATATTGGTCAAAATCGCCAGCTACTAACATTCCTATCTACTCTCTGCCTATTACAGCATTAATACAGTGGGGTCACTACGGTAGTAGTAGTAGTAGTAGTTACTTCAGTGATCACTAAAAGCTTACAAAATACATGTATACATGGATTACAGGCAATCAAGTCACATCAGTAGGCGTCAAAGGGAGAACTCAAAAGAAAAGATATGAGTGCCGCCATACAGTCACCCAAATATAATGTATTGTTATTGAGGCGGCGCTATATAAATTTTCGTTTACAATTACAAATTAGTTACCTCTGCGAACTTACAGCACCTTGTTTATTTATGCTATTTCTGCACTGACGCATGATTGTGTGCGCATCACAGTGCAAAATTTCACATAAAGCCATTTTCGAGGGTGGTGTGCGTTCAGGGGCGGATCCAGAAGGTCTGTCAGAGGGGCCAAAAATTTTACATACCTACCATCTCCCTAAAAAAGTTGATGACCTTTTTTCTTTTTCTTTTTTAATCATTAACCTTTTTAATGTCTTCAGTCTACATCTACGGGACCCACGTCCTGTGTACATTTGACTCATCCACGCCTACGGGGGGGACGCCTGTGTAAACATCATAAAAGCCCATAAAACGCCTGTGTAAATAAAGAAACATTTCAAATGGGGGCCATGGCCGGATTGCCCCCCCCCCTGGATCCGCCCCTGTGTGCGTTGTGGTTGTGCGTATACAACCCCTGGATTCATTCATCCGTTGGCCTATTTGTCCGCAGTTCAAATCACGAGGCATCGTGTACCATTGGCAGTTCCTTACCTGTTCACTCTTGCACAGTAGGGCCTAGTGTAGACCTGTGCGTTCATTAATGTTATTTTAAGTGTAGGCACGGCAGCAGCGTAGGCTCAATGAAAGCTACAAACATGTATTATACGCACGCGGGCCTAAGCATAGACCTAATTAGGTCTTTTCTTACGTACACATGCCAACTTCTAGTTTTAGTAGAATGGGAATGACTATTATAACAACTGTCACACCTTGCCCAGTCGTAGTCATACGTGTCAGTGTCACGATAGCCTATTCAATCGTCGCAATAAAGTCAACATGCAATGTGACAATCGATTATCTGTTTAGAACGCCAACGAACAAATTTCAAAGTTTTAGTGTACAGGCGAATTCAAACTGCACGCATGAGTTATTTTGATACGGGTTTTAACATTTGTCGCTTAATTTGGGTTATGGGGTCAGATTTATACAACTGCATTAATCTTCTATAAATATAAATACAGGCTATTGCGCATTTTCAGTCTTTCCTCTTTGTGCTGATATTCTGCTTATTAATGTCAGCCATTATCATTGTCCTCCTCATCTTCATTATGGGAATGCGTGGAACATGTTGGAATACCTGGTGCGAAGAGGCTAAAAATATCGGCAGTACACGGCTGTACCATATAGGCTGTGTTTCATTTAGGCCTATTCGCCAGCTTAGGCTGTACACCACAGCTGGCAGAGGTTTATACAGACTTACACCCAAAGCAAGCCTATATATTATTATCGGTCTACATTGCTCATGCCACTATGGGCCGCCAACGCTTAAATAAGCTTACATTTGATTGTAAAGCGCGCCATTAAGTAGGGCAGATGTTATATGTATTCAATATAATAATTTGTGCTTGACTGATAATTTTAAACACGAATTATGAAATTATTTAGACAGCAACAGCGGCCCATAGTAACGTCAGCCTATAGGCCTGCCCAGTTGGCCTGCATGTATGAGACGTCATTTAAAGCGGGCTGCGTTGTTGCTGGCTGCGGCGTATCTGTTTACGGTTGGCTGTGCGGCGTCTAGCCACTGGTGTCATACTAATGGTGCGGCGTCGACGTATTGTGGTAAACACGGTAGAAAGCCAACGACATTCTGGATAGACCAGTGCCTTTCAATACACTATTGAGAATAGGTGAGTTGGAGATTTCGCAAGTCTTTGGGCCGCTTTTGATATTTCATTCGTCAATTAGTCGATACAGTAGACTCAGCGTTCGGCCGTAGAGATTAAAAATAATTGTTTTACTGGTGTGCAAATTCGGGTGAAGATTCGCCACAGTTTGGGCAGCCCTTTGGCGCAACTGGAGCGTGAGGGAAGTCGGAACTGCTGCCCAATTTTTGAGGCCCCTGGACTAGGCCGTAGGTATTTTTGAACGGGTCGAAAGCCAATCTTCTCATAGTGTCTATGCGAGATTTGATATCGAAAAAGAAAAACTCATAATCAGACATGTCTGAACTTGAACGTGCTGCTTAATTGGTAGTTAGAAATAAACGTTCTATTTGAGACCGGGTTTCAGCCGAACCGCGTAAAGGTTGTCAGAGGCTCATTTTGCCCCTTTGGAACAATTCACACAGCATGAAGCCTTAGAATGGGCAAGATGAACCTATTATTAGAAATTTAGGACTAGCAAAATGCATTAGATGCAAATGCACACAAACTACCAATAGGTGTTGACTATGCAGATAAACCACATGACTCAGGACAATGTGGATATATTGAATTATTATGCTGACTGTACCTAGGCAAATCTGAATTCTCCAGTATGTACAATGAGTACAGTCATTATATTTTATATACATTATCATTGAGGAGATCAGGTAACAAGGAAGACAAATGACCACTTAGTCTGAAGCAGGCAGCAATACTTGAAATGGCTTCTCAAATGTTATACATTATATATATTCTCTTATAGTCGTGGATGAATAAAGAGGGAACTTGCTGGCCATTGCATGGGTATTATGGTGGTCGCTTCCAACTCAGCAAGATTGATTTTGAATCTCTACATCTTAGGTTTCCCCTCATTCAATTTTCCTGCTCTGTTCGTGACTTGGGGATTGTCCTTGACCCTACCCTCTCCTTTACTGATCAAGTTAACCTTGTATCCAGATCTTGCTTTTATCATCTTCGCCAGCTCCGATCCATCCGCAAGTCTCTTTCATTTCATGCTGTTACTACACTGGTCCATGCTCTGATCTGCACTAGGGTAGACTTTGGCAATGCTGTGTACATTGGCCTTTCCTCCTCCAATATGCACAAACTTCAGACCATCCTTAATGCTGCTGCTCGGCTTATAGGTGACATTCCTAAGTTTGCCCACATTTCTGCCTTTATCCGTGATTCCCTCCACTGGCTCCCTGCTCAACAGCGAATTCAGTTTAAAACCCTCACTCTCATGCGCAACTGCCTTACTGCCTCTGCTCCGTCTTACCTAATGAATTTTTGCAACCCAGTTTCTTCCTTGCCTGCGAGGGCTTCCTTGCGATCTTCGGCTCGCGGCCTTATGGTTGTCCCTCGCATGCGATCTTCCACGGCACAATCCAGAAGTTTCGCCTATGTTGGCCCCTCTGCTTGGGACTGTCTCCCCTTGTTTCTCTGCCAAGAGCTTCTTGCCCTCTCTCCTCTCCAGTTCCGTAGACGCCTGAAAACTTTCCTTTTTGCCGGTGCCGGCATTGATGCGGGTTGAAAGCGCCGCTGATCTGAGTGGCGCTATATAAGTTTTCGGTTACAATTACAAAAAATTACAATTATTATTGATACTCCCAGAAAGCAGGTGTCCTCGGCATACAACACTTAAGAAGCCGTTTCAAAGATTTTTGCCTGGTTCAGACAGAGGTTATTCACCTTCCTTACTATCTGATCTTCTCAGTGACAATTTACAGTCAATATAAGTACACTACTCATTGTCCTGGAGAATTCCATTTAGCTAGTTTGATTACTTGAAACGCCAGTCCTAGCAGGTTCATGCCTTAGAGTTTTAGTTATTGGTACTGTTGACTTTCTCTTGCAGATAAAACTTTAAATTGATTTGTATCAGCACTGCTTAAGTGTACAAGTACCACACGATTAAAATGTTGGGTGATGAAGAATTTTCTGGACTGGTTCCATCCACTGAACATTACCAACCACAGTTTAGCCGGTGTTCCCACCGGAAAGTCATTGAACTCGACATCAGTGCTTTAGATATTTTGACCGACAAAACGGACACAATTCTCTCTTCCAAAGCAGACAAAAGTTCCATTGACAAGCCAACTTTAACCAAACCTTTGGAAGGAGAAAGGCCTACTGACGTCGCTAATGTTTCTCATGATCTGAGCTTCGAGGAATCTCCAGATATACAAAGCGTTATCAATGTCGAACGCCATCTATCAACGGACCATTACAGTCCCTCTTTTACTAGTGGACAAAGTAGACGCACAAAGCTTAGTTCAGAAGATTTGAATGTACCTGAGGTCATGCCTGTTACCAAAGGAGCTTGTACAGAAGTTTCAGCATCCAAGGTGGACCAAGAAGCAGCAGCCAACAAAAATACTGAAATGCCTTCTTTCAATGATGATCTCATTAGTTCCAAGCAGGAATCAACAGATCAAGATCAATCCGTACAACAAGAGGTCAAGGCATTTACTAATGAACTTCGAAGCAGTCCAGCCCAAATCTTTAAAGGAGAGGAGAAAACTACTAGTCCAGTAGAAAATAAATCAGCAGAAAATAAAACCACTGACAGGATTGATAAAATATCAGCAAGAGAAATAACTACTGAATCGGTTGAAGGGAAATTACTAGAAGAGAAACCCACTTTCGCAACTGTAGACAAGTTACCACAGGAGAAACCGACTATTGCGGCTGTGGACAAGTTAGCAGAAGAGGAGGCAACTCTTGCAGCTGTAGACAAGTTAGCAGAAGAGAAGCCAACATTTTCAGCTGTAGACAAGTTAGCAGAAGAGAAGCCAACATTTGCAGCTATAGACAAGTTGGCAGAAGAGAAGCCAACATTTGCAGCTGTAGACAAGTTGGCAGAAGAGAAGCCAACATTTGCAGCTGTAGACAAGTTAGCAGAAGAGAAGCCAACATTTGCAGCTGTAGACAAGTTAGCAGAAGCTAAGTCCACTGTCCCAGCACTTAGGAAGTTAGCAGAAGAGAAGACCACCACTGCAGCAGTAGACAAGATAGCAGAAGAGAAACCCAATGCCACAGCTGCAATCAAGTTAGGAGGAGAAAAGCCCACTGTCCCAGCTGAAGAGAAGTTACCACAACAGGAAATCACTGTACCAAGTGAAGAAAAGTTAGCTGAAGGGAAGTTAGAGGAAAAGAGATCCATAACTGCAACAGTAGACAAGTTAGCAGAGGAGAAACGCACCATCCCAGCTGAAGAAAAGTTATCTGGAGACAAAACCTTTGTTGAAGGTGTAAACAAGTTGGCAGAAAAGAAACCAACTGAACAAGCTGAGGTTAAGTTTGCAGGGAAAACGTCCAGTTATACAGAAAACAAGTTTACAGAATACAAAACTACTGGCCATGATGAAGAGAAATTAGCAAAAGGGGCTGAGGAGAAATTAGCAAAAGGGGCTGAAGAGAAATTAGCAAAAGGGGCTGAAGAGAAATTAGCAAAAGGGGCTGAAGAGAAATTAGCAAAAGGGAAAGAAATCGACAAGCCTACATTATCAGGACCTTTTGAAAGTAAAAGACCATTTGAACCAGCAGCTGCTGTTTCTGATAATCTAGGCTTCCAGAAATCTCATTCAGTTGATACACAGGAGAAAGTCACTATAGTTGGAGCTGGAAAAGCCATCGATGAAGCTGACCATCATCTCCCTCAGAATGAGACCACTCAGGAAATTGTGTCTTCTGTTGTTCATAAGGATTTGGCAACTGGTGTCAAAACCTGTGAAACGAGACAAGAAAATGTACAAGTGCATTCTGCTTTGTCTGTTGCTGACACTTCTACAGAGGGAAGAGATTCTGATGCAGCTTTGCTATTAAACCAGGAATTTATTGAAAGCAGTGGTGATCAAAAGCTAGTCGCAACAAGTGAAACAACAACAACAACAACAACAGAGAAACAAAAGAAAGGGAAGAAAGGGAAAAAGCAAGGTAAGGGAAATGATAGCAAAGGTGACAGCTTACTGAAACAAGATGAACTGCCTTCAGATGACATGGCTAAAGAAGTCAAGGACTCGAGTCCAGTGGTTGCCAAGTCAACTGAAGAAAGTAAGGTTAAACAACAGAAGAAAGGAAAAGGAAATATTAAGGAAAAGGAAAAGAAAACCGACAAGTCCTCCGGTCTCAATGGAGAGGGAAATGTTCCATTAGAAAAGACAACAGAACTACCGGTTAACAAATCGGAAGCCCAGACAAAACAGAAAAAAGGAAAAGGATCAAAGAAAAACAAAGACAACAAAGCAGAGATTCCAGATACAATGAATGATGAGAAGAGTCATCCAGCTGAAGAGAACGTCACTCTGGAAGTACCTCCACATAAACATGATCACACTTGCTTAACAAAAGGACACGGAGAGAAGCTGATCTCAGGGAAGAAGGACAGTCACTTGAAGGCAACAGAGACAACGAAGACAACTAAGACTGTAACGATCGAAGACTTGTCAGACGATGAAAGCGATGACCATGAGTCTGTAGGGGATGAAGAGGAACAAAAGGCTGCTGTTGCTGATCAGTCAACAAAGGTATGATAATAAGCTTACTATTTCGAACTAATAAGAAACATAAAATATATAAATATTGTTTATTGACACTTTACCGCTAAAATATTAATAAATGGAGAATGATAAATACCGATTATATGTGAATTAAATGCTGCTTTGTACAACACTACATCTGTAGACCCATTGTGTGATTTTTGGTTGAGATCAGTGAGAAGAGGGGAACACTACGTGGATCTGTAGACCCATGGTGGGATTTTTGGTTGGGAGCAGTGAGAAGAGGGGAATACTACGTGGATCTGTAGACCCATGGTATGATTTTTGGTTGGGAGCAGTGAGAAGGGGGAATACTACGTGGATCTGTAGACCCATGGTATGATTTTTGGTTGGGAGCAGTGAGAAGAGGGGAATACTACGTGGATCTGTAGACCCATGGTGGGATTTTTGGTTGGGAGCAATGGGAAGAGGGGACTCGTGGACAGCAGCGTACTGACTAAAGGAGAAATGGGGAACTTTCCCTCTGCAGGGTACATGCATTGCAAACCCACAATTTTACAGCCTGCATTTTCCTTTATCAGTGCTTTAGATCCTATTCTCTTCTACACAAAGACATTTTTAGTTATGTGCATTTGAGACAAATGAAATATGTAACAGAAACTAATGAGAAACCATTAATTCCCACTTTTCATTGGCCACCTTCTCTGTTTTTAAGGCTGTTTGAATTTCACTTCAGTTGAGCTGCTATTTTTTTATTTATTTAGGAGTTTCAATATTTATTCTTTTTTTCCACTTAACCATTCATCATTTAGTTGATAAGTTTCTACCGAGAAGTGGTTCTTCAACAAGTTAACTAACTGAGAGCCTTATAATTGTTGATAGTCATAGGCTGTCTTCTTGTTCAAGGCCCTTTATAAAAACACTTACAGGCCATTCTAATGCGACTGGAGCTATGAATAATAGTGTGTTATAGGTCGGCCTGTATGCTTTTATTAGCCTCGTTGTCACAGATGTTATAGATCATTCAGGTCATGGCGGTCTTTCACACAAAGACCAGTGTGGCCTACAGCTGCCGTGACTTAGGGTTGTCTACTATCTCACCTGTGCGACAAGAAACCTGAGTCAAAACTCAAAGCCTGATGTGCTTGGTGTAATTGTACAGTTTTATTCTGTTTATGATAACCTTTGCCACTTTAAAAATAGAAAATGTTCTGTATTCAACTTCAATTTTATCTTGACTGCATGAGCCTATCTACTCCACTATAAATTTAAGCTCTTTAGGCACAAGTATGCATACCATATATGCCCTTATCAATACTGTGACATGATTCTTGTTCACAGTGTTAGTATATTACTCCCACAGAATAAACTACTCAAAGACTCTTTACTGTAAGTGTGTGAGATGTTGCCTTGCCAGTATTTGTTTAACTGTATCCTTTAGAAACTTTCCAACATATACTATATTTGTATTAAAGTGCACTACTATTTTAAAGTCCAACCTGCAGGATGTGGCTTTTGGTGGTCTTCCAACATCGGGTAGCAAGCATTTGAAAGCCCTTCATTAAAGTCTATGTGTTATATAGTAACAGGAATGGAACATTTTCATAACTTAAGTATGTATTTTATTTATGTGCATATATAAGCACTTGACTATGTAATACTCAGTGCATATATGTTTATGTGCATCACTGTAAATGAAGAAACTGACTCGGCACAGACACATAATTATACAATTGCTTATGAAGAAACTCTTAAACTGTTGTAACTCTTATTATTCAAGAAAACGTTGCAACACAATAGTATTTTGTTCTTTCCAATTCTGTTATAGGCTTCAAAGAGTACGGATGATATCTTATCTCCAAACGTCAGTCGACAGAGACAAAGTCGAAGTGAAAAGAAGGCAAGAAAGGCTCTGAGCAAAATGGGTCAGGAGAAAATCTATCATTATTCCTTGTCAATATATATAGCAACAGATTAAAATCTTTAAATCAGAACTACTTCATTGTAAATGTAAATGTGCACATTTTTATATAGCAACCGTATGACCTCGACCCTGCTCATCTTTTCAATGAATTGATTGGATGAGATCCTTTAACCACCACTGCCTGTTTGAATGGGCGCCATGCCATTTAAGGTCCCCATGTATGGACCGTGCTAGCCCGAGATTTAAATCTCTTAAATAAGCCACTTTTGGGAGGCGAACCACGATCTGCTTGCTCTCTTACACAGAGGAGTATGGGATGCAGCCTACGCGTTTACCAATGTAGCTAATTGTGGTTTATGATCAATCTGTTCAGTCACAGTTACAGGTGTACTTGCATGCGTTGTGTTAGCACATAGCCACAACTTCAAGTTAGCAGCCTAGTGCATTCAGTGAACAAAGCCGCAAGCTTATTTGTTCAGCTGCAGACGGAGTAAGTAGGATTATCAATGTAGCTTGCCAACTGATTGCCAGAGTATTGGTGCAGGGCTACAATGGAGACAGTTTTGGTCTTCTGGTGGAGGTCCGCAGCAATTCTAATAGGCAATATGATTGTCAAACCTGGGTATGGGGCAGAAGTCTAATCGAACCATCACATAGCTTGTTCCTGTCAAATTTTCCCTTGGGATAGCTCTGGCACTTGTAACAAGCAGTTTATGTGGTAAAGCCTTGGGGATGAAACGTCCTCAACCCACTCTCAAATTTTAAATGGGTATGATGTCCAACTCATTGGATGGGAGCAAGGCACCAATTGTGAGTGCCAACTGCTGGTGAGCAAAACTGGCACAGTTGGATGAACCAAATGTCTGGTTAAGGCAGCAAACACTGACACTTATGAGACACAATAAAAGGGCGGTGGCCATGGAAGTCAAATTCTGCTAAGGAGTGTGTCACCACTCCCCTGCCGTATCATGCGAGGATATCCATCTCAGCCCAGGCCCTACTGCCAGTGGCGTAGCCAGGTTTTCACTCCAGGGGGAGCGAACGCATTAATAAAGGCCCCAATTACCAAAACAAATAATTTCAATTAGGCCCCTTATTACATTCCCATCATGAATATACGAAGTTATTTTTGTATTTTAAATAGATACACTGAAACACCTAAAAGGTGGCAAAAGCAAGTTGTATAGTAAATGAGTAATAGTATAGTATACTATAAAAACACAACAGTAAAGCCTACAAACATAAACCAATTAGGCCTACAACTACCTTTTAGTCTATGCTTCATTTTGGCAAAGTTATCGATTACTGCGTTATAATCCAATTCACTAGCTAACTGTCTTTCGATCATGATCAAGGCTAAGCCAAACAATCTGTCCTCGCCCATTGTAGAACTCTATGCTACTGATAGTCTTTCAAAAAGAAAGAAATTCCACGAGGAAATGTTAGTGGATCATGGAATATCCGATTCCAGAAAAACTTCATTGTTGTGTCATAGTGTCACTAGATTGTGTCATAAATAGCACAAGTTAAAGATTTAGCATTTTACAAATGTGACTTCCAAATTTAGTTGTTTAGATCCATGGCGGACATGTAGGCCCACTCGGATGTTATCGAAAGTCTACTAGCAGTAGTAGGCCTAATAGGCCTATCACATTTTCGACCCAGTTCCGTTGCTTCATTTTCATATTCGTTCAAATTCAGATTCAAATTCATTTCGCATGTTTTTCATATCGTTTCAAACTGTTGAATCAAATAAGAAGCTGTTACCAAATCAATGCAACTTTTCTGTAAATATGTGGATAAACTGAAAGCCTTCTCCAGTAGTTTTTTTCCAGAATATTAGAAGAACTAAGAATTCGAACGTATCAAGACAGTTAGTGTTACTAGAATACTTTTTGCCTCAGCCAACGGTTTAGTAGTGCAGTTAAAAAACACCGTCCTCGATTCTTTGCAGGGCAACTACTATTGTTGGTAAATTCTGCAAGAGTGCATATCCTGCTGTTTTCTTGAATGCCCATCTGGCATCACAGTCTTTTTAGAGTCAATGCGAAAGATTGCAGGGCCTATACGACTGCACTGTCCTTTTAATATTGAAAGACGAGGTTTACCGTTTAAGGTCATTGTGACATATTTCTTATATCGTTCGAATGATTGGAATAAATACATTTCGAACAATAGGAATAAAAAAATTGTGAAAAGGCCCCACATTCTGGAAAATGGTCTCAGGGGGAGCGGTCGCTCCCCTTGCTCCCCTACTAGCTACGCCTCTGCCTACTGCCTACTCCTACTTCAGTCTCTGCACAAAAACTTCATGCATCTGCTAACTTTTGAATGAAAACACTTTGCTGCCCACCAAGACTTCGTTTTGTCTTCTAATGCCATCCTAATTCATTTGCCCAAACAGAATATGAATTTCACTCTCATCTGCCACTTAATCTCACCTAGCTATAGTTACCGATCCAATGATTGTTCACTTATCAGGTCACCCCACCAGTCAAAATCATCATCAAAAAGCCCATACTCCAATCTTGGAGGTGGCTCTGCTTCATGGTGTGTGAACTAGCCCCTGTCATCTCCTAACCCAACTGCATTTATCACACCTTCAGATCATCATCTGTCACTATCGAACTACCTACATCTAAATTTATAATCTAAAATATCTACCGGCCTCCTTCAACATCGTCTTGCTCTGCAAAACCTAGTGCTTTCCTTGAGGAATTTTAATGTGTACTACGGTCACAACACACCATGAATTTGTCCTCACTGGTGATACTACCATCCATGCTGATCCACTTGCATCCCAGTTTTTTTCGTCCCTTGGTGCATTCAGTGTGTGCCAACATTTTTGCTTAACCCCCACTCAGAAATGCAACGACACTCTTCACTTAGTCAGTATTTCTATCTTGTCTGGCTTGTCACAAATCCTCAGTTGCAAACTCAACTCACCCTCGAATCACACTCATATATATATTCACAGTATTGAGCAATCTCTGTCCCATCCAAGCTATGTTAATTCAGTTCACATCATCTCTATTGACCTTGATGCATTAAAACTTACCTTGACTCTTCATCTCCTCTTAAACCACCCAACATATCCTGATGATCTGTTGTCCACGCACAATTCCACCATGTTAAGCGTCACCAAACCTGAAAGGGGTCCTTGCATAATTACGTAATGCCGAAAATGACCGTTTTTGACCCACCCACCCTGTAACGCTTCGTAACGTTTCCCTACACCCACCCACCCACCTACCCCAGCGTTACGTAATTATTGTTACGAAAATCTTTTTAGATTTACTATGTGAACGCGCAATCATAATTCATATTTTATAGCGAATTTAATATAGTAATATAGTATGTGAATTAGAATTTGACAGTAGGCCTAAAATATACAGAATTTTTTATTTATATAAATGACAGTCATGTTTGACATGCAATTTTGTTTTTTAAAGTTTTATGTCAAACGTTTTACACACTGCTGAAAAGTTTCATGGACTAAAATATTAATAATTAATCAAAATTAAGATTAACTAATTATTTGCTTAGTGTAAGCACTTCGATAATTATTAATACAAATATTGCTCAGTGTTTGTAGGGCATAAATTTTAAATGTTTGAAATTCGTGTCCACAAAGTAAAATATGCTTTAAAGTGGTTCTTCGAGGTCAGGAATTTAAGGAGAATTACCACGTTGTTCCGACGGTAAAACTAAGAAAGATCCAAACATTTCGAACAGCGGTTTACACAAATGGGAGAACAGATATGTTGATCTGAACTTTCGCTGGTGTCTGCTGCCGGATCTTCTTCGGCTACTTCGGTAACTGTCGGTACTTCGGTTGGGGTCAACCCGAATCTTCGGTTTTCGGTTTGTGTCTACGACAGTCGCAATAATTTGTCTTGGCGACAACAGTTGGAAATTCATACCCCAAAACATTTGTCTCTTTTTGCAAATCTTCCATTGAGGCAGATGGACAATAGGCCTATAGATCAAATGTCTGAGTTTTATTTGATTGTGTAATATCCGGGTGAGTATCTTGAAGAAGAAGAGTGCAGACAGTTTGCAAAAATGACGATCTGCTGGTATTGGATCCTTCAGCGGCAATACGTAAATTTATATTGCGCATTTTTCATTTGTCCTCAGGTTTCAATCAATGGCAGATAAGTTTTAACTTTGATTGCACCGTGACAGTGTATTAAACACTAACTTAGTGTTGATTTATACTATTGCGTGTTTTTAGTTAAGTTTTAAATCAATGGCACGAAGTTTGAACATCGATCACATCGTGTCTAACCTGTCAGTCGATGTAAATTTAAAATTCATTTATACTTACCGGTTGGTAAAAGCGTTACGTAACGTTCATCTCCATACAGTGCACACACCCACCCACCCACTTAACGTTTCGTAACGTTTTCAAGGACCCCACCCACCCACCCTCGAGCGTTACGTAATTAAGCAATGACCCCAAACTTATACAAATATCTACGGTTTGAATCTTTCATCTAGCCCTCAGATGAAGTGAGGTAAGCATGCAGACATTCTGCTGATCTTGCTGTGTTCAGCAGACGCAAAACTTTGACCAACAGATATCGCAATCATCTCTCTCTGCCAAGAAGCAACATCTGTCATCTCTTGTTTACTCATCCACTCCTGAAAACCTTTGGAAAACTGTAACAATCTCATATCCTATCTAAAATCTATTGTGCATCCATCCATTGGTGACTCCTTCCTTTGCATCCTTCTTAACCATCAAAGTCTTTTCCCGTTGTGCCTCATTACAGAATCTCTTATCAAACGCAACCTCCAAGAACGTCCGATCTTTTCGCCCTTTTGAACCTGCTTCTGAAGCCAAAATCACCGTCATTACTCATTCCTCCCAAAACATGCAATATGAACTTGACCCAAGCCAAACCTCCTTACTCAAAGACTGTGTGGCCCTTCTCATTCTTACTGTAACCAAGATCATTTATTAACCTATCTCTATCAACCAGCATGCTTTTCATGCTCTTTAACACTTTAACGACAAGCATGTACTAAAATGTATGGCAAACTAATCCCTCTCATCGTTAAAGGGTTAAAACTCAGTCTTTAAACTAATTGTTAAAAGTCCTTCCTTAGCCAAGGAAATTCTCTCTTAACTACTGCCCAAAATTTTAAATCTCTTGTTCATATCTAAAATTTCTGAATGGGTCTCTCGTCTCACTGGCTAGGCTACCTTTAACAACCTCTTAAATCCAAATATGTCTGACAGACAGCTCAATGAGTTGATGTCAGTTGTTCGGTAAAAGCAGGTTGCTTTATCCTATACTTTCCAAAACAAAACTAACATGCCTTTGCTCTAAAAATTTCCATACCACAGAGCTGCAGTTGATGTGCCAGATGACTTAAATTGAACTTTACTTTGATTTATGTTCACAGTTAGAACCAAGGAAGGATTTTTGACTTGTAAGCCTCAGTTATCTAAAATGAAAATAAGCTTAATAATCTAACTGGTTCAGCTGACTCCAGATCAAAAGTGAAATGATCACCAGAGAAGAAGGAACTTACAATAATTGAAGAATGAATAAAAAGTTTGAGAACCTCAGTTCTTCTCATTCAGATACATGCTGCAGTCTATGCTTATTGACCAATGAAAGCCTGTTAAATAAGAATACCTACTCCAAAATAAGAATACCTACTCCAAAATAAGAATACCTACTCCAAAATAAGAATACCTACTCCAATTTTACTGTGCATGCTATCAGATGTAAAGACAGACTTCATCTGACACTTGCCATTGCACTTTAACGCTTTAATGATGAGCTGCATTTGTTTCTCAGTCGCTTTTACTTACACTCTCGTCTTTAAAGTGTTAAGCTATTAATACAAGGGGATTGTTGTGTCCTTCGTGCCTTTTTCATTTCATAATCAGGCCATGCCTTTTGAGGTGATGTTGTGGCATTGAGTTACCTTCTCCAAAAACTGGTTTCAGGTTGCCAACTATAATATTGTAAGTAGAAGAGGTCTTGTGAAATTGAAATAATTAAACATCAGGTAATAAATTCCTGGGAAAGGTAATAATTTTAGGTGAATAAGTCTGGTAACAAACATTTAAAAAAATGGTATTAACTTAAAGATCATCAGAAATGTCATAAACTACACAAAGTTTGGTTGCAGAAATGTAGTTATCAAAAGTCCTGATGACTAAACTAAAGTTTTCAGAAATTTTTGCCTCATTAAAACCTCGTCATGATAAAACTTGGTGCCTTCAGAACTTCTGGATCTGAAGTGATTAATTCTTTTCCTGTATATAAATGTGTATTTTATTCTTATCTGTGTTTTTGCATATTCTGCCCATTCATTCGTCAAGTTGTTTAAGGAAAACAAGCTTTTTAAGGGGAAAACTGAATGAAGTAAGACTGCAAAGAGTGCATGAGAGAATTTGAATGCAAGTGCAAAGTTATTCGTTTTATTTTCAGGATTAAAACAAGTGCACGGTGTAACACAGATTACGATGAGAAGAACCAAGAATGTCATGTTTACAATCGAGAATCCAGATGTGTTCAAAAATCCTGGATCAGAGACATACATCATATTTGGTGAAGCCAGAGTGAGTTATATAGCTCTGTCTGTATTGTAATGTATTGTATGATATCGTATTGTAATTTCTGGACTTCTGCTAAGCACGAAACAGTGAGGTCTTGGGAACCATCTCTTTCACAGGCACTCTGTCAAATGAAGCATCGATGTGGCAAGTATCAGCTAGGGTTAGTTTGAGTCCAGCCCAAGGTCAAGTAGGTGGACAGGAATTCTTACTGCTATGGTTGATGATGTGGAATTGGAGTGGGGAGAAAGTTAATGAGAAGAGTAGGATTTTTTAACCTACTTTTTCAGTTTTGAATGAAGGGCTTGTGGAAAAATTGCAAGAAAAGAATTGGCATGGTGTTATTACCGGTATATGAGTCAGGTCCTTGCCATGGCTCTGGTGCGACCTTCTTCGAAAATGGGGAGCAGCTTGAGATATGGACTGATTACCACATTATAAAGAGATGAAGCAAGAAGAGGGAGTAGTTTTAGGGTGCAGAAGGATCTGGTTGATTAGAGTGGTTTAAATGTGAGTAACTGATTGGAATGAGCTGTAAGCATATTTAAGTGAAAGGATTTTATATTCTATTCTTTAAGTATTTTGTGTGTACTCTGCAGAGAGAATCTAATTGTTACCTTATCTAACTACCTTCTTGATGTTTTTTAATATTGCTCGCAATGCAGCTTGATATTAAAATAAAAGTATGTAGTCTTTACCTAAAGCAATGACTTTCGACTTAAGTTCATCCAATTGAAATGTACTCATTGCTGTTGAAAGACTTCTTATACTTTAAAAATAACAATGATCTCATGTAGTAAATGTCTACTGCTATCACCTGTATGATGCCTGATGATGTTACTGGTGGTGATGATGATGACAACGACGATGATGATCATGGAAATGCTGCTAATAATGACAATAATGATGACAATAGCAGAAGTGATTAAAAGGATTTATAAAAATGCTCCATGAGGACATTGCCACATTTAGCATTGAGTGATGTAAAGAGCAGGAATGAGGTCCTGGTGTAACTTGTCAGAAATAAATGCAGGAATAAACTGTTCAAACACAAACATTAAGCTCTGTTGGAAATGTGGTCTGTGTGCAGATTGATGACTTGGAAGAAAGATCAAAATCCGCTGCGGCAGACAAGTTCCGCAGGACTGAAGCCGCAGAAGCAGCCAAGGTTCTTCAGGAAACGAAGGCAGAAGAGCTTGTGGTGTCGGAGCAACCAGAGTCTGAGGAGGAGTTGGACGAAATTGGCGTTGAGCCTAACGATATTGAGTTGGTAATGTCACAGGCTGGCGTTTCACGAAACAAAGCCGTCAAAGCTCTCAGGGACAATAAGAATGATATCGTCAATGCCATCATGGTACGATCATTTCTCAACATTTTATTGTCGTACATGTTAGGAAGTGTTGCTATAGAGCAACAATTTTTGTGTGCTTTACAATTTTTGTGTGGATATCAGACATTAGTTAGGTATCTAGACGCATAATAGCACCTTTTAAGTGCATCACAAAAGTGCTGACTATGCAAGCCTAAATGGTATTAAAGTGATTAAAGCGGAGTTGAGTAGCAAACATGTTGGAAGACATCTACAATGTCGTCCTAATGGTTATCGAAATTGTAATTCTGTATTTCATCAGCATCCAGAAAAGACGTTGAAGGGATCAATGTATTACGATTTCCAGAATAAGGAAAATGTTAATGATGCAAAGTTTGGGTATAAGTTCAGTTCTAGGTCAAAATCAATGATTAAAGCAGGTGGACTGGTAGAGGGCAATTTCTTAAGTGTCACTAACAACGAGGATAAGCAAAGTTGGAGGAGGTTGGGTATAGAATACTTAGAATAATATTGTTTTAAGTTGTATTGAGTGAAAGCGGAGAATGGAGTAAAATTTTGTTAAGGGTTAATAGCAATAATGAGACAGCATTACTCACACTCGCTCATTTGCTTACTCGCACTGCTCATGCTGCCTAATTTTATAGAAGAACTAGCTGTAACCCGTGAAAAATCACGGTATGTTAATTTAGTTTAGAAACTTCAATGTGCTTGAGAGTAAAAATGTGCATTGCTGTCTTAACAACTTCCCTTGGAGAGACGGACAGATAGATGGACAGAGCGAGCGAGGGAGGTCAGCTTTACCTGTGTAGGTGCATGTATTATGCAGGCAACTAGCCGGGTGCGGGGACTTCACCCGCCTTACCTGGACTCATGTTCCTCCGGCAGCCAGGATCTGGCGGGGGTGGGCTTCGCCCGCTTTAGTGTATATCCCAAAGTTACGCATGGGACATTCAAAATTATATTGTTTGATAAATTATACTGATATTGTGCTTTATTTGCTTTGTAGGCTCTGACAATGTAAGCTCTCTATGACAGATGGTATGACGTCATGTGTGAAACAACAGCTTCAAAAAAGAAAAGTTGCTTGCTTAACTTGAGCTTGAAGTTTCTCATAAACTTAATACTAGCATATTTTTTGTCATTGGAATACTATTGACTTTGTACTAAATCATAATAATTACTAAAACGAACATGCTTACTCATGCTGTTAGTTAAAGTTACATGTAGTTTAACAATTCCATCCTCTTTGAGTTTTGTAAAGATTTTTTATCTTATCCTTTATATGCTTTTTACATTCAGGAAGTTAGTTTGATTTGCAACAAATGAAGAAAATCTAGTGATAGATTTAATTTATGCTTTCAGCAAGAACAATAAGGTTGAATATTAAAACAAGATGCATTTCTAAACAAGTTTTTCTTCTGTTTCCAACTTCACTGTAGGATCATCCCAAAGAGCCTACTCTCGTAGAATAGAATGTGTGACATAGTGGACCATATATATATATATCACTGGCAATTCCACACAGGTAGCCACAGTTGAGCATCTGAAGATTATGATTGCAATTACGTTTGCCATGGTCATGGAGGTATTAGGTGGGGAATTTTTCCAACCTTTCCGTCATTTACTGTACAGGACCCAGTATTACATTTTACTCATCCACCTGTTTTGACCTTTATCTAGTTTTTCTTTAAAGTTCTTTTGCCCCAAAAGATGGAATCCTTGCTCTGTCTTTTAACTTTTCGATTTTCTAGCTTTTAAAACTGTTACTTCCTTACACATTGTCATGGCTGGTTTTACTTAATACATTCTGTAGGCAACCTTGACAAGACCAATTTGTGAGGTAAACATTGTGGCATCCCATTAAATGAAATGGGGCAAGGGTCATCCGTAAAGGACGTCTGCAATATATGACCTACTTTGGACCCCTCCCTCGGTATTTGTCCCCATTTGACCTTACCTTCCATCCCCTTTGCAGACGTCCGCACGCCAATACCAATTAACGTTTAAGTTTCATATCAGGATGTGCACACAGTGTGCAGTAATAAAAGCCTCTAGAGTCTCTGTAAAGTTTATATCGTGCCTGAGGTTTTAGGCAGGGTAGGAATTGTCAGGGTTAGGGGGTTCAATCCCTCTATCGTAGGACTCCCTCAGTTAAGTCTACATTGCACACCCCAGAGGGTTGTTTCCAACCCCCTCAGTTGTGCTACTGTGATTTAGCATTATTTGATTATGAGTCTCTGACAAAGAGGACATTTCTATGGTGTATTATGTATGCATTTTTGAATTTTCTCAACAAAGGAATTGATTTTGATTCAAGTCTGACTTGTAAAACTGCTAGTGTTGAAATCAGCTGCTTTCAAATTTCGTTGACACCAGTTTGCAAAATACGGATAAAATGTTCAACCCCCAGTCTTTTTTCTACAATTCCCACTCTGGTTTTAGGCAATAACCTCACTGACTTTATCGTCTTTCGAGGAAGTTTGAAACAAGATGGTGTTTAAAAAACTATCATATTTACAAATTTAGATTCGGACGTCTGCACTGGTCATAATACCCTGTCCTTGTCCGCATTTAGATTACCCCTTGTCTGCCTCATTGCGGACGTCCTTTAGAGATGACCCCAAGGCCGAATTGCCCCTTGGAACCGCCTCTGTATCACATCGGCATTGAGATTGTCTTGTCGAGGTGCATTGTTGCATACGGACCTGATGGAGACGAGTAGTGACTAGGCCCTAGGGGGACGGGAGAGAGTGAGATAGCAGGATGATCGGCTGGACGGTGAAGAGTTAACGAAAGTACTCGGACTGTATTAATAAATTGTAGGTAGTTGTAGGATGATCGGCTGGACGGTGAAGAGTTAACGAAAGTACTCGGAATGTATTAATAAATTGTAGGTAGTTGTAGGATGATCGGCTGGACGGTGAAGAGTTAACGAAAGTACTTGGACTGTATTAATAAATTGTAGGTAGTTGTAGGATGATCGGCTGGACGGTGAAGAGTTAACGAAAGTACTTGGACTGTATTAATAAATTGTAGGTAGTTGTAGGATGATCGGCTGGACGGTGAAGAGTTAACGAAAGTACTTGGACTGTATTAATAAATTGTAGGTAGTTGTAGGATGATCGGCTGGACGGTGAAGAGTTAACGAAAGTACTCGGAATGTATTAATAAATTGTAGGTAGTTGTAGGATGATCGGCTGGACGGTGAAGAGTTAACGAAAGTACTCGGAATGTATTAATAAATTGTAGGTAGTTGTAGGATGATCGGCTGGACGGTGAAGAGTTAACGAAAGTACTTGGACTGCGAGTATTAATAAATTCTAGGTAGTTGTAGGCTAACGATAGGCCTTTGAACTGGATGCGCAAAGATTTTCAGCCAGTGAAGTGGTTGAAGGACGGGAGTGATATTGTGATGTTTGGGTGCATAGGCGCAATTTGTGGGGGGTACGAGGGGTACCCGTACCCCCCACAAATTACGTCCAGGTCCACTTTTTGGACTGGGGTACCGTACCCACACTTTTTGAACAATGCCAATGTATATTTTATTATTGTGCCTTACCAGAGATCGCAGCCTCAGCCTTGTTTCGTGTATTTAAGAAATTGGTACCCCCCACTTTTTAGACCAAAGTTACGCCTCTGTTTGGGTGTCCTGGTGAGAGCTCGTTAAAGTGAATTTTGGGCGAGTTGCACACGCTTACTTTGGGTGGACGCAGTGTTAAACTCAAGCAAGGATCGAATGTGGTGGAGGTCACGAATGTGCATGAAGCAGGTGCGGGAGAGGTGCTTAGAGAAGGAGAGATGTGGATTAAATGCAAATGCATTGCCAGGATTGCACACAGACAAATCGGTGGTGAAGTGAGAGATGAAGAGTTGTGGGATAACTGTATGGAAGGGTCGGAGATTTTCTAACAGGCTATAAGTTTCTGTTTTGGCAGTGTAGAAAGGAGTTAAATTCCTCAAGGAAAGCACTAGGTTTTGCAGAATAAGCTGATGATGTAGGTGGTCGGAAGATATTGTGGATCGTTAGTTTAGACGCGAACAGCGGCTTTGACAGAGAAGGAGCGGAATAGGTAGGCCTAACTCAGTGCCACAACGTCACCTCAGAAGGGAAGACAAGTTAGACTGGAACCAGAGTAGAGCAGTGTCAGAGACGCCAAACCAAGAGAACAGCCGAAAGAGAAGTAGGCCGTGATCGATGGTATCAAAGGCGGCAGAACTGTCGACGAGACTCTGGAACGATCTTTGCCCTGAATTCCGCAAATTCTTAGTTCCCCACCATTATCGACGCTTACCCACCGTTATCTGCCTCAGACTTCTCTAGGCCTACTTATCACCCCTTAGGCTTTCCACTCCAGACTGAAGTTTGACCTCTTCAAAAAGTTCTACCATAATCCAACCAATGTTCGATCTTCCAAGCTTTATCGTCCTCAACGAAGCCCTCCTTAGCAGCTCCTCCTCTCTCGTTTCCCTGGTAACCGGACTCGGATGTTCCCTTGGCCATATCTCTGGACAACCCTTCTGAGTCCTGACACGACGCAGCGCTCGTGAATGAGCTGGTGCCCTGTGCATAGCTTCAGAGTAGCGCTTTGAAAATTAAGTTTACGATTACGATTGTAATCCAACGGTCGCCAGTTCGAAACTCGAGTCGTGTGAGCATTCAACGCACTGTCACAAGCGTGAGCTCCTTGAAGGTCACAGAGCTCGAGCTCCAAAAACAAATATAAATTAGCCTATGTAGCCTACAACCTCGCCGAAATATTTTACTGCTGTAACAATGCGCCAGCCGCAGCAACCGCAACAACCGATATTGGTTCTGAATAAGTCTGACACAAAACCGTATTCAAAAATCCAAATCCCCACAGAACCAGTTGAGGCGAGGCATATTAGATATGAGACAAGTTAAGACGGAGAAGCATAATCTCTTCCTATCCTCCGTTTTCCAATTTACAGCTTCCCTTCCCTTCCCCTCCCCTCTCCTTCATTTCCCTCCGTTTTACGTAAACCTGTTGTAGATTAGGCCTAGTATGCAACCTTGGTAATAATTTTCATATGCAGGAATTTCTTCATTCATCCTCATTAAATGACAATAACCTCTGAATGGACAGGAATACTATTCGGATGCAGACCACCTGGACAGTATCGTAGCGCGCACATGCTAACAGCTGATAGATGAATACAATTTAGACGACGATCGCTCATGAATTATGCAAGCATATACTATAACATATAGGAAGTATAAATGATACAGGCAGAGTTACCAAACGCATGAAAGAGACATATTTAAGCATAAAACAGCTTCCTATTCCAGGAAAGACCAACCAATCGCTCGCACAATGCATTAGTGTGCGTCTGGCGAGAACGCAATACACATTCTACAAATTGTCGCAATTTCCGGTTATATTATTGCATTATATGCCTATGCACACGAGCATATACATGTAGGCCCCTTATACATACATACGTGCATACGTATACACAAGCCTATGCAAAAGTTTATACGTAGGCTTATACAGGATTGCACACAAAATGGTCTACACACACACACACACACACACACACACACACACACACACACACACACACACACACACACACACACACACACACACACACACACACACACACACACACACACACACACACACACACACACACACACACACACACACACACACACACACACACACACACACACACACACACACACACACACACACACACACACACACACACACACACACACACACACACACACACACACACACACACACATACACACACACACACACACACATTTATATACACTAATCCAGGTATCCTGTATGTAGGCTATTTTCTACGCACATCGGTCGTTTAGTCTTCTTTCTAATTTCACGGATTATTTTGTCTAAATGCAGTATTTATTCAATAAGAACTAACACGTTTACTGTTGCTACGATTGCGTGTCGAAATATTCTTCGTTTCTGCTGCGGATTTTTTTAACGTTTTGACGATATTTTCTGCGCACATAATATATCATCTTGGCCTACGTGACCGAAGGAGAAGGGAGGGATGGGCTTCCTCATGGGCGATCGGGTCTCCTCGGATCGATCTACCTGCGTTCGCCGTCTGCTGCCGGGTATAGCCTACGGGTAATTGGTCTTAGTGGAGGAGGGGCGGTGCAGGTTCTTGGAGTGTCCTCAGCCGTTAGTCAGTGGCTGTGCTTCTAAGAACGGCAGGTGACGAATATCAATTCTACCTGCAGCATCCGACATCTCGAGGGATAGTCGGACGTGGGTCACCTTCCACCAATGAAGGCAGGGGCGTCTACACCATAGAAACCTTGGAACAAATGCTCCATCCAAGAAATAGGGGGGAGATATGTCAATTGTCAGTGTGTATGCCAACATTTTAGTGGGGGGAAGGAACGGGGAGGGGAAGAACAGGGGAAAAGGGACGTTGCTCCAATGATTTATGGGGGGGGGGGGATAAACGCTCCTGAATGAAGGACATGATCTGGGCGGTCACGGCGGTGGCGTTATAGTGAGCTGTGTTACGGTATACCGTCTGTCATCGCTTCACACCATCGACTGAGTTTTGCTTAACGATGGAATTTGTTTAGTGACATCAAAGCTAGCGTAGAGACTAGAGAGTGTCTCTGATTGTTTTTTTCTTGAAGTGGCACTACATGAATTTCATAATTTCTAATTTTAAAAAATAACATACGTATTTATATTTGCATGCATGCATCATGCATGCATGCATGCATACATACATACATACATACATACATACATACATACATACATACATACATACATACATACATACATACATACATACATACATACATACATACATACATACATACATACATACATGCATGCATGCATACATACATACATACATCATGCATGCATGCATGCATACATTAATACATACATACATAGTTACATACATGCTTGCATACAGCAGCTCTCTAAAACAGATCTGTCTTCTCTTGCCTTTCAATTCCCACATCTTTCTTTCTCGACCTGGGTCCGGGACTTTGGAGTCATCCTGGACCAGGAACTTATATGCACGCGGCACATAAATCTTTTCTCCCGCAGCTGCTGTTACCGGCTCCGGCAGTTCAAAGTGATTTCCCGTTCTCTGTCCCCGGTGCAGCTTAGTACCCGGAGTCAGTCGCTAAGGAGTTACCGACTGACTTGATGAGTTAGCGACTGACTTAGCGACTCAGTCGACTAAGTCACATGCTTATCGACTGACTAAGTCGCTTAGACTTATCGACTGACTTAGCGACTTGCTATCGACTTCTCATGTAATCTGGTATGTCCATTGAACATACCTGATCATCTAACAATAAAATGCATCTTACCGCATACTGTACTGAGCGTGCCATCATTTCCGTGGACATTAGATTGTATTGTATTGTATTTGGATATTTATAAAGCGCTTCTAGCGGGAGGGCCATTCAGAAGCGCTCCCAGTGCGAGAGACCCCGAGAGAAAAAGCAAGTTTTAAGAAAGGTAAAAGAGGAAGAGACGTTACCTGAGAGAATAGAAGAACGAACGGACGGAGGAAGCTCATTCCAAAGAGCAGGGCCAATGGAGGCAAAAGACCTAGATTGAGCTAGAGAAGTCCTGACACGGGGAACGAGGAGGTCCAAACGGTCAGATGAACGAAGAGGACGAAGAGAAGCAGCAGAGTGAGGGCGATGAATTAAGTCACATAAATATTTTGGAGCGAAACCAAGTTGAGCCTTACACACAAGGATGAGGACCTTAAATTGGATGCGGGCAGAAAGCGGGAGCCAGTGGAGTTCTTCTGTCACAAAGGTGGTGATATGAGAGAATCGAGGAAGACGGGCAATTAATCTAGCACCTGCATTGAGAACGGACTGAAGAGGAGCAAGACGGACTTTAGGAAGACCAATGAGGAGGGAATTGCAATAGTCAAGTCTAGAGCAGACAAATGCATGGACAATTGAAGTGAAAATTGGAGATGAGAGAGAGCGACGGATAGCTCAAAGGCGCCTTAGGTGAAAATAGGAGGTGCGAGTGAGTTTGGAAATGTGTTCAGTAAAGGTGAGAGAATTGTCAAGGGTCACTCCTAGATCACGAACGCTAGACGAGAAAGTTAAAAGCGGAAACCTTTGAGACAGCACAGCAAAGTCGAGTTTTAGAAGTTGCTGAGGAGTGCCAAACCAGATATATTGGGTTTTGGACGAATTAAGGGAGAGGCGATTGCAAGACATCCAGGTATGAAGATCATGAGAAAGAGCTTCGATGCGCTGAGCAAGAAGAAGCTGAGAGGAAGGAGGCCCATGGACATAAGCCTGGACATCGTCAGCAAAGAGATGGCCTGAAGCCCCATGGATGGGGAGCAGAGATGGGATACCGGCCGTGTACAAAATAAAGAGGAGAGGGCCTAGAACAGAGCCCTGCGGAACACCCAGTTTGATAGGGACCCACAGAGTTCTAGATTCACCAGAGATGAATGATGGGACCCACTTAGATGGGACCCATGTGAACTCTATACGGGTCCAATGTGGGAATATGGGTCCTACATGGGCTCCGCTTCATGTGGGCATGCCCGATGACTGTGAAAATTATTACTAATGTGAATTTGTGACGCATTTGAGTGTTTATAAAAGGAATAAAGCATACAACTAAGTCCAAGTCAGTGATATTTCAGTTTTGAAAATAATTACAATTTCAGTTTTAATTCAGTTTTTGGTTCGTAATTTCTATTTCAGTTCAAGTTTCAGTTCTAAAATAATTTCGGTTTTAGTACAGTTTCAATTCTGAAATTATTTCCGTGTTCGTTTCAGTTCCTGGAAAATTTCAGTTTCAGTGTCTACATAGATCTTATTTGCATTGTTAGACAATAACATGGACGTACAACTCATAATAAGTTATCAGCTGTTAAGTTGTAGAAGCACTGTTCTGTCATTGTTTACTTGGAAACCGCGATTATAACAACAAGCAAAATATTAAGTGAACGAAGTCGCTAGCAGTCGATAGCTTAGCGACTGGTTTCGACTTGAGGGCTTAACGGCGGCGGCGGATGGCGGCGGAGCCTGGGACTAGTGCAGCTTCCGTGCTTGTCCATGCTTTGTTGTTTCTCGGTTGGACTACTGCAGTGCCATATCTGACGGACTACCGGCCTGCCGGATTGAGCCCCTAAATAGAATCCTGCGTTCTTCTACCCGCCTTGTAGGCCTCATCCCCAAGTTTGGCCGATTGTCTGCTTATATGGGGGATGTCTTCCACTGGTCTTCCCTATCCACAGCGCATCACTTACCGAATCTCTGCCTTGGTCCGGCGCTGCTTTGAAGGCTTGGCCTCTCCATACCTGCGGGAGCTCTTCTGTCCCACCTCATGCTCGCAGCGCCGTTGCTCTCTTCGCTCAGCTGCGCAAGCTGAACTTATTGTTCCCCGCGCGCGGACAGCCATAGGGCACTGGGGCAGCGCCGTGCATTCTCTGTGGCTGGGGCCCCATGACCTGGAATGGGCTAACTACCAAGCTCCGCCAAATAACGAAGGGGTGGTCATTTCACCTTGTTTCTTACTGTCCTCAAAACCGCGTTGTTCGACCGTGATTGGACTGGGATGCTCCTGAGCATGCAATCTTTAAGGGGCGCTATGTAAAACTGCTTTAATAATAATAATAATAATAATAATAATAATAATAATAATAATAATAATAATAATAATAATAATAATAATAATAATAATAATAATAATAATAATAATAATAATAATAATAATAATAATAATAATAATAATAATAATAATAATAATAATAATAATAATAATAATAATAATAATAATAATAATAATAATAATAATAATAATAATAATAATAATAATAATAAGCTGTCGCTTTTGTTAGCACCTTTTGCACCGATAAAACCATCTGCGAAGACTAGCCATTCCAGAACAATGCCCCCTAATTTTTGAACTCCCGAGGGATCATATGTACCTCGGGGAAAAAAAAAAAAAAAATAATAATAATAATAATAATAATAATAATAATAATAATAATAATAATAATAATAATAATAACAATAGTAGCAACATCAGTAGCATCACCAGTACCAACATCAGTAGAGGGTGGTGGGTGAGCGGCCATATTGGTGGTAGATCTAGAAATATGGTGAAATAGGAGAAAGATCGAGTAGAGTGGAGAGACTGGATGGTAAAGAGGTCGCGAAGGCAATTGCTATGGGCGGCGAGTTTTGTAGGGAGTTGTAGGTTAGTGAAAGAGCTTTGAAGTGGATGCGCTCCGGAATTTTCAGCCAGTGGAGTGATTAAAGGATTGGAATTATGGTCATGTTTGAGTGTCCTTATTACAGCTCGGGCGAATGAGTTTTGGGTGAGGTCCAAAGGCCTAGTTTGGGTTGATTCAAGGCTTAGGAAACCCACTAAACCCGTTTCCTAAAACCCGTTTGCTACTGATGTTGGTACTGGTGATGCTACTGATGTTGCTACTAATATTGATACTGTGATACTACTGATGCTGGTACTGATGTTGGTACTGAATTTCTACTGCTGCTCCCGTGTTATAATATATACATATACGGATATATAATTATATATATACCCTTACAGATAATCGAATACAATTACAGAAATGTTACTTTTTAAGATTTCAAAGGCAGTAACATTTAATCATAATTATAATTAAGATTAATTGCATTCTTACACATTTTCCTGACGAACCATAAATGATAGGCCCTACTCTCTGTAATAATCGTTGTAAGTCAGTTCGACAGTTTCGGTCTCTGTTTGAGGTTATAATATATACTCAGCCTCCTCTCTTAATCTGGACTCCCTGGAAACCGGACTCGGACCTCCTTTTGACTAGGGCTGTACCGAATATTCGCTTCGTATTCGCTTCGGAGCCGAATAGTGGGCCAAACAACTATTCGGTATTCGGCCGAATACGAATAGTGGTCACGTGACATCTGTGTCTGCATATGCGGCTGCTATAGCGAGTAGAGTGAGCGTTAAGTAAGTGACAATTTCTAAGTTTAGTTAAATTTGTTCCATTTCTAGTTTACACAGACTGGCAGAAGGATTCAAAAATTACATGTGGTTAACTGTTCACTTTTAGTTTATGTATTAAATTTACTGAACTGAAACTTTTGCTTACATTTGAAATTTTGAATGTTGTCGGTAGACTATTTTGTACACTATTCGTATTCGTATTCGGCCGAATAGTTGGTCCAACTATTCGTATTCGGCCGAATAGTGATAATCAACTATTCGGTACAGCCCTACTTTTGACTACCCTTTGGAAAACCCCTCTGACTTGACTAAGCTGGTGCCCTGCGCTTGGCTTTCGAGTGGCGCATTAGAAGTTTAGAGTTTACGATTACGATTACTATTGCGGTTGTTGTGCGTGTCGATGGACTTTAAACTAACACGAAAACACGATACCCGCAGCCCAAAAAAACAGATTAATTACTGTCAGTTAAGACACCACTGACGTAATTAGTCGTGGAAAACCATTAGTACATGTGATCAGATGCAGTTCTTACCATTTGATATCTATGCAGATGTTTATAGCAACAGCATGATTTCAGTCGGAATTTCTTTTGATTCCGTTAGCAAGGATGCTCTCATCTTGCACGAAAACTGCATAATGAATTAGGTTCATGACTTTAATGCAATAATTCTGCACAGACGTGTATGTATGTTTGTATGTATGTACGTATGTGTGTATGTATGTGGGTAAATCATGCATGCATGTGTATATGTATTCATGTATGCATTCAAACATGCATAGCAGTCATTGCTATAATGCCTATGCATTAATGCAATCATACGCCAATACATGAATGTATAGGTAGGCCTAAATGCATGCAGACATGCGTACACACACACACACACACACACACACACACACACACACACACACACACACACACACACACACACACACACACACACACACACACACACACACACACACACATATATATGTATATATAAATATGAGTGTATGCGTGCTTGGATTCTTTCATGTCGTTTAGCCATCATTCTAGCATATTATATGCATGTGCTCTGACTATTACGTTTCTTCCGGAGGAAGCAGCATGACTGCATGATATCACATTAGGCATAACTCCAAAACATAGAATGTGCGTGTATTAATTTAACGGTCCCTTGGCGTGCCATACATGTATCTCGGTAGGCTGTCTGCGGCGGCGGCGGCAGCGGCGGCGGCGCAGGGGTCTTGGGGCGGCGAGAGTCGGCGGCGGCGGCGGCGGCGCTAGCAGCAACACGTTCGCTCTCGTCGTGTTGGCGTCGATGCATGGCGCATGCGTGTTGATAATTCTTCATTCGTCGTGAACACAGTTTTTATCCAGGTTGTTATGAAGACACGGAAGCCGTCTGCCAATCTGATGAGACTAAACAGACGTTTGATCAACGCCACGAATATTACAGTTAGACATAGGATGTCTTCCGTGGCAAGTTTTCTAAGATACTATTCAAATTACAGTTGAAACGTTCTAGGTCTATTTTACTAACCAGTGCTGTCGTATGCGTGATCGTGAGAGACAGTGCGCTGTCTTAGGTTATCTGGGACGATTGGTCGAGCTTTCTTAGTTGCAACTGTTCCTGTGACCAGTGAAGACCTATTCAAAGGAACTGTCGGCTTGAGATTATATTCCTGGCTTACAGGCATATCGTTGCAGCTGAATTCTTCAATTTAAAATTTACAAGAGTCACAAGATTTATTTTTACACAGCAATCTTAGCAATATTTGTTTGTGTTACTCAAAGTTTGATTCAACTCATTGAAAATGGGGTTCTGAGCGGACCACATCGGAATGCCCCAGGCGTGAAGAGACTTTTTTGGGGACTAAGGTGGTCGGCCATTTCGACGCTAAATGATCTGCAACAGAAAAGAATAAATGAAAACTGCAAAATATCTGAAGACAGACCTACTGCTTGTCTGCATTGGTGAGTACTGTAGCATAGGCTATTCAGAGCGTTTGCGAACAATGGCTAAGGGACCTATATCATGGTATAGGCCTCTATAGTCTATCAGACAAGCCTTATTAAGTCACTAATTGTTACCATATCTCAAAACCACGAACGCATAAAGACAGCCAGCCTAGGCTTATTTATTAAAAAATTAATAGGCCTGCTTAGTTCTTACTATCCAAAGGTATAGCCTACCCACTGACAACGTTGAATTTCTGTTCCAGTTTTCTCGTCTCATTCAATGCACTCTCTAGATATCTATCTTCTCCGTCGATTTTTTAAAATTTAGTCGTAGAAACTTATTTGTTTCAATTTTTCATGGAAAACTGCATCGTGTGAAATTGACACATGTGTTCTTGCAGCAACAGTTTTTCCAACAATTTAAAAGCACTTTTGGAGGCTATATGATGGAACCTCCTTTAACAAATGTTGTGGCGTGACTTCCTTGCAAATAAATGTTTCTATGCGGCATTACAACTCCGTCCAAGTACCGGGGGATTTCGTATAACCAAGATCATAACTTTGCCCCACAAAGTGGTCGTGACATATACCCTCCTCCTTCCCCTCCTCTTCTCTCTACGCTTCCCTCTTTCCTCCCAACGCTTCTTCCTTCCCTTTTTCTCCTGACATTTTATACAACCTTGATATGATACTGTCAACTACAGCAAGATGGATGACCAATTAATGCAACATAAAGGATTAGGCCCCTAAGGCTTCTATCAGTATTGCGTTAGCTAAGTATGCAAAAACACCACGCCGTTAATTGCCGTTGCCAGAACTTGTTTTAAACCAAAATAACGCTGTCATGTCGCAAAAATTTAATTTCAGCACATGGCCTGAAGGTGGTGGTTATTGTCACCATTAATTTTAAAAGTGGTGGTGACCTGTGAAACCGTCACAATACAAAGTTACGCCGATGCTTATCATTATCCTATAAAACTAGACGAAAATCATAAAGGCCCTTTATGGTCAGTCTTGCGCAGGACATGTTACTTCATGGTTATGAGGTCATTGAAGGAGGCTGCGCGTATTTCACATAGAAAGTAAAACAGTGACAAGCCGTGAGTTTTCAACAAGACCTGTGCAATGTGCATACTTCGACAGTTGGATGATGAGTTAGAAGCAAACTAATCATATCCTCTTACAGGCACTTTGTCGGAACACTGTATGAAATAAAATATGAGACTTCTATATCTCTGCTCTTTTGCACCTATATTTTCGTTTATTTACGTTCAGGAAGTCAATCTTTCAACGTTAAACTTAGGCAGTTGGCTTTACGTTCATCACAGCACGTTATTGTGCAACAGCAAATATTACTTAGGTTCACTAACCAGGACCGTGAGTAAGCCAGCAATTTGGCAGTATAGTAGGGGCATATATATTAGAATAAATCTGTTCTTTCAGGACGCTGTCTATACAGAGGCATAGGTGTAAATATCACTTGTCGGTTCAAAGATGGGTTGAGTTGCTCTATATCGCGTGCCTTTTCAAGTGGATGCTAGTTTTATTTACGTGCAGGAAGTCAATCTTTCAACGCTAAACTTAGGCAGTTGGCTTTTCGCTCATAAACAGGTCAACCTGATTGTATACCAATGAAGTGGTTCGGGACAGAAGATGAAGTCTGTCAGTTAGACGGTTGCTTAGGTAGCCATGCCTGTCGTGTCAAGTTTAAGGCTATACATTTCTTTCTATTTTCAATTCTGCCAATGATTAAATCTTCGTAGTCAAATCAAATGCGTGTCCTGCAAGCATATATTTGGCGTGTTTATCGAGCTGTTAACTCGAGAAAAGACGAAGTCTTAAACGGACGTCAATACAGTAAAGCTTGGGTTGCTATATATAAATATATATATCATATATAATGTACAAAGGCAGGAGACTTGACCGATTGTGTGTCGCTAGACGAAACAACCCTCAATGCTTTTAACTCGACGAAAAAAAATCGATCGTCGCAGTTGGACTAATGAAACAGAGGCTGCTGCTGCTGCTACTACAGTTTTCGACGCATATATATATATATATATATATATATATTCTCGTACAGGTCGAAAGCACATGCAGACAATGAAGTCGCCTGCCAGCGACGTCTGCGTCAAGAAAGGCGGCTCTCTTATCCACCGGGTATTGGCAGAGGCAGAAAAAGCGGAGTAGCAGGCATTGTCGAGGGACAAATTTCAGTTAGGATCCGAACGAACGCCCAATTACTCGGCAGTTCTCTTGACGAGCGTCCGCGTATTAGCAT
>OY744606.1:56401184-56446184 GCA_963556255.1 Allolobophora icterica | reverse complement strand
TTTTAGCCTTCTGCCCCCAGGCCAAGTTGTTATATCGCCCCTAAAATTTATATTCCTAAGTATTAACTTTTTAATCTTTGTTTCAGAAGTAACAAGACAATTTTGAAGACACAAACGAGAACAACACAACTTTAATGTTTAAACATTAAGAAAAACTTATATAGGCCTACCATCATTAGTTAATATCGTACAGTTATAATTATATTTATTTATTGTCGTCTCGCTCGCAGTTTTAAATTAAATTTATTGTTCAGATTTTAGTTTTAGGCCCCTAATTTCTTAATTTTTAAGTTTTGCCTTTCTCAGGAATGTGCCGCCCGTAGACCAAAGCCTAGTTTACTTTTATAGTAAATCCGCCTCTGTGCTCTCTTTAACACTTGTTCGCTGACGAAACCCAGCGATTTCTCTCATTTGACAGTTCCACGTCAAATCCTGCATAGACTCCAACTACGTGTTTCTGTTTACGATGTTCACGATAGTTTACGATGTTGGATGGCAAGTAACAAACTTCTGAATCCTTATAAAAACAGAATTTCTTCTTTTAGGCACAAACAGCAACTGCACACACTTGATTGGTTTACCCTTTACGTCTGTCCAGCTGGATAACTTATTTGTTAACCGTACTGAATGCGTATGCAGTTCGGGCTTGATGATTTACTCCACCATGTCATTTTGTAACCATGTTTGGGCTATATACATGTAGGCCTACACATAAGCTCAATTTCACCTACAGAATGTTTGTAGTAACAGATTTCATTTGCATCAAGCAGCCGTGATCCAACGAGTCAAGCTGTAGTTTCCAAGTGACTTGAGTGTTTTAATTCACTTCTCATTGATATTGCTAATAAAGATCTGTAAAAACTACAAAACTCTCAAGCCAAAGCCATAACAAAGACTCCTAAATATATCAACATAACGAGCCGATATTGTCTTCATTATACACTGGCTGCGAAATTGAGCAATAAATCAAGTTAAAAACTAGTCTTTTAGTTCGAAAAGTACCACATTTAGATCAGCCGACCTTTCAGTGTGTCATGCTCACACCGCATACTAATAAACGTTGCTCTTGATCAATGGACCGTTGTTGCACCTCGTGCCATCATTCTTGGTATAGTTCAACCAAAGCCTCGAAATCAGTGTTTAATCTAGTTCCCCTCTTCTGAGGGGGGAAACTAGGTGGTTTGTCGGAGGTGGGACCAACAAGACCTTTTTTGGGAAATTTCATCCGTGTTCCAACGTCCAAACGGTTTTTTTGGAATTAAATCTTTAAAAAAGTTTAAGACCTCTTTTTAGTAATTCATCCCACGTCCCTTTTTTAGGAATTCATCTCTCTAAAAATTTTCATATATCTTATTCTGTTATTTTATTCTTATATTACTCGTTTACTCGTCTCCGTTTACTCGTCTCTGGGGGAGCGCAAAATGTATCCTGGGGGAATTTCCCCCCAAAAGGTGTCTGCATTAAAATATTCCTGGCCTCTGAGGGAAACGTAAATCCTGGGGGGAATTCCCCCCCCAAAAGGTGTCTAGATTAAACACTGCCTTGAAATTCATTCAATCGTTCAGTTCGTTTTGTAAACTCTCTGTTATTTTTCAACTTACGCTTAAGACGCAATATATTTGCCTTACTTACTGATATCTATAGAATAACTGCTAGCAAACCTACGACGCTCATCCTTCCAAGCTTTCTCTTCAAAGCAGCTGCAGCTTTGATATTGTCCACTGCGACATGTAGTGCCGGCACTCAAGCCAGATGGACTTATGGAGCATAAGTCTACAAATCTGGCACTGAAGAATTTTGCCCAAGACAGCTCTTTCACTGAGCTATATAATTTCAATGCCATCCTTCATTAAGTAGGCCTATCAAGGCTATCATATTACTACTGGACTACAGGAGTAGGCAGAGCAACGACAAAGAAAAACTTAAAAGAAATATTTCGATTAATAAGCCAGTCATGTTAGAATGCCGCGAAGACCACAGCAACTTTTGGACACATGAACCACCAGTAGGGGTATACACTCTTTGGATTTAGGAAATCCTGTTGACGGAAATGAGAAAGGACCGGTGTTACATTGCATATCGTGCTTATTATCTGTGTTTCAACTTCAATCAAAGCGTCGTGCTTGCGATTTAATATTAAACGCAATATGATTCTAACCGTATACGGACGCACAAGCATACATTATAGGCTACACACACGCTCGCGCGCAAAGTGCGTGGGGCTAATAAGAAACCACTGACGCTAACATCACCGCTAGCCAGTGCAATATTTCATCCATAACGAGCCTAATTAGGACATGCATTTGCGACTAAAAAGCTGATTTCAGTAAGCGCATCATACTCGAGCAGAGAAATATTCTGCGGATATCCAATCCCCGTGTGCATCCATTCGCAATGGCCAGCCCGGCTACATGCAGGCTTATTCTGTCGAAAGAACACACACACACACACACACACACACACACACACACACACACACACACACACACACACACACACACACACACACACACACACACACACACACACACACACACACACACACACACACACACACACACACACACACACACACACACACACACACACACACACACACACACACACACACACACACACACACACACACACACACACACACACACACACACACACACACACACACACACACACACACACACACACACACACACACACACACACACACACACACACACACACACACACACACACACACACACACACACACACACACACACACACACACACACACACACACACACACACACACACACACACACACACACACACACACACACACACACACACACACACACACACACACACACACACACACACACACACACACACACACATATATATATATAAGTTAATATTAGGCTATATATGCATATGTATATATAGCAAATATATTTGGTACAGTGGTGTGTATGCACAAAATATCGTAGAGCAATGATCCTATAGAATAATGCTTCCGTTTCCGTTTATGAAGATTTCAGTCGACGTCAATAATTGTCTGCTTTAGGCTTACATTAGCCATTTAGATATTTCAGTCGGTTATACAACAGTCTGCCACACAGTGTCGTCTGCTACACTGATATCTTAGCGTCGTTCGCCTTATTACTCCTCTAGTGTGATATGCCACAATATTTTCTAGTTTCTTCGTTATGCATTTGGTATTCGGGGTCATTGAGTTCGCCGCACGTCATTAATGTAGTTATTAAGTCCGCAGCAGTATAAACTGTGCGCAGAAAGAAGGAAATTATACGCATTTATTATAATTTGGCTAATTTCCTTTCATCGCATGCAATCATATTGATAATTTCATTGAAGATTTTAGACTGCTACATTAACTATAATAGACGCACACACAAACTATATATATAATATATATATGTGTGTGTGTGTGTGTGTGTGTGTGTGTGTGTGTGTGTGTGTGTGTGTGTGTGTGTGTGTGTGTGTGTGTGTGTGTGTGTGTGTGTGTGTGTGTGTGTGTGTGTGTGTGTGTGTGTGTGTGTGTGTGTGTGTGTGTGTGTGTGTGTGTGTGTGTGTGTGTGTGTGTGTGTGTGTGTGTGTGTGTGTGTGTGTGTGTGTGTGTGTGTGTGTGTGTGTGTGTGTGTGTGTGTGTGTGTGTGTGTGTGTGTGTGTGTGTGTGTGCTTGTACGTATGAGATCATTTAGAAGCGGTTATTTCTATTTTCTTGGTGCAACATTTAAGCTAAATCGATCGCCTCAATTACGTGCATCTGCTTTGATCTTGAGGAGAACGGTCATTCGCTTCTATAGGCGACCCTAGTCAGCACTTCCGTTGAGCAATTAACGGTTACTCTCTCGTCCAGGTTTAAAGGGCTGTACAGGTTGACTGAGTGTCCGAATACACCTTTATGACTAACTGTCGACGTTACCAGATGAAATTATTGTCGTTTCAAACATTTTAGAGTGTATTTTATCTCTTTCTGTCATTTATTCCGAAATAAAAAATCGTTATTTTTGGTGCAGTATGTAGTATACGAATGGGCGTGTGCATACATTTATCAACATATATAGGCCTAGTATCAATGTACACACACGTCTATGCATTTATAGTATACTTCGAGTCAGGAGAGAGCGAGGAGAGAGAGAGAGAGAGAGAGAGACAGACAGACAGACAGACAGAGACAGACAGAGACAGCGAGGTAGTGAAGCAGGTAGACAGAAAAGTTGAGAGCAAGAGAGGCGGGGAGAGGACAGAAAGACATGCTGTGACTTACAAGAAGAAGAGACAAAGAAGAACGCGAAGAAGATGAATGTGAAGAGGAAAGCGAAGATGCGAAGACAAATGCGAAGAAGAAGAACAAGAAGAAACACGTGAAGAAGAAGAAAAACGTAGTACGAAAAAGAGGAATAATAAGAAGAATAACAAGAAGAAAATGACGAGAAGAAGAATGCAAAGAAGAGGAAAAAGAACAAGAAGAGGAAGAGGAAGAAGAAAGAGGAGGAGATAGAACGATGAGGATAAGAAGAATAAGAGAAGATGCAGGAGAAGTAGAAGGAAGGGGAGAAGGTGGAGAATGAGGAAGACCAAGGACGAATAGAAGAACAATGAAAATGAGGAGAAGGAGAAGAAGAGGAGAAGATTAAGAAGCCTTCATCTGACTTGAGAGACGGTTATGCGTATAAAATGTTGTTTCCAATATCCTCGGTATATGACGCTGCATGGGTGACCAGTCCTCTTCCTCGCCGCCTCATCTACACACATACAGAACAGTCTAACGTCGGTGTATTCATTATCTATAGCTGAGTTCGCTCTATAGATAGTGCAGAGGCGGAGCAGAGCTATAGAAACAAATTTCTGCCCTTCCAGGGATTTGACCCCGACCTCTCGGTTGACAGCTTAGCACATTTATCACTATAAATAATCGCACCACATACATCATTGTCCCTTTATCTAGATCCTATAGAACATATAATGAACAACCACAGACCTATATTGGCACATTATAATGTAGAGGAATAGGTCACAGGACGTCAGATGACACGTCAAAAACTTGTTGGTCTAGTTCCAGTATAACTGTGTAGAAGATTGTTAGCTGCGAGTAAAAAGCCGTCAAGAACTGATAACTTAATCGCCGATAATAAATTATAATAACAACCAAAAGAAACGTTTGCTACGGTTGGCAGAATTATGGTGGCTTATTTGGGAGATTTAAATCTCGAGATAGCACGGTCCGTACACGGGGACCTTAAATGGCACGGCACGCATTCAAACGGGCAGCGTTGGTGAAGGATCTCACTCGATCAATTCTTTCAAAAAATGAGCAGGATCGAGGCCATACAGCAGCTACAGGAAAATGTATGAATTTACTTGTTGCCAGAGCCGTAGCAACCGCCCTACGTACCCTCCGACCGGAGGGGGCCCCTTCCTGGAAGGGGGCCCCTAAAAGTGGCAAAAAATAACCGTGAATGTCGTGAAGTCATTATGATACTGTTTTGATACATCACATAATGCTATTGGCTACGTCATCAGACTTCAGTTGTCGTAGGTCTATGTATACATAATATGAACCCTGTATATTGTATATTACCGCATTCCAGTTTCCGCATTGTAAGGGGCCCCGGACGTATGTTCAGAGGGGGCCACGTTCGTTGTTGCTACGGCTCTGCTTGTTGCATACGTGATAGTTAGACACAATGAGCTTAAATGTGCAAATCGAACACGAAAGGCACACCGGTGGAATAGTAGCATTAATATTTATATCGGTACTGGCTATATAGGCTTATAATGTGAATAGATTGTGGTCCTTGGATCTCCTTGTGCCGACACAATTGCTTGACAGCCTATAATTAAGCACGGAATATAATTTGTCCCATTTCAGTTTGCTCACCGAAGACGAATATAGCAGCTAAAAGCATTCTGAGTGGAAACTATTTCTGGCTCGAAAACATTAATGAGCATCACATACACCCATATTATGCAAGTCGAACAGCCGCAGACGACAAAATGGCCGACTGGCGAATAATTACATTCTACATTCGGTGGATGTATACATGTATACGTAGAATTTGTCATCGTTTGTCGATTATTCTTCGTGAAAAGCCATAACATCTAAAAAAAATGATCTTATCTTCGAAAATCAGCGAATTGTCTGGACGCGATCGGCTTATGTTTACATAATCTACATATGCATAATTGCGGATTTAGGCATATATACAGAACATAACTCCCTGTGTGTTTATATACATTTACAAGACAGAAGACGTACAGAATCTGGCAAAGTTGATACAAACAGCCGCGTCGTAAACGCTTATTATATATATATATATATATATATATATATATATATATGCTTAGCCTATATTTTATATATTGATATATAATAGTGTGTTGGTGTAGGGCCTATAAGCTTATATGTATAGCCTATATACGGTGTTTTTTTTCAGCCGGAACGCGCGTTCCGGCACCTTTTTTCAGCTACTAAAAGTAATTTATTTATTCTAAGTATAAAAACAATAATTTAGTTATTTTAAATTAATTTAAGTGTTTTGAACTGTTTTCAGTGTTTATTGAGACCCCTCCCAACCCCCAATCCCGTTTTTCTCGGGATTTTAGCCCGCCCATTATTGCTCCGTTCCGGAACCTTTTCTTCCGTTCCGGAACCTTTTTTCCCAGAAAAAAAACTGTATATATATATATATATATACATATATATATATATATATATATATATTAAAGCGCTGGTCTATAGACCAAAACCTCTGACGTAATTGCGAACAACTGTAGAACATCGGATGTGTACTATAGGCAATCTATACGCCTATTCCTGGATATCCAATAGGCTTATGTGAGACTATACTTGTCCGTCTGTCTGTGGCCTGTAAGCCTATTTATGGGGTGTATAGGGCCAGAGTAGGATGAAATGCAGCACTCAATGTAGGCTGGTGTAGGCCAATATGGGCGCACGTTAATGCGTGTTGAAAATGTACACGCGTTCAATTTATCACCGTCAGCGCTGAATGATTGTTTGATTGGTAAGCTGATTTATCGGTCGATCCGCGATTTCCGGCCGTAGACTCAGGACTGAAAATAAAAAGTCTGGCTTCAAAAACGTACAACGAATATGAAACACACGAACATCCTTTAGAATCTGCACACGCGTGTTTTACGTCCGAAATAGCCTATACGAATTGTAGGCCTATCAGAAAATAGCCTACGGCCTATATTGTTGGCCTATCAAAAATATGGCCTATAGCTGTGTGCAGGACTGGTCGTCTGACTGCAATAATAGCCTGCGCTGTGTAGGATTATCTCCTTTGTTTTGCTAATAATTTTACGTGCGCCTTCGAAATACATCCGTCAGAACATTCCGAATGACAATGATTTAATTACTGTCGGAGGAAGGGTGGGCTGATTGCGTCTGGGGAATGAGCAGGCCTCAGTCGGGCTGGGCTCAGTGTTCCCGGTCTTATTTATACAACCTCCTCTGCAGTCAATAATTAATGACGTATACATGGGAGGGTGATCTATTTACATCTGGCTGGACGTCCATATTGAATGACTGTTTGCTTTATTAGCCACGGGACAGTGAAGCAATAGTTGGAACGGTAAATCTGATACACGGATCGTGCGACTAAGCTCGTGACCTGGGTATGGTTATCGTATGCGTGGCCCTTAAACACGCGAATTCCAGTCATGTTGCATGAAGAAAAATAGTAGTAGTCTCTTGAGCTAAACCCAAGAGGCAGTCTTCGGGATGAAGTGCTAGCAACTTCATTTTATAGGTCGCGGCATACGGGGCGTGCGACCAAGCCTCTCCTTTGCCGTCTGATCTTCAGTAGGGGCATATAAGTCAGTGCGATATCAGTTGAATTCGCTAGGGGTGCTGGTGGGACATATCTTGAAATATATTCTGATGAGGTTTAAACCCCTGAGTGGATAGTGCATCACGAGATCCACTATTCCTAAATAGCACACCTTGTTGCCTGAAATGCGATTGGCACGTATACCGCGTATACAGTACTCGCGTATACTGCGGAGTTCTAACGCAGCTGGAGTTGTAAATTTGGTCGTGGCCTCAACGACCATCTCATTCACCGAACACTGAACAGCGTGGCATCGAATAAAGTCTGTTTGCACAGTAAGAGGCACGCCAATCAAAGCCTCAGTGGAAACACAGAATTAAGGAAAGAAAAAAGTGGAGCAAGTGGAAGCAAAGAGATTGCCCGGAACGGCAATGGGTCTCTTCGCAAAGTCTTTAGACGAATTTCGTCAGCTGTGAATGGCTCGATGAATCGATACAGAAATCTATCGTTCAAACAAGAAGCACTCCATCTGAATGACTATGACAAATTGCCGCCTCCTAGCGTCCATAATGGGTTACAAGTAGAGCCATTTCAGGACGCGTGCCCGATTGCCCATGTGTATGCTGCACCTTCTGGCGTCGCTGAGGACTATAATTAGCCAGTGGTGCGTGCTCGAAAGCGTCGCAGATTTCTTGGCCGACGAAGGAAGTATCAATTCTGCCCCGGCGGCAGCGGCGGCAGCGGCGGCGGCGGCGGCGGCGTATCGTCAACGGCGTCGCGTGCTAGGTGACGCCGTAGGTGGTAGGGCCCGGCGCGTGGGCGTCTCGAGGAGAAGAAATTGTTCGAGGAACGACGAAGACAGAACAAAGGAAACCCCCGTTATGTCTAACACCAGCTCCAAATTCCACTCGATCGGTAACCCAACATCCACTACCTCAACTCATCGAAATGCACACAACTCTAGAGGTACAGAGTGGGTGACTGTGAGAGACTGGCAGGGTGCAAAGACAGGGACACCGAGAGAGAGAGAGAGAGAGAGAGAGAGAGAGAGAGAGAGAGAGAGAGAGAGAGAGAGAGAGAGAGACAGAGAGAGAGAGAGAGAGAGAGACAGACAGACAGACAGACAGACAGACAGACAGACAGACAGACAGACAGACAGACATACATACATACATACATACATACATACATACATACATACATACATACATACAGACAGAAAGACAGAGACAGAGACAGATGGACAGATAGACAGATAGAGAGAGACGAAAAGACGAGTCATAGAAAGATCGAAGGTAATCTTCAAGGTATATTGAAATTCTGAAGTAAATTCTTTTTGTTACTTTAACTATAAATAGATTCTTATTTTAGGCCTTTGTTGTATCATAGTTTTATGACTTTCAGTATGTAATGGTTTTGTAGTTGTTTTAATATAAAAAAACAGGGGTTGTAGTAAGTGTCGAAAAGCCATGAAATCTGTCTTAGATCTAATGATAGTTAACTAGGAATGCTTAATGGCCCATCCTATCGAGTTTCTTCTTAAAGGCTGTGACACTACTGTCCACTGAGACTCTACTATCATCCACGCCATTCCACAACTCTACAACTCTTGCGCTGAAGAATTTCTGCCCTAATGTTGGTTTCCCTTTCTTCAATAACCTATATTATGTGTGGCCTTAAGACTCCTCGTTTGTTGCTAATTCAAAGAACGTTCTTGCCTCCTTTCCATTGATAGCCTCATAAGCCTCAGTTAGGTCTCACCTCTGCCACTCTCTGTTCCATGTAGTTAGCCCACAGCTTTAAAACCTTTCTTCATACGTAGCTCAAGATTCGTGTAACCCTAAATCATTTTGGTAAGTCTTTGCAGTCTCTCCAATTCTAAGTCATGTTTCTGGTGTGGATTCCATAGCTGGGCCTTTAAACACGCGAATTCCAGCCATGTTGCTCCAGCTGTGGCCTTACAAGTGACTTGTACAACCTCATTATTGTATCTTTGATCTGTCTCTGCTGGCTACTGTCTTCTTGATCATTCATAAGGATGAGTTAACCTTTTTACTTTTTTGGCACGCAACCTTCAAAGTTTTGCACTCTTCTGCATAATCACTCCCAAATGTCATTCTTTCTCATTCACTTTCAATGCCCTATCCCTCATTCATATGAAAATTCTTTACTTCTCTTCCCAATATGCTCAACTTTTCCAAATTTAAGAGCATTAATAGGCTCGTCCTGTGACAATCAAATCAAATCATTTTATTTCTGCAACCAATCACAAAAATAAAGAAAAGGAAACAAAAATTGAATTTAGACAGCATAACGTTTTGAATGAGGACTGACAAGCAATGTAGACCTTACGTGAATGCATTGATATTATTAGGCTCCAAGTAGTTCGAGGGAGATGGCCTGTTTCGGCGTCCAGCTTACTGTCACACCAAAAGTTTGAATCGATAAATGCGACCATTTACAAATAAGATGAGATGTGCGCATCAAAAATATCATAGTTCATTTTATTTCGATCTGATGTGATGATTTTTATAGCGTTTTTTGTCGTGCCACCCAGGATATCAAAATCAATGGTTGTTTCGTTTGAAACGCAGTCCGTTCATTGTTTCATTTGTTTCTTATATCTTTGTATAGCGCCATTATATAACGACAGGGAATCAATGACAGGCGCTAAGCATTTAAACGGTAGGTTAATCAATTTCTCAAGAGCCATAGGCCCTACACAACGAATGTAGGAGGGAGGCACTACAACCTTCACATTTCTCGTTACAACGCGAGCGCTCGATTGAGCGGACAGCGCTGCGCTGCATACGGTACCAGGCATTGTCAGGTTGTCGACGGTCCGAACACTAACCGAGTCTGACATTGTTTTACTTTGTTAATCACGAGGAACGGTGTTCTCAACGAGGGAATGAATCATACAATGCCAGCATTCCCATGCACAAAATTGCACATGTTCTGGGACTCATGGATATGTGAGCTGTAAGGGACCCATATGTGAATGCAAGTCCCATACGGGCGTCGTATTGGCAGTGGTAGGACCAGTAGAGTTCAGAGGCCACGGGCGTCTACACCATGGAAACATTGGAGCAAATGCTCCTTCCAAGAAACGGGGAGGGGGAGATCTGTCAGTGTGTGTGCCATTATTAACCTGATTCGTTCTATGATCCATCCATAGTTCAACGCCTTTCACATGATCTACAGACAGTTACAGTGGCTGCAGACAGTGAGTTCGACAACACAATAACATTTTCAGTTAGACTATGGACTATGCCTACACTGCCCTCACTCAGTGGATTAAGAGTGAATTGTTTGCTGCGAGTAACTGTGTTGGTTTGTTAAGTTATTGCACTCAAACACTGTAAACAAAAATGCTATGACTGAGTGTTTTTTCAATTGACTGCTTTGGAATTTACAATCCAGTGGCAGGGGGAGGAAAGGCGGAGGGCAGGGGAAGGGAGAGGAAGGTGGAAGTTGCTCCAATGACTTTGGGGGCGGGGGAATAGACGCCCCTGTCAGAGGCAACTGATGCAGTGATGCGTTCTGGGAACTGGTGCATGTGATTGAATTTGAGGGTGTTGGTCGCGAGAAGCGTCGTAGGAGATCAGCAGAAAGAAGTTTGATGCGGTTGTCAAAGATGACACCGGTTTCGTAAAGTAATCTTTGACCGTTTTCCAATTGTATTTCGCCGCTAAAGTCTTGAGTTGCTCCAGTTTGCGTGCAATAGCGGTCTGGCCTTGGACCTTCTGCACAAATCCAATTTCAAATTTGAGCTCAGGAGGTGGAGAAGTGGGTGACTGTTATACCTCCTTTGCAATCTATAGAAGTTAAACTCCAAAGGCAGACTCGAGAATGGGTACGACAGTTTCCACCTAAGGCATCTCAGGAGATATAGTTAAGCTTTCATATCTTAGTGCCACGACATGACAGTGGCTCCGAAGTTTTCCTAATTATTCTTCCCAATACGTCTCGGGACTACGCTACTAGCTTACTTCGTATCAAGTTTACTGCCAAGTTAAAATCGATTTTTTAATTGTTCTAACTGTGCTTGTATACTTGAAATCAGAACATTTCTCACTTCTCCACCTACCGGCCTACCTCTGCGAGCTCTTTACTTTAACTTCCGCTTTTGCGGGGCGCCGTGCCTTGCGCTCGGCCTCCCGGGGTGATTTTGCTGTCCCCTATGCGCGTACTGCTATGGCGCAGCGTAGGGCATTCTCCGTGGTGGGTCCTACCGCTTGGAACGACCTCCCTCTCTCCCTTCGCTCTCTCCCTAGAGACCTCTCAGGTACTTTCTATGGCCTTCTTAAGACCTTTCTTTTTGACCGGGCCTGGGTCGGGAGCGCCACTGAGTAGATTTCTTGAAGGGGCGCTATAGAAGTTCATTATAGATAGATAGATTTAGCGCCTCTGAATGGTCTGTATCGCGAGAGGCGCTTTATAAATGCCCATATACAATACAATAAAATACAATTTTAAGGTGTATCTAAATTTGATGGCTATAGACATTGACTCTGAGTGGAGAAGGGGTAAGTCGCAAGAACTGGAAACCACGGGTCACTGACTTTCACCTTCTACGCCTTGCGACTATTCGGCCGGGCGTGTTTTTGTATACCCCAGTGTGAGAATTGTAGAAAAAGATTGGGGGTGGGGGTTAGACTTTGATGAGTTTGATCTATGTGGAGTTGAATATTTTATCCGTATTTTGCAAACTGAGATAATTAAAAAATGCATTAGAAAGTTTAAAATCCTTTAAGTGATGTACACCAAATTTATTAGTATACAATTCACATGGTCATAAATCTAACAATAAACCCACAAAGTGAATTGTGAAAGAAAATGCTACAATATATGCACAATGTAGTCACACTAGCACAACTCAGGGGGTTGGAAAAGAATCCCCTGGGGTGTGCAATGAAGCCTTAGCTGTGGGATCCTAAGAAAGACTATAGGGGTTGAACCTCCCAACCACCCAATCCCCGACAATTCTCATCCTGTATTCTAATATCAGTGTTTTAATGGAAAGCCAACAACGTCCGTAAATTTTAGGTCAAAGCTTGGTTCAAGTTCGTAATCAGGTTTGTAAACTCCAAATTTCTGAAGCGCTACTGTAAAGCTAAACGTAAAACACCAGCTTAATGTCGAGCGCTATGTTGTCCTACCTCGACTCTTTGTGTGCAATGTTTTAATTATCCATTTGATTTACTACGACAGCGGCTTTATTACTCGTAGGAGCACTGATGCGTGAAATACACTCGGGCAGTTATTGGAACCGCTGCCGATGCAAGCAAGCTGGAATGCTAAGACCAACATATAGCTGGCCATGCAAGTGGCCATACAGACAACAGTACTGTAGGGTACGAGCTATATATCCCGTGTGGTATGGCCTCCAGTATGTTTAACTCGCTCTCATCGTTTGGGTATCCTGGACTGTAAAGAGCGATGGCCATGGAAATTCGCCATTCGTCTTTGCAGCTGTGAACTTTTATGCCTGGCCGGTTGCTGTAGGTTTATGATCCCCGGACCCCCCACCCCCGATATGTTCGTCAGTCGAACGTCGTTCTGAGTTCCACGCGGCGACACAATGGTCGGCCTGTATCAATCGAAATTCCTATAAACCGGAAATGCAAGGGATTCGATTTCATTGTTGTCATATGAATTAATAGTGGGTAGGTGTTTTGTTAGGCTTTAGAGTGGGTAGGCGTGGTTTATATGTAATTATGTATATGCTTGTATAGTATAATGACACTATATATATATATATATATATATATATATATGTATAGGACGCTACTAGGATTGGACAATTTAGATTTAGTATAGTGCATGCGGCCTTAGCCAAGCTGTATGCACATGCCTGTCAATGTATCTTGTATATAAAGATTGTATGTGTTATTAATAGATTAGTCATAAATTGTGTTTGACTCGAGTGCTTGGTCTGTGAGGCTGACGATTGTTCTCTGCGTCGATGACGTCAACTGCAACGTAAACACACAACATGAAATAACTGTTGGACCGAAAGAGCGAAAACAGTCCACGAAACTATCCTTAGAAAGAAATGTTCGTTGATATGTAGATACGGCATTCCGTTGGCGTTGGCCAGACCCACGGTGAAACAGCGGCTGATTGATGCTGTGATCTAAATAGGCAGATGGACTAAAAGACTAATCGATATTAAGGCGTGGACTGACAGATCTAAGCTCACTTGTTCTTTCATACTGGCCGATGATTAAGCGGGCAATTATGCTCGTTCTTTTGTATTTAACCAGATGCATAACTAATGGAAAAGTAGTTTACACTACGGACAGAGAGAGGCAGACAGACAGACACATCGGCAAATGCGGAGACAGAGATAGCAAGGAAGACAGACATAGACATACAACATAGAGTTAAAGACACGAGTAGAGATATAACCAGAAATAGATGAAAGATTCAGTGATAGGAAGATAGAGACAGAGAAACACAACAAGGAAGAGAGACCCAGAGAGAGAGAGAGAAAGATATATATATATATATATATATATATATATATATATATATAGAGAGAGAGAGAGAGAGAGAGAGAGAGAGAGAGAGAGAGAGAGAGAGAGAGAGAGAGAGAGAGAGAGAGAGAGAGAGAGAGAGAGTGAGTGCTAGAGAGGAAGAGATTTACCGAGAACTGAGAATTGCATGATGATCCATCTATTCATGGACCCATATAGACACTCATTCATGCTGGATTCGTGCACGTGGTTGCGTATGTGGGGAGATGTGGGTCTTTGTATTTCCCGACTTATCTGCGTCTTTGCCTCCTCCTGTTTTGCCTCTTTCTCTGTCTCTCTGTCTCTCTCTGTCTCTGTCTCTCTGTCTCTCTCTCTGCTGGTGGTCTCCATTCTCTGTTGGTGGTCTCCATTCTCTGTTGGTGGTCTTCATTCTCTGTTGGTGGTCTCAATTCTCTGTTGGTGGTCTCCATTCTTTGCGCAACCGCAACAGTCATAATCCCGCAACTGATGGCGATACTTACCTTTACCCATGGAGATGGTGTCGTTCTGCAGACTCTAATCTACTTAACGCAGCAGCAGCAGCACTCACATTAAAGCTCTTGGTTCTTAGTTGTTGAGCCAACGGTGTTGCCAAGCCAACGCAGGTGCTTGCTAAGTATCTGCATTATTCGTTCGCTTCTTAATTCCTCATTCGAAGATGCCGTGTGCTGTAAGTGGTTATAATTCTCGCCAGGTTTCACGAACGTGTGCGCCTGTTATTAAGATTAGCGAGACGTCTAACGGTTGAATGCGCAGAATCGTCGCTATGGCTGAAGGCATCACCGGCTAGAAGCCCAGATTGAAAGCGATACACAAAGAAGGGAAGGCATACATTCAGGCACAAGTAGAAACGAAGACAGCCAGAGAAACAGCAAAGCCAGCTGCAAAGCAAGCAGAAAGATATAGATGGACAAGTGGGGTGTATGCCTGTCTACTACCTGGCCAGTGGAGGGAAGATCAAAGAAGCAAGAGACGTCGTAATGGGATTAGCACGGCCTTCAGACGATTGACAGAGAGCGTGACACCTTAGTAGACAGCAGATTGCGGTCTAAGAAAGCGACGTTGATCCTTCATGATCAATATAATTAATGTTTCGCGTCACACGAACGGGACGTACATTATAACTTACAAGTTTCTGCGTTCGATCAACGGACGTTGAATTTTGTAGCTGACCGCTTTCAATCAAAGTACTTTTGCGTTAGCAAGTTAAACCGCCATAATCCACTGGACAATTAAGACGACCCAGGAAGCAGCAGGACGCAACACAGGCGCTGCCGACCTAGACGACTTTTAGGCAATTTGCCTAACATGCGTGATGCATCGGAATTCCGAATGTAGGATGAAACGTATCGGTAAAACCATAAAAATTTGCAAAGATAAACAAACTTTCAATGACGGTTACTCCGCGTCCTCTGACATTAATTATCGATTAAAGTACATCTTAAAATAGGCCTAATTTTGCACATTTCACGTTGTAAACTTACAGGAACAAGAATAACTATTGAATCATCATCATATACGATCATTTCAAAGTAATATCAATGAAACAAAGCGTGGTTATTAATAAGATGCATCAATTTCCTGAGGTATGAATTTGAAATACAGGTAGCGTATAAAGCTTGATTTATAGACCTATTGTATAGACTACAATAGCCTTCGTACATATAGGCCTATATGTAGTTTGCTTATCCTTATCGTTCTTTAGAGTGTAACATAGACCTGTATACTATTTTCAGAGGACTAATAATTGATTGTTTCGACTTGTATTGCCTAAGTAGGCCTATAGAAAAAAAAATTAAAACGTGTTCTAAAAAATGAAAGCAAATACAAGAGTTCAATAAAGAAATAGTAGCCTACAGCAATAGTGGCTACTAAATTTGCAAAAGTTTACATCAAAGAATCCCTCAAGATCATTGACGTCGATACCGAGAAAAGACCCAAGACGTCCGGCCCCGAGACGGATACGGAGACGTTCATCTAACAATTGGAGATGAGACCGAGATCGAGATCTATAGAGTCTCAGAGACGAGATTAACAGATCCAAGACGTTTTGCTCCCGAGAGGAAACCGAGATCGATACGGAGTCTGAGCCGTCCTGAAAGTGTATTTTGTATAAACACTCTGCAGCTACAGTACCGGTATGTTACAATTCTAGTGTAGTTTACTTCTGTTTTATGAAGTTCGCGTTTATTTCAAAAATAGTTTTTTAATTAACGCCACATCTATTTATTATTGTTGTTCTTACGACTGTGTTACGTTAGTTCGTTTTTGTTTATTTCCAGTCTCCCAAAGTAGTTAGCAACTTATCTTGTACTATTAATACACGATGGCAAACCGGCGACAGAGAGGCAAGGACATTACGACGCAAAGTTGTAGGAAGTTGGCTGCCAGGCACCTATGAAACAATTAAGTCATCCAACAGAGAAATCAAATTACTGAATAAAACAGAAAGCGAATAAGATACACATAAGTCAGCGTAACTGACCTCCACCGGTGTCCTAGTTCGAAATGTAGACCCATGCAGTAGTAAGTATGATCCACTTGAATACAGTTAGTAACTAATTAATACCGGCAGTCTTATACTCTGCCGAAATCAGTAATTACGTTTGCATGCATGTCCATGGTTGATTCCAAATTACACGTGCCATGCAGACGGAAGTTTTTGACCTATGATTATTAAACTGGAACAGATATGGGCTGTAGTACGTATATACTAAATAACATTGTTTAAAAGAAGTCATTTCGAATGAGTGTTCGCTGTAAACGCGTTGAAGAGATGCATGACTATAGCGTTATTTATAGGTCGAACGCTATTACGGAAACAGAATGTTCTTACTGCGTAGTGAAAATTTAGCGCTCATTTGAAATGCAAAACAGCGGACTAAGTTAAGCACTGATGAATTAGCCATCCTTATTTTAGCCCTCTACGTGGCAAACTTATTTCTGGCTACACGTGCTAGTGCCAATGGACAAAAGGCCCTGCTGCAATTTTCTAACTTTGTCACAAAATTGGGTCTCGGAACTCAACGTAGACAAAGACCAGACCCGAGACTTTGGCCAATCTATCCAGAACGAGACCAGAACGAGACCAGAACGAGACATCAGGTGGGTCTTAAGACTATCTCGATACCCAGTCGTCGAGACCAAGCACAAAACAACACACAGCCCGAATTCATTGTTGAATTTGTGCAGCAAACAAACCCGTCAACAGATCTGTTGACGGGTTTGTTTGCTGCACAAATTCAACAATGACTTCACATGAGAAACTACACCGTCAGATCTAATTTTAGTAAGTCACTCTGACAGCAAAACTACCGGAGTATGGCGACTGCTCAAACAGCCATAGGATCAATCAAGATGATGATGAAGACGATGATGATGGCGATGATGATAGCGATGATGTTGACGACGACGAATATGATAATGATAATGATAATGATAATAGCGATGACGATGACGATGATGACTGAAGACTGGATGTGCGTGCAAAGAAACTGATGTCTTTCTGATTGCTGTCTGTATATATTTTCACTGATCTCTGTTTCTGTTTCAGTTGCTGTCTGTTTCGATTTATGCAAATCCACTGACCAGACATGTAACGGTGAGTTCCTTTTCAGAGCAACCACCTCTTGTTAGAAGACTCCTGTGTCCCATATGAATATACACTGGCTCCCAGAAATGCGTAATACTTGTCTAGGTCTTTGGTTTATCTCTAAAAAACCAATAACATGAGGCGTAGTAACATGATTTTATCGGCGATTCTCCATGGTGCACGTAATCATGGCAATATTTGTTATGGAAAAGAACTGTTATCTTTAGTAATTTCTCCCTTCTAGTTTATGTGACAGATGAGTCATAAACATCGCAATGATGATGACGATGATGATGATGATGATGATGATGATGATTATGATGATGATGATGATGATGATGATGATGATGATGATCATTATCATCATCATCATCATCATCATCATCATCATCATCATCATCATCATCATCATCGTCATCATCATCATCATCATCATCATCGTCATCATCATCATCATCATCATCATCATCACAATTATCGCTCACAACATCATCTTCATCACCCCACCACCACTGTCAGTCACATCATCATCACCTTCATCACTTCCACCACCATCTCCTCGTCCATTTCACCTTCAGCAGCAGCATCGCCACCACCACCATCACTGCCATCTCCAGGATCAATACGAACATCAACCTGTAGGGCGTTGGCCTATCGTCATTGTCATGGCTTTTCCCGCCTATTCTCGACAGTCATTGTAGTCCTCTCAGTCATCGTCGTTCCCTGATGTGGTTGTTATTTCATCGTCCATTAGTCGTCCATTTATTAAGCGGTCTGTCGATTGCCCCCGAGTCCCAGAGTCCCAGTTCAGTTCAAGATAAAACCTCTTTCATCTTCTTCTATTTGACCTTTTCCGGTCTTCCTCCCCATCTCCTCATTCATTTCATCCTCATCCTCCTTCTCATTCATTTCATCCTCATCCTCTATCTCCTCCTCATCAAGACAAGTGCTGTGGTGATGTTTAATAAACTGAAACGGCAGCAACAGCATCAACAGCATGAAAAACATCGGCAAAAAGCCTCCATGACAAAAGAACAACCTCCGTAATATTAGCTTGAAATAGCAGCAAAAACAAACAAAAACATTTTGCCAACGCTTTTAAAACATTTTAATAATGAAATAAATTACAAATCACAACAGGAAAATACAATTTTAGAAAAATGATGTCAATAATGCCGTTGTAGAGTTGTTGCTTTAGGTGGTAGTTTTTACAGACATCCTGCACGAGAATTAGGACTGTTAGTTCCTGCAGAGAGCTGTCTTGAGTCAGTAGTAAATTCTTGTACTTGAGAGATCATATTACTTTGGGCAAAATAGTGATAATGATAATGATGATAATGATGATGATGATAGTGATGATAATAATGATGATAATGATAATAATAATAATAATAATAATAATAATAATAATCATAAAAAAAAGAAATAATAATAGTAACAAGGTAATAATAATAATGATAATGACAGTGATAACAATAATGTAATAATATTATTATAATAGGCTATAGTGATTATAGTAATAGTAATAATAATAGCGGCAGTACTACAATTCCTAATAGCAGTGCTTTTTTCAGCCGGAACGCGCCGGAACGGCGTTCCGGCACCTTTTTTCAGCTACTAAAAAATAATTTATTTATTTTAATAATAAAAACAATAACTTAATTTAATTTCAGTGTTTTGAAATGTCTTCAGCGTTTATTGAGACCCTCCCAACCTCAAACTCCCGTTTTTCTCGGGATTATAACCCGCCCAGAATTGTTCCGTTCCGGAACCTTTTTTTCCAGAAAAAAGCACTGCCTAATAATAATAATAATAATAATTATTTGTATTATAATTGTAATTTATAATAATGATGATGATTATCCCGCATCATGAAAAAGAGTTGCATTATTGAGGCTATTCAGACTGGGTGGCGGCACTGTCCCTTTCAAATCCAGCTAATGGGTCAGTCTCCACAAATAAACGTCAAACAGATTGTTATCGGAGATCAACAATATCGCATGGGTACATTGGGTAGGGGATATTCTCAATTGGATGAACGTAACTTTCGCGCTGCAGTCAGCAGTGTTTAATCTAGACGTCTTTGGGGGAATGTCCCCCCAGGATTGATGTTTCCCCCCAGAGGCCAGCAATATTACAATGTAGAGACCTTTAGGGGAGGAAAATTCCCCCCACGATTCATGTGGATACATGGTTTCCCCCCCCCCAGAGAGATGAATTCCTAAAAAAAAGGTCATCAACCTTTTTGAGAGAGTAAGAAAAAGTTAAAAATCGGACGAAGGACTAAAAAAAGGTCATCAACTTTTTTGGAAGATGAAATTAGAAAAAGTCATAAACTTTTTCAAGATGGATGAAAAAATCTTGTGTAAATTCTTTGCTCCCCCAGAAACCTTGTTTCCCTCCCAGAAGAGGGGGACTAGATTAAACACTGTGCATTCAGCATCGTCTGTTAGAATGATCGTCTGCTTCCAGATGATTTTGAGTCTGTGGAGGTACTACACAACAAGCATCCTCCTCCAATGGACACATCTGAACCACCAAGTCACCATCAAACTCACTCCCCTTCCAGACAACAAACAGAGGGCTACGTGATGCGTACGATTCGCTATTTCCACGCTGAGCCTTCTGGGAGAACTGATGGAATACGTCTCCAGCATATACTCGATCTCATTACCTGCAGGGCAGGGATTGCCCTCGTTAATCACTCATAATGAGTATTCCTCTGGAGGCAAATTGCCTGGGTAATATTGCACTTCTTTTTTGGAAACTCTGTCTGCCATGGGAAAGAAATCGGGATGTTTATGTGCACCCTGTTGCAATTGGCTACTACTGGCGTCAGCTAGCAATCATGGGCGCAAATGCCTGTTTTCTCCTCTGCTGTCCAACTACTTTGCTCCTCTGTGTTCGTATTTGAACGGTATTTCTGGGAGCTGTGAGACTACCCAGCAAAATAGAAGTAGTAAAGAAAATGGTTAATCGGACTCCAAATGCTGAGGCGCAACAGCTCATTGGTTATCTCTTCTTTCTGAAATATCAAAGACATGAGCCTGGAAGTTGGCAGCTGCTTTTATGCCAACAGTAATGATCTGACAACTGCAAGAATCAGAAGTTGTTTAGAACATTTCCAGAATAGGAAATTTTGACATCAAACTATTTAAACTTAAGCAAAAATTTGTTCTTTGACGCAACAACAGATATTATTTGTAGTTGACTGCATTTGATCACTGCATCTTACACTTGTTATTTGGTTCAGTACAATTGGTACAATTGGCATTTAGTTCAGTACAATTAGTATAATTGGTAGCTGGTTCAGTAATAACTGCGTCTTACAATTGGTATGGAGCAGGTATGCTTTCCTCAAGTGAAGACGATGGATGACTGTTATCAGTTATTTACTTCATACTATTGCGTCACATAACGCTTAAGATTCATCAGTGGCATTAGGAATACTTAATGTTTTATCAGTGCGCTCGTTCAGGCACACAATTCGATGTTGCCAACTTGTTACATTGCTTTACTTCCTTTGGAAGCAATTGTCTACATCGGTTCTACACTCTAACTAAATGAGCTTATATATAAACTGTCGTATGAATCTCGATGAAGAACTGAACCTGACGAAGCGAATGCTAGTAATCTCATTCTCGTGAGAGATTTTTATGTGATCTGTAGCAATGCAGATTTTATGATTATGATCATATCGCGCTGAAAGCTATGCATCTTTCTTATGCGCTGATATCAGAATGCCCGACCCCAGATCAAGACCCGCTTTCACGCCACGTCCTTCGACACAATGCATCCATCCACTGCGTCTGTTTTATTACGTCATATTAACGCCTCGCTTAGGATTCTGTAGCCTTTGACGGCGGCGACAGCAGAAGTCATAGGTCAGATGTTAGAGGTCGTTCGTATTTTTGACCATCCATACAATATGCTTATAATTCCATATTTGCATTCCGAACGTTGCTTCCACGCAATTTCATATAAAACAATGTTATTTCCACTTGTTTTGTGCCGTCGGTCACTTTGGTCACTAATCTGGACAGACAGACAAAGAGACGGACAGACAGACGACAGACAGACAGACGACAGACAGACGGACAGATGGACGGACGGACGGACAGACGAATAGATAGACAGACAGTAATTAGATCTATGGGCATGCCACTGTGCTCTAGATAATCGGTACTATCCGGTGCACACGGTATACTACAATCAACCGACCGCATACCAATACGTGGTTGCGCCTCAGATCGAATTTCCGGCGGTGGCTTCGTTGAGATAGAGCTATCGAACGAAAGATGAAGGAGATAAACACTTAGTTAAGATTGGAATGACACCACACATTGTGCTGAACGAACAGCATGAGAAAGACGTTCCAGGTTTAAAATGAATGCTCGTCTATCGTTGCAAATTCTGTCCAGCTAAAATGTTTAGATGTTTGTGAGCCTTGTAAGGCCTACGCCTACATGTATACAAGCATCTAAAAAGTGTATTATTAAGGACCTCTCGGGTTTTCTCCGACTTGTCGAATGAATCAGTATGCTGTTCATAACTGAAGCTTCGCATTTCCTATTCTTCGTTTAGATTAACATAACCTTAACTTTATTTTCGATTTGTAACGGACCTTTTAAAGTGCTGACATGCTGAAGAACAGGTCTTGCAATTGGAAATGTGCACATGTATGCTAGTTTAGCCATATACATCGAATGACCCAAGAAAGCCCATCACAGCATCTAACAACTCTTCTTTATCGTCGGAGTTGGGCTGGAAGGCCCTCTGATTAGGTATCTTGGAGGGGCGCTATATAAGTAATCTGAATGAATGAATGAATGAATGGTTGACGAATATGTTCAATTGTTCATAGTATGTTCAACTAGCGTTCAGTCGCAACGGTTGAAGGTCATACAAGACCACAGTGTAATATTTGAGACACACACAGTTATAAGATTTTGAAGCGAACAACTAGGCTATAGCTAAACGAGAAAACAGTTAACTGATCTAAACATTGCTAATAAGCACTTCAAAACTTACTCCAATACACTAACAGTTTCCTGAATGTTAGACAGGTCAGATTTATTCATGCACTAGCTGGTTTACCCGGCGTTGCCCGGGGTAATAAGTTTCAATCCACACCACCACCACCACCACCACCACCACCACCACCACCACCACCACCACCACCACCACCACCACCACCACCACCACCACCACCACCACCACCACCACCACCACCACCACCACCACCACCACCACCACCACCACCACCACCACCACCACCACCACCACCACCACCACCACCACCACCACCACCACCACCTCCACCACCACCACCACCACCACCTCCACCACCACCACCACCACCACCTCCACCACCACCACCACCCTGTCCTGGTGACAGATAATAATCTTCTCGGGTGGCGCCATCTGGTGACTGAAAATAGGTCGACTCGAATGTGTAAGAAGTCGGATTTTGGAGTTTTTTGCCCGGGACACCATAGAAGCGGTCAAAAGGTGGACGCGAAGCCTCACACTGGGTGTGTAATGCCCACCCCGAGACAGCAGTGAAGGTTTTAAGTGAAAAGCTCGAAAGCTGTCGACTCGAATGTGTAAAAAGTCGGATTTTGGAGAGTTTTTTGCCCGGGACACCATAGAAGCGGTCAAAAGGTGGACGCGAAGCCTCACACTGGGTGTGTAATGCCCACCCCGAGACAGCAATGAAGGTTTTAAGTGAAAAGCTCGAAAGCTGTCGAAATGCATTCCGGTCTAAGATCGCGTGAGGGACAGACAGACAGAGTTTCTTCTTTATATACAGTGTTACCACTCTAGAAAAATGAAAAACCCAAGTTGGGGCATTGAAAAAACCCAAGAAAACCCAAGTTAGTTTTTCTGCAGACTTCAATAAACGAATTATAAGATAATATATAATAATATAATGCAATTATACCATTTCTGTTATAAAATGTTGTTCTATCTTTTATTTCAATCTTTTAATTGCTAAAAATTATTTGTTAATATTCGATGCAAATGAACATTTTTTATATACATGTATTTATTTTCATCGAAGTCCGTATCATGTGAATTATTACTTCTATCGCTTTTTTATTTTTAAACAAGAATAAAGTTTAAAGACAATGAAACTCAAAGTACTATTTCTTAAGTTTTAAAAAAGAGCAACAGTTTATGTCGGGAAAACTTCTGAAAAAGTGCAGCCTGAGTCTCCAGTTTAATCTTTACTCTCTAGAGTTATATTCTAAATATAGCAATATACTAATACAGCACATTTAGTTTCTTGAGTAATATTCTAAATATAGCAATATACTAGTTAAAAGCACATTTCATCTTTAGAGTTATATTTTAAATATAGCGACAGACTTGTATAGCACATGCTTACACGCATATTGCGCAATTTATTTATTGACCTCGATCATCCAAACCGTTGCAAAACTGATTAAATTAATGAAAAATAGGGTTTCAATACACAAGAAAAAACCCAAGCAAAAAACCCAAGATCTCCATGAAAAAACCCCATTTCCCAAGTTCGGATTAAAAAACCCAAGATCTTGTGAAAAAACCCAAGGAGTGGTAACGCTGTTTATATATATAGATGTAGTCAAGATGGCGGCGAACCTAGTAGTTGAACCTACACAGACTACGTCTCCTTCTGTGTGGTCTCTACTTTCAAGAATTACTTTCTCTAGTCTATCTAATGGAACGGCAAAGGGAGTATGGACAAGAGGTGCACATCTGCTTCATTGATTATAGTAAGGCATTTGACTGCATTAACCACGATTTAATGTGGAAAACCCTACTTGAGATGGGAATTCCGAAACACTTGATATGGCTATTAAGGGGACTATATGAAGATCAGATAGCGGTGATAAGAACAGAATACGGAGACACTGATCAATTCAATATCAAGAAAGGGGTGAGACAGGGATGCATTTTGTCTCCATTCCTGTTTAACTTATATGCGGAAAGAATAATAAGAATGGCGGAAATGGAAGGGGCAAAAGAGGGAGTAAAAATTGCGGGAAGGACATTGAACAATCTTAGATATGCGGATGATACAACACTAATGGCAAAAAGAAAAGATGAGCTGATAGAATTAATAAGAAGGGTAAGGAGAGAAAGTGAAAAAGCTGGCTTATACTTCAACATAAAGAAGACAAAAGTTATGACAACAGCAGAATGGGATACTTTTGAGATTGACGGAGAAGAAATAGAGGTGGTAGAAAGCTTCACTTTCCTGGGATCATTGGTTGAAAAAGAAGGAAAATGTGATACAGAAATAAAACGAAGGATTGCGATTGGGAAAGCTGCAATGATTGGACTGGAAAAGATATGGAAGGACAAGCATGTGAGCCTAGATACAAAAAAAGGCTCGTGAGAGCCCTAGTCTTTCCAACGGTTCTGTATGGTTGTGAGTCTTGGACAATGACAAAGAAAATGGTGAAAAAGGTCAACGCATGTGAAATGTGGATATGGAGAAAAATGTTGAGAATATCATGGATAGAGAAAAGGACGAACGAATCAATACGAGTGGAGATTGGTGTCGAGAATGAAGAGTCATTAAAACAAAAAGCGACAAGATTGAAGCTTGGATTCTTTGGTCATGTTATGCGATCTGATGGGCTAGAAAAGGAAATGATGTTGGCTTGTGGTGAGGGGAAAAAAAGACGGGGTCGACCAAGGAAGAAATGGATGGATGAGATTCACGATGTAACTGGCATGAATCTGGAAGCACTAAGGGACCTGACTTCGAATAGGAAGCAATGGAGAATGTGTGTCGTGGCGATCGCTAGAGCTCCAGGAGTTGACAGCACAAGGTGACAAGGTGACAAGTCTACCGGTGTCTTTACCTGACCTTTTGCCATGACGTAAAAACTGATGTCTGTGCGTGTATCCCAGAGAGTTTGTACATTTGCCATGCAGTTGACAAACCTCTGATGATGATCTTCCTTGTACACTGTCACTTAAACAAACCATCTCATTCCTCCCTGTTTTTGAAACTCTTCTTCATTCTTCATTTTCCTTGTCCTTATGGTGATCGTCATCTTGTCAAAGCTTTCCTTCTATCTAGTAAATCCTTAATGTTCTCAGCTGAAGCTTCAGCTTTCATTTCATTTTCATCGTCCTCATCAATTACTTCCCGCTTCCTTCTCTGCCTCTGTGCTATTGGAAGAAGAAGAAGAAGGAAAAGAAGGAGATGAAGATGGAAAAGAAAAAGAAAAAAGGAAAAGAAGAAGAAATTTACAAAGCGCAAAATGAAAGAACCTTTATTAAATCAAATGGTGATCGCCATCAAAGCTATCTAGTAAATTTCTTAATTTAATTTTACAAGACCATGATTACCTTGAGAATGGCGTCAATTACTGGATCGATTTTTAGGGAAATTTGGCGGCTTCTCAATGATTTTGGTTATTTCTAACTAAAGGCAATTTTTCCAGGAATTTAGCTCTTGCCTGTGGGTTTCATTACCCCACTACTGTCAGTCACTTGCATCCAGCCACAAAAATTAAAGATTTCTCTTCATGCATTACCATTTCACGCAGCGTAATGACCTAGTTTTGCACAAGGCGCCTGCTGGGCAAGAGGCACTAAATCTTGACGTAACCGAGCATCGGGTTTCGAGAAGAGCATATCACTTTGGCAAGAAGTGCATCGTTCAAGGAATAAGAAGCGCAACACATGTTGAAGAGATAATAAGCCTACCTTCATCTAACTGCGAAATTTGAAGCGACTGTGGTTGAGATTTATGTTGGTGCCGAGAGCGGGTGATGTGCATCGAAGAATCGCAGTTTATAGCCTCGGCTCCTGTGGAAACTGGTGCGTACCGCTACGGAACTTCAGTATGAATCTGATGTTTATGTTGGCGGAATTTTGAGAAGACTGATTTATTGAGGCTAATAAGAGCCTCCTCCTCTGTGTTGTAGCATTTTGATGCCTGCCGTTGCTCTACCGTATTCTCTCTATATCTGCATGACTTCTTACAATTATTAAGGTCATCTTAAAGTATTGCAATAGAATAGATGAACAGACTTAATGCGATGCACAATAATTATCTGTTACATAGCCATGTTTCAGCGCTTTTATGAATTTCTAAAAGGAACTATATAAATGCTAAGGCACAAACATACATAATTAACATACAATTTCGAGACGAAATTTCGAGACGAAATTTCAAAGCAGACCTATATGTACATCGATATATATATATATATATATATATATATATATATATATATATATATATATATATATATAATTATATATATATTAAAGCAGTTTTATATAGCGCCCCTTCAAGATTGCCTACTCAGGAGCACTCCCAGCCCAACCACGGTCGAACAGCGCAGTTTTGAGGACAGTAAGAAACAGGGTGAAATGATCAATCGGTATTTGGTAGGGAGCACACTGCCGGCATGGTCCAAACGTATGAGATTGAATCATGTTAGATTTCTAGTAGCCTGGGAACTGACTTTTTATGTGATGCTTACATCGCAGTCTCTGTCTTCCTGTTTGACAGGTGGCAGTCGAAGTCCCGTTGAGTGCTACGAGTGTATGTCGTACGGTCACAACATGCAGTTCTGTTCCGATCCGTTCAATAGAACACACTCCGGTCTTAGCACTGCCATCTGCCACGGACCGTGCGTCAAATGGGTTAGAAAACCAAAAAACGGTAAAACATTATGCTTTCGTTCAGTCATGCTTTTGTGCCTTCATTCATTCCATAATGGTGATGTTAAGTGACTTTCAATTGGGCACACCGTAATTGATAATGATTTCAGGTTGGGCGGTCTAGTACGTACAGTACGATCGCAAGTTAATTCATAATCTATGAGATAGTTTGTTGTAGTCGCTGATGTCATTGATAAGTAGTTACGTCTTCGTTGGCTAATTCCAGGGTTAACAAATAGCTGTCTCTGCTCCGTCCAATCATGAGGTGCCAAAAGGAAGACCAGCATAGGTTTCTGGCTTCTAAGGAAGGTTATAATAGAGCCTCGGGGAGAATTTGTCATTCAGAGTCTTTGGTCATTGAAGCAACTGTATCGTCGTGGCTGGTGAACGATTTGATACGAATGGTTTAGTGCTTCACATTCTAATGCAAGTTCATTGTTATAGTTTTTATGTAATGAATCTTATGTAAGTTCATTGTTATAGTTTTATGTCATGAATCTATATAGGTTCGTTGCTAAAGTTGTCTTGCTATTAAATCAGTTATATTATGTTCATTTCGTTTATTTCCGTTATGTGCTAGCTAGTTCCTTCTCCTAATTAGATTCATCATTGTGAGATAAGAATATAGCCTCATTAAATAGAACTTCCATCATTATTACATGAAGTCTAAGCTAGACTTGAACGAGTACATAACTAATGACCAAGTTCTTGTAATCTAAAGATAAGTGTGGGACAAAATCTGCGAAGGCAAAGGCCAACAAGAGCTTTGTTGTCCGAAATAAGGCATCGGATGCAAAAAACTAGACCCTCGGTCACTATTATCGACTCGCAGAAAACGGCAACGATGATAACGCATTAATCATCGATATCATGCTGAGAAGAATGATGGCCACGATGATCTCCGATCTGGTGCTGGGTCAACGTTGCTTGCCACTGCATGTGTCTGAGTGATTTCTTTCAGAAACCCCAAACGGGTTTTCTGATAGCTGGATTCTTCTATATAGAAGATGCTTTATGGTTGGGTTCATGGGCAGCAAAGGCCTCTCCGTTTGGGAGCTATGCATCATGCCAGCCTCGCGAAACATTATCTTTAAGACCCGGGTAAACGACGCTGTAGAGTAGGCCTAATAATGGATATCGCCATTCCTTTTTTCGCTTTAGACTTTCTGCAAGATGTAAATTGACAAGTCCAAGAATGCAGTACCGGTACTGCGATGCAGTGCGCTAACGTATTAGGACCAACGGATTGTACTTTAAGGATTTTTCGTTAGCTCTGTTCGCTAGGCGGATGATTTTTCTTTCGTAGGTTTATTTGAATAAACAGCATACGTTTTAACAACACTTGATGTAAGTAATTTTGTAATCACCAACTTCTGTGGCGGTTAAAAGGCATACACTAAGGCCTACATTGGCATGAACTTATCTGCAATACTGGGGGACATTTGGACTGTTCAATCTTATAGGGGGCCTAAACTCCATTGTCTTCCCTTCTAGCAGCATAGAGGATCGCTGGATGAAAATACCTATTCGACAGTCAAATATATTCACCTCCTGTATGAAGTAAATTTTAAAATGCAAGTAGGTAGTGGGGGTGGGGGGGGTTCACTAATGGCAAGCCTAGAATTGAAATGATTGCAAGGCTTGAGCCAGAGTTGCGCTACAGAAATTTAAAATTTTGACCCGCAGAGTTTAATTTTTAGAATGTTTAGAATTGGACTACTGCAACTCTGCCATCAGTTAAAACTATGCATTGCCCTTTCATTCCGTAATTCGCATGACTCTGTTTCTTTTAAAAACCCTAATGAAACCTGATGTCTAGTGGTTATTACCCCCTCAACTGGAGGCAAGAGTCACCCGTAGTTTTTGCATGTACGAAAACTGCAACCGTCTTATATTTAAATGCAGGTATGGCTCGCTACGTGAGGACGTGTTCAACAAGGCTTCAACTGCGGATTACTGTGGCTTTGGTCTGCATGAGAGAGTCTCCGCCTGAGGACGGACAGCTGTGCTTCTGCCACCGCGACCGATGCAACGCCATGGCGCCTTCGCTACACCACGACCCATCGAGTAGACTGACAGCCATTCTTCTCTCACTCATCGTAGTCACGGTCATATCCGAATCGATCAGAATCAATGTCAACCACAAAACCAACAACAGCAACAAAGCCAACGACACAAACAAAGGCACGAACATAGCCAACAACGCAGACAATGTCAATAGCACCGACAATGAAAACAACACCGACAAAGCCAACAGCACCGACAAAGCCAACAGTACCAACAAAACAAACAGCATCGACAAAGCCAACCGCACCGACAAAGCCAACAGCACCGACAACGTGAGCTTCAGCGACACAAGCAAAACAACAAACGACGCAAGCAGGAAACAATTCAACACAAACGTAAATAGCGAGCGAAGACTTCTAGTCAAAACCGGGACCGTTCTTCTTGCAAGTGCATGCAACAACGCTGACACATTCAACACTGAACCAAGACTAACTGACATTCAAATGAAATGTGCGAGTGCCACAGAACACGTGTCTTCTTCAAAGCAGATGCGCTCAAAACTGCCGCCAAACTGTGAACTGATACGAAAACGATCCAAATTAAAATTACCAGGCTTAATCCATAACCGAAGGATTGACTTCAAACTACACTTGATGACATAGCTTTGAAACAAATCGCAAAAGCAGAACTTAGTATATAAGCACTTGAATCTTGCCATATTTTCTGCAGCTCTTCGGAAAGGTATGCTATGGGTGCACCGAAGAAGACCTGCGAAGTTAGCGCTCAGTTAAGTCAAAAGGCGTTAGAATAACAAACTGGTACATGTGATCTGTGTAACCATTAGCGTCCCAACACTGCTCAGGCTATGTCCTGGGATATGTGCAAATCCGGTGAGTTTTTTTTTGGGGGGGGGTACATCTTTGTGGCTTGACATTTTCTTCTGTTAACCTTGATCCATCACCCAAGGGCAGTTACTAGCTGTAGAGTCTCACGCAACGGTTGTTGGTACTCTTTCAGCAAAGTGTGCAAGAATTCTGTTAGGTGGGCAAGCACCAGTGAGCTTATTAAAGGGTTAAGCTGACAGAAGAAAGTCTGGCACAAAGATGCTATGTTGACATTTTCCACAAGTTCAGGCAGTTCCGTGGGGCCTGCCAAAGTATCAGCAACCCAATCTCGGTCTTGTAGGGGGCATGCCTATGCCCTAAAGGGGCAAAGCTGGCAAGGTGACGTAAGCATTACGACTCATTGCTCAACCATCCACCAGCCTCCGATCTTGAGCACCAGGACGAATCCATGGTCAAGACTGACGACTCAGAAATTAACATGGGAACGCCTTCGGAGGCACGGATCGCTGATGTTGTCTGGGTTCTGGGGAATGACAAGGCGCCGGGCATCTGCAGGATCACACCAGAAATGAAGAGTGCCGGCTTAAGTGGTTTACTCAGGTGATGCAGACTTAAGTAATCACAAAACTGAAAAAGAGGAATTATATTCCCGTTTTACAAAAGCAAGGGTAACAGAAGGGAATGTAAATACTATCGCAGAGTCACTACTGTTCTGTCTGTCCCAGTGAGGGTCTTCGCGCGTATCGAATGGTATGTGAGAGATAGGCAAACCTTATGTTCAGTGCAAGGCAAGTTTTTACAAAATCACTTGTTAAAAGCGGCACATGTGTGACTGGATCAATGATTTAGCCTACTTCTGAAGTAAATGTCATATTTACCAAAATGACCCGTAACTCGATTTGAGTGAATAAAGGATAGACCCAGTCAGGAACTTTCTTCTTCGCTATTTAGGAACCCAAGAGGCATATTCAAATTATATTCCTATGAAAAGTTATCGCGATTTAAAACACATCATAATGGAGCCAATTTAATGCAAATCGCTTAAACACACATAATAGTCTACCGGTGATGATGCGGAATTATTAAAATAATAAATACAGTGGTTTTGTCACTACGCGTAACAAGAGTTTTTGACATATTATTTAAATTCGTGGATTAATTTGTAATAACATAATATTGTAATTTGTTATAATATAATATTGATAAAGAATGCTTTAATAAAAAAATTAATTACTTTGTATCGTAATCATAATCTCTAAACTTCTAAAGCGCCCCTTGAAGGACAAGCGCAGGGCACCAGCCTATTCACGAGCGTTATATCGCAGTAAATAACTGAGGAAGTAGGCCTACGAGGAGGACAGGCATTGTTCTTGACATAAGATACATACATAGGCCTACATGAGAAGTAAATCAAGCCAATGTTACAAGAAGAACCTCCTGTTATCAAGAGATAGAGAACCGATATTGATCATTTAATCCCTCGACGATTAGATACAGTCTGAGGGAGAGTTCCCGAGGAAGAGAAGCAGCCGGAAGCCGTCTAGCTACCTGAATTAGAAGAGTCTTAACGCAGTTGGAGGGATCGAAGACCGAAACTGGCCCTGCGACATGCCTGGGATCGGGACCTGTCGCCGTTGGATCGCAAACTCACCAGACCCTCCTATAGGAAGTATCGAGGAACTGAATCCACAACGATCCGGTTGACAGGTGGACTTCTTTTCATGTGTATGTCATTGCAAAACGGGGACGCATTTTACACAGAATTCAAGATGTGGCAAAATATCGCTATGGCAATCTTTGTTTAGCTTGTTAGTGCACATTAATTCTGGAAACACGAATGTCGAGCCTCAGCATGGTCAAGTTATATAAAGTGGCTCCTCTTCCATATTCGCACTAAAACACTTAAAAATCACGGCGCATCTGTAGATTCTCTTCACTTGATAACCAATGCAACCATTATAGCAAGAACAATATATGCGTCTCCTGCCTGGTGGGGCTTAGCTGGCGAAAAAGACAAATCTCGCCTGGAACGCCTAATGAACAAACTTAAACGATCCGGCTATATTCACGCTAATTCTCCCTCTATCGCAGAGCTTGCAAACAAAGCTGAAACTGCATTATTTAAAGCTGTCCTGTGTAATGAAAACCATTCACTAAGATGTCTGTTCCCTAACCATTATTTAACTCCCTATTTTCTTAGAGACAGACCTCATAACTTCAACCTCCCTGATAAAGACTCACGAAACTTTATTTCTCGTATGTTATTTGCCAACTCATACTAAGCTATTACTTCCTCAGTTTTATTGTTTCATGTACACCTACAGCGTTTTGCCTGTTGTTCTACGTAATAAACGAATATAAACATAAACATAATAGATTCATTAATCAGAACAGTTTGTAAGATGGGACATAGTCTAGCCTATGTGTTCCAGGAGAACATTCGACGCAAGATAAGCACGGTGCTGAATGACTAGGTGTATTTGTCCTTGTAGCCTATTCAGAGGTCGTGAATAAGTTGGTGCTTTGGCTTTAGCTTCAGAGTAGCGCTTTAGAAAGTTGGAGTTTACGGTTACGATTATCTCGAGTTCAAGAAGATGAGTCACTCAGTAGCACAAATATGAGCCCGCATGGGCATTGGTCAGCAATTATGGGGGACATGACCCGAATCTGGAAAGTGAGGTTCTCATCAGTCCCGATGAATTAAGAACAGGTCTCAGTTGGTCCATTTTAGTCATCTGCAGGGACCTGAACATTTGAATTTTCGCCACTGGTCATTTCGCAGTAGGCCTACTGGCCTATAAGTGATCGAAGTAGGCCTAGACCCAGTTAATCTTCCCGCAGAACCTATCCCACTACAGAGATTAATGGATGATGAAAGTATTACAGCCATCTATCGAGGAAGTTAACTAATGACGATATTGGTGTGGCTCAAACCTTGGCAAGCCCGTAGTTGAAATGCCGCCTGATATATTGCCTGCTTGAAGGTTAAACAAATGTTTCGCAGTATAGAAGTTATGATTATCGTTTGTAAGTTCTTTTCCAGAAGGAAATTGTTTTCTGTGGCTTCTAAAGCCCAATCTCACACGATTCCGAGTTAGATCGGTACACAATCATATGATAATTGTTCGTATATCAATAGTTTATCAATACTATACAGTACAATACAACTGTATTTGTTAATGCCCTCCTTCCAAAGTTCAGAAGTGCATACGACCATACGAAAGAACAGCGATGGCGTAGACTGAGTTGCTCTAGGTCCCTTCACAGTAACTTCCTCGGGCGAGGCTCGAACCCGTACTCTCGGCGTTACAGGTCAAGCGCTCTAACCAATCGGCCACCGTGCCACACGTCGATAAACAAGCTGCAGAATTTATGAGGTAGGCCTACTTGAGTTGAGCTGTGGCTATATTTTAGTTTTACATATTGACACAGAACGTGAATGATACAAACGGTTGTTAAAATTCAGTTGGTTCAGTCCAAGAATCTGAGTTTAAAGTAAGTGTAATTTCTATGTAAATTGTAGGCCTATCACGGATTCACTTTATGCATACTTTATATATAAAGCAGTACTGCCATATGTAAATGCTATGCTAAAGATAAAAAGGCAATACAGTCATTGATGAATGTATTATTTACCATTAAGTCATTGTGCCAAATGCAAGGAAGTTGTCTTGAATGAAGTCAACAGAAGAATTTCCGAATGATTACTTACTCTATTATATAAATGATATTTTACAATAAAACATTTCCAAGGGTGTCTGCGATCAAGCAACTGACCGATATGCTCATGAACTCTTTCAATGTGATTGATATAGGCATTCACAGATAAAGCCACCAGCTGTAGTTCTATTCCATCAGTTTTTCTAAATTTTATTTAGGGAACTAGCTTCAAGCATTCTTGTACAATGATCTATCACTAAGATTTAAAAACTTACAAAATTAAGCTCAGTAATTCTAATTAGTCTTCTTGTAGGTTGCCAGCATGCTATAGCCATTTTTCAAAATTTACTTTAGATTGTTGGACCCATGCATATGTTTGCGGCTTGAATGTACATGCGTTTTGAGCATTGCTCTTCATAAGGTTCTTCGCAATGTCGACATATTTCTTTCAATGACACATGGAGGAGATCGTCTTATTACATTCCAAGAAGCCTAGAGAAAGAACTCAAACACCATGGGCCATTTAGCATATAAATGTGTACATCATCCATGCTAACTTTCGAATTATTTATGATTGACCTTTCTCTACAACCGCACTTCCTAAATAAGTAACAGTGACAACTTATAAGTACTTAATAGAAACAGTATGAAATAAAGAATATCGAATAGTGCTTTTGGCGCGTTCATCGATTTGCTGCGGCATTTTCTTTTACTGATTAACAATTAACAAACTGGATTAACAGCTATGGTGGCTTGATCAATAATAATATTAGTCACAACGTTATAAATAATATAGTGAACTCAATTCTTTAAGTTCATGAAAAAATTTCATTTTAAAATCTCAGTTTGAAAGTGTGAAAACGTCATTGTGATGTCTTGCAAATGTATTACGATGTCCTGCACAGAGTTCATAGTCTTCTTGTTTCCTATACAAGGTATATTCATCGTGGTCTTGCAGTAGTGCTTAGATTTTCAGCATGACGTTTGTGCAAAACCTGTTTCTTAGTTGACTTAGCACAGAGAGCATTTCAATCTACTGGACTTGGGATCTTTCTTCTGGGCCACTTTTTACTGGATCTGTTGTTTTAGCAGCGGCCACTGGCATTTCTCTCTTATAATACATCGGAATGATTTCTCCTATGACGTCGACGTTGACACCTTGGCAATTTCTTCCGAAGCTGGCACTTTCGTAGACATGTTCTTGCAAACGTTTGCTTACGGCTGGTCTGCAGTTTCGTGCGAGAATGGTCTGCGACATGACGTCAGGGCAGTCTGCTAATCGACAGCAGTCCATCTGGTGACAGTTTTTGATGGTTCCCTCAGCCCTCTGTCGTTCTAACTCTGCTATGTCAGATTCTAAGAAATTCGGTCCAGGAACGCAAGGCCCCGTCTGAGGGTAGGTGTCTGTGTATCCGTAGCAATACTCCTCGGTTTTGATTTGTCCATCCGTGACATTCGGCGACTGTTTCAACAGAGCAGGGTACATTGAGTTACCATCTTCAGCAAGGTTTTGCTGAATCTCGGGATAGTAGATCCCGTCGTGAATGTAGCTATGCGGGGGCTGTTTGTTCCACTTCCTTAAACATAAAATAAAATGCAAACAGAATCTGCCGAATGCTATTGAGTCGCAAGCATGTTAATGAAACAGTCGCAATAAATTACGACACTAGTTTTTCTTTAACTATTCTGTCTCTTTTGTTTGCATGTCGCTTAAACTATACACAACACAGAACTGTAACCATACACATTCTATAAGACTAATTAGATTAGCCTTCAGGCCAACGGAGAACAATCTATAGACGAGCCACCAACAGATTATGCTGCCCGCAACCATATATGACTTATGGTTCATTTATATATAGATGCAGCACCTATTTCATAGTTAATTTGCTGTTTGCACTGTACGTGCGTGCAAAGGACTTCTGCTGGAATTTAATTGGCTTTAAATTTCGACAGGTGATGGAAAGATTTCGGTTTTGGTGCAATTGGCCTCTGGCCATCCGAGGTTATTTGCCTCAGGATAGTGATTAGCGCTTAATGAAGCTGCTAAATATGAACATATCGATCCACTTGGTGGAGACGGACAGACAAGCATGGCGGTAAACGAAGGTAAAGACGTGGAACAAGCTAAAATAAGCCTACATGAAACTGCAGAATTATATGAAGTAGTATGGCGTAGCCGAATGACTTCGAACTACATTTTTATTATGTGTTGCCACCATAAGCGTAATTTGTGGGGGTACGTGGGGTACCCGTACCCCCTACTTTTTGGACTGGGGTACCGTACCCCCACTTTTTGAACAATGCCAATCAATATTTATTACTATAACTTCTCAGAGACCGCAGGCTCCGCCTTGCTTCATGTATGTAGGAAATTGGTAGCCCCCCCCCACTTACTAGACCAAAGTTACGCCCCTGGTTGCCACTTTAAGCAACAGCGATACCAGGAACATATTATTTCTGCCAGTTTCATTAGTAAGTCACAACAATATGCACGCACTGACCTTTTGAGGCAGATATAGACAAGCGCTAGTGGTATGGCTCCAATGACAACACCGAGCAAGACGCCAATCACCACTGCCAGCATAAAACCTACAATAGAACAATACAATTAGGCGTCGTTTAGGCCAGTGTTTCTTAAACTTTCGGATGCTGCGGACCACTGATTGCTTTAGCTGCCATTTCGCGGACCGGTGCTTTTCAACATCAGCTTACATGTTTGACATGTTATATTAAAAATTATATTTCACATAACATTGTCACTGTTTATAACAACAGAACTATATTGTTGTTTCTGTTGCCAATACAAACCGTTTATTATACATTTTCGCGAATAAGTTGAAAAATTATGAATTTTTAAGGACTATTTCACGGACCGTTGACCAGAGCTCCGCGGACCGGCGCCGGTCCGCGGACCACCACTTTAAGAACCGCTGGTTTAGGCTATACGTTGAAGCGTAATTACTACAACGGTTCCTTAAAAAATTGCATGACATGATATGATGTGACATAGCGTCAGATAACATGACATGATATGATGTGACATAACGTCAGATAACGTGACATGATATGATGTGACATAGCGTCACATAACATGACATGATATGATGTGACATAGCGTCACAGAACATGACATGATATGATGTGACATAGCGTCACATAACATGACATGATGTGACATATAGCGTCACATAACATCAGATGATATGCTAGGTAGTGCGGTTGAGGCTGGAAGCGCTTTTTACTATAGACCTACCGTACTAATCAATAAATATATAAAGAGCATTACTGTGCCGCAATATATATATATATATATATAATTTATCATATATGTGTGTATATGATGGCCTTTCAAAGCAGTATGCTACTGGGCGACGCAAATAAATTTTCTATTTCTGTTCAGTCGCTACTACCACCCCCATCCAGTCCACCCCATCCGATCCACTCCCACTCGTGCAGTCTTCCTCCTGCCGTGTGGACTTTTGTCCGCTGGTCATTTGCCGAAGCGTTTGTCCGGCGCAGCTGACCAATCAATCCCTTCTGCCTGATTAAATTTCTTAAGACGAAATCCGGGGCGTTCTCCAATTGAACGGCCTCTCCCTTTTGTCGTCCGATACATGTCGTCCGAGCATCCACTCCGTTCATCCGTTTTTCCAGTCGCTCCGTTATGCATAAACTGCGTACGCCCGCAGTCGAATTTGTCCTTAAGAAAGATTTGATGGCTCTAAGGAACGATGAATTCGCCGCACGGAAACGCTTCCAGCTGCGACTGCATAAAGATATATTGTCGCTATGACGAAAAATAGTTAAATTTCTGATTGGAATCAGAGATGCAAGGGAAAGGTCGAAAATTTGCAAAGCGTCCAGTTTGGCCTACTTTAACGTGCCTATGAAGGAGGCCTAAGAGAGCTTTAAAAGGAATGCAAATAAAGGAATATAAATAAACTGTAGGTTGAATGCTGAATCAAGATTAGCTTAAGGTGTAGACCCATGGTAGTCATTTTACACTGTTACAAGATACTATCGATGGTCTAAGGGGCTGAGGCTAAGAAAATGAAGTCGCTAACACTTCATACCCATGGCTGCCTCAGGGCTGACTTAAGAGACTGCTCTTCTTCTTGTGCGATTAGCCAATTATAATATTTTATCAACTGAATTTAACATAGGTAAATACTGCACATTCACTCTTGATTAACACAATATACAGCACGAATGAAATTTTTAATACACATTTTCTGTTGCAACAGTTCAGAGATACATCTTATTTGAATTCCAGCAACATTCCGAATGTCAAAGGTTTTCAGCTTACAGAGAAAAATGTATAAGGTTATCTGCGAGATTAACTGCGGCGAACACAATGTCCTGGAAGATTCCAGATGGTGGATCCGGTTAATCTGAATTATCGCTGGTCAAAGACATAAACGTGGAGAGCTTAGATTCCAGGAAATGCTGATAGATGATAAAACGGCATTAACAGAGCTATGCATTGTGCAAGCAACTGATGGAGATCTAAAGGCACGTAGCCTATTGAATGCTGGGTTTGATGAGGAGAAATGAGAAAAATACAAGCAAAAATTAAGAGCATGACATGCTGTGATGTGACATAGCGTCAAATAACATGACATGATATGATGTGACATAGCATCACATAACATGACATGATATGATGTGACATAGCATCACATAACATGACATGATATGATGTGACATAGCATCACATAACATGACATGATATGATGTGACATAGCATCACATAACATGCCATGATATGATGTGACATAGCGTCACATAACATGACATGATATGAAGTGACATAGCATCACATAACATGACATGATATGATGTGACACAGCATCACACAACATGCCATGATATGATGTGACATAGCGTCACATAACATGATGTCACATGACGTCGCCAGAAAATAAACATTTTAGTAAGTTGACCAGATAGTGAAAGGACCTGTTGCGCCCAAATAATTTTGAACTATCCATAAAAACAGAAAGTCCATCAGTGAGTAAACAATGCAGAGTAGAAGTTAAGTAGTTAAGTCCAGTTAAGTCAAATTAAGTAGTTAAGTCTAGTTAAGCTAAGCTAAGTCCCTCAGTAAGCAAACATTGTAGAGAAGACCTAAGTGGAAGAGCCATCACCGGCGGGCCCTCGCGCACACGTAGAACCTAATCGACGGATTTACAGTGGGAAAATGTTCAGAGTCTTTGGACTATTCATAATCCTAGTCCAAATGCTAGTTCAAATCCTAATCCTAGTCTTAATTCTAATCCTAGTCCACGTATTAATGTTGTTTTATTTTCTTGCTTTGAAAGCGATAAGACTGTGATTCTGAGCTGAGGAGTTTCCGATACTTACGTGATTGAGAAGACATTAAAGTTCAGTTAGAAAAGATAAAGAAAAGAAGAACAGACCCTTAGACAATCCCCGAGATGAACCCATGGGAATGAAGTGTTAGCGACTTAATTTCTTTAACCTCTACATACTATGAAGGAGGATTTTCAGCCAGTCCTGTTACTCTTCGTCCTTCCGTCCCACCACAGTGTGCGGTCGCTGTACTCATTTAGAGCTGAGTTCGCTGGGGATGCTAGTGGAATAGAAATCATTTGACGTCTTTCTTCTTTTTCACCTCGATCCTCGATTTACAGTTCAGCACGCTAACCCCCCATTAAGCCATCGCGACGTTCAAAAGGCAGATATATTATTACCTAGATACTTACGCTGATGAAACCGGACCTCTTAAAGACCGGCAGGGCACTTAAGAAATTGAGCATTTTAAAGTTCAGAGCAGAAAATGATAACTTACCAAATGGCATGGTTGTCGTTGAGTTAGAAATCAATTCTGAGGAAGGATCTTTGCCTATCAAAACACCAATTTCAATTGAGAATTACCGGCTATATAAAGGATCCAATTAATTTATAGATCAATAGAGAAAATATAAAATAGCTGGCTAGCAGGACATGCATGCAGACAAGCATAGGCCTACGTACAGAGATACAGACATACACAGAATTGCACATAAGAAACCACTAATTTGCAATATATCAGCAGACGATAGAGAACTTAAAAGGGACCACTGTATTGTTGTGATCTGTAGGTTCATTCATTCTGGATATTTATATAGCGCCTCTTCTAGAGATCTACTCAGAGGTTGCTTTCTATCCAATCATTCGTCGCTCATGTTTTCGATTCGTCGGGATGAGATACAAATTAACTACTTCCGATGATGAAGCCGGCGAAAAGCCGAGCTAGCGCAGCTGCTCCACAATGATATTAAATTCATCTGAACTTCCGAGTTCACCATAAACTGCATAATATACATTGGTATATTATATAAGCATATACCGTAGGGTTAATTGTAGTCTCTCTTCAGTTAGGCCTAAAGAGCAAGTCTATCGTAATTAGGTATTTTGTAGGTCCTATATCTTGCACTTAAACAGGATAAGAAGCGTCAAACCAATATTATTCAAATAGAAGAATAGGAGGAAATGATGGGAAGTATGAATAAGAACAACAAATAAAAAAACACAAGAATATTATACAGTAAATTATCTAGGCCTAATAACTATTCTTTTCTCTCATCGTTGTGGAACAGGGAACATCTCCCAAAAATTTTAATTTGCAACAAAACCAGTGCTGATGCTTTTAATATTTCTACATTTTAGCCGTCACAATGAGCACTTATCTTTTATTGACGTTATAGTAATATTTTACTAACATCCCACGCCAAACAGATTTCCTAATGACTTAGGAAACCCAAACATAAAAGTGTAAATGGCGCCCCGTTGCAAACCCGGTGACACTGTGCCCAGTTACTCTGATCAGCTTCCATGAGGTTCTCAACTGGGTCTGCTCTTATCTAGACTATAATTATGTCACTACACTCAGCTCACTTTCTACTGAAAGAGTTCTATGGCCTATATTGTTTTTGTATACTGGCGATAGCCAGCTAGTTCTTTTATTCATCAACTCCTGGTCTTATTCCTTCTAAAACTGAATTTTCTCCTCTCAGGCACAAGTCAGCAACTTGGAAACTTTTATTGGGTTGAAGATTTTGATCGTTCCGAATGCATACACTTTTGACTCTACTGCGTTCTTCCCTGAGCATTTTAAAACCGTATGCAAATCATCTCACTTTCAAATTTGCGACATTCGTAGAATCAGATCTTGCATGAATGAATCTGTTCTGGTTCATGTCATCTCGGTTTCTGCGACTCACTTTTCAGTGGTATTGCTACCAGAGATTTTCTTACACTCAAACGGTTCAAGATTTTATGGAAAACGCCATATCAAATACCTCTAGGTATCAAAATATTATATCAATATTCACTGATTGCATTTGACAAACAATTCAGCTTAATATCTCTTGTGGTTCATAAAACATTGCGTTCAAATGAACCGAACTACCTTCGTTCTCTGTACATTCCTCATGCCATAACAAAATTGCACTCGAGCACAGGATACATTGACTCTTTCTGTGCGTAGCACCAAAACATTGTTGGGATCTTGAGCGTTCTCGGGGGAGCTGGTCCGAAGTTTTGTAGTTCACTTCTCAGGTTTGTATGTTCTGACAGTTCTGAACCAATCTTAAAACTCATTTTTAAAGCTTTCTTAGCTAGCTTCCGTAACTTCACTTCTGATTCCTATGGCTCATCAGTTATCGACTTGGCTGCTCTAATGAACTAAGACTTTGATTTTCACTCGAAGCAATTCATCGATTGCTGCTCTATGTATTATGCCATCGGCATTATGACAGTCATTAACGCAGGTTATTAGTAGATGGCAGATCAATAAGATTAAAGCAACTCTGAAAAATTAATTAATTTTTCTCGAGACGCCTCTGTAAAGATTCCGTCTTTGGCGCTAACTTCACGCATCCGTGTCATTACGAGCCTTCGCAGAGCGCTGCTGCACCAGTGGCCAAATAACTCATTATTGCGGAGGCTATGATGCCTAATTTAGCACAAAGAACCGGTGAAATGCGTAGATTACTGTGGAGTGAGGAGTGAGGTATAGAACAATAATTAGACGCCTAGAGCAATGTCTTACTAATTACAACCTATGCGTTCATATTCCTGATGAATTACTTCACCTGTGGCTAATAATTAATAGCAGCTGACTATATTGGCTGCACAAAACTTGCAGGTGTGGTTCGTGTAAATATGATTGCTTGATTATGATTATCATTACACTGTAGTTTTTATTGATTGCGTGCTCTCACAGAAGTCCGTATTGCGGTTAAAAATTCTCAATAATACACAGACGTGCTGTTCTTTACATTTTCTTTGTTATCGTTACACTGTAGTTTTTATTAATTGTAGAGTTAAATGCAGGTTCAATGACTTCACTCAGCATACATCACTCTACAGAAAGTAATAAGTTTTCTCGACAAGCAAATAGCGAAATGCTGACTATGCGCAAGCTCTTGCATGGCTGGCTGTGACAGGCGTAACGGGCGACGTAATTGTGATTGTAACTGTAATCTGACATTTATAAAGCGCCACAGCAAAAACAGCGGAAACCTGCTGATAATGAATACCTAATTGACGTAATTGTAATTGTAATCTGACATTTATAAAGCGCCACTTCAAGAAAAAACTCACAAGTGGCACTCAGACAAAACTCTTCGGTGGCGCTCATAAGCTTACGGTATCGTACAACAGCATGACATAGCGTGACATTACAGGACATGACAGGACATAACAACATAGCATGACATAGAATAGCGTAATGTAAGATGAATGCTGTTATGTTTTGTTCATTTTGAAAGCTAGAAACGTCTGCTACTGACCTGTGCCTTTTGAGCAGTTACCGAATTCTCCCTTCCATTCGTGGTCGTTGCATGCAAGGAACCAAGTTTCTTCAGTATGGTTACATTTGATCGTTGCTTTAGTCTCCTCTTGTGTGACCCAGGCGTTAGGCGGCACTTTGATCTGCGGGCACCCCTTAACTGCAATAGTCAAAGAAACCACCAATCAACCGCTTTATTAAAAAATGCGCACCAAAAGAGCGAAAAACTGCTGACATTGAATACCTGACTAACAAAGAAACTTTTTTAAATAAGTTAAATAAACTTTAAATAAAGTTTGCAGAAACTACTGGCTCGTATAAGCCTATATGGCATACATAGAGGTTCGAACCCGTAAACGCCGCGTTGCAAGGCGAGTGCTCACATCAGTAGGCTACTGTGTCGCTTACGTCAAGCGTTGCTGGTCACTTACGGTGTGAGTGTTATATATGGATTTAAAAGAATGAATTATTAGGGTGCGGAATGTACATAGTGGAACTAGACATTGGAATATCTAAAGAATTGCCTGTCTTTTATAATAAGCTTGCATGTCTTAACGCCCTCAAATCTCTCATCACTGGTGATGCAATAAGCGTATTATTTAGTTATTTATTTTTATTATTCTCACTATCATCATCATCATCATCATCATCATCATCATCATCATCATCATCATCATCATCATCATCATCAACAACAACATCATCATCATCTTCTTCTTCTTCTTCATCATCTTCTATGCAAAAGTATGCATAGGTGAATAATTTATCTTTACAGTCATGACGGCAAAACCTGGCAGACACAGAACCATTTTAATTAGCAAACGCTTCTCGACTTCCTTCACATTTAGCAGCGAAGTAGTCTCTTAGATCTCAAAATTGCAGATGCAGTTGGTGTATTACTTTAGCGTGTGAGCATCTCTATATTCCACCAGGTGTGGGATTCACTCAGCATGATATTTCTTTTGGGTAAATGATTGGCATTCATCTGAACGATGATTGACATAATTATCCTCATAAACGAGCGCATGGGCAGACAGTATACTTCATCAGGACTACACGATCGATTAAAAGCTTTTTACTTTTCGTGAGTGGTGATTGACATACCTTCATATTTAAGCAGGTAAGTGACTGGCAGAGCCATGTTGTGTTTGTAGTGAACGTAAGTAGTGACTCTGTTCGTCCTGGAGTTATATACGTTCGTTTCCCTGTTTAGCACTCGACAGAGACTGTACTCTTTGACCTTGGCAGATTCCTCTTCGAACATCAGCGACCACGGACAGGCACTGTCCGTCATCACCTTTTCCATTCTCTCTTTCTCGAAGCGGTAGAGCGTGAAGCTGATGCGCTGAAGTGAATCGGCTGACAGTCTCCAAGGACACCGCGAAACTGAGTTGCGAGACAGCGATATGTATCCCACCGATGACGTCAGGGTCACGGGACCCGACTCCGGGCATCGACTGTGATGCGACGAAGCTGTAACAACAGAAGCCAGACGCAGCCTACGATTAGAACGGACCAGGGTGTGATGTGCATTTACTACAGAGCACCGATGTTTAGACTCTTTGCCGCTAAGAAGAAGCCGAGTCTCAAAATTATAAGGTGATCTCATGAACTCATCAACATCAACTTTGATTTCTTTGTTACTAAAACAGACCCTATAATTCTCTGAAATAAAAATCCACAACCATAGGGTGGTAGGCTAACTTGATGGTCGTACGACACTCCCAAGTATGCTAAGGTTAGGCAGAAAGTTACTTAAATTCCAACGCAAGATGTGCTGCTCTTGGATCGTTGTAGTGATTTGTGCACTTCAACTCAAAGATCCTCTAACCCTGGGATAAAGTTACAGAGGCGAGTAAACAAGTTCTACCACATTGCTTCATGCAGTTTTCATACCACATTGCTTCATGCAGTTTTCATACCACATTGCTCCATGCAGTTTTCATACCACATTGCTCCATGGAGTTTTCATACCACATTGCTCCATGGAGTTTTCATACCACATTGCTTCATACAGTTTCATACTACATTGCTTCATGCAGTTTTCATACCACATTGCTTCATGCAGTTTTCATACTACGTTGTCTATTCCGTTTTG
>OY744606.1:56358684-56396184 GCA_963556255.1 Allolobophora icterica | reverse complement strand
CGTTTCTCATTTGAAACATATACTTTCAATTATCAGGATCGGGGCTATGCGTGTGTTATAGATAATATAGACAAAGTGCAGAAAAGTAGATCTAAATCTGAAACCTAGAAGATGACGCTCATGAAGAAAACCGAGACTCAGCTATGAGGATTTGTTCCTGAATAACACGAGTGGCAGTACATGAGATGACATCTCATGCGACACGCAATAGGACGATTCTAGCGAATCGATGCACGAAGATGTCCTCCCTGTGCGTGCAATCGTCACCAGACACCCTTCTGCGCCTGAGTTAGATTGACGGCAGCGCAGTTACAACATTAATCAAGATACTTAGCACACTCTTTTGAGTCTGTCTATAAATATACATCCGCAAGGAATCAGATGAACACAAATATGTACTCATAGAAAGCCTAATGCTCTCGATTTCATTGCTATTAATATACCATCAAGTGTGAACGACGCTGATTAAATATATTGTTAATAAATATTGATTAAATATTAAATATGCACCTTGCATCATTCCAGGAGGACTGTGACATTTATTCGTGATGGTTTATACCTGCAGCGCTTTTTCTTAATGTTCTGGCATAAGAGAGTTAGTGGAAGGAACGATTGTATTGGTGGGCAGAGAAACAGAAAAGCAGAGTGGACCTTAGGTAGCTATTCAGTAATAATAACAATAAAAAACAACTTGACTTGTGTCATGGGGGGGGGGTCCGTACAGCATACTATGCACAGGGCAAGAAATATCCTAAGGCAGTTCAATGGCAGGGCAAGCAGTTCATACAGTTAGCCGTCAAACTCGAATCTGTATCACGCAAACAAATGTGTGAAGAAAAATCGATTAGATAGCGTCGCTCCTCTAAATTGTTCTTGTAGAATATAGGCCCCTACTGCACAATATATCGTAGAATGTGTCATATATTCTAGAAGTAGAGACGCAATTTCTAATAAATTTGAATTGCTTTTTCACGATGCTCCTAGAAAATATAACATTGTTTCAGCCAATATGCAATATCAATGTAGAAATATAACAGAGAAACAAACATTCTATTAAATATATATTTGCTATCTACTGTTTTTTTTAAGAATATATAGCCTAGTTAGTATAGCGCTCAAGCATAATATTATTCTGTAAGTATTGTAGAAAACACGTAATCACATAGTTTTATGGGATAGACTGAGAGTAAACGAGGAAGAGAAGGAGAAGGAGAGATCAAGAGTAAGAGAGAGATATGAACAAAAACTACAAGAACTACATCTGAATAATGTCATGATAACGTGAGTTGAATACAGACAGAGACCATAATTTCAGATTGGCCCGAATCTTATAGAAAAGATATTTCTTAAAAACGAAGAGAAGAAAGACCATAAAAAGACACGTCAAACTGCGCGGAAGTTCTCTGGCGACTGCAGACTCGATAATTTCATTTCATGATTGGCTTAGAAGCGAAGAAAAATTGCTACGCCTTCGAAACAAATTAGTTTGACTTTTCTATCAGCCTTGGCACAACAATCCTTACTCGTGCACATGCTAAAGAAAAAAATGGAACGGTTGTCGCCCACCACAGCTGAGACGTCTCTGTTGAGTCTGTAAGACTGTATGCATGACTGTTTGTCTCTTTCTCCCTGTATGCGTGGGTCTGTCTTTTTCCCTCTGTCGCTCTCGCAGACATTTTCGCGTCATATATAATATTTTAAATGCACGTAGATACGTGTTTGACACATATACAACCTGCCTGTGCTTGAAAGGCCTATATTATTAATCGCCAAGCATCAGAGAACGTGACTGAAAGGCATTGTTTAGTTGGAGATAATTTTAAAAATCGATGAGAGCTGTCACAGCGTTGCCTGCGCTCTATGCAGCTCGGACTCTGTCAGCCGTAATAATATTTCGCCACGCGAAGAGACAGACTATTTTAAGTACTGAAGCATGAACGTTTTTTCTTCGTTGTGTCTATCACGGAGAAGTGTTCACTAATGAGACAGCGCTAAGCCGACGAGTTACAGACAAGTGCAAAGCCACAGGGCCTATTAGTCTACACGATTTCTAAAATGATGCCTCATAACGGCATATATTAGCGTGGCTATGATATAACGTCTGTAGTGATTGTCTCAATTACCAGTCAGTTTATGCCTACGAACAACATCTCCTCGCAATTACAAGTCGGCTGGAAATATCATAGCCCCGCGTTCACGTTTAAAACTCCAGAGGCGTCAGAGGGACAGAAGCCTTTTCTCTGCCTTCCCATCTTCGAACTAACAGCAACCTCATAATTATGTTGACATTTAGGCTATATTGCATCAATTGTGTAAGCACTAAGCAATGTGAAAATCTAAATAAAAGTACAAGTCTAAATTTTGTCGAAACATGAGCCAATAGTCTAGTCTTAAATTCTGATGTTTGTTAACCTCCACTGGTAAACCAATTTAACAGTTAAATGAGTTTTAGCTTTGTAGACTAGTTGACGGCCAAATTATCCTTTTGCAGCAATCTGATGCAGACAGACAGACAGGCAGGCAGGCAGGCAGACAGACAGACAGACAGAGTTGTAGAACCAAAGTGAGACTAGGATCAAGATCGTGACAGGTATGCAAGTCAATGTGTATTTAAAAACTCTCTATACAGGAGGCCCTCCTGTATAGAGTGTTTTTTCTAGAAAAAAAGGTTCCGGAACGGAACAATAGGTGCCGGAACGCAACAATTATGGGCGGGCTAAAATCATGAGAAAAACGGGATTGGGGTTTGGGAGGGGTCTCAATAAACACTGAAAACAGTTCAAAAACACTTAAATTAAATGAAAATAACTAAATTATTGTTTTAATTATTAAAATAAATAAATTATTTTTTAGGAGCTGAAAAAGGTGCCGGAACGCCGTACCGGCGCGTTCCGGCTGAAAAAAAGCCCTGCAGGAGGGTATTATCAATTAAAGCTGTATTTTGTTGCATATACACAATAATAATAATAATAATAATAATAATAATAATAATAATAATAATAATAATAATAATAATAATAATAATAATAATAACAATAATAATAATAATAATAATAATAATAATAATAATAATAATAATAATAATAATAATAATAATAATAATAATAATAATAATAATAATAGAGGCACCTTCACACCACAACCCGGAGACGAGGACGGCGTGCTCCAAGCTTAAATACACATCTTTTTTTATAGTTTCTTTAGAGCCTGAGGGATTTTCGTACCTCGGGCGTTAAAATAATAATAATAATAATAATAATAATAATAATAATAATAATAATAATAATAATAATAATAATAATAATAATAATAATAATAATAATAATAAGAGTAATAATAATAATAATTATAATAATTATAATAATAATAATAATCTTTATTAATTCAAGCTGACAACGCAGTAAGATTACATTGAAACATGACAGTAATGGTACAATAAAATCTTAACTAAACACACGGTTTGGCAGCCATGCAAGGCGCCTCCCTAGCTGGGCGGTTACGGGTATCGAACCGCGAATCTAATGCTCTCCTGGTCATGAGTGTTACCACTACTCTATCCCCCTCCCCCTCATTTATGAGTTTCTACTTACCTTTAACGCAGGTGGACGAAGCCTCGAGAAAGGAGGTGACGTCATCGGGACATGGTTTCAGTTGAACGAGACTGGTTACAGGGAAGATGCACTGCTGTCGACCGGAACAAGCCTCGTCCATCTTTGACATCACATCCGTTGTGCATCCTATGTGTCCGTACTCGACCTTCGAGCATCTTCCGGCGTGCATGCGACCGTACTTGGCTGACGTCATCAGCAGAACCTCATCCGCGCCGCAGGTTACGTTGAACGATTCCGACAGACAGTACTCTCCAGCTTCTTTAAAGGAAAACAATACATATACACAAACCTTTGATTAGTGCAATGTAATTAATGACTAACATAGCGCTCATTTAAGAGAATCTACTAGAGTATGGTAATATCTGTTGAGTTTCATAGGTTCTCAAATGCCGCTGTATAACTATCGCCTACATAATGCTCTAATACATTGATAGAAATTGATTGCGATGCCATCTCAGAACTTATGGGCGCTGAACTTCAACAGTGATTAGGTCGTAAGTGGTTTTATAAACAAGCAGATATGCGTATTAATTTCATCATTGGCATCATTACCACCAACACCATCATTATCATTACCACCACCATCAGCATTCTTTCCATTGTCCGAAAGCCTATAGGTATTCACTACACACACGTTTAATCGTCTCTCTCTCTCTCTCTCTCTCTCTCTCTCTCTCTCTCTCTCTCTCTCTCTCTCTCTCTCTCTCTCTCTCTCTCTCTCTCTCTCTCTCTCTCTCTCTCTCTCTCTCTCTCATTACACACACGTTTAATCGTTTCTCTCTCTCCCTCTCTGTCTCTGTCTTTGTCTCTGTCTGTCTGTCTGTCTGTCTGTCTGTCTGTCTGTCTGTCTGTCTGTCTGTCTGTCTGTCTCTCTCTCTCTTTCTCTCTCTCTCTCTCTCTCTCTCTCTCTCTCTCTCTCTCTCATTACACACACGTTTAATCGTTTCTCTCTCTCCCTCTCTGTCTCTGTCTTTGTCTCTGTCTGTCTGTCTGTCTGTCTGTCTGTCTGTCTGTCTGTCTGTCTGTCTCTCTCTCTCTCTCTCTCTCTCTCTCTCTCTCTCTCTCTCTCTCTCTCTCTCTCTATATATATATATATATATATATATATATATATATGTATATATGTATACATATATATATAATTTCATCATCATCGTCGTATTATTCATGATGAAGATGATGATCGTTTGATAGGTTTTAATTACATATTTAATCGTTTTTCCCTACACATTCTTTCTCAAAGTCCACTCCATGACGCTGTTTGCACTGATTGTCTTCTCTTTCGTCGTGTTATCGTCATCTCCAAGATCTTCTTCGTTCTTCCTGTCGTGCCAACCATAATTTGAAAAATCACGCTTTTCATCTTTCTGTCTTTCTTCATCTTGCATGACCAAAGAGGTCTAATGATCACTTTTCTTAGGTTTCCGGCTATATTAAGGCTTCTTCTTCCATGTCCGTGATCTCTTGTGTTTAACTTACTGCAAGGGTCATTCTGTATAGCCAGAGTGCCAGACGTTTCAAACAGCAATGTCCTTGCTGTGCAATACCTTCTGTTTTGTCCACTTGCACACAAGGCCGTGCTAAGACTGCTTTCAATATTTTAAAACATTGTATTTCAAAGATTGTAAGTTACGTACTGTATGTTGCTTCATCAAACGTATAGGCCTACATAATTTCATTAAACGCGCTATAGAGAGAGCATATTTGTATATTCCATGGATAAAATACTATTACTCTTTCTAAAGCTGGTCGGCCATAAAATGATAAATGAATTTGATGTCTTATTATATCCAACAATATATATATATATATATATATATATATATATATTTGTTGATCCTTTGTCACGTCTAAACTGTTCCTGTCATTGTGATTCAACTTCTGCCATCATTGTGAACCGTGATCGAGAATATTAATGTCAATAGAGTTACAAAATATCGTCCCAGCAGCAACGTTGCCTTTGAAATGTGGGGCCTTATAAATCAGGATAAATCATGCATCATAAAGATATCTGTATGCGAGCATACTGTAACCTTATCGATTGACGCAATATAGTCGAGATTTCTTTTCAGACACGCTCTGATTTATGGCGATTTTGCGCAATCTTCCGCAGCTGTAATATTGGCACGCGAATCCTTTGAATCCCTATATAAAACGAAACCCAGGCTGTTGGCAGAGGTCGACGGTCCGACTATGAATACGTAGAGGTGTAAATCATGGTTGGTTTGAGAGGAAATAAATAGCTGTTATGGTTATAAATCATCGCCCGCATGCCACATGGGAATTCTTGTTACAGGTCGAGCGGAGAAATTGAAGTTCGCTATAGAATCGACACAGTTTTCTCGATAGATCATTTCGTGTATACGACGCGAATCTGATCCAACGAAGGCCTCTATAATTTATATATGCCCTACGCCTGCTAAAGCGGTTAGGTACTGTGAGTCAGATTTTATCAGATCTAGTGTAGCCTGTAGCACGTCGAGTGAAAATTCGCAGATAGTGCTAATGTAAATACTTTATGCCAAAGTTGATAAGGAAATGCGTGAACAGTCATATTGTGTGTATATATATACATATATATATATATATATATATATATATACTATGTACACTAGAGGATGGGAAAAATATGCGGCTTAAAACCAAATAACAATTGGTATTGTAGTGATAGCAGCAGCAGCAGCAGCAGCAGCAGCAGCAGCAGCAGCAGCAGCAGCAGCAGCAGCAGCAGTAGGAGCAAGAGTAATAGTATTGGTAATGGATGCAAGAACAACAGTACAGGTTGTGCCGGATAAAGTATTCGACGTAAAGATTTACGTATTATTATGAAAATATTGGGATATGCCTTCTGTCGTCATTGGAATGGCTATGCTCTGCTTATCGTAAAAAGCATCAAGCCGTTTGTTGGAGGAATATCCAGCGCGGGAAAACAACAACTGGAACGCCGTCTGCTTGACGGAAGAGCAGACGATCTTGTACATCTGCCGCCACACTCCCTCCGAGTGACGGACGAAAGAGGGGGGGTCTGACCGACAGACCATCCGCAGGGTTATCGGCGCGTCGCATCTATTTGCTTCGGGCGCATAGGTTCATTGCGAGACCCGACCTCTGTATTATTTTCGTTTACTGTTGCACTACGCTGATAACAACAGCGCCGCGACGCTGGCCGGCAACTACTACACGCTCTTCACGCATGTAGCAGTATTCGTCGGCGCTGCATCGGATAAAGAAAAATACGCTTGAGGCATGAATGCGGGGAAGACGACGACGGTGGTGGTAGCTGAATTTTTGTTCCGGGTTTAATCGAACACCGCAGCTGACGATGACGATGACGACGACGACGATGAGATTAATAATTACGCGTGTTCGCAGTGCGGAATGAGTTTCCATTAGTGCACGCACTTAAGCTGCTAATCGATGCGGTAGAAACGCTCTTGGATTTCATCGACCGCGGGCGCGCAACGATGGACGCTTCTCTGCCAACGACCGCGCAGGAAAACTCTTTGTCTATGGGTATTGCCAGCAACGTATACATGCATGCGCTGATGCATTTCAATGCAGTTTTATAGTTTCCGCTATAATCCTGTAACAATAGGCCGGTCCTATTTAACTAAATCGCTGGACCGATTCGGAGCGTGACTGTTCCATTGTGTTGTCGGTGTCGTTGTTGTTGCTGTTGCTTCTGAATCGCTATAATTCTCTTGTGCTTATCAGAACCAGTGTGATCATTGTCATTTAAGTTGATACAAATAAACCAGAGCTTTGTGTTGACGTCCAGGGGCCTCAATAAATACTTAACCCTTGATACGAAACAATCACTGGAACCACTCTGGTAGAAATTCACCAACGCGGACAAATGGGCGGAAATTAACGACCCTTGTGCAATCTAATATATTCAGAACACTTCTATTGTGCCATAGTATAGTGCTCACGGCATCAATCTCTGCAACTGCTCTATCTCTTCTCCTAATCTGGACTCCTGGTAAGTGGTAACCGGGAACAGGACCTCCATTGGACTACTCTTTCGAAAACGGTTCAAACCCCTCTGATCCGACGCAGCGCTCGTGAATAGACTGGTGCCCTGCGCTTGGTCTTCGAGTGGCGCTTTAGAAGTTCGGAGATTACGATTACGATAAGCAAAATCGTGGTGCGAAAAGATGGACGGCAGAAGAGATATGATACTCTCGATTACACAGGTTTTCTTATTTTAACAGGCTAAAAAACACACCCTTAATGACTGGAATTCACTTTTCCGAATGCGTTATTACTTAAATATTCGTTGAGACATTGTCAAGCTCCGTGTTTAGATTCGGTAAAAAAAGCAAGCGACGCCTGAAACAGGGAGAAAGAGACTTAAAAGATGCATGAGAACCAACAGACAGGCACAGACAAACGACAGACAACTGACATACGACAGTAGAGGAACAAATGACAGTCGACAGAAAATGACAGATGACATACAACAACAGATAACAAACAATGGCAGATGAAAAGGGCAGAGTACAGAAATTGCAAGTACCAAAAGGCAGATGATAGACAACGGCAGATGACAAGCAACGGTAGATGACATGCAACGGTAGATGACAAGCAACGGTAGATGACATGCAACGGTAGATGACATGCAACGGTAGATGAAAAGGGCAGAGAACAGAATGGTAAATACCAAAATGCAGTTGATAGACAACGGCAGATGACAAGCAGCGGTAGATGACAAGCAACGGTAGATGACAAGCAACGGTAGATGACAAGCAACGGCAGATGACATGCAACGGTAGATGACATGCAACGGTAGATGAAAGGGCAGAGAACAGAAATGGCAAATACCAAAATGCAGATGATGGATAACGGCAGATGACAAGCAACGGTAGATGACAAACAACGGCAGATGACAAACAACGGCAGATGACAAGCAACGGCAGATGGCAGACAAGAGCAGATAATTACTGCAGCCTCTGGTGGCACTTCGGAATTCAGCCTCTGTCTGACTCGATCTCATTCAATTGATGGAGGGGCAATAAATTCGATCAGAGCATAAATCTCTTTCCACATTGACTAAAATCCCTTAGTAAAAGCTGAAGCGGGAATAATTGCGTCCATTCTACCTCATATGCATGCATGTACGTATGTAGGCTACGTATGTATGTATGAATGTATTCATGTGTGTATGTATGTTTGTTTGTATGCATGTATGTACGTATGTACGTACGTACGCATGCATGTATGTACGTATGAACGTATGTAAGTTTGTGTGTATGCATATATGTAGGCCTAAATAGGTTTGTGTGTTTATATAAATGTTAATATGTAATGTAGTCTGTCTGTGTGTTTAGGTCGTTACATATTATTCTAAGATGTATGAGCGATGGAGTTGTGTCGTAGACTATGTATTTTTCATCGTGTGTCTTTATTAATGCACGATTCCGTGGCGCCATTGAGGAAATAATCAGACTCTTCGTCCCATTAGTCACAAGGCTGGAGGCAAGAATAGATGAGGCCCTCGGGGGAGGCACAAATTAACGCCAGAAGCCATCTCCAGAAGGAAGAACTCAAAAGCAGTCGAGAAGCAGAGACACAGACAGAGACGTAGAGAGAGGCATAAAGAAAGACAGGGAAATAGAGAGCAAAACAAAGAGACACACAGACGGATAAACAGTATATTAATATATATAGTCCAATAGATAGATAAACAGACATATAAGCAGACATAGGTCTACAAACAGACATGCAAGCAGATGTACACACAAACAAACGGAAAATGAAGACAACTATAGACAGACAAAAGGACAGAGAAAGACATACAAACAAGCAGGCGAGAAGAATTGCACAGACAATTGCACAGAAAACGGTCACACGGACAAGTAGACAGATAGACAAGCATACAGACAAGCAGGAACAAAAAGACAAACTAAAAGATAAACATACAGACAAACATGCTGACAAACAGGAAGAAACAGACAGACAAATACTGCGACAGATGTTCCGAGTGTTTGGAAAGCCACAGAGCGAAGATTACGATTGGCTTGGTTTAAGTGACTGAATTATTCGAACATCCGTCTCCCTGTTACGAAAATACCCTTTCGCATTCCACTAATTTCTAGTTCTGAGTTCGTCTAAATAATTTAGCGGCAAGTGTACTGAAAATCACTGTGAACCAAAAGCTTTTACATTTGATCAGAGCCATCTAAACCGCATGACCTTATCTAGCCTAACCTGGCCTGGCCAAGTCAAAGTTAGACCGTCTACCTAGTGCAGTTTAGTCTAGTCTAGTTTCCAGTCGCCTAGAGTATACAACTCGCTTCTCACTGGCATCAATAAGTCAGACATGTGCATGTTTAAACTGCAGAAAGTTCAGAACTATGACTAGAGCGAGCCGTAATTAATACATAGAATTTGAACACGAAATCCCGGTGCTTAAATATATATATGCATTGGCTTCATGTTCAGCAAAAGATTGGTTTCAAATTGGGGCTCATAGCTTATAAAACTTTGAGCCCCTTGCAGCCACTATACTTAAAATCCGTCTTTATTCCCCAGACTTATTATTATCCAACGAGATCATCTGATTATCATTGTCTGACCATACCTAAAGCGAGAACTGTTGTTGATGAACGAGCTTTGTCGGTTGATAGGCACTTTTTGGAACTCTCTCCCTGTGTCTGTGCGCTCTGCTCAGTTGCTTATGTCATTTCGTTCTCAACTTAAGAGTTAGGCCTACCTCTTCCAAGTAGCCTGTCCTCTATAGCCTGCCTCTCTGTCTTAGGGACTGATCTTCTGGACATTGACCTGAATATGGCTTGGTTTTGGTGCATCTTCCCTGTGACCTGCAGTTCCTTCTAGTCTATTCTAGTCCAGTCTATAGACTAATCCAGTTCAGCTGAGTCTAGTTGAGTCTAGTCTAGTCGAGTCTAGTCGAGTCTATTCTAGTCTATTCTAGTTCAGTCTAACCCAGTCTAATCCAGGGGCGGATCTAGACTATTACTTTACGGGGGGCGATTTCATGGACGTCCAAGGTCAAAGGAATTAAAATTACTTATCAAGTTTAAAGCATGATTAAAGCAAGGGCGTGTAGAAGTAATATTCAAACTGCAGTCCGGCGCTGTACATGCGTAATAATAATCACATGACATTTATCCTGTACGTAGTACACTATAGTATATCAAATTTTTAAATTTTAAATATAAAAAAAATATTTTTTGGACTCTTAGGGGGGGGCGATCGCCCCAATCGCCCCCTCTGGATCCGCCACTGGTCTAATCTTGTTTAGTCCAGTCCAGTAAACTACAATCTAGTCTAGTCCAGTACAGTCTGCCCTAGTGTAGTTCAATCTAGTATAATCTAGTCTTGTCAAATCTTGTCTAGTCAGACAACTGACATTTCATCCAATTTAGCCAGAGTGCTTTGTAGAACAGTGTTTTTAGTCTAATTTCTTCTGATATTGTCTTGTCTAGTTTGGTCTGGTATAATATGAGTTTCTTTAGCTGAAACAATGACCCAAATTTTTTAGATAAATTTTCCGCTCAACTGGAACAGGTTGAAGGCGTCTTTGGTATAACCGATAACAATGCACTCTGCAGATAACAAGAATTCTTCCTCGTAATAACAAGAATTCTTCCTCGTAATAACAAGAATTCTTCCTCGTAATAACAAGAATTCTTCCTCGTAATAACAGGAATTCTTCCTCGTATAATAACATGAATTCTTCCTCGTAATAACAGGAATTCATCCTCGTAATAACAAGAATTCTTCCTCGTAATAACAAGAATTCTTCCTCGTAATAACAAGAATTCTTCCTCGTAATAACAGGAATTCTTCCTCGTATAATAACATGAATTCTTCCTCGTAATAACAAGAATTCTTCCTCGTAATAACAAGAATTCTTCCTCGTAATAACATGAATTCTTCCTCGTAATAACAGGAATTCTTCCTCGTATAATAACATGAATTCTTCCTCGTAATAACAGGAATTCATCCTCGTAATAACAAGAATTCTTCCTCGTAATAACAAGAATTCTTCCTCGTAATAACAAGAATTCTTCCTCGTAATAACAGGAATTCTTCCTCGTATAATAACAAGAATTCTTCCTCGTAATAACAAGAATTCTTCCTCGTAATAACATGAATTCTTCTTCTCGTTGACTACAGACTCTGCCGGTCTTTTTAATTCATGCAGACGTTAGTTTTACGCATTCATTAGCCTCCTAGAGTCCTAGACAATCACACTAGGCCTATGGGTTCAAAGGCTCTTTAAGACTGCCAGTTGTTTTAAGGCCTGTATATATCTCATAGTGTTTACTTAGCTTTAGGGTTGATGCTAATTAAATAGAAGATCCTCTTCAAACCAATTAACAAAAGCGAGGTTTTAACGACATTACTTAGTCACTGCATACAGTGCATAGTCTCGTCAGTGAGTTTTAGTCTTACCTGCTCGCACTGTAAAGATGTTAAACCAGAGCATATTCAACAAAGGAAGGTAGAGCACAGGATAGCTTCCTCTGCCTCTGGAGAACGATATTTTCATGACTGCATACATTGAATCGGCGTCTAAAAAAAGACGAAAACACCTGCCAGATTATGTGTGCCTATATGTTATTATGTGTATGAATTTATACACTTTTTATCAAACGATCACATCAGAGTAACGTCGCAATTAGGAATTCACCTCTGATGAGTCTTCTTGAAGAGGCGCTATATAAATTGGTGATCGTTACTGAAGTACATTGATATATGAACAGCCACATATCTGATACTTGAGCAAAACAAGAACGGAAAGCGGTCAGAACCAGCTAGACCAGTTGATTGTAACGAAATGCCAGTCTACAGCTTTCTTTATAGGGGAGGGATAAGGCGGAATGCCACTGTCACTATGGTAAACAAAGGAAACGTTGTGACAGAACATTACCTGAATGTATCTGTTCTTGATTGTTACTGGACCAAATACATAATTAATTTACGGTTAATCTTAGTCTCATTCCTTTGTACATCTGAGTAACTCTAGACAAAAGGACCTCGACAAGCGATGGCAAACAACATTACTCAATTACGGCGTCGGTTTCCTTCTCCGCAGCTGCTGCTGTTGGATGCTGAGCTTCGAGTCCGCACGAACACGCGTTCAGTGTATTATCCAGGGCTTGAGACTGTCGACATCTGTACCCAGTTTGTACTTAACAGAATTAGCCATTAGCCAGCTACCCAGAGATCGAGACGAGCATGCACGGAGACCGACAGGGAGATGACACATGACAGGACGTGCAGGACAGAGAACGTCAGATGGAAGGTAAGCATGCTTGGCGTCTCATGCAATGGCTCCATGACCCCTGCAGTCAAATCGCAGGTGCCAGATGCTGTACCAGCAGAACTGTCAGACAGACAAATCTCATTCCTTAAAATACCACACAACGAATCTAAAAGAAAAGCCGACGCGGAAAGAACGCACCTGCATCGGAAAAAGGTCAATAGGTCAGCGTTTAAATTATTCCTGTATGCGTGACCTCTATCAACGACGCCTATCATGCTTGACCTTCCAAGGGCACTGACCGCTCGACCGCCATATATGGCACTGGACTACATATTTATGTTCTGGGGGGGGGGAAGTACGATTGCATGCTGTAAAACGAAACGCCTAAGCACCCTATGCGAAGTATATTGCGAAAGCAGTTACCATTTCCTCTACAGCTTTCTCGGTATACAGTAAGAAAGAGAAACGTTACGATCAGTCTGCGATCGGCGTAGACCTTATTTCAGTCTTCTGTGCCATAAGACGAATGCAGAAGATTTCCGCTTTCAGTTGGAGATCTAATCAAATATGAATGCCGCTGAGGCTTCGCTTCTATCATTCCGCCAACGATCCATTTGAATTGGTAAAGACGGATGAGTCTGCTCATTTAATGCGCAAGCCTTGACTCTAAGGCCAAACGTCGAGACCGGGAAGCCACACGACTTAGCGTCACTGCACGGTGTGCATTCAAGGGACCGTCTATGGATAGGCCGGATATATCAGCCAAGAAATCCAAAGATCAGAGGGATTAACTTCCGTCCTTCGCATGTCCATGACCTCTTTCAGATAAATGCGGAGCTGTATTGAATCGTGCGTCAAGCTCCAGCATAAGAGGCATGCGCCTATATTTGGCCTGCCATAACCTTTACGACCTCTGTTATACCATCTTAGGGGTGCTCGATTGTGTATTGGTTAGCGCGCTGGACTGTCAATCGAGAGGTGGGGTTCAAATCCCTGCCAGGGCAGAAATTTGGTCCGAGATTTCTGCTTCACCTACGTCCCTCAGCCAACTCAGCTATAATGAGTACACTGACCACACACTGTTGGTGGGAAGATCAGACGGAGAGGGAGAGGACTGGCCACCCGCCCTCATATGCCAAGGCTAATAAAATGAAGTCGCTAACACTTCATAACATGGCTGCCTCCGGGCTGGCTTAAGGGACTGCTCTTCTTCTCTTGTTCTATACCATTTGATAGTGGATCTAATATCAAGGAATATTAGCATTCGATCCATAGCCAAATTTCAACTTAATTTCAATTGTCTTGAAATCTGCGTCTGTTATGACTCCATGACGCATTATTACAGCATTCTCTATCAAACTAGAAGTGAAGTTTCGCTGCCATCACCAACTTTCAATTATATCCTGAAGCAATGCAATCATGCACAAAGACCAGCGCTGGCGATTGGACTGAACGCTAATCTCAGCTAAACGGAGGAGATATTGCCTGCGGTCAGCTCTTCGAAGACATCGCTGGCAACCAGATTAAACCATGAAAACCATCGAACATCGTCGCCTAAATTGATCTTTCATTCACAATCTTCGCTTGTACACATATTAGTCTACTTGGAGGGGATCTCACTGTCACGATTTCCCATGCTACACAAGTCCTTTCATCTATGTAAATATTGTTAAACGAATTGTATTAGTCAAGGAGTAATTTAAATACCCGCTTGATATACATAATTAGCTTATTATGTTAATTAATTAGAAAAACAGCACCTGATAGCCAGCACTATAAGGGCTATAAAATTTAGCTTAGGACTTTTGGGTTACATTACGGCTTTGAGGCTAAGAAGAGAGAAACGTAGACACGCCTCATTGGTTGAATCAAATATCAACTGCTTACCTGGAGTGCCGTGTGCAAAACTGCTGACGTATACAAAAATCCGTTGAACTGAACAGAGTTATGTGGTAGACGGCGAAGAGATGGTGGCATCTATGAAATAATCCGTCGCAAACTCGTTATTCGTTTTAATAACGAATAGTTGTTTTTGAGAGGTTAAACGTTGAACCTCTACGGTCGAAAAGTGAGATTAAGTGGCGGAACTTTGGTGTAACTTCAGTGAACGGTTGAGCGTTGACAATCGTTTTAAATCGTACATCGAACTGATAGTTGCGTCATAACCAACTCAGTTGCGAAATCGATTATACTTTCAACTAGCAGAAGGAACCAAGGTCAGAGAGGTGACTTCACGAGCTGTTGAACACTTTGTGGATTATAGTGCGTTTAGAAAAAGAACTGTCTTCTTCAAAAGTGAGGCGTTTGGGGAGTATAAAAGCTACACGTATATTTATTCGAAGACCAGAAAACGGACGATGAAAAGAGAAGTCGCATCACGGAAGAAAACTACAACGGAGGAAGCGTAGAATCGATTCCTTTAGAAGATACTGGACGGTTGTGTGAGAAAACTTTCCTTATTGTAGATCTACATGGGGTGGTTAGTTAGGTCATAATATTAGAATAAACTTGTAGTCAGGTGCTGGCTAGGTAGGAATAATATAGGAGTACATATTCATGTTGATAACTAGACATTAAAGTAGTTCATTATAATTACATGAATTGATCTGCTATCTTAAAATATTGATATACAATTGAATATATACATTTTATATCAAAACATAAGATGAATGTCTCTTTCTTCACACAGTTCTTTGACATTACTTATTTGCATCTTAAGTTGGGGTCTCTGTGGATTAATCTTTAAGTGAACGTGGGTGCAGATCAGCACTAAATCTCTATATACATTAGAGGAGCGTTACACTCACCCACCGTTGTCATACGTTGTCAGTTCTGTCCCGAACAAAAATGCCTTTTCGTCCGTGTGCAACCACTGACGATCACCTTTTCAATTTACATTTCAGCTAAACTTTCAGTTTGCGAGTCAATGAATTCGTAAGTTCGTAAATATAGCCTAATATGGTTCAAACGCTTGAGCGCAACCTAAGCTTGTGGCAGTCTCCACCCTTCTTCGCTCTTCTTTGGTTCCCCTGAAACGGTTACAGCCTAGGGGTCTTGAGCAAGTCCTTCCCTCACGTCTGCTCAGCTTCATCGATTAATGCTTGGTCTTCACATAGTGACGCCTAATAAATGCATAATAATGATAATAACAACGATACAATGCAATACAATTGTATTTGATATTGCCTTCCATCCATTGTTGAGAAGATATTGTTCTTGTGCACAAGACCATACAATAGAACATCGATGGCGCTGAGCAATTGTGTTTGAAGTCAAGGTCTATACAACCGCCTGAGTGGAGGCTTGACAACATACTCTCTGCTTTACAGGCCGAGCGCTCCACCTATTCGGCCAATAATAAAATAATAATAATAATAATAATAATAATAATAATAATAATAATAATAATAATAATAATAATAATAATAATAATAATTACCCTTGTCAAGGGTTCCAGTGATCTTGTCGAGTGATTCGTTCCAGACACCCACCGCACAGTCTTCGGACATGGTTTCTTAGCCCGAGGGAACAGAACTACATCGGGTGCAAAAATAATAATAATAATAGAGCCATAGGGCCATTCCGGACACTTTTTTCTACATTAGTTAATATTTAAGTCCCTGCGGGATCCTGTATACCTCAGGGCATAAAAAAATAATTATAGTAATAATCATAGGCGCCGACTTTTGCTTTTGTCTCTGGGTGCCACTGGGTGCATGGGTCCTCCCTCCATTTCCATACCCCTCCCCTTAGGTAGGTGAGTTTTAGCGGATTTTCTGAGAAAGAAAAAAAGTGTTTTCTTGTCAAGGGTTCCAGTGTTATTATTTATTTATTTAAAATAAATAAATTATTGTTTATGTACGGAGTGTGACTGTGAGACCATGCAATGTTGGGTATTTGTGCTGTAGTTGTACTTCTCACGTTGTGAGATTACTGCTTATACGTGTAAAAAAATGAATTTTAAGTCTGAATTCTTCTGGGTGCCAGGCACCCACTGAACTTTCTCTCTGGGTGCATTGGCAGCCAAGGCCCCCAAGAAGTCGGCGCCTATGGTAATAATAATAATAAACCTCTGATCCTCTATATGTGAAAAATGAATCCATGGATATGCCTACTCCGCTGTATGCTTATCTTGTTCGGAATCTTTCCCATTTGCAAAACGTTCGCTTCAATCGAGCGTCAGTCTCGTTTCTTGATACTTGTATTTGATGGAAATTCTGATAGCTATGCCTAACCCACGCTGCTATAATAATTCTTCACTGGACATCGCTAAGTAGGCACATTTTAGATGTCAAGAATGAAATCAATTTGTACTAACGAAAAATCGAACAAACACACAGAACGCTTCAGATACACGGCGTCCTTTTAAAATATATCGCGTTACAAAGTCCACCTTACCAGTAAACAGTTTCCTTTTAGGATCCGTATTTATAACTCTCATTGGCAGGCATCATGGACCTATTAACTCAGAGGATACATCAGTGTCCAGCCCGGTCGCCCGCCTCAAAGTGGTCTTGGTATGGCAGTAACACTGAGTGGCCAGATTACAAGCACCTGCCCTAGATCTACCCGCGGCAGTAATTCACGGGCGCAATTCGCTCAGTCGTCAACAGTTACCAAAGCATAAACACCAGTTTCACTTTCACGAACAACGGAAGCTTAGCAGGAGCGTACCTGCACGCAGACATACGTACACCGTCAGGCAATGCGGCAACTACGCATACACACAGGCATAGAACAGGCGCACGCGGTATTCCCATTTCAAGCTATAAATTATACACATGCGAAGAGACCGCTATATCATTCGCGGGCAAGTCGAGAATGTGGCAGGCGATAGCTGGCCATGGTAACTAAGAACTCGAACATCTAATGAGATTGCTTGGCTACAGCGGCAGGAAAAGGTTGAGGAGGAGGATGACAAGGAGGATGGGGAGGAGGAGGAGGAGGAGGAGGAGGAGAAGAAGGCGGAGGAGGATATGGAGGAGGAGGAGGAGGAGGAGGAGGAGGACGAGTAGCAGGAGGAAGAGGAGGAGGAGGAGGAGAACCTGAAGGTGTTATATTTCCTAGCGGGCATAGTTATCACCTACGTCGATGTTTCTCTTACCCCGTATTATGGTCCATTAGTTAATTAGTTTTTGGGGAGGGTCGGTGGGTCTGTCGATGATAGCCTGCGCCCACTGCGGCGGCGGCGGCGGCTGCCAGGAGATAGTCCTGATAGAAGGCGAATCCGGTGGCCGCTGGCGAAATGGCAGATTTAGGACGGGACGCGATTGCACGTGGTTGCCGATAATAAACAACCTGTTATTATTAGGCGGGATTCTATTATGGAGCGGATGAATTATTGCATTATCGGTCACCGATGACACTGTCCAAAGCCACGTCGCTGACGATGTTAGCAGTCAGCGCTTGGAAACCGGATATACTTGAGCGCTGCCTCGAAGGGTAATGAGCTTCTGCGCCCGTGTTCTTCGTCTGGTCCGCCGGCGTTAGAGACGTCGAAACGCCGGCCAAACCTCCTGACAACATACATGGCCAGACGCCAGAACAATCGACGCCGTGGCTGTGTAATTGAATGAAATGTATGACCAGGAAACGTGCCACGAAGATGACTATATCTTAAGAGCCCCTCGTCTTGGCAGCGGTTAATTGGCCTAGGCATTAAAGCGAAGTATAAAACCTAAAATCTGACTCAACGAATCGCAGACGCGTATGCGTTATGGTTTCAACTAAATCTGGACTTTTATTCCAGGTTTCAAGAATCAAAACTGCTAAAAGCTCTTTCTATTAATCTGATACCAAGACAGAAAGAGATACTGAACAGACAGAAGGACTGAATGCCAGGCAGAAAGAATTGGAATCCTGCATCACCAATTATCACGCAAACTTTGCCAAAGTACATTGTTTTGCTTTGGCTGAGCGCCTGTGAATTAACCTCTGATCTCGACTTAACTGCTTAGGCGCAGAAAAACTGCAGCTTGAGGCTGAAAACGGACCTGTCTCTCCTTTTGTATCTACAAAGGAGAGATAGAAGGAAAGTGGATGCAGGAACAGACAAATTAACAGAAAGTGAAGATTGCAATTATTATTATTATTATTATTAGCATTATCATCACATCATCATCATCATCATCATCATCATCATCATCATCATCATCATCATCATCATCATCATCATCATCATCATCATCATCATCATCATCATCATCATCATCATCATCATCATCATCATCATCATCATCATCATCATCATCATCATCATTGTTATTATTATTATTATTATTATTATTATTATTATTATTATTATTATTATTATTATTATTATTATTATTATTATTATTATTATTATTATTATTATTATTATTATTATTATCATTATTATTATTACGAGCGCCTCTGATTAGCGAACACTGTGAGAGGCGCTTTATAAATGCTCAGATATGATACGATATGTATTTATTAAGCGCCATTATTTAATTACCAACCATCAATCGATAGCGCTGAGCAATTGAGAACGAAGGACTTGCTCAATGTCTTAATATAGCACGACTGATTTTTTCTAAGCTGAAAACTGCAGATGAAATTATTCAGTTTAGCTGCAATAGATGCAAGAGCAGTTTCAACTTAACAGCTATGCATTCGGTTGCTCGCTCGGAAAGAAAGACATTGTGTAATTTTTCTATATGCCCACTTAAACCAAACAATGCCTCACCGTTGAGCGGTCCAGTATCCTATCAGTGAAGTCTGGAATCGTTGCCCTGGGTTGTAAAGACTCTCCGCTTATGCAGATGCGACAACAGGAAGCAATATAAACCATAAACCCATTTTCGCATGTTTGAACATGACAGAACTTAGGTGCACTCCGTTTGGGAGTTTGTCTTATTTGCGCTTCAACAACAGATCCGGGGTTGTTGAGTCAAGAGAATGAGATTCGTGACCGTGACTTTCTGTGTCTCAAGGCCCCAAGGGGCGTCTACTCCTTAGAAACCTTGGAGCAAATGCTCCATCCAAAAATAGGGAGGGGGAGATCTGTCACTGTATGTGCCATTATTATTGTGGGGGCGGGAGGAAGAGGAAGGGGAAGAGGAGAGGAGCAGTTGCTCCAATGACTTGGGGGGGATAGACGCCTCCGTCTGTCTCTGTGACGTCCAAAATCACAAGACAATATTTAAGCAGTTTTATTTTTATTTTTGAGACATCTAAAATCTGTCCACTGGTCAATAACAAAAAGCCAACCTAAACCGAATCGAATGCTGCAATGCTGGTAAAGTACACATATCGAATCAATATCGGTCAGCGCATCGCATTTGAATTCTGCCTATTTCTAGGATAATATCTGGACAGTTGTGCACCATGATATCTAAAGCAGCGGTTTTCAACCTTTATATTTAGTGTATCATCAAGTAAAAAAATCGAATGTTGGCGTAGCAACAACCAGCAAAGGTCAGATAAAAAAACAGGGGAGCGGGAAATCCCCTTGCAATTAACGTACGACCGTATGCGTAGACAAATTTAACCCTTTAACGACGACCACTAAGCTGCATGGAAAACTAATCCTTCGTCGTTAAAAGGTTAAAAATTGATATATATTAAGAATGTAATCTTTTGAATTTTTTCGCATACCACCAAGCGACAACTGGCGTACCACCAGTGGTACGCGTATACCACCGTTTGAAAACCGTTGCTCTAAAGGCTTGTATCCGTCCACAGGATGATTAGCCTAACTGACTGTAGTTGCGATATATCCATTGTTTGCCGAGTCTTTGCCATAGATATGAAATACATGTTATCCTGTTGGCGACAGGACAACATGTCTTTCATGCCTATATGTCTCCAATGAACAGACTCGAATTCGTCATCCACCACTGTGGATTGTTTGCTCTCGTGCCTTCGTGCGTGGAACATTCTTCCAGGTTGCATTCAAAATGCTAAGAGTCTTTAAATGGAAAACAGTTCAAATCTAATTTAATGATAGTATCTGATAATGATGATTGATGCTTGTCAGGCTGTAGGATAGTCAATTTTAAAATAACAATTCCAACCGCAAAGCACTTCTCTCACTCACATCGACAACTCTTTGAGGGTTTTGTGTATACGAACCACACAGACAACAGACACTTAGTGTGTGAAGGGAAAATAATTTATATGGCGTCAACCAAGGTCTCGAGATTTGCTCCTCGCTGGCGTCAGATAATTTATAATGTCCCTGTGAAGACAGAGACAGACAGGCAGACGAGAAGGAATACAGATGAAGATAGAGAAAGGGTCTGTTGAATGATCACGATTCGTGATGCTGTATTTATAGGCTGTGCCTGGTTGCTCTCTAACAACGACTCTTGAAGAGATCCATATATTAAAAGACAATGCTATAGGTGCATTCTATTCTTCATGTACGTCTAGACAGTTCCTCTCTCTCTCTCTCTCTCTCTCTCTCTCTCTCTCTCTCTCTCTCTCTCTCTCTCTCTCTCTCTCTCTCTCTCTCTCTCTCTCTCTCTCTCTCTCTCTCTCTCTCTCTCTCTCTCTGTCTCTCTGTCTCTCTCTCTCTCTCTCTCTCTCTCTCTCTCTCTCTCTCTCTCTCTCTCTCTCTCTCTCTCTCTCTCTCTCTGATATATGCATGTTGTAATGTTAATTATAATTAATACTTAATAACTATGTCGTCTTTGATCGTCGTACCGGCTATCCACAGTGCCTTGCCTTTCCCAAAGACCGATCATCATACCATACAAATATCTAATCTGTTTCTTTGGTGTCAAAATAAAGGTTTTAATGTAAAGTATGAATGTAGTCGTTAAGTATATGAAAACTAAACTAGTCAAATGGTATTTAGCCATGCATTGAGCTTGTCGGTTGTGTAATAAATTCTGTTGGCGGTTCATCCCTATGACGTAGGCTTAACACAAAATAAAGCATAATGCGACATGGTTGGCTCCAACAGGATAACCTGAATCTACAAGAAGGATTTATATTGCGCTCAGCAACTGTATCATCTTGTGGGTTCAGAACAGTGTAATGGAATACGTCCGCAGGTGCATTCCATCTCACGCAATTATCGCTCAATATACTATAGCCAATGTATGTGTTTATATCAAAGGACTGACGTATATCTATAGGTCTACCGTTTCCAGCGTATATACGTTGAATCCGAAAGGGGCATGTATATATAGCTTTGTATTTTCAGGTCGCTGGGATGAATAGTTGAGGCAGTTACTCGATCTCAGTTTATATCTGTTCAACGTCTCAATTAATCTGCACTAAAACAAGCTTTATAGACTGTTTTCTGATATGTTAATTGCCTCTCGCGTGGACTCAACCTCCGGTTCAGCCATGAACTCCTATATACCTCAGCATGCTAAAGTATCTATGAGTTATTGGTTCAGGGTTTCGATTTCATCCCATTAAAAGGACCTCGTGCCTTCGCAATGGCTACGCAGTGGAAGGGGTCTTCGACGCTATAGGGTTGTCTGAAGAATGAACATTGTTTTTCGTCCTCCTCCTCATAGCCTCCAATGAAAACTCCGACCACAGTGTACAGAGTTAAAACCTAAACCAATACATGCATTCAATCCCGTCCCCCAGCCCCCCATTTGAAGCACAACCTAGACGTAAATCTATGCCGATGTTAATGCATCTCATATCTTAACCCACCAATAGTGGCCTAGAAATTTCTTTTTAGCTTATTCAACTGACTATCATATTAAGTCGACAAATGATATCTCCAATATTATTGCTTTTGAGCATTGATGACCTACATTGAGGGAGGTGATCTACTGATCCTGTCTTTCATCTGAAACGTGTTACGTTTAGTTCATCATATAAAAGTGTATTAAAGGATTCCTCGGTTACAATCGATAGTCTCATTGCAGTTTGCAAACACGTTCGTTTGCAAGGTTCACGGGGTAAACTCCAATAACCCAATCGACCTATGAAATCCACGCGATGATGCTATGCAGACTATCCACGCAAAGCTGTGTTGAGCTAAGACTTGCAAATCGTATATATATGACCCAGCAATCTATTCGCGATGCACAGTTTATTCGTAAAGGATAAACGCGTAAAATGCCTCAGCAACTGAGGAGAATCGGGTGGTTGCGAAAGTACATTGACGTCAAAGGTTCCGAGGAGGTCAGGCAGCGTTTCGCTTCACTTATCATCTTCCACGATCCCTGACACGCTTCGCTTCACCTGTCATCTTTCACAATGAGAGCTCTTTCCGCCACGGTTGCTGCTGCAGCTGGCTGTAATAAGGGTGGAATTAAAGGTCGATATTGAGAGACAGCAGCAAAATGAAGATGAAGCTGCATCACACCGTTTCCTTGGTAGCATTCTGCAAACCGGGACTTACAGTATTCTTCGGTAACTATCAACAGCAACAAAGACGATGAATATGATCTCTTGACGGTGCAACATAAAGAGAGAAGATGTCGGAGGTTTAACATGGAATGAATGAGGATGGCTTCAAAGAGTGAATGAGGTTGGAGGTGACCAGCGTTAGAGGACGGCAGAGGATGGACGGAGAGTGCAAGCGTGTAGGCCCTATATCTACTTGGCAGGTAATTGATTTCGCTTCATCATAACAAGCAGGGTCGTAATTTTCGCACGAGACCATCTCGAGACGGTTAAGGCAAATGGAACGAAGAGCAGATCCTACAACGAAGCCGTAAATCTGCCCATCATCGCATCTGGCGTTTTCCACGGATCACTCAACACCACACAAGAAGCAAAGACCCCAAAAGGGGAGGAGGAGGAGGAGGAGGAGGAGGAAGATGAGAACAAGAAGGAGGAGGATAAGAAGAAGGAGGAGGTTACGGAGGAGGAGGAGGATGGAGGAAGACGAGAACAAAAAGGAGGAGGATAAGAAGGAGGATAAGAAAGAGAAGGGGGATAAGGAGGAGGCGAGGAGGGGAGGAAGACGAGAACACGAAGGAGCAGGATAAGGAAGAGGAAGAGGGGAGGCAGATGAGAACAAGAAGAAGGAGGAGGATAAGAAGGCGGATAAGATAGAGGAGGAGGGGAGGAAGGGGAGGATAAGAAGGAGGAGGATAAGGAAGAGGAGGGGAAATAGACAAAAGGGAGGAGGAGGATGAGAAGGAGGGGAGGAAGACGAGAACAAGAAGGAGGAGAAGCGCATGAAGGAGAAAGAATAGCGCGGCGTTAGGTGGGGCGTGCAGGATACTATGCCCATGTGTCGTGCAGCAGAGGCGCCGCCATACACGCATTGCAGGCCTGGTCAATGTATTCTTCGAGGAGAAATGCAGAATTGTTTCCTGGACATACATACATCTTCCATTTCATTATCGTTATTTTCGTATCCATTACCCGCTGAGCCAGAGGCCACACATGTATATATATATATATATATATATATATATATATATATATATATATATATATATATGTATATGTACACACGACTATATACATGCGCATATGTGTACATAAATATATCTATTATGCGTTATATGGAGAGTACCGCGCGTGGCTAACATGTAAATCGGTGTATGATATATATCAAAGGCCATCGTCATCGTCGTCGTCGACTTCTTCTTGGGATGAAATTGAGAAGGTATAGAGGACGGTGTTGGCGCCGTGTAACGACGGAGTCATTAACGAGAGTAGTGCGATAGAACAAAGCCATAAAAGCGCCCGGTTCAAAGGAAAAGTCGGACGACCGCGGGACAAAATGACGCCTTGAAATTAGACGAACGACCAACCTACATTATTTATGTCTTCTTTTTCTTCTTCTTCTTCTTCTTCTTCCTCTCGGGAGGGCATGCATGCATGCATATGCGGCAGTAGGGAAACAAACGGGAGGGGGAGAAGCTGCGTCTATATCTACTGTGCTAACGAGATTGCTAAAAATGGGATCTAAGAGCAGAAAACAAGGACACGTTCGTCGTCGGTTTTAGTGCTTCAATGTGGGGGACTCCAGCGCAATCCTTCTCCCTTTCTAATCCGAAAAATGCACAGCTGTGCAGTGTCTGATGCCTTTTATGGTTTTGTTTGGGTTTGGATGACTAGGCTTTTCCAAACATTGTTGTCTTCTCTAAAGTACTGATGTTTTAAAGGAGAGCTCTGCTTCTCGAGTACTTTGATGACTAGGATTCATTCACATCAGCACTATTCATAATTATAGATTCATCTAAGTACTGGGTTGAGTCATTGTTAGCCTAGCATGAATCAGTCACCTCACACTAATCAGGAGAGCGGATAGCACATGAGTCAGTCAAGATGACTCTTCGAATGTTTGTGAAATGAGGTTAGGAAAGGGTTCCTGCAAAGTCACTCGCAAGCATTTCCATAGATTTGACCCAATGTGATCGGAAAAGGAAAATCCTTCTTTGCAAAGATGCGACAAGCAACTGGTAAGGGAAGTTGTTTGTATTTGACGTGGAAGGATGATGTGTAGTTGCATGCCATAGCCTAAGTCAGCAATGAAGACTTGGGTCAAGACCATTTTCTTCGAAACACTAGGAGGCAGATTATGCTGCTAACCGCCTTGAAAGCGTCGGTTATGAAAACAGAACCACTGAAGAAACGAAAATATTCTTACTCTTCAATATTGCCTATCTATTCATAAAGCCAATAGATGTTTTATATTTTTGTTTATGCTTACATCTATCGCAACAGAGCCACAATACATTTTGCCACACTAATAAGAAGTGGGTCTAGTTAACTAGTTAGTTAGTTAGTTAGTTCTCTGGACATTTAATATCTCGTCTTTTCAGCTCTTCACTAAAAACACCGTCTACCACTATGCCAAATGCCATAAGAGAAGGAAAGTACGTAATCAAGCAATACAATGCACAGATAACACAGATGCACAGAGTCACTAATGACGTGCCAAGCACACACCTGGAGCCCAGCCATCGAATTCCCATCCAGAACTGACAGACGATATACCATGTTCAGAGTTCCTGGATCAAGTTGCGTCGATATAATGTAGCCCACAGCAAAGAAGGCGGCAGCGTCCGAGATACACGATAGCACCACCGCCCAGCGGCACCTCATTGGTAGTAGATGCCATAGCTTCTGAAAATCGCTATAACCGCCTCCTCTGCATAGAAACTGCTCTAGTTTCCCTCCAAATGGCCACCATCATTAACAGTGAAGGTTGATCCAAAGAAAGTATGGAGAAACTGCTGTCGAACTCATTCGAAATTCACGGTGGAAACGGAGAATAATTACAACACGAACACTTGGCAAAGTTAACGGCAAAAGGTGTTAGGCCGAATAATAAGCCAAAATGACATAACCCACGTGGCTGTTGACAGGTTTGCCTGCTTCCTTACCTACTTAATTATTTACTTAATTATACACATGTATGAAAATTGTATGTATCTTATTTATCTAAAATTATTCCAATAATCTATTATCTTTAATTATTATTATTATTATTATTATTATTATTATTATTATTATTATTATTATTATTATTATTATTATTATTATTATTATTATTATTATTATTATTATTATTATTATTATTATAACGCCAGTTTATCATAGAAGCAATCATAGGCGTCCGGAGGTTTTTTGGTAGAGGAGGGCAATATTTTAGGGGCAAAATTTTTGCGGGGAAGCAAAATCGCGTCTTGACGTGACAACTTTAAAAATAAACAATGGTCATGGACTTTACCTACATAATTAACACGTTTTAAATTCGTGTTGGCACTGTTGTAATCATCATAATAATCAAAAGATTAATTTTTTTAATATTTACAAAATCCAGGAGGCAATTGCCCCTTGTCCTCTCTCCGGACTCTCGTTAAAGCAATCACCTAAGTAGAAAAATTCACGTGGCGCATGCTTCGGAAGAAAGATGAGTGACTTATAAGAGATGCTGTGGTAATAATCACTTAAGTACAATATACGTGTACAATACAACTAAAGATTTATAGCGCGCTGTAACAAGACAAGTCTTGCGTAGCGCTACATTCCTAGTTATAGTACAATGTGAATAGATGAGTTTTTAATTTAGATTTAAACTGAGCAACAGATGTGCATTGACGGACTGTAGTTGGAAAACTGTTACATTCTATAGGTCCTGAGACCGAGAAGGCACGCCTATCAAACTTCCGGTTTGTGCGAAGTACGGTAAAATCCCCTCGCGTGGGCGATCTGAGTCCTCTGGAATTGGAAGCAGAACATGGCGCGACCATGGATGTCATGTCCGAGGGAGAGGTTCCAGAGTTGATATGGCAAATGAGGAGGGAGACTTTGAAGGCGAAACGGGCACGGATGGGAAGCCAGTGTAGTTGCTGCATGGATGGTGTGATGTGATCTCTAGGACCAAGATCTTTTACTAGACGAGCGGCCGTGTGAAGAACAGATGATAGAGGTTGCAGTGTCGATGAAGGAAGACCGGACAGGACAGAGTTGTAGTAGTCGAGGCGAGAGAATGATGACGAGGGCTTGAACAAGAATACGGAGGCCGGTTGCGTTTCACTTATCGAATTCGGCGAAGGTGGAAGTGGAATGCTCTGGCAATGGAGGAAATGTGATGAGTCATGTTAAGATTGCAGTCTAACATTACGCCAAGGTCGCGGACCACGTCTGAGGGTGGAACAGAACAATTTGAGTCGAGCTTAAGGGTTTTCATTTGTTTATCGTCATCCGAACTGTTTCGACGGTCAAACCAGATGAGTCCTGTTTTGGTACGGTCCATTGTCTGAATAAGAATCGTCTACCGCATTTATCTTTCATCTTTATCTAGCATCAGCATCGTTTCTATCTCATAAAATGTACCCATTCTTGTTGAAGAAGCACTGTACGCTTATTCCTCGTTTTACCTCGACCTGTTCCGTCCCGTTTTCTCTCTTCTGTCTCAAAGGAGCTCTGTATTTTCAGCGCTGACGTTCTGCTATCGCCTAAAATATTTCCGTTTGCTTTACATTACATCGCCCACATAGAAAGAAGATTTACCCAACGTTTCCGCAATTTGTCGACGAGGGCCCCTCGGGCTCCCAATGTAATCAGCTATATATACAATTCTCGTTATCGGAATGAAACACCGTTTAGAGGGGCGAACGGGGAGGGGGAGGGCGGTCTACTACAGTAGGCCTGTACCGCCTAGGCCTATAGGACTAAACGGGTCGACGCTAGCAGCGCCACCCGTCGACGGTGACGTACATTGCAAAGTAATCAGCGACGGTACAGTCGTTGTTTGGCGCGGTCGGCCATTCATATCGACACAATTTCACAACTAATTACTGGCATGTCAACAAAAACGGAACAAATTGCCGAATAAGATCAGCCGACGAAGAGGCCGCCAACCAGGCAGCCGGTCGGTCAGTCCCCGCCACCCACGGCACGATCTAATCAGGCGTCAAGTCGAGAGCTAGCAACCGACCGACCGACACGGACATCCAGGCACACAGTGGGCAGCGCAGAGAGACGGACAGAGACGGGCATACACAGGTATAGTTACAATCGCTTCATCCGCAAAGCATTCATCATTACTGCGGCCAGTACTGTACGGCCCTCGGGAAGAGAAAAATAGAGACGGATACCGAGAGAGGGGACAGAAGGAGATAGAGGAACAGACAAGGAGACTCACAGAGAGAAAGAGAGGGGTGGAGAGAGCGGGGCAGAGAGATGGGAGTGAGAGTGAACGATAACAGACGATCGCGTGATCCTATCCTCGCGGGTAATACTGTAATAGCAGGCAGGGCATAAACTATAGACGGCGCTATAATAATACGCTAAGCTGTCTCGCACAGAGTCGGCTGAGTAGGAGATGCCAAGCGGCTGCAGGATCAGACAACTGCGCTGGCCGACGGCAAAGGCGCAATTATTCCGAGACTTAAATGCGGTGCTTGGCTGCTTTAGCGGTGATCCATCCGGAGGATCTTAAGGCGGAATTCAGGGATTAGGAGTATCGCACCGGCGGAGGGATAAACGGGAGGCAGCACTTGAGAATATGTGCGGTTAGGGTTGCCGATCACTGACACTATCGTCTTAGCCGGAAATAATTAGGACGCCAGTCTTTGACACATGTGTTCATTTATGCAAGCCTCTGTTCACTGACTGAGACGACTGCACGTGATACTCTCACACTCTGGAATCTCTATGCTCGCTGCCCATATAAGCTACGTACGTAGTTATATAGAGATTCAGAAATATGCAGTAAGTGTGACTAAATATTAGACAGGCCCAAGGTAAGACTGGCTGAAGTCACGTGATCGCGCATTAGCAAGGCGAATCTGTCGACGACACTACCCGTAGTCTTCACAAGCTCAGAGTTTATGCTAGAAAAGGAATTACTGGAGCATACGCCTTCTTGAGATTTGAAGAAATGGAGAGAAACAGAACTCAACTGAAAGAGAAAGAGAAACACAGAAAGAGAGAGAGAGCAAGAGAGAGAGAGAGAGATAGAGAGAGAGAGAGAGAGAGAGAGAGAGAGAGAGAGAGAGAGAGAGAGAGAGAGAGGAGAGAGAGGAGAGGAGAGAGAGAGAGAGAGAGAGAGAGAGAGAGAGAGGAGAGAGAGAGAGAGAGAGAGAGAGAGAGAGAGAGAGAGAGAGAGAGACACGATTTGAAAAAGGGAAAGTCAGGGGGGTCAAAAGAAAACGAGAAAAGGTGAGAGACAAAATGCAAGGTCTAGGTCTGAACTACAACAGACAACTTGCGAAGCGGGCAGACATAGCAAATTTTTCCGAGCCTCGAGTCTTGACAGCCTGCCAACTGTAAAACAATTCTGCTTCGCGTCCTGCGTCAAAGTTAAGCCATATATATCAAGCGTATTTCGTCAATTCAACAGAGCCTTACGGTTTATAAACGCACTTTAGTCGATAAACAGTAAGGCATCACGTTTATGCAACCACTAAACAGTGGCAGCTTTATTTAAAATTCACCCCAGCCAACGCTTAATAGGTTGCCTCGTATGAATATAGCATAGACATACTCGTGATCGTAATCTCCAAACTTCTAAAGCGTCACTCGAAGGTCAAGCGCAGGTCATGAACGCTGCGTCAAATCAGATGGGTTCCAAAGAGTAGTCTAAAGGAGGTCCGAGTTCGGTTAGGCCTACCAGAGAGGCCAGCTCAAGAGAAGACATGCACACGTGTTTCTATGGCAGCCTGTCTTGTATTTGCGCCATGTGGGAGACACAGTTTTATACTAAATATTCAACCGAAGAAACGTAACAAAATGGATCTCGAGTTTAACGACATCTTATGACAACAAAGGGTGTTTGCGTCGACAGAAATTATATTGGCATAATACAGCCTTTTTAATGCTTCGGCATAGTAGTTATTTATTAGAACATCCTAATATGAATGAAGCACGCAATAACCAGGTGTCCTGTTGTTAGCCAAATTTTTATCCTTCAACCTCCAAACCGTCCGTCCTTCCCGACGAGTTTCTCTGGAGTGTTGTAAACAAATATGTTATCCTTATTGTTTGCACCTGTACCACTTACCTCTGAAGATAATAGCATTATATGACAATGTCCAACACATATAATGAATAAACTTAAGTGAGGGAACGAGAATCTCTTGCTGCAGCTGCATGTCGTACGTTGCCGTTCACCACTTAGCGCTGGGTCCCTAAGCAAAGCAATAACCCCGTAGATTTATTACAGTACGGTAACTAAAATTGTGCTACTGGCTTAATTCTAGTGAATTTGCGATCTGTAGGCCAACTCTATGTATCTGCGGGGTTTAATCGACTATCTCCAGCGGCGTAGGCGACTTCTTAACCTCTTTAGTCTAGAGATTTGGTACATGATTGAAAGAGAGGGGGTCAAGACAGCCAGTGTCGAAGCGCGAGGCTATTAGCAACTATAGTGTGTCTGGTTATGGGCGCTTCGGATGTTCTCCCGTTGGGGTACAAAGCGGAACCTTGGAAGTCAACGTAGTTTGAATCATTTAGTATGAAATTAAGCACTTTGGGCTACATGTATGTGCTGCTTTTTTAAAGTAGGGCCTATTCAAGTGTATATATTTAACAAGCTCAAGATGAATTTGCTAACGTGTTAATGCTTGCTGTGCTTACCAAATCTAATTAAAAATATGATACAGCTATAATTGAAACTGTCCTCCTTGCAGAATTCAGAAGTGGACACACAACCATAGGATAGAAAGAACATCGATATTGCTGAGCAACTTTGAGTCAAGGACGTGCTGAAGGTCCCTACGTAGTGGAGGCTTGAACCCATACTCCGCGTTACAAACCAATCAGCTACCTTCCGTTCCTCCACACCAATCGCCTACCTTCAGTTCCCGACACCAATCGCCTACCCTCCGTTCCCCCAAACCAATTGGCTACCTTCCATCCCCCTACCTTCATGAGGTAGGGGGATGGAAGGTACTCAATCGCCTACCTTCGGTTCCCCACACCAGTTGGCTACCCTCCATTCCCCACACCAATCGCCTGCCCTCCGTTCCCCCATATCAATTGGCTACCTTCCGTTCCCCAAACCAATTGGCTACCTTCCATCCCCCACACCAATCGCCTACCTTCAGTTCCCCACACCAATTGGCTACCTTCCGTTCCCCACACCAATCAGCTACCACAGTTCCCCACATCAATCAGCTACCTTCCATCCCCCACACCAATCGCCTACCTTCAGTTTCCCACGCCAATCAGCTACATTCCGTTCCCCAAAACCATCGGATACCTTCCGTTCCCCCACACCAAATGGCTACCTTCCATTCCCCACACCAATCGGCTACCGTATCCCAAAATGAATTGAGCTTAGTTGAACTCTGTATACATGGAACCTTTAGCTGGGTTTCTAATGAAAGGTTCGCATATTTGCTCCTGCTGAGGCGAATGCGTGTAACAATCATGGGCAAATTGTTTACTCACACTTGCCTATGTCACCATGCAGTGAAATAGGCAGAGGCGTAATCTGAGCAGTAAATAGTGAGTCCTGCCATGCAATGGTTCTGTGTGCAGGGCATTGGAAACTACAGCACTGCCGCGGCTTCCTGATAGGTGCTTGCACTGCTTTTCTATGTCTTCTTCATGCGGACTAGGCCTACATTTTCAGAAAATCATCCGCAATCTCCATGGAAGAATCACAGATAAATAAGCGCTTTCTACTATCCGGAAGCCAGTATCATTTAATGGAAACAAAGATTTACGCTACAAGTTGCCAGCGCAGCCCAGTGGCGTAGCCATACAAGGTGCGTAAGGTGCGTACGCACCCCCTGTCAAGTGGCAAATATGGTAAGAATATCGCTCCGCCCCTTCTTTTCTGAGGGAGCTTTTTCGTTCCACCCTGGATGTGCGGTGCCGCCGTTCTCTCCGCTCCTCCACGCAAGATGAGCTTCTTGTCCCCCACGCACGAATCTCTGTCAGAGAGCAACGTGCTTTTTCTGTTGTTGGCCCGTCTGTCTGGAATTGGCTTTGGGCTTGTTGCCTAGGGTTCTGATACTGTTATTCCAATCTTAAAACTGTCTGTTTAATTCGAGGCTGGGTCGGGAGAGATCCTGACTAGATACCCTGAAGGGGAGCTATAAAAATTCTTGCAATGAATGAATTACCTGTAACAACGGCAACTCCAGAACGTACCTTTTCTAGCCATAGAAATTTTTAAAACCTACTTAATATGCTCAAGATTGACCGTTGGCAATATTCAGGGATTGGTTATGGCTTACATTCACAAGATAGGACAATCAGTGTTGATGACGTTATTGATCGATTCGGAACAAAAAAATCGACGGCTAAATCTTTCTTGAACCAGAGAAACTAAAACTCAATTAACTGATGGAAAGGAACTTCTAAATTCAGAATAGCAGTTGTTGCTGCTTTTAAAGTATCCTACAAGTAAATCTGCTTCACATTGTTAATATTTAGCCTAAGCCTCAAACTTTAAAAATCTGTGAATCTGTTAAAATAAGAAAGTAGTATTGAGAAAGATAGAAATAAAGTGCGTAGGCCTAGGCCTGTTGCGTAGGCCTGCTACACAGTAACACAGCAGGCCTACTTACCCTGTGATAAAATTCTAGCTTAGTTCGTATGTCTTTATAAATGAATAGCAAATAGTTAATAAATGGTTAATAGCCTATAGTTAATAAAACTGTCGCATCTCGAGTAGGATAAACTGCAGAGAACTTGATCGTGGAGGATATTTGTCGTTAGTCGACAGAACATGACAAATTATGACAAATTGATTATGTATCAACAAAAGTCATGTCATGTCGTCGCTCTGCGATGGTAGGCTACAGGAATGGATCAACATTGCCCAACGTTTTCTATCTCGTATTGCAACCATTAGGCTGGTCCCAGATAGTCCAATCCATCCTATAATGTTGTCAATCCAGGATATTGTTGGTCTATCGCGGTTGCGAACCCCTTCTACAAGACCCGTCATCAGGCTGCCTTCGATATTGTCCCTCGGCTGCCTCATGATGTATTCGAAGTACTGTACTTGCGGATTCCGACGTGGTTCAGCAGTTCAATTTTGGTCCTCGCCAGCGTGTATACTTTTTGTCCAGGGAATTCTTAGCAGTTTTCTGACGCACTTGTTCCCGAACGCTTGGAGCCTTGGATGCGTTTCGTTTCTCCTCTTCTTTCCTTAGCGTCCAGGCCGCACATCCGTATGTTGCTGTCGGCCATGCCGATGCCTTCATCATCCGTAGGCCTAATTTGGTGTCATTATGTATTGACTTGTTCTTCCATATTTAACAATAGTTAATGAAACTCGCATCTCGAGTAAGATAAACTGCAGAGAACTCTATCGTGGAGCATATTTGCCTTTAGTCCACAGGACGTGACAAATTATGAAAATTGATTATGTATCAACAAATAAAATGTTTACAACGTTTCGGTTCAACCTAAAAAGATTAGACAAGGACACAGGCTAAGTGTTTAATGACCTGAGCCATAAAACAAACCAATTACTAAGTCTGTTGATCTGTTTTTAAAGTAGTGCATAAGTCATCAGCGTCATTTCTTGAAACATCATCTCGTCCTCTTCGTTCCTCCGTCCGACTTGATCTCTTTGTCCCTCGATCGCGGACTTCCCTGACCCAACATCGGGCCTTCGCTGTAGTGGGTCCGTCACTATGGAATGACCTTCCCCTGCAGTCCGTAGTAGGATTCTAGAGGGGATCACACCTGCTTCTCTTCGCTGCCTAAAGACTTGCTTGTTTACGGGCCTGTCACGTTGAGAGCGCTTCTGTATAACCCTGCTGTGAGAAGCGCTTTATAAATGTTCAGATAAGATAAGATAAGAAGATAAGATAAGATCAGGCCTACTGCGTTAAGCTGTGAATCTGTTAAATAAGAAAGTACTCATTGTCTAAAATTCTATGCCTCTGCATGGAACTCGCCCTATAACTTTAGAAGCCAATCTATGTATACCTAGGTTCTGTGAAGACTACTGCTTCGCATTACGCACCCCCTATGGTAAAATCCTAGCTACGCCACTGGCGCAGCCTTACGATGACGATGCGTGGTTCGAGCATTTTCTGAACCAAGAAATTATTCTGTTCGTTTCTAACCAAGGAGATTACAAAAAGGTAGAAGAAGGTTCATAGATTCGTTGTCACATGCAGATTACTTGAAGAATATTCGTAGCTAATTCTTCCTGCAACGCATGCTTTCCAGTGTGTTCGTGGTTCAAAACCCTGTATGCTTTGTACGATGTCGCAGCAATGCGTAAGCCTATACATCTAGCACGATGTCTCGAAATACGAGAAGCGACTCAGTTCCCAATTATTGTGCTGCTGAAAGCCAGGGCTCTAAAAAGGAGATAATTTCGATCATCTAGAAATGCAAGCATTATTACTTGACTCTGATCAACTTTTATTTTCTTCATTTAATTATTTTAGCTTTCCTCCTAAGTCACTAAATATAAAGGTATTTGTGCCGTCAGCTGGAATCTGTTAAACAAGACTGCAAAAGGGCATCATTAATTTTACGTAGAGTACACTACGCCCAGGCCCGTAGCCAGAGGCAAATTCAAGACGAGGCAAAACCCCTTCCATCCTCATCCCGTCCCCTGCCCTTCCGTCCTCCGGTTCCCTATCCATACCTCCTCTCCCTTTTTGCCCTTTTCCCTCAGCTTCATATCCCCTGCCTTTCCGTTCCGCCCCCACCCTTTTCTCTGCCTTCCCCTTCCAAAACCCTCCCCACCCCTCGCCAGCCCTTCCCTTTAAGCGGGAACTGTGAGGGTTCGGGGGTATTACACCCGAAATTTTTTTTATATTGTAGATGCTCGTACTTGAGTTTTAGAGCATTTTAAAGCCAATAAAAGCAGTATTTTGTGTTGCCTAAATATGTTTTGGAATGCTGTGTAAAAGTCTGTCTGCAACTATGATCATACATGAAGCCGATGCAAATGTTTTAAGCAAACATTACATTTTTTTGATTTTTTGCAGGACTCTAATTGTGTTCTTCAACTTGTTCTAACTTCTATAAGATGTAGGACTATTAACACATTTCAGTTAACTACATAACAAACACTATACAAGCTGTGTTACACAACAGGATGTAATGTAACAAAATGAAAAGTTGGTTCTTAATATTCGACAACAAGAAACAGAATAGTAATCGTTTTACAGGTTGTGGACTTTTCATGATCTTGTTCTGTAGCCGACTAAGTCTTCTTATCCAAGTTTATTTAAAGTTATTTCTTAAACTTAATTCGTAATAATTATGATAAAAAAGGATAGGGCTCTAATTTTCAAGGGCCGCTGATCTGAGTGGCGCAATATAAGTGCTTGGTTATAATTACAATTACTTAACGATTAATAGAACTTACGACAGAAAGCAAAATGACGATTTGCAATTGTATAGACGGGTCCATAGTTGCCTATGAAAAGGTCAGCAGGGATAACTCATTAATGTTATTAGGCCAGACGCTTGGAGTAGAAGCTATAGCTAGACAATTAATGTAGGCCTAATTGTAATCGTAATCCCCAAACTTCTAAAGCGCCACTCGAAGGCCAAGCGCACAGCACCAGCCTATTCACGAGCTCTACATCAAGTCAAAGGGAGTTTCCAGGGAGTAGTCCAAAAGAGGTCCGAGTCCGGTTTGTAGAGGGCCAGATTAAGAGAGGATCGAGGCAGAGCAGCTGTCAAGGCGGGTGTCGTTCCGGGCGAGAAATGGAAGGCGGAGGATCAGATGAGTCAGGGTAGGAGTACTTGAAAAGGTGACCAGTTTTGAGTGGAAAGCCCGGAGGTGATAAAGGAACATGAGGAGAATGGAGGACGCGTTGTGATGATGGAGGAACTGAGAATCTGCGGAATTCAGAAGGGAAATCCTTCCAGAGGCGTGGTGCTGTGTAGGATATGGCTCAGTTTGGAGAACTTGAGATGAGTATAGTGACCGGAAGTCGAGAAAGACTGAGATAGGAGAATGATCGGGTAGACAGGGTTCCCTGGATGGTGAAGAGATCACGAAGGTATTTGGACTGGGAATATTGTAAGGAGTTACAGATTAGTGAAAGGACTTTGAGGTGGATTCGCTCTGGGCTTTTAGCAAATGGAGTGATTTGAATATAGGAGTGATATGATGATGTTTGGGAGTTCCAGTGCCAGCCCTGGCTAGTGAGTTTTGGATAAGTTGAAGACGCTTGATTTGGGTGGATTTAAGGTTGAGGAAGAGAAAATTGCAGTAATCAAGCTTTGAATGAACAATGGAGGTTGCAATGGCGGAGGCAGTTTTAAGGTCGAACATGGGCCGGATGCGTCGGAGGTCAAGAATGTGCATGAAGCAGGCACGCGAGAGGGTAGAGATGTGGTTAGAGGAAGAGAGGTGTGGATCAAACGTAATACCAAGATTGCTGTCGGGGACCCAGAGTTGAAGGTAAGACGATGAATTAGTCGATAGGTGCATGGACTATGGAAGGGTCAGAGATTTTCTTGATTTGATTATGAATTCTGTTTTGATAGAAAGATTTAGATGGGACGGTAGTTAGATAGGTTTCCTTGTCAAGATTTGCTTTTTGAGAAGGGGATTGACTAGAGAGTGCTTAAAGGCCATTGGGAAGTTGCCGGTAGAGAGTGAGAGTTTGATAATTTTGGTGACTAACGCAACGAGGACAAAGGCACAGTCTTTTAGAAGAGAGTTGGGGACAGGATCAAGTCCGTATTGCTTGTTGGGTAGAGAGTTTAGGAGGAGTGACACTTCTGCTTCGGAGGTGGGAGAGAGAATTTGGAACGATGACTGAGAGTTAGGAGCAGGGTTGATAGAAGGGGGTAAATCAGTGCTGGAGGAGGCAATTGGGTCTGTATGTCTATAGAAGAGATTGAAATACTCTTATTCTTTACAGTTTACACGATATCTTAATTATCATGTCGAAGTAAGACGAGGCAGAGAGTGAGAGGTTGCCTCGTCTTGCCTCGTCTTTAGAATTAAGACGAGGCACTCGCCTCGTCTTGCCTCATACTGGCTACGGGCCTGACTACGCCCACAACGAATCTGTTTGCTCTTGTCTTACTACGCAAGAGCAAAGGCCGCTGGATAAGACAAAATACACAATAGGCCTTTATGAAGTTAAAGTAAAGATAGTGTAATAGCTCAATTGCGACACTACAATAGTGAGCGCCTTCCTTTACATGTTGAATGGCTACAAAGAAGAAACGGAGAAGAGGAGATGACGTTGATCTTGCCTTCAAGAAGCAATCACGTGTATGAACTGTTATCTACATCATTTTTTAACATCAGAATTGGAGGCAGAGGCGCGTTTACAGAAAATGGGGCCC
>OY744606.1:56276184-56346184 GCA_963556255.1 Allolobophora icterica | reverse complement strand
TATGTGTCATGTGCCCCGTGACGATGGCTGCAACTCCTATAGGGCGTCTGTGTGACCACGTTCATCTAGAATTCTATCGTTTAGGTCAACAGATACACACATGTATAATCTATTACATTGAACGGGTTGTTATATATATACACTCAGTGGATATATATTGTAAATCGAACCCAATGTAAATCGGCATTGAGGGATATATATATATATATATATATAGTATAATTTAATATATCTCTCACACACAAATATATATATATGTATATATATAAATAAATATATATATATATATATATATGTGTGTAATATAATATAATATATCTCACATATTGAAAGAACAATGGATGTAAAGGATTCTGAATGAGTATTGTAGTGCAAGCATATAAAGCCCTGCCTATGTATTTATATTGTCCAAAAATCACTAAAGGCCTACATAAGCCTCATAATATATATATATATATATATATATATATATATATATATATATATATATATATTGAAGAGTGTGCGTGCATAACGAGTGGAAAAGCAATCAGTTCGCGGTTATCACTCTAAATGAATGAGCAAATGTATGGAAACATGCTCGGAACTCTCGATATATCGGTGTTATGTATGCGGTCGTCCGGTGTTTGTCTAGCTGGCAGCGTGTACGTTTTTGTCTAGGCTGTCTGCCTGCCTGCTTGCCTGCCCGCGCTCTGGCAGAATGCCTTTCAGGAGCCCGTAAATAAATCCCTATCAAATATGCATATGGATGACACTAATGTGATCGGATTGCATCGGGTAATCTGCTGTCGATAGTCGGTTCGTATGGGAAGCGTCACGTTGGTCAAACATTCGACGTTTGAAGCGGCGCAGAAATTCATCATGCATTGGGAAGCAGGTCGCTAGATTTGTCGGCGGATTGATGTCGTCATTGCGACAGCTCACTTCAGATGTATTACTACGTCGTTTGACGCTGCAGTGATGTGCCGTGTGCTTCGGCCGTGGACACTTCAGTCTGTGGCCAACTATCATTACAACGGCGCGGATACTGTATCACGTTTCTGGCGCAGAGAAGCACGCGCGCTTCTAAATGCAGCAATAAACACAGACATTTCTGACTCCTATTGCACACAATGAACTCAGTTGTGCGCGGTGCAAATCAGGTGTAACGCAACGCAATGCAGTATTAATTAGCAAACAAAAGATTGATTGACCATCCGCCACTGTTTGTTCTCTGGTAGTGCCGGTCCCTAGGCTGGAGAAAGGAGGAGGGCGACGCTAATCATCTTTGTTATGACACAGTGTAATTAAACAACAACTATTTATTGACTGACGACTGGATTATTGGCTGGGTGGCTGGCTTATTTACTGGCTGGCTGGCTGACTGCCATGGCTGGATGTCTGACTCGCTTTCTGGTTGGCTGGCTAGCTGTTTAACTGTCTTGACTGACTGACAAACCGTTTGCCTATCTCTGTGTCTGTCTGTTTGTCTGCTTCACTGACTGACGTTGCCATGGGTTTCTAAATTCTAGCTCACTCCCTAATTGCCCTTTCTAACTTAGTCGCTCACCCGCTCATTTGCTCACTCAGTGGTCCTTTTATGCCGAAGCGAAGGATGAACTGCATACTTAACGGGGCGCTAAAACCTTTTTGGTGTAATTCTGCATCCTCTGATTGTAGGTGGCGCTTAGAGCAACGAACAGATCCGTAATTAGGTCCTACAGGAGATTCTTGTGCCAAATGATTGCCTTTCTGTCCAGTGGTTTCCTTCGGGAGGAAATACTGCTTTTTTTATCGCCGAATTGCAGCCTTAAGCTTTTAGAAATTAAAAGCCACCGTTAGGCTCAACCCGCTCACGTAACGTGAGATTGGAAGAAACGATGCGACAGCAAAGGGCTTCAGTAAATCGTTTTCTTCTTGGCACGAGCGCTTTCAGACGGAAAGCCCATCTACAGATTAAAAGCCACATAAAGACACAACTAGGGCTTGTGATAATATTGCTTCTGCTGATGGTGATAGCGTCGGTAGGCCTAACCATATGCGCTCGGAGGATTTCGGGGACATGTGGGTATTGGAAAGGTTCGTGAACGATTTCATGTGCTAACGTCATCACTCTTAATCAACGTGGTATTATTCAACGCTTTGTGTTATGTAGGCCTACGTATTATGTGTGTATATGTGTATAAATGCACGTATGGTGTATATAGGTCCTATGCATGCATGTATGCATATATGAATGGCTGTACGTATGTTGTATGTATGTTTGTATGTATGTATGTTGTATGTATGTATGTATGTATGTATGTATGTATGTATGTATGTATGTATGTATGTATGTATGTATGTATGTATGTATGTATGTATGTATGTATGTATGTATGTATGTATGTATGTATGTATGTATGTATGTATGTATGTATGTATGTATGTATGTATGGATGTATGTATGTATGTATGTATGTATGTATGTATGTATGTATGTATGTGTGTATGTTTATATATGACAAGAGAATAAATTACTACGGCTCATTTTAAAGTACCTCACGAGAATTCTGCAGTCGTGACCATGAATCTGATCTCAGCAAAAGACTGAAAATGCTTTCCAAACAGTTTCGAACTCCTATTAGTAAATGCACTGGGAGACTATTTTGCAAGGATGGTCTAAAGCATAAGGAAGACACGTGGACCCGAGGTGCTATGCTATTTGCATATCTCTACGGACTAAACTATATTAAAATCTCGAGGAATTTAAATCCGAACGTTAGGTTCGTTAGTAGCTTATTTAATAGTTTCAAACTTGGAGACGTTCTGCTGGAAAAAAAAATTATTCCACACCTATTCTTGATATGGTTCTTTTCTATGGGTCCATGACAGGAAGACCTCCTGAACTCCTTCTTGTACTTCCCTCTCTATCTGGCATTAAACGTAGTCAGATCTTACACATTCAACTGCAGAGTCATGGCAACCGGGACTCGAGGAGTTAGAGAAAAAATACTTGGGATCCAAATTGAAGGAGAAAAACTAAGACTTGGATGGGCATCAAAGAAGAAAGACTTGAGCTTTGGGATTCAGGACTCGGCCAATGATTTGCGCTGACATCCTAGAAGTAGCTTGCTACTGACGATGCTACAGAAATTGTCCTAATTACAATCAGTGGCGTAGCCATACAAGGTGCGTAAGGTGCGTACGCACCCCCTGTCAAGTGGCAAATATGGTAAGAATATCGCTCCGTCCCTGCTTATCTGAGGGCGCTTTGTCGTTCCACCCTGGATGTGCGGTGCCGCCGTTCTCTCCGCTCCTCCACGCAACGTGAGCTTCTTGTCCCCCACGCACGAACCTCTATCACAGAGCAACGTGCTTTTTCTGTTGTTGGCCCTTCTGTCTGGAATTGTCTTTGCGCTTGTTGCCTAGGGTTCTGATACTGTTATTCCAATCTTAAAACTATCTGTTTAATTCGAGGCTGGGTGGGGAGAGCTCCTGAACAGATACCCTGAAGGGGCGCTATAAAAATTCTTGCAATGAAAGAATTACCCGTAACAACGGCAACTCCAGAACGTACCTTTTCTAGCCTTTAAATTTTTTTAAACCTATTTATGCTCAAGATTGACCGTTGGCAATATTCAGGGATTGGTTATGGCTTACATTCACAAGATAGGACAATCAGTGTTGATGACGTTATTGATCGATTCGGAACAAAAAAATCGACGGCTAAAGCTTTCTTGAACCAATGAAACTAAGACTCAAATAACTGATGGAAAGGAACTTCTAAATTCAGAATAGCAGTTGTTGTAGCTGCTTTTAAAGTATCCTACAAGTAAATCTGCTTCACATTGTTAATATTTAGCCTAAGCCTTAAACTTAAAAAATCTGTGAATCTGTTAAAATAAGAAAGTAGTATTGAGAAAGTTAGAAATAAAGTGCGTAGGCCTAGGCCTGTTGCGTAGGCCTGCCAGGGCCGGATTAACCACTCGGGGCCCTATGCTAATTTTGCACGGGGGGCCCTTTTCGTACTGAACATGGAATGACTGGGACGCCGTAAAAACATGACAATCAACTGTAGCAAAGCAGGGTCAATGTGCCGTGCTGCTCAAATCTGTAGTCAATGCACATTGCACACAACACTGCATTTTGGGACTATAAGGTTTTTTTCACATTTTTGTTACAGTATATTGCCAAGAAACAGTTGCGACTTTTAGCTGCTGGAAACTGTGTAATAATGTTCATCAAATGAAATAAGTTTAAGTATAGGGGCCTATCACTCTCAACACAGGCAGTGAAAATCGATCTTTTTGGCTACTCATATGCATACATTGGAAGAAGGTATTGCTGAACCTTGAGATGGGCTGAAAAGCAACCATTTTCTTAGTTGACGCTCACCATTCGGTGGCCAAGAATAAAACAGCGTATTACTGAACTGGCAATTTTGTCCCTTGCACAGACTTGACACTGGTTTATAATATATTTTTGACGTTGCGTAATCATTGGAATCGGACGTGTTTCTGCAAGTTGCTGATCCCTTTTCAAGCCAATACTCAATAGTGGCCGCTGGAACTGGCAACCATTCATAGGTAGGCCTATCAGACAAGTGACAAGGAGGGTTTGTAAACTTTGACAATTCGTTTTCAGACGGATGCGTAACAATTGTTTCAGTAAGTTCAGTATTGTGAGTCTCATCTGTATGAGCATGATCACCATCTATCGGTATATAATTATGCAGTGTCATTCAAGTAGTCACAGCTCACAGTACTGTTAGTGATGTGAGTGGAACAGCCCTATTATTGTGCCGATGTCATCCCAATATATCAGGCAATCCATTGGTTGTGCTCCTTTATCACCGCCTTTTACTTGACTCATGCAAGAAATACATCAAAACACGAGGCTGAAGCACACGAAGACCAATCATTCTCAGTCTTGTCATTAGCAAGTTGGCATTTCTTAGTACCGGAAAGCAGAAAGGTTCTAGGCATCGTGTACGCTTAAAAACATTAAAACTAAAACTTAAATCCAGGGAACGAATCGCGTCGGAATAAAACAAAAGTAACATCAGCAAACCCCCCATGGATATTGACAGAAAGACGTTGAGTCAATAGAAACGCATGTAGGCCTACACAGCAGTTGGTTGCATATGGCTGACATTTCAAATTAGCAATTTGCTTAGTGCAAATTCTCGCTTAAACTGAAACTATATATATGGCTAATAATTATAATTATGACCAAATAATTAAAAATACTGTGTTTGTCTTGCAGCATTCCGACCCCGGCCGGGGGCCCCCTTCAAGCGGGGGGCCCCATGCTAAAGCATATTGAGCATACTGGTTAATCCGGCCCTGAGGCCTGCTACACCTACTCACCCTGTGATAAAATTCTAGCTTAGCTAGCCTACTGTTCGTATGTCTTTATAAATGAATAGCAAATAGTCAATAAATAGTCAATAGCCTATAGTTAATAAAACTGTCGCATCTCGAGTAAGATAAACTGCAGAGAACTTTATCGTGGTGGATATTTGTTGGTAGTCAACAGAACATGAGAAATTGATTATGTATCAACAAATGTCATGTCATGTTGTCGCTCTGCGATGGTAGGCTACAGGAATGGATCAACATTGCCCAACGTTTACTATCTCGTATTGCAACCATTATTAGGCTGGTCCCAGATAGTCCAATCGATCTTATAATGTTGTCAATCCAGGATATTCATGGTCTACCGCGGTTACAAACCCCTTCTACAAAACCCGTCATCAGGCTGCCTTCGATATTGTCCCTCGGCTGCCTCATGATGTATCCGAAGTACTGTACTTGCGGATTCCAACGTGGTTCAGCAGTTCGCTTTTGGTCCTCGCCAGCGTGTTTACTTTTTGTCCAGGGAATTCTTAGCAGTTTTCTGACGCACTTGTTCTCGGACGCTTGGAGCCTTGGATGCGTTTCGTTTCTCTTCTTCTTCCTTAGCGTCCAAGTCTCACATCCGTATGTTGCTGTCGGCCATGCCAATGCCTTCATCATCCGTAATTTGGTGTCATTACGTATTGACTAGTTCTTCCATATTTAACAATAGTTAATCAAGCTCGCATCTCGAGTAAGATAAACTGCAGAGAACTCTATCGTGGGGAATATTTGCCTTTAGTTCACAGGACATGACAAATTATGAAAATTTATTATGTATCAACAAATACATTTTTACAAAAAGGATACAGGCTAAGTGTTTAATGAGCTAAGCCATAAAACAAACTAATTACTAAGTCTGTTGCTCTGTTTTTAAAGTATAGTGCATAAGTCATCTGCGTCATTTCTTGAAACATCAGGCCTACTATGTTATGCTGTGAATCTGTTAAATAAGAAAGTATTGATTGTCTAAAATTCTATGCCTCTGCATGGAACTCGCCCTATAACTTTATAACATAGGTTCTGTGAAGACTACTGCTTCGCATTACGCACCCCCTATGGTAAAATCCTAGCTACGCCACTGATTACAATTACCATTGTATACAATTTAGACTCAGAAGTAAGTCTTGATATGCAGACTTCAGGCCTACATGACTAGATGCCAATCTAGAACCATCTACCCTCTCACTTTTAAAGAGTTATGTACCGTAACATTAAAGTTGAAATTGCCGCCTCAATGTTAAAATTATGAACAAACTGTTTTCTTTTTTGCAATGATCACAAGTCAACTTCGACATGTCGATATTTTCGAGATTGAGGTTATGTTAATTGAAGTTGAATTATTGCAAAGTTGTTGTTGCAAGATGGAAGTAGATTGTGATTGGTCGGTATGATATTTGTCACGGTCTGCGTTGATGAGCTTTTCACTCGAGTGATCTATGCGCTACGCCTGCGGCCTGAGTGACGAGCAGCTGCGCAGAACTTTTATTCAGCAAAAATATTGATGTCGCGCACATACAAGAAGTTCGGTAGGGAGCGCTAACAGTTCTGGTTGTCTGTTGTCTATTGGCTTTCATCATCGCGACGTAGAGACGTCATCTAGCGAAAGCCTTGCAAATTTATTCATCAGATGAACGAGTAAAGACAAATAGATCTTAAAATCAGACAAAACTTAAACACTGACAGCCCTTATGGTCGTACACTACTAAGATTGGATATGCTATGTTACTGCTAAATGAGTTGCAACCGCTAGATCATTGACCTGTATGAAATGAGATGGCTTGATGCAGAGGAAGCCATTGCTGAACGCTAAAATGTGTTCTGCTCTGTAATTTAATAATCAGAAATGTAGGATAGTGTGGTGGCTGCTCACGTCTAAGCCTCAACAACAGTAAACGGTTTGTATCCTGTGTAAACCCTAAATCCCCTGACCCCTTAGGCCTAATCTCCTCATATTCGGCAGAGGTAATTACGTATATTAGATGAAAAATAAATCCATCTAGCAAAGTACGGAGTGGCAGATAAAATAATAAACATCTGAATGATACTTACTTACTTAATTGCTCTTATTCTAAGGTGATCCGCTTTTTAGGAGACTTCCCTGCAGTCACAGGCGACGTTGTGCTGACGTAGTGATACCCAACCTTTATATTCTGTCAGCATTTTCCCCAGTTATAATGTGTTATTGCTTTTCTTTTACTTACATAGACCCATAAACCGAGATCTTGCGCAATAGCTAATTGTCGTACTACGGTAGAGACATTAGGTACAAAGAAGAGTCTGAAAACACCATTGATCTGCTTAGACACAAGATGGTTTCAAATTCTAATAAAGCAGCTGCTGTGGTTTCTCATATATTTTTGGTCCAAGCGTATTAACTCCATATCTTAGCCTGCCTGTTTACATTACATGCAACAACAAGGCGATGGGCTAGACATAGGCCTACTCGTCAATATAAGCGCTCTTTGCAATTCTTTACTTACTTACTTGGTTACTTATTTATCTTACAAATTAGTGAATCAATTAGGTAATTAGAAATGTCTACGTAAACTCCTCAAAGAAATCAAAATATCTGCTAAGTAAAGGTCTGCAAAGAATACGATCTCACAAGGAACTTTGCATTGAAGTGATTATTATTCAACGTATACCAATTAGCAAATACGTTAGCTAATTAACATTTTGAGTCTAAATTCGTCGAAGAAGTCAAAAGACTGCCGAAGTCAAGGTCTGCAAAGAATGGGGAACTTTTCAATGTAATCAAGGAACCAATAAGCGAATCAATTTGCTAATTAGAACTTTGAAGTTAAACTTCTGAGCGAAATGAAAGACTTTGAAGATAAGAATTAACTTCATTGAAGTCGGCGGCCTTAGGCTTAGCAAGCAAGATATAGCTTACGAAAGATGTGAAATTTCTACATAAGGAGAAGGCAGACTGAAGAAAACTAGTTTCGCTATATTGGTTCACGGTTAGTGTCAGTAGTATTTGGAAAATGCTGTATTCAAGAGAAGTCTTCTCTGAGAGTTGACCAAAAGTCTATATCGACTGCATTTGTGTTCCATTATATACGAACGGTGTATATCTTTCTACGGCGAGAGATCACATTGCTTACAGCTGCAGAATAATCTACACCTTAAGAAGACAGTCAATCAGTTTTTTCGACGGTTTACTGGTTTTCTTTATACGAGAAAACAACAGCCGAGATGGAGCAGAACTTTCAGCACGACCATCATCCGTATGAAAATTATAAGCAGACATCTTCACGTAATAGAGGTTCCTCGATGAACACTGGTGACAATCAGAATTGCAGCTGTAGTATGAAGCAACTTCAGAGTCATCAGTATTGTCTATCATCCGACCATGTGACCAGCGCCAGTGACATTACAGCAGACGCCTCGATTCCCTCGAACAGCTTAGAACAAGTTTTCTGTGATCACGGTCAGCAGCAGTATAGCGTCACTTACTACAATTCAAACAGCGTCGCTCATTTTCAACATCCCGCAAGCAATGTTTTGAATTCACCTGGGGGAGATACCTGTCGAAATTTCCATTATCCAAAATGCTTCAATTCCGACCGATGCACACTTAATCGAACAAGATCTGCTTCTCGTGTTTTACTACCAACGCTTTCACACAGTACGTCCTTTACCAGTGAAACTGTCAATGATACTAACCATATATCTGCATCGCCGAATTCAAGCAACCTGGACGACAGTTCTTCAGCTTCCAAGTCTTCGACAGTCAGTAATTTACCCACCGCGGACTTTGTGAACAGCTCAAACAGCTATCGCGAACGTGGACATTCCTCAACCAACCAACCTTTCAGCTCTGCTGACTCAGCTCTCGACCGCGGAGGTAGAGCTCGGAAGAAGGGACAGGAAAGGGCGAAGACGTCTTCAGGAAGGGATCAGAAGAAAGAAAGTCAGCGCTTGTACCCCTGCAACGTTTGTGGGCAGATCCTAAGGCACCGAAGTTCTTTCATTACTCATCAGAGAGCTCATCGTCAGGAAAAATTCTTCAAGTGCAATCGTTGTGGAAAGACTTTCATCGATCAATCAACAGTCACTAAGCACTTACGAACACACAGCGGAGTGAAACCGTACACATGTTCCATTTGTCAAACATCTTTCAGCCAATCTGGTAATCTGAGAAGACACGTGAAGAGATTGCACGCGCAATCGTAGCAAAACAATTTCTGAAGAACCGACTGGATTGATGAATATCCAACTTTGTATAATCGCCTACGATGAAAAATAATTACGGCAGAAGTGCGTGAGAGACATTATCTTTAGAATATCCGCTTCTTAAGTAAGAAGCGTTTGTCAATTTGTGCAATTAGCTAAATGCAATGAACGAAACAGGTACCCATCATTTGCTTATCTTAGTCCAGTCTGTAGTAGGCCTAGTAGGCCTATATTCTCAAGAGATATATTAGAAAACTACCGGCAAGGCCTGTAGATGAAAGCTACACCATAAACTGCCTAGACAGACGAAGTAAAATCTTGTCCAGTCTATTTGAAATAAAAAATTTAATAAACTTTATTTAATAAATTTAATTTTAAAAATGTAAGCGTTTTATGCCTTTATGATAATACAGTGTAGATCTGTGTCCTTAAGCAATGGAAGTAAATTTGTCATTTAATTAAGCGCGTATAATATTTCGAATCCTTTCTTGTGGTAGGCCTACCGAAATTCCTTCATTCGAGTGGTTCAGTTTCCCGCTGCCATATAGATAAATGTCTAAATTAGGCTAATTAAATAAAGAAGTAAACGGAGAAAATAATTGCAGAAGTAATACAATAAAATTTTCGTCGCAATAATTATAGTTTTGAACAGTTAGGCCTACGTGTGCACGTGACTTATGACTACATGATAGAAGCACACATTACTTTGTGTTTATCTACGATCGTGTGAAACTGTCCACCTATATCAGCTCGTAGGTGAATGTTGTTGTTGTGTATAAGTTGTGTGTTTTTTTAATAAAGACAACACTGGCGACTACATTTGCATGATTTTATTTTATATTTTAATCAAAAAATAAAGAATTTCAACAGTGGGTGGATACTACTGACTTGGAAGCGTTTTGTGGAGAATGGAGTAGAAGATACCGAAGCGAACCTTTTTAAACTTAAGGCCCTGATATTTATAGGCCTAATGACGGAGATTGTCGTCTTCGCGAAGTAGGCCTAGGCTTTGTGGAAAGAACGGCTTAAAGCCACTAATGCCACCTAGCGAATGGATCGAAACAGCGAAAGTTATTATTTACTCCGATTATAATTGAAGAATTACACTGCACAATGCAGAAACGCTATGTCAGTCAGTATTTATTGCGTTTCTGCATAGTGAAGTGCAGCATTTAAAAAAACCCTAAAGTACGGTATTGCATCGTTGTGAGAAATCAATGATAGAAAGCAAATCTTTGTTTCAGGCGGCTTCGATTGCACCACAGGCTATTGGCGAACTTGAGCAGTTACAAACTAGCTACAAATGCAGATTGTGTACATGTTGGGTGTCAGTGGGAGCGCAGCCGATAACTTCCAACTTTTTATGGGCTAGAATTTCAGCAACTTAATCATCTCTTTTGTGGCTTCTATGTGACGCTGAGGGTGTAGGATGTGGAATTTACATTTACTCTGTGATATAAGGAATTCAGCCTGTTGCTAATTAGGTCTAATTGATCAGCTAAACTACTAGAGAATCAGTTAGCTAATTAAAACGCTGAAGTAAAACTTGTCAGATAAATCAGAACATATTTGAAGATAAGATCGTCTTAAGTAGTCATTATCCACAAAGAAAATGATGCGATTCTTTAGAAACAATACTGTCTCATAGGCACTTGCGGATCAAGAAATTGACAAAGGAGTGGAATTTTACTGAGGCCGAAGTAGCCTACTTTATATGGAATAAAAGGCTACTTTTACGTCACGAATACCTCTTAGCTTGTATTTCAGCTCGATTGGAGTGCTAAGCGAGAATCCTTAAAGTAGCGCCCTTACCGAAGAAGGTAATTGAACCAGTGAAGAGATGGATCCTGTGCACAAGACAACATAATAGATGCAGAGATCTCCTAAACTATTTCCATAGGTTATTAATATGACTGGGTTTCGTATAGGCTATTTTTTAAAATCTTGTTTCACAGTTTTTAGACCTAATATTTCTGCTGTACACTTATTTTCAGTGCAAAAATATTATAGGCTACTTCAGACCTACTATATTTCTAATAGTCTATGTAATGGCTGAATATGTTCTGACTCTGAGTTATATAAGTGGATCTACGAGTTATCACAACGATACACAAAGCAACTCCGCATAAGTCATAAAATTTTACAAAGCGAATGGCTTGATTCTTACGGTTATTCGGTATTGCAAGTTCATAAACATGTACGCCTAAGATTCCAGTAAAATTTAATGTGAAGCTAAACGATTATAGGTCAGCATGTCTAGAATTAATATGTTTGATACCATCAAACTATCTGACTGAATCTGAATTGGACGATGTGAGCAGCACGAGTAATTGTCACGTCAAATAAACTATTAAGAACATGGGCGGCGATCCCGGGGGTCGCAGGGGACAAGACCCCCCACCTTTAAGAGTGGGGGGACACGCCATGCATCGGACCCCCCAAATTTTGAAGAAACACTAAAAAAGGTCAATAAGTGCAATAGTGTGCGAGGGAGAAAACGAGTTTTTAGTGCCTTTTTCGACCTGAAAAGTAGTTTGGAGCAGAAGTGTCCCCCAAAATAATTTTTTTTTAGACGAATAGTTAATAAAAGGTAGTGAGTAGCATGTTTTTTAAAGTAAGGAAGTCACGAAAGTAGGCGGAGGACTAAAAAAAGGTCATCAAGTTTTTCCGTAGATGAGATGACTTTTTTTGTTACCAGACCATGGTCGATATTATGTAACTTTGTAATTTGGTTGGAGGAAAAAGTACTAAAAGAGGGTGATGACTTAAAAAAAGGTCATCAACTTTTTTGAGAGATGGATTTGTACAAAAGTCTGGAAGATTATGATTAAAAAAATTTGGGGGGGGAAATGAATTCCTAAAAAAAGGTCATCGACCAGACCATGGCCGACTTTGTCCCCCCCCCCACCTCTCAGACAAGGTCGCCGCCACTGATTAAGAATGCAGATCTCTGAATGCAAGGGATGCTCGAGTGACAGCTAGGTATCATAGAAAAGACCTATGAGCGTGTGAGAAGTTTTGACCTAAATTGAATCACTGATACTTGTATAGAACAGTCAAATTTACGCATTCTACACCCACAGACATACTTTGGTAAATGGCAGCTAAACTTCTTCCAAATGGAAAGCGCTTAAAAGATGTCAGCGGATTCTCTAGTTCATCGCTGACAGCGCCCGAAGTGCGAAACGACTTGAGAAAGCACAGATGTTCAACGCCTTCTAAGCGTCTGCCGCTTTGCTAGTCTCTCTCCCTCTCTTTGCTTGTCTGCATAAGTGAGCCTGGATTGCCTGTTTCGTGTATGTCCTTCGATACGATGGTATTGATCCTGGTTGCGGGCGCAGTCGTTCCAAGATGTTTCTTGTTCGGCGTCGAATTTCTTCAGTTATGATTTGCTTAATGGACATCGCTCGTCACAGTCAGACTGCACTTAGCGGCGCTGCACTGGATTCCTCCCAATAATAAATCCATAACAATTCTTCCAGTATCATTTGGATAATTATTTTTAAGACAAATATAGACGTTTTAACTTTCGTTGCTCATTTCTGCAGTCAATTTAGCTTACTTCTGGCTCGGGTATATGCCGTTTTATCATCGTGGGTTGGTGGTTGTTTTATCATCATCGTCGTCGACGTCGTCGTCATCATCATCATCATCATCATCATCATCATCATCATCATCATCATCATCATCATCATCATCATCATCATCATCATCATCATCATCCCACCACCGCAATAATAATAATAAGCATAATAATAATAATAGTAATAGTAATAATAATAATAATAATAATAATCATCATCATCATCATCATCATCATCACCATCGTTTTTTTATCATCATCATCGTCAATTTCTGGATACTCTTCTTTTCAGCTAGACCTACGTACTGTCGTAAATTCCTTCAAGTAGGAAGTTTTTCAATTGAATCTCAACTGTGGTGCTTTCAAACGGACCAAGACCGTAGGTTTGGGCTATGTTCAACTGCATGACTGTGTGTGTGTACCTGGCTATTTATAGCGCGGCTAGAGACCCACTAGCTCTGTGTAGACCTATGCAGTTAACTTAAAATAGCGAGGCATTACAGCTGATAATTATAATGTTCAAACGCGTGCACAAACACTATGTTTTCCTCGTTTCTGTTAGTATCAGGTTCCATTAAGTTGTTCCATACCTTTAAACATTATTTACATGTACAAACCTTCTATCTACTTCACAGGCAATTCATTTGAAAATAAACCCCGCACTTTAACGAAACAATTCACTCCAAAACGCTCATGCATGCAATGAACGATGCCAGCAAGCCGAACTATAAATCTTCTCTTGGTTTAATGGAAGAAACACGTTTTTCAGTAGTAATTTTAAAATAAAATTTATTCAGTAAAACTGTGAACTAGAAGTGTGCTACGAGAAAAAAGGAGCTATTTATGATTAAATTTGTCTAGACGTCAGCATTTGTAAGCGGAAGTCCTCGTCACCAGCAGTTAACCGCGTGGTACATGCAGCGCCGATCGTCCTGTCGCTTTCCATGTGACCGATGGAGGAATAGGCGAAGGAGTTCATCGTCGACGGAAGAACCCGACGAGGGAATGGAAGAGGAGGCAGGGGCCGCCGCCTGGAGTTGACGGAGCCTCGTCAGCAGATGGTTTCGGTTGTCAGCCATGCCTTCTAAACCATCGAAGCCCTGAAAGTATTATTCCGCATGTTGAAACGGTTTCAGTGGCACGACGCTTTTGGCTATGAGCGAGTAGTGTTCTGTACTAATCACAGCAACAGTCTGTTATAGATATGTATGTATGCATGTATGTATCTATGTATATGTGCATGTATGTATATATGTATATATATGTTTGCGTGTATGTAGGCATGTGTTTATGCATGTATGTATCCATGTATGTAGATATGTGTGCATGTATGTAGGGCCTATATATGTTTGCGATTATGTGTATGCATCTATGTACGACATCTATATGTATGCATGTAAGTATACATGTATATAGCAAGACACAAAATATAACCCCATTTAGACGCATCTAGAAAGCGCAGAGCACCTCTGAAAATGTCTGGCTAATTGACTCAATCAACTGGTTACGTGTATGTGTGCTAGGTAAACTGTGATGAAAATAATGCTGACTATGAGAGTTGGACATTGATGCTGAGTCAGTTTCCTTGTAAAATGAACACGCCAGCATGGAAACACTTCAGAAGAGTGTTCCAGATGTCGAAGGAGATCACCAACTGAGACTCAAATACGACCGCAGCGAAATGACTTTGAGTTTCTTAGCATTGACATATTCTAACTTAGGGTAATCATATTCATATAATCACTGGGTTTAAACTGGTTTTAAACACTAGTATACTTGCGAATTCGGCCTGATCTTTTTGTTCCCAAGACTAAAACTGCTTTGTTCCAGCACCGGGCATTTGCTGTAGTGGGTTCAACGATCTGGAACGACCTTTCCCCACTGAAGGCCAAACTAATGACTGGCTTTTCCTCATCGGTCTCGCTTTCCCTAGAGGCATTTCTATTCCCCGCGGATTCTCTGCTGAGAGCGCCTCTGAATAGTCCGCGAGAGGCTCTTTATACATTTTTAGATACAATGCAATATTAGTTTATTCCTATAATAACTAAAACTTTTTCTTCACGAATACTTTCCTAAAGGGAATCAAGATAACTTGTTCTCAACTGCTCATGAGGTTTGCTTCTGCAATAACGAAAACCATCAATTGTTTTAAACTGTTCATAATTATTATATCTGCGTAAATACTCAAAATTTCTGTTCGGGCGGTACTGCTCTTTGGCACTCATTAGGAGGTAGCGGATCTGTTACAAGATCGGATGTACCCTTTTGTAACATTTCCCATCTATCTAATCTTACCACGATCTACATAGTTCGTGTTTGAAATCCACTTTCACGTTGCAGAAATTCATTACGACACCTTCTAAGTCAGATGGTCCCCTTCAGACACCTCCTTAAATTTGCATTTTTGGTTTCGTTATCCATTCAAACTTAAAATTCTGGCGCCGACACTGCTTGAATATCATTTTAGGTACTTGAGGCAAGAGATCTTCCAATGTATAAAACTTAAAATCTCTTTACTACGAATGCCTGATGCAATTCCAGTTTCTCTCTATAGGTCAAATCAAGCATTCTAACTTTGGGTTTCGAAAACCAGAAGCAAACGCCTCTCTACAGCCACGTCTACTAACAGTATTAAGTGAGAACGGGATTTTATAGGAATTCCTGTTATTTTCAACAACAACTAACATTCACTTCGCTATTTCACATTTGAACAAAGCAGAAACTCTTGAAAGGTTCACAGTCCTTCTTAACGAAGACGAGAAAATTCGGCAAATGCGATACAAAAGACGACTAATAGGCTCAAGCTTTTCGCCAGATGATACACTGAGTTCCAATAATTACCTGCTTGATTAAAAAAATAGTCAACCCCCGCATTTCCATTGCATTCGAGATAAAGCATTTACGGGCGGTAAAGAGAATAACATAATACATGTAATTGCCAGCAACTAAGTTGAACGGAGTTGATGTAACCAATACTCTTCAATTTATGGGCTTTGTCAGAAAATGCAGGCGAAGCCTAACCGTTTAACAGCCTTCTACTCGCTGTTCTTTGACATTACTGCTCTAATCTAGTAACTTCTATAGGGCTACACGTAGACGTATGCTATAACAACGAGGCTATATTACATGCACGAAATAAAAATTAAAGCAGGCCTGCCAATCTTACTGTAAGGCTTCTGGTAGCAAACCAGTCCTCCCTCGAAAAATCTTGAAGCTCAAATACGATTTCAAGACCATGGTAACTTAGCTAATTAGCTTACAGAGAAGTGGCAGACAGTGATTCATGCAATAGCGTACTGAGTCACTGAGGCGAAATGAGGCCAAACTTGATGCATGCTATTCCCCCCTCAACTATTAGCCTAATGTCAATATAAGATCCTTGTTATGACTGCCAAGTCCATTTTGTCAATTGTATTATAGAGTAACAATCTGCATTAGCCATCTGTGCCGCTCTCCTCTTAAGCGCATTAAGTCTAAGCTCTTCTGTCATCACCAGCATTGTCTTCCCAAGGGCAGTGGTATACGACACTGTGTGACTGCATGATTGTGTGTCGCACCCACACACAATCGAGTGGTTTTAAGAGCGTTTTATGCTTCAGCGCTTACTTATCATCCGCTTCAGCGCTTTGCAACGTGACGCAGACACCCAGTAGAAATGAGTGTGACGATGTCCCTGTATTGCCCATTTATTTCTGATTAAAATGTGCAGTTGTGTAGTTATATTGTGTTAAGCCTAGGTTGCATTTGTCGTACTGATAGGTGATTTAGTTAAATTAATTAGTTAATTACCAGCATCTAAAACCAGCATTGCAAGATACAAAATACATAGGTGGGGCTCGGGGAATACGATTCGTCGTGCTGGATTATTCAATGTAAAGCAGAGAACCATCAGTGAGCAATTCAAATTTTAACGGCTGGCGAAAGATCGTCTGCTCGAGTGACTATCGCCTGCCACGTTGGAGCCTATAACGCTGCAAGGAGATAAGTCGGAGTTTTAACTGAGTGGTGTATCAAGTACGACTCACAGCAACTGACACAAGAGAATCAAAGTGGGAGGTTAGCTTAGGCATAATAATAGATTATAAGATGCTGGTTTACGTAGAATAAATCTTGCAAATCTTACAGTCAACAGCTGACATTTAAAACATTGATTGCATGAGTGTATACCACGTCTTTATTTAATTCTTACATATATTAAATATTCAAATTATACACATTGATTGACATTCTATGCTAAATCAGATCTGCCATACTGATAATGGGGTCGAATGATTACAAGTAGCGGGTGTAAAAAGATTCAACACCAAGATTAGGCGCTACAATGAGCACCAATAAAAGGACTGACTTCGGCAATTCCCTTTTGGTCAGTCATTGACAATGTCTAGGTCACGTCTCTTCAAGCACGGACACCCATGGAAATTGGCTTTAAATCCGCCTACAAAACATTTAATGTGGAAGCTTTGTTGACGGGTGCTTAGGGAGTTTAATGGAGTCCCCATGGTAATCAGACTCATTTAGTCTTACTTAAATTAAATTAAACGGATTGTAACGGAAGACTTGCGGTTTCCGTACCTCTCTACACAGGCCTGCTGGTCCATTTCTATAGGCTATAATTCGCCACCTCCAGGTCTATGCGCACTTCTTTTTTCTATTATATATATATATATATATATATATATATATATAATTTTGTTGAGTTAGTTAAACCAACCTGAAAAGTCGAGACCTCAAACTGAGAGTCAGGCGAAGTGAGCAACGATCGACCTCTAAGATCTTTTCCTCTAACAAATGTTTCTTCAACTTGCCCGCTTCCCTTTCCATCTATTCTTCATATTTCTGGATATTATTTGTCCCTGTTTTCTCCATCTTTCACATTTGCTCGTTTACAGACGAAGCGACAACAGTGCTGTTTGCGCGCCTCTGTGGATTCTCATCCGAATTGTTATCCTGAGGTTCGATGGATCGTATTTGCAATGAGATGCAAATCCAACTACAGCACACCGTTTTAGCATTCAAACTTTATTAGCACTCGTTTACTGACACAGAATGGATGGCTGGCCGAGTGAGAACCAAGTGTCATGCTATTTAACGGAAGGTATACGAATATAATATATCAGGGTTGGCAAAACGCCAAAAACCCGATTTTACCATGGAAAAAAAAGGCTTGGAAAAAATAGTTTTTGCCACATTAAAACAATAGTTTTTGCCACATTAAAATTTAATAATTTTTTAACTAATATAACGTTTTAATATTTAACTGTGACCAAGCCGCGTGCACATCTTCACTATTGTCTGGAAAGACTTCTATTTACTTCTCATTATATCAGTTATCTTATCATATCAGTCATACGATACGATACGATACGATACTCGTTTATTGCCACCAAAATCCAAAAAATTTGTATACAAACAGAAACATAGCAAGCTGGTTAGCAAGGGAAGGGCCCAAAAGGGAGCAAGCTCCCGCGAGCAGGGACACCCATTCACAGAACTCAAGGTCTCGTGGATGGCCCAGACCAGGATGGGTAAAGGTAATGAGTTGTAAAAGATTATGGTTGAAAGGTGTGTCGAAAGACACTAAGTTGGACAAATGTATAATTGACTGGTTCTCCAGCAACTTCTGAATCTATTGAACGCATGTTTTCTGACTTTGGGTTTATTCACAACATGATTAGATATCGCCTGGACAATGAAACAGCAATGAAGCTTATGTTCTATTACCGGATGCCTCGCAGTCCTCGTGCATTGGAAACTGAAGATAGAACATTGAATTTACTCAGTGATGAACTGGGCAGTCACACCATTATCAACATGTCGACCTATACTGATACTGATACTGATAGTGACACTGGATGACTGACACTTTGAGAAATTGATAACTGGCAGAACATGATTAACATTTTTAGAAGGCAATGGACGGTTATTACAAACTGAAAAGCGGCGTGCTGGGGGCGGCAAAGCAGGTGTGTGGAACAACAAAGGGACAAAAAAGGAAGGAGAGAGATACTTGGTGGTGGGAGGCAGAGGTGCAGACGGCAATACAAAGCAAGAAGACCGCCTATAAGAACTGGCAGATGAATCGACACGATGATGGACGGAGAGCAGAATACAAGGCAACCTGTCGGGAAGCTAAAAGGTCTGTGGCAATAGCCAAAAATAGGGCGTTACAACATATGTACCAGGAGCTAGACACCAAAGAAGGGGAGGGCAAGATATATAAAATAGCAAGGGCAAGACAAAGAAGTCGACAAGATAAACAGTCAGTAAATGTTATTAAGGACAAGAATGGTAAAATACTCATCGATGAGGAGGCAATCAGATCCAGATGGAAAACATACTTCGAGGAACTGCTAAATGAAGAAAACCCAAGGGAGCCTCTACAGGAGACCAACCCTGTAGCAGGACCAGAGATGGAAATCACCTATAAAGAGATTGAGACAGCAATTGCAATGATGAAGAACAACAAGGCACCGGGGCCATCTGGAATGACGGCCGAAATGTTTAAGGCACTGGAACAAAATGGGGTTGAATGGTTATATGTCATCTTAAACAACTTCATGAAGCAGGAAAAACTACCCCAAGATTTGAAAGAAAGTGAAATACTAGCGTTATACAAGCAGAAAGGAGATGTGCTGGAATGCGGGAATTACAGAGGAATCAAATTGTTGGAGGTCGTACTCAAGGTGTATGAAAAGATCATTGAGAGGCGTATCAGAGAGCGGGTTGAGCTACATGACAACCAGTTTGGCTTCAGGCCAGGGAGGGGTACAACAGATGCAGTGTTCATACTGAGACAGGTACAGGAAAAGGTTTTAGAAGGAAACAACAAAAGATACTGGACCTTCGTGGATATGGAAAAAGCTTTTGATAGAGTTCCAAGGGATGTCGTTTACTGGAGTTTGAGGAAGAAGGGAGTCTCGGAGGTAATTGTGCGCTTGGTAAAGTCAATGTATGAAGGTGCAAGAACAACAGTGAGGAGCAGTATAGGCAACACAGGAGAATTCGAGATACGAGTGGGTGTACATCAAGGATCGTGCCTGAGTCCTCTACTGTTTATTATTGTGATGGATGCAATATCAGAACATGTAAGGAGAGAGGTACCTTGGGACATGCTGTATGCGGATGATCTTATACTGGCGGACGATGCAGAGGCGAAGATGCAAGCACGTTTTACAGACTGGCAGATGGCAGTGGAGAGCAAGGGTCTTAAGATAAACATCAATAAAACAGAAACCATGGTCTGCTCAAAAACAACGGAAGCAATTGAGATCAGAGACATTGCAGGAAAGTCACTGAAACAGGTTGAAACATTTAAATATCTGGGATCGACCATGAATGCACAGGGTGGCTGCGAGCATGACATCAGGAACAGGATTAAGGTGGCTTGGCAGAAATGGAGAGAACTAACGGGAGTGTTGTGTGACGCCAAAATGCCAACTCAACTCAAGGGAAAGGTATACAAAACAATGGTAAGACCGGTGATGCTATATGGAGCAGAGGCCTGGGCGCTGACAAAAAGGGATGAAGGGTTACTGGAGAGAACAGAGATGAGAATGCTACGATGGATACTTGGGATCTCACTGAAGGACAGGAAAAGAAATGTGGACATCAGAAAGAAGCTCGGGGTGGCATGTATAACTGACAAAGTACGAGAGACCAGGCTGAGGTGGTATGGACATGTAATGAGAAAAGAGGATGATAGTTGTGTGAAAAGAATCATGAATGCAGAGGTATACGGACGCCGCAGCCGGGGACGACAGAGGAAGAGATGGGAAGACACGATACAACAAGACCTAAAACTCCTAAAACTGAAGAAAGAAGATGCTCAAGAAAGAAACAAGTGGAAGAGAAGGATCCGAGTGGCTGACCCCTCTCCAAAGAGGGATTAATTCGAGCCTGAAGGAAAAGAAGAAGAAGAAGAAGAATGGATGGCAGAGTAAAATGCAGCATGGTATTGTTTATTTTTGTTATTGTTTAAAGAATTTGTCATGGTCCCAATTACTGCAGTCTGCAAGTTTCTCCAGGGTTTTTGACGGTTATCAACCGGTGTTTTCACCGTCCCGGCTAAGATACTTTCTGCCATGGCAAATTGCCATCCTTTGATATATAAATATTTATGCACAAACTAGTTTTGCCTAACTTCACTGTGCCTGCCAGCATCGATTCAGCAGTGTCAAGTTTGCTGTCACCAAAACCAGGAGACATTATACCTCCCAACGTTCAGTATACTATGCCGATTCATTTTAGCCGCTGAAAAGACGGAGGCTGAGTGGATCAGAAAACTTTATATTTCATGAATTGTGACTGATCTTTTCCCTTTTCCTTTACAATCTGAGCTTGAGTTTGCTTAGCTTCACCTGGGACTAATATTAGTCCCAGGCTTCACTGCGCTTGGTGGCATCATATACCGAGCACTAAAAAGATATCCCTTCTACTTTTCTGTCATTCGATTTAATCCCCTTGTTTTTAATCAGTCATTCTTCGCATTCGTATTTTTTCCATCTAGGGCCTATTTATGTTATAGTCTACGATTGGTTCTCCTTGTTTATACGTGTATTCCATGTTGCAAGCATTGGTTCCGTTCTCTATCTCTCTAACCTCTCCTTTTTCGTTACCATCAGGCTCATAACTTCTGAAGGCGGTCTGTTTTCTCATTTGTCTTTCTCAGCTCCTAGTTTGAACTAAAGATTAGCAGATCGCTTTCCTCATGCATCATTTTGACTTTGGTGTTTTGTAATTTATTTTCTTTGTTTTGTTTTGCTTGCATCGTCCGTCTGTAAAATGCATTATAAAGTCTATATAGTCTATATCAGTGGTGGACTGGAGTGTCAAAGCGGCCCGGGAAAAAAATTAAAAGCGGCCCTATCCGACATTTTTGGGGGGATTTGTTTTCAGCCAAGGTAACAGGTAACTTTACGACGGGATAGTCATAACACAATGATGAATCGCAACTTTAAGCTGGGTGCCGTTTCAGACACATGATCTATTATTGTGTCATTATATAGTTCCCTTAAAACATCGGTTTCTACCGACATGAGCAAAAATGCTTCAAGATTTGTAGTAGACAACGAGCTTAGCAAGCGATTTTTAACGTAGGCCTACTTCACTTTTGAGAAAGACCTCTCACACGCTATTTGGGTAGAGGACAGCGTCAATAAGGGGCCATCCATATAGTACGTACGCAAAATTTGGAAAAACTAGACCCTTCTCCTCCCTGTACGCACACGTACTTTTTTCCACTCCCCACCTGCGTACGCACGCTTAACGGCCCTCGCCCCCAAAGACCAACTGCAGAATGTGTCAGTACGACAGGTCAAGGCAGCGGCTGTGTGCACTTTAGGCCAGATTGAAGGACGAGTGATCCATGGACTCACTGCTGAGCTGTGTGATAGTTTAATAATAGCGTTCAGAGGTAAGGACCGTAAGGTGGCATACAAGTGACACCTCTCCCACAGTCCTACTTCCCCTGGTAGTACCTGATAGCTGAAAAGACTGAACTCTGGCTCACTTGAAGGCCAATCAATTTGAAGGCAAATACAGACAAATTATAGGTTCCCTCCCCCGTTTCCTATGTGTACGTACATTATCAGTAGACCCTCCCATACGCAAGCATACGCAAGCAAATGCATTTGGGTTAACCCCTCCACCCTCCATGCCTACGTACTATATGGATGACCCCTAAGAGTTTATATGCACCAAACAGGTGCCTGTAAGTCTGACCAAAGAAACTGTATTTGTGTAACACAGAAAAACAGCAAACAGGACTTTTTGCAAGATTTGCATTTCGTGAGTTCATGTGGAGAATCTTCATTGACGCTGTCCTATACCTAATCGTCACACATTTAGTGACGGTCTCTTGGCCTTGAGTAACTTTAAATAAATCCACTAGATTTTGGCACTTGGCTCCATCTTTAGCAAGAATTTTTAGTTTCTTATCTCTTACCTTTTCCGCACCATTTTTACATTTATGTTTCAAATTTAAATCACTCATAACCGTAAATTTTTTCATTAATTTATTAACCAATAATGATAAAAGAATCTTCATCAAAAACAAACTTAGCGAAAGTAGAACCTCGTTTTAAGATTCAACTGTTAATTATGTAAGTCTTCCTTCTCAGGCCCGCCGAGAGGGGGCAGGGAGGCAAATACCCAGGGGCCCGGAGAGTTTTAGGGGCCCGGCCGTCCGGGCCCGCAATCAACTTATGAAAAATATTATAATCAGTTATACAAAGTTTATGATTTATGCCTTTTTAAATATAATATTACCGAATAAAATCGTAGTTGTATGTATATAAACATAGTATCGTAAGGTCGTATCCGCACTTTTTTATTTCAATTTTTTTCTTCAATTTTCTCAAGAAGCCTAAGGATAGTTTAGGGGCCCATGACTGCTCTGCCTATGGGCCCGGAATTTCTGTCGTCAGCCCTGTGCCTTCTAGCGAATTAAAAATAACGCCGTCATAAATACCATAAAAAGTATTATAAATAACATAACCGATTTTAGATACTGTGTCTAAGAACTTAGAAGCGGCCCAAATATCACCGAACCTGGCGGCCCACCGGGATTTTTCCCGGTGTCCCGGCAAAAAGTCCACCCCTGGTCTATATACTATATTTAAATTATGTTTACACTTCTGAGGACTACAAAACAAACACCCAGTCTGAACTTTTTATCTTCTAAGTTTCATATGTGAATTGAGGGTTGAACATTTCAAAGCACCTCCAAAAAATCTACAGCCTACCACTGGCTATTAGCCGTAAGCAGTGCAGTGGGGGAGACACTTCACCTTCTACTATGACAGTCTTCCATCAGGCGCTTGCAGTCTGGCAGTATAGAGTTATAGACTATAGATGATCTAGAATTCACTCAAGACTCTTGAGTCAAGATGACTGACATGAGGTTAATTAGTCAGACTAAGTTTCGAGTAGGTTGCGAACAGGGAGGGTTAAATCAATCTATTGTTATCCAATGACTTCTACTGCGCCTTTTCTATAATGCATATGGCACTTATTGATGGTAGAGTTTACCTCACGGGTCGATTTTTAAAAATCACGGCTGGAGTTGACTTTTAGTCTAATGCGTCGTAAATGTCAAGAATTGTTCTAGACTCTCCATGTCAGAAATCGAACTATGTAACAAATGTGCTACTCGTCTATTAAATGATCTGGACACAACAGTTTCATCAACGATGTTTAATTCATATTTTGAACGAACTTATGCATAGATCTGATGCAATTCTTAACTCAGGTGCAACGCCCTTTTCCTCAGACTCGGCTGAGCTTCGTCTTATTATTATCAGAATTTTTTTGTTATCACGGCTGACGCTGACGTTTAGCTTAATGCGTCGTAAATGTATATTCGTCATCTTCATATACTTGGACAAATGTACTTGTGCGACCTTACATAGATACATACATACATACATACATACATACATACATACATACATACATACATACATACATACATACATCGACCTTACAAAGTTCAGCAGGAAGAGGCACAGCCCTACACTGAAGTCTCTCTGAATGACTGAATATTTTGCTTGATAATTGTCTAAAAGGCGCTTTACAAATATCCAGTTATGCATGTATGCCTATATATCCACATACAAAACATACATACATACATACATACATACATGCATACATACATATGTACATGTACATACATATGTACATACATACATACATACATACATAGATACATAGATACATAGATACATAGATACATACATACATACATACATACATACATACATACATACATACATACATACATACATACATACATACATACATACATACATACATACATACATACATACATACATACATACATACATATATACACACATACACATCGACCTTATGCTGGAACAATCTTCCATGCAATCTGTGATACAAGCCTCTTCTACTTTCCATACCTCCATTTTTAAAGCAGTTCGCGACCATTCTGGTCTATGTTGTGTAAACAGGTCTGGAGCACTTATGTTGAGTTTTCTTGAAGATGCTCTATATAAATTACAATTACAATACATGCAGGCAGCCACCTACTTTTTGGAGCTCTCGCCCTGTGTCTGTGCGTTCTGTTCAGTCGCTTATGTCATTTCGTTCTCATCTTAAAACTTACCTCTTTTAAATTGCTCATCCACCATGATAGGCTGCCTCTCTGTCTTACGGACTGATCTTCTGGATATTGAACTGATTACGGTTTGGTTTTGGTGTGCCATCGCTTGATGCCTTGTGCACGGGCGCAATAGAAGTTACTAATTACAATTACAATTACGTGAATACATACAATACAACTTTATTTTGAAAATGATCTTCTTATATTTAAAGAGTTCAGAAGTGCGTATTGAAGCCGGATAGAGATACAGCTATGCATGCATAAATGCATGCATACATACATAGGCCTATATGCATACATAGTACATACATACCTACGACATATATAAACATAAATTCTTCTCACCTGTATAGGTAGGCCAAACTCGTAATCTTGGTCGGAAGAAGCAAGAGCCGCAGCAGCAGCTGAACGAGCATCTTCGTCGTAAGCGCGAAGATCTCGTCGTCGTAAGTTGAGAGAAAGCGACGACCCAAACGCACAGACGACTAAGAACAAAGAGACGGACAGAGTAGACGCCATTGTATACGGATGATGATGCGGTGATCTGCCTCTGTAGCTGCTGTGATGCTCGTCTTCTGTCGACTGCCAGATGCAGCCTCCATTTATACCTAAGGACAGTTTCTGCAACATGTGGACCCCTTCCCTGCGCCATCCAAGCAAATCGAAACATTGCCCGGAGAGGCGAGGGCGAATTCGTGCATTCGATACATGCAAGCATCTTTCTCACCCTCTTTCTCCTCCATCAACATTCTTCTTCCTCCTCCTCCTCCTCCTCCTCCTCCTTCTCATCCTCCTCCTTCTCCTCCTCCTCGTAGTCACCATCCTCTACCTCCTCCTTCTTTCCCACTCCTACGCAACAAAGAGACAAGTCCTTCTGTCACGGATTGTCCGCCTAAAAATCCATTGTTCTTCAGTGCATGCATGACGCAGATGTTGGATTATCCGACAATCACCAATTCCACCAGATTAGCACAAATATATACAAAGACGCCTTTATATGAATAGTGGACACTTCTTGTGATCTCATATCTAGAACTCATTTGAGAGGTCATTTAGCAAGCACTGCATGCACAAATGAAACTATTGTTCTTATTTGCGCGTATAAATACAGTATAGTCTATTTGCTTAAATGTTAGTTTAATTCCCAAGGACTTTCTCTATAAAATGAAAACAATTTTTTCAATATCGTACCAATCGTACATCATAATTTTCCCGAGGTATAAATGATCCCTCAGGATCAGAAGTGCTGGGGAAGCGTTGTTCTGTAATGATTATTTCTCGATAATGTTTCTTAAAAAATCTTTTATTCCCTCAAAAGATAAAATGTGTTCAATGACTGTTAAGAACTCTGGAACGGTTACGTCTCATCCAAGTCGGACAAGAAGAAAGTACTGCGACAAGCAACGGCGTTTAAACGCTGAATTGCTATTGTTATTATTGTTGCTGCTGCTGTTGTTTTCTGTTGCAATTTCTTTCCTTTCCTTAGGTCAATGAGTTCAGCGCCCATTGTCGTTGATTGCACGGTCTCACTATATTACTTTACTGGTTTCTGTCCTGTGCCCACTCAGGTCATGTTCACCCGACGCTCACTAATCCCCTCACGTCAGAATTAATAGAATTTAAAACGCGTTCAAAGTCACACAGAAGTGTGAATCTGAGACCCGGCTGATCTGTCACCATCATCGTCGTCGTCGTTATCATCATCATCATATCATCATCACCATCACCTTACACCTCCATCACCACAATTGCCGCAATCACGCCATTATCATTTCCATGAAGATCACCACCACCACCACCCCCACCCCCACCACCACCACCACCACCACCACCACCACCACCACCACCACCACCACCACCACTTCCATCGTTGCAGAAATCGTCATAGAACGTCTTAGATTGATAGTTTATTGGAAAGCTGGTGTGATAATATAGCAGTCGTGACGGTCGTGACCGAGTGCAAGGCGATAATGAATCACGCAGATCGTTGAAGAAGACTTGATCGATACGTTGCATGCGATGAAATGTGAGGTTGTGTGATAGGCTGCTGTTAAGATACAGAGAAAGTCCAGGTCACATGGTGGTCGCAGAAAGTGAAATTAAGCGACGGATTTCACAAAGCAGGTGCATTGGGATCAACTTCGACATTCGTCAATGCACTCGATTGAACCGTTTAACTTATGATAGACCCATTGTGATGAGGCGTTGGGTACACCACTGTGATGAAACATATGGATCCATTGTGATGAAACATTTGATAGACTCATTGTGATGGGGCACTGGATACACCATTGTGATGAAACATTTGATAGACCCATGTTGATGAAACATTGGATAGACCCATTTGTGATGGGGCATTGGATAGACCATTGTGAGGAAACATTTGATAGACATATCGTAATGAAACATTGGATATACCCATTGTGATGGGATATTGGATACATTGTGATGGGGCACTGGATAGGCCCATTGTGATGGGGCATTATAAGACATTTACGTAGGCCTATCTGCATGATTAACAGACCCATATGAAGGTTCGAGAAGGCGCTATGGATCATAAATATCTGGATAACGGATAGAGCGAAACGAATAAGCAATTAAGTTGAAGATGGCAATGGAATGAGATTTCCCTCCCCACTGTACCTCTCTTTGTTCGAGCGTCGTACGAGATAACTATTGAGCAGAGACCTAATAACGCAAGTCGATCACTGAAGGAGACCAAGAAATCCGTACCTGAGCGGACTATTCCTGTAACGAATGTTTAGACAGTAGAGTCTACTGCGTTCCTCTGTAGATCCATTTGCTTTTTTGCTATCGCCCTAATCACAGCATAATCTGTCGTGAGCATATAATTTATACGGTGTAAGGTAAGGTTTAGCATGAAGAGGCCTAACGGTTTGAGACAGCAGATAGTTGCGCCAATGCGAGGCATATATACTGTGCTTCAGATACAGGACAACTCCCTATAATTTTACGGTCAAGGTCTCCTACTCGTGAGCCTGGGTGATACAAGTTTTCCACCCACTATAGTTTTCCACTCACTATTATTCTCATAACGTGGGGAGGTATATCTTCCGGCCCTTGTTTGGAAGTGGAGTCCTCGCCTTGTGCCGACGGTATTTTAATTTTCATTTACGTTTTGCTGAATATCAGCAATAAACTTATTTGCAGAGTTCTGTGGTTTACGAAAAACAGCGGTTAAGCTATATGTAGGCCCTATAGGCTGTTATCATTGTCACAGAAGTAATGGTTGGTTTCTGCAGTCTGGCAGACGAAATAAAAAAAGGTCATGACAGAAATATTTTTACTTAAATTAAACTTCAGACTATATACATAACTCCGATTTTTATGACTCCTCATAAAATATTTATGAAGCATTGTGCGTCATTCCTTCAAGGTTTAGACGCTCCTATACAGCTATGAAGAAGAAATAGATACCTGATATAGCGCCGGTGAATAAGCTGGTCTCCCTGACGTGGCTTTTGTGTGGCGCTGAGAAATTTCGGAGATTTACATTACATTACATTATTGAACTACCTGGTATTATACGTGTCAGGTTAACAACTCGTGTGTGGATTGTCGTAGTGAACTGTATAGACTTTATCGCTGAGCCCGGCTTTCCCGTTCTTTGTGGAACTACATGTATACACACTCCTGTCACTCTTAGTTCTTTCAACTGTTCATTCATTTATTCATTTCTTTGTTTATTCATTTGTTTACATATTCCGAGCATTTGCTTAGCGCCCCGGGAAGATAGATACTTCTAGATCGATAGGCTACTGCTAGTTTTATTTATTGCTCCGATATCAAACCTATTAATTTTAATTAAAACCATAAGCCATATGTAAAGTTTTAGGCTGTTATAATTCAGAGCTATATAATAATTATTGTTTTAAAACTTTTATAATATTGCATCCTTTTCCCTACTGTAATTGTGCTACTTTTCACATCGTTGTTGTAAACTGTGGGCGTTTGTCTCGAGCTAATAAAGACTACTCACTTATTTACTAACTTATTGACTTACTTATTTACTTACTTACTTACTTACTTATGCGCTTAGACTGATGTGTCATCCTTAAGCTTCAATCGAAATCTTGCGTGTACTCTTCAATCCTGAATGTTTCCTTTCAAATCGTGAAGCAGCTGAGCTTTTAGAAGAGCCAACCAATAATCCCACTCGTAAAGATGATGGTTCTAGTATTAGTCACACAAAAGACGGGTTGAATAATCTCCTTCAAGTGGCCCCTAAGCAAAGGGGCGATTATAAGCCCACTCCTCCAAACGCCGACATCGAAATCCTAGCGTCAATAGCTGGGAAAGAGGCGTAGGGGGTCTACATATCTAACATTGGCTATGGTCTTATATAGATATGTGTCGCTCATCAAGTTATGGAAGAAAATACCACACAGATCATTTTCACGAGAGGCCGTTGTTCTTCTACACGAATAACATACATGTGTATTTCAGAGATACTGTAATTAGATCAAGAGTCGGTTGGCTGCGCATAAATTCGTTCCCGACGACGTGCGTGGTATGCGTGTGTGTCAATTGAGCTGAAAGCTGCGTAAATATAAACAGGTCAACGCAAGGTTTGAACGCCAATGTGTTTCTTCCATACATCGGTCGAAACCGAAGTGGCGTGAACCGGGGTTCCGATGATGCTGCTGCTGCTGCTGCTGCTGCTACGGTGCATGTTGACGGTACATGCTAGTCTGCCATTCGGCGTCTCATCCAAGTTCTAATTGACAGTCGACTCTCGTTAACACGAGTTTCTCGTTACAAGTACAGTACTAGTATTCGCCTGTTTGCATTGCGTGTGTACCGCTGCCGGCGACTCGCAAGCCAACGTGTAGCCTATAACAGGATACGTCTAATGCATATATATGCATTTATATTTATATAAATATATATTACATAGTTATAAATATATATATTCATATATATATATATATATAAACACCAGCTAATGAACATCATGTAGATTTATAATGTATGGCAAAGCAGGAGCTTGTGTTGTGGTGTATAATCCGGTCTGAACTAATTAAACGACGTTGTGAAGGGAGCCCGGAGCATCAGGTACGCCATTTTTATTACGTCATTTCCTGTGATGGCTCATGACATCTATCGTCGTCGTCGATATATGATCAGTGCGACTTAGAGAATAGAACAGGTGAGTTGATTGTGCTGCTGCATCGGCCCTGATGTATAGTTTAGGCTTTGGTAGGCGTTGGGCTTGCACGCATCAACCAGTAGAATTATGCGAGGCTCTGAGGATCTGTGGGAGTGGAATCAAGGCCTGCCACACGAGAGATTTTATTCGTTTCTGCGCCTGATTAATTAATTAATTAGGCTATATAAGCATAGGGATAAACACAGATGACTACTGATACAGAATGTATAGGGACTGATTTTGACCAGAAAGTTTTGCAGGATAAATCTGACCGAGTCTATCCGAAACAAGTTAGTTTGTTAGTTGGCTGTTGAGATTTGCAAGTCCAGTGGTATACGAAGTCTGTCTAATCTGCGACAAGTAAGGAAAGCGTTTCAGTGCTATAGGTTTTACTGCGTTGACAGAATTGGTGCTTGCGCCGTCTCAGGGTCAAGGACTGTAACGGTAGGGGTGACTGTTTAATGGACGAGAGAGAGTCTCTTATGTGCGACGAAAACAGTTTTAGCACTTCGTAACTGTCCAGTGATCTCTCTGCAGACTCTTTTCGTTCACACATCATTCGATATTTGAAACAAGCAGCGGAACAAATACAGAGCTAATCATATATAAGAAAAAGTAATTCACTGTGCGATAGAAATATTCCGAGTGCGTTACTGCTGTCAGTTAATCTGTTGGCAATGACCAGAATCAATATTCCTCGACCCTAGTCATTAGGGAGTGTCTAATTGTAACAATGTTTGAAAACTTTAGGCCTTCATAAGCCGCCGTGTCGAGAGAGAATAAGAACCAATAAAGAATGTAAAGGAAGAAGAAAATTTTCTAAAGAATTGTTTAAACAACATTCAAAGAGCAAGTTTCTGTGCTTGTCTAATTTTGTTCGAAGCGGAACTCAAAACACTTTGACGTCTAGTTTGTGAGTTTACAGCACACGTTAGCTGAGTGCTTTTCTCCTGTACAAGGCATCTCTGGTATCAGATCAATCGAATAACGACTATGGAAGGTGATCTCAACAATTTCCAGCTGATTTCTTTTAATAGCGAACTCGATTCTTCCTTCGTAGTTGGGGGTCGCCGTGGAAGCTCTGCCTTCTACCTGAGCCCCCACAACGGTTACCCACGCAGCGGTGTGGCGGATTACCAGGTCGGGGCATACGGACACACGGGTCGACTGGACCCTGTGCGACGGAGAAGCGACACATCGGGACATCAGAAGGACGGCAGGAAGATCGCCGTCGTGGGGGATTCATGGGAGCAAGAGCATCATGGATCTCTTAGGGGATACAGGAAGAACCACCGGATGTTGAACATTTGCGGCGACTCTGAGCTCAGCGAAGAAGATGAGATTGTCGAAGAGGACGACGTAGAGGGGGAGGAGGCGAAGAACGGTCAAGAAGAGAACTGGTCAGCGGAGACATCGGTGGTTACGTTCAGGAGGCTGCTGCGCCGAGAGAGGGCGCTTCTCAGAGGCTGCGATGCAGTCTGTCGCCAGATTGGACTGATGAGGGAGAGCGAGACCCTGACGCCGAATCACCGACCAAACAGCAGCGCAAGAGTTTCAAGAGTTTCACTTTTTGATCCAGAAAGTCTGATGCTGCGTGCAGATAAGGTCTTCAACATTACTTTTCTAATAATAATAATAATAATAATAATAATAATAATAATAATAATAATAATAATAATAATAATAATAATAATAATAATAATAATAATAATAATAATAATAATAATAATAATAATAATAATAATAATAATAGTAGTAGTAGTAGTAGTAGTAGTAGTAGTAGTAGTAGAAGTAGTATAGTAGTAGTAGTAGTAGTAGTAGTAGTAGTAGTAGTAGTAGTAGTAGTAGTAGTAGTAGTAGTAGTAGTAGTAGTAGTAGTAGAAGTAGTATAGTAGAAGTAGTAGTAGTAGTAGTAGTAGTTGTTGTTGTTGCTGTTGTAGTATAGTAGTAGGAGTAGTAATAATAACAATTGTAATAATGATAATAATAATAATAATAATAATAATAATAACAATGATAATGATAATGATAATAATAATAATAATAATAATAATAATAATAATAATAATAATAATAATAATAATAATAATAATAATAATAATGACGAGGACCGCTAACTTCGGAATATAACTCCTCTGATGGCATTTTCTAAGAGCCTAAGGGAATCAAAAGGATCATTTCTACCTCGGGTGAAAATTATTAAATATAATAATAATAATAACTATTTATTATTGTTATCGTTGTTATTACTATTATTACTATTATTATCATTAAAGTAATACGTTAAAGTCATTATTTGAAAGAAACACTGGCCTATTCCTATGTTTTTCTCCACTGCTGGCTTTTCATTCCACTGCAAGACAGCGTCAAATGTACTAATCAATCGTGCCTTACATTTCTCAACTGCAAATGTCATTAGGGATATTTGTAATTAAAGAAACCAGTCTAGTGACTGCGCAATAAGGGCAAAAAATTGCAAGCATGACAAGAATTGTAGACGACCATTAATAAGGCATAGCTCCTGCGTGAAGGTCAGCAATAATCAGTAGGCCTACGGATGCACAATGGAACAGCAACAGAATTGCAGCAGAGCAACAATATAACAGCAGTACTTGAGCAAATACATTATGACACTTTTGTTTGGTGCAAAGGCGCTATATAAACAGACATAGAAATATCTCAGCGCCACATGAAAGCAGTGTCACAGACACCAGGTTGTTTGGTCTGTTTCAACACCAGGTCAAAATTCGAGGTGGGGTCAAGTCGTGGAGATAAAATAATCCTTTGCTAATGAAACTTCACACATGGAATATCAATAATTCTTCTCAAAATAAAACTATGTAACAAGAACTTACAAGAAACAGCAATCAGAGAACTCCTTTGTCGCTCATGTAGGCCCTAACAATAAGTTTGCTACTATCCAATTGCTTCGAATGTGGCCTTCGAGCCATAACGACCACCTGTCTCAAGGGTGATAATAATTATTCAAGCAACTACTAAGGCGCTCGTTATTATGCGTTCGAAATAGTACAGATAAAGCCAGAGAATAAGCATAATTAACGATGTGTCTTTTAATCATGATATTGTCTCCTATGGCATAAATATTTTCAAACATTAGAGCGTAAGGGCATGTGAGGTTAGTTTGCATCTTCAGTAACTATGTAGGCAAGCGTCTTAAAAAGCATGACGTGTACTCGTAATCGCAATCACGAATTTGCATAGCACCGCTTAAAGGTAAACTATTAGTAGCAATTCTGTCCTGACATCACTAAATTACGATCGAACATAGTGGTCTCAGATGCTGACAGAAAAGAAACAAGGCAACGCCAAAGACCTTATATCGGTAATTTTATTCCAGAGATGGGCCAATATTTAGCGCGAAGCTTCTATGTTGTACCGTGGAAGTTCGCGCCGGCGTGACAACCAGTGTACCTTGCACAGCAGAACGAAGGGATATGCGCCCAGGAATGAATGAGAACGACACACGTAGCTCGTTGAGATAAGATGGAGCACAGTCTGCTCACTGGTGTTACAGAGCAGTGAGCATTAGAATTAAGTCCAACTCGATGCGGTTTTACATCGACGACTAATGCAGTACCGAAGGCTATTCATATCAATAATATAATCAACCGAGCCACAGCATTTATGATACAGAGTTAATTAATTTTGACTAATGCGCGAAGCACTTAAGTCTAGGCAGACGTAAATCGCACTGTCATAATCAACCATGGTAGGCCTACGTATAAATGCTTGCATAAGGGTTGTGGAGGCGAACTGTCTGGGCCTGACGTAGGCTTGAATGTAGCTTTTATTAACATTAACAATGTCATTGAAATTATATAGCAACCAATGGTTTGATTTTTGATTTTTTTCAGTTCGCTAGGTTTATTTCTAACAATTTAACGTTTTATTTTGTTGATTCGATTAATACAAAACGTCCCAGTCTAATAACTTATTGTCCTAAAACGCTGCTGTTCAAAGAAAGACAACGCCCGTCGTTTTACGCCAGCAGCATAGGAGTTTATGGCGCTTTAATTAACCATTCGTAGATCATTAAGGACCATAGCATTAAGGACTTCCCGTTGCGAAAGAACGGTCGTCGGCCGTGTTTTTGCACGATACCAGTTCAGAGGAAGACAGAAGGTGTTGTCCCAGTGCCGGCCCTAGGATACTTCGGGCCCCGTGCAGAGTATACTGTGCGCAGTGTACCGCCCCGGGAAACAAGTCAAATTGTTTTTCATTGCTAATCATTTTATTTTAGTGGATTGTTAACAAGTAGGTCTAAAACAAGTCAAATTTAACTATACACGACGATTCTGGGATATAGAGGTTACTTTTATTTTATTGACAAAAGAGAAGATTTAATCGAAACCATAATATTATTATTTTTAGGGTGTTATGTTCATATTAATTTTCTGTTACATTTTTTGCCCCCCTTCCCCAAGTTGCGGGTGCCGTGCGACTGCACGGTTCGCACGCTCCTAAGGCGGCTCCTCCTGGTCGTCCGAGCCGCACTGTAGGTTGACTAAAGGCTGTTGTGGGATGCGTTGCACTTAACGTGGACTGACGATGCGTGCATTCTACGTGTAAACAAGATGGACCTTAGTATCGTGTGGCTATAATGATAAATACAGCATGTTCGTATGCAAGTAACAGTCAGGGTTCGAGCTATTTACGGAGAGCGTCCGCGTTAGAGGCTAAATAGCGCGCTCTTGAGCTGTAGCCGCAACAATCAATGTCCGGTTCTGGGACTGGCTCCGCTGATCCAGTCCGGGATTGGACCCACCCTGTTGCTAGATCGCGATCCGTTCTGAGTCCCATTAGAAAAGAGTCAGAGCGAAGCTCGGAGGATATGCTAACAATTTGCAAAATGAATATTAACGTTAAGGAAGCTTAACCCGTAGGTGCCGTTCGAGATGTAAATGCGCTCCCGGTTGAATCACATCTAACGTTCCCTCGCCTGATTCAAGAACGACCTTGATCCGGTCTGCATCCCTATAACGAGAGGATAAATAGATGTTGCAAAATTCTGGGAAAGAAACGCCTGCCAAATACCTTGCCGGAAGGGAGATAGGCTGTGCTTCAAGCTGAAGATCACAAGAGTTCGCACCCCAAATGTGACCAGATAGGGAAACTAAAAGAGACAGACGAAGAGAGCAATCGATACGTGAAAGTCCGAAGTATGAGTCTGCACGGTCGATACCGACTCCATGTAGGCTTGTCACACGCACAGCTTACAGAACTAACTGAAGCTCTGAGTCGTTCCAATTCGTGCCTAAGTCAGGACGAAGATTTGGGTGAAAATAGCGAAGGTTGTAGATAGAGGACCATCTCTGTCAGAGCTTCGACAGACCCGTATACCGGTATCTTCCGAGGCAGAATTTATAACTGTGCTGGTTAAAACTGCCAACACAAAGCCCGAGTAAGAGAACTTACTCCATAAGTCGAGTTGCATTACCAATTATATGTGTCAGGCACGAAGCCATACACACGGAAATGGAGCGATATAGGGCCTACTTTTGATAGTGGGAAGATGCGTTGCCCAATATGCAATGCCTGGGGTGGAGAGACAAGGAGACTTGTCACAAGATTCTGATCCAAGAATTCAGAGAACGGCTGGTAGTAGTGCCAGAGATGTGAGATGTAGAATGGTGCTGAAGAGCAAGATCGTAGCTAAAAGGCACAGAAGGAGGAGACGATTGTTGCCAGTAAAAGAACGTACCCTGTTCTGAAAGAATGCCGTCCTCAGGACGTTTCCCTCGCGGCAGAGTCGGATCCTGAGACAGGGCTGTATAGTGTTGCTTGCCTCTCTTAAAAACAAATAGCCAGTCCTGTTCTCCCGTTTGAAGGAAGGTCGTTATGACATTATTTCACGACTAGAGCACGTGCCCGTCATATGTGACGGGTTGAAAAAGAAAATGAATGGATTGACAGGAACAGAAAAGAATTTGTTTGTTAGAATGCTTGATTAGAAGTCACATTGCGAGTCAGATTGATAGACAGACAAACAGCGGTTAGTAAGTCTATCTCTGCTTCCCTCCCTACCTCCCTTCCTCCCGCCCTGGATCGAGCAATAGAGTATTTGCCCTGTATTGCACGTGATCAATCGATTTTTAGACTAATCAGTTTTCGCTTCGTCATTATTTTCTCCTCCTCCCCTCAACCTCCCGTCAGATTGTGTGCCATAATGATGGAGTGATACCGCATACCGGAAGGGAGGGAGGCAGAGACGGACGGCCGCTAAATTCCAGAGCGTTTATCGTAGGATACAGAGATTTGGGAAACTATATAAGATATAACAGAACAAATATTTGCATCGAAAGTAGAAGGGGCAGAGATGTTGGTGGCTCCAGGTTTAGAACTGAGTTGGAGTCATCCCTACTCCGCAAAGTTGTTATGCTCGGATCCCGAACGCCACAGCCCTTTCCACAAATACTGGTCACGTGTTCAGAGAATGTCAATTCCTGGTCTAAGGTCACACCCAGATCACGCACCCTAGTGGAGATAAAGGACCAAGGAAGCATTTGATGCAGACAAGGAAAATCAGTTTCATATCGCCAGATGAATTGGGTGTTGTCCAGAGTTCAACTGCAGACGGTTGGACGACATTCAGGCATCAATATAAAATGCAATGCTTTTCATAGCCGCTCTAAAATGAATTCATATTTGTTTATAATCAGTGTAAAGATATTATTTAAGCTGCCCTTCAAATACGGATACTTTAGTTAATTTATATGAGTAGAATTAATTACATAGCAGACCTAAATTAGGCCACTGATCTAAATTCGGTCCCGATTTTCATAAAATTTATCATGTTGGCCTAATGGTGAAACAGATTAGCCTACTTCCAATTGGCGTCCTGTGTGGCAAATTGCTTCCCGCCAGGATATCGCTTGTCATCGTTCGAGTGTCTTGCTCAAAAAACCGTTTTCGTCGTACTGCTGAACTGTGCGGGTCGTGCACAGAGGGTCTTCTGAAGCCGCACGTGTAGCTCGCATATCCTGTCAACATTCGGAGATGGGTCTGGCGATAACCCGTAGACTGTAGTAGTGGATGAAACCTCATCGAATCCATTTTACTGTTGCACCTGCCAACAGAACTCCGTAGATCGCTTGATGCTTAGGCCTACGAGATCAACAGTTTCATATACGGTCTCATAATTTACTTAATTATGCAGATCAATTTAGAACTATAGTACCAATGCAGTAGAGTGCAGATCGTTAGGAAATAACAAACGCAGAGCCTAAGTCATTTGAAACCAAGCTGTTGGGCTATATCTGTATGAGCTACGATAGGAAGTGCATTGTGAGGATTCTTTAGATAAACTGCATAAGAGTTCAGTCATATGTGTCGGAAACGATATTTTAATTATCTTAACCAGGTTCCGGAACTGAACAATTATGGAAGGGCTAAAATCACGAGAGAAACTAGATTGGGGGTTGGGAACTTGGGAGGGGTCTCAATAAACACTGAAAACAGTTCACAACACTGATATTAAATTAAAATAACAAATTATCGTTTTTATTATTAAAATAAATAAATTATTTTTAGTAGCTTTTATGTTCATAAATAAATATCGTCCCTTAGTAACACAAAAAATGGCTGGAACAGAAATCTGTGACGTATGAGCAGTGCCGGATTTAGACTTTGTGTTAATACAATCTTGCCTATGGTGACTGCAGGTCTACATAAGAACATAAGGACCAAAAGAGCCTACATAAGGAATGATCTACCTTTGGGATTTTGTCAATAGAATGAAAATGCTGTGGTCGCCCATGACATTGCATGACAAATTCTAAGCGATTTCATTTGTTAACTTGACTTAATGTTGACTTCATCCAGTAGGCTCGTCGTTGATATAATAGGCCTACTTATGCAAGGGACAAATCGGTGACTAATGAAAAGTCAGTAGATGTAGGCCTACGTTTGTTGACGCCATATCGATTTCTTGAGGTGCCTCAGTGACGGTATTTCAATGCAGCACAGAACCAGCGTAAAGAAAATATTTTCCAGTCCCATTCAGTTGCATCACTGAATTAAGTGCCATTCGCTGGAGTAGACTATAAAGAGATTTTTAAGTGGCCACATAAAAAAGTCCATGGAACGGAAGAAGGTGAACCAAAATGCAAATTCGTGGTGATCTATCTATAGACACGCGTGTCTACCAGCTCCCTGCCTAGGCGATAAACAGACAAATTAATTAGACGAATCCGACGACTCCGATAAAACGAAGGATTCGACCGACAGTTCCACGCCTTCGTTTCGCAGACGAACATGACATGTGATGTCCACGACACAGGATGACGGATGGTTTCGATTGCGTGACATATAATCGGATCAGGTGAAATCTAATCAGCTACACACACACACACACACACACACACACACACACACACACACACACACACACACACACACACACACACACACACACACACACACACACACACACACACACACACACACACACACACACACACACACACACACACACACACACACACACACACACACACACACACACACACACACACACACACACACACACACACACACACACACACACACACAAACACAAACACAAACACACTCACACACACATACACCTACTTACACACACACACACACACACACTCACACACACACAAACACACTCACACATAACTATAAATATATAGCTAGGCATATTATGACTAAATAGGGGTTTATATAGGTCACTAAATTATATGTATTTATTAGCCTACATATAGGTTTATATAGAGACATGCGATTTAATATATTATATAACGTAGTAATTATACTATAATAATAATAATATAAATAGATCTGCCTGGATTCTTGCAAAGGACTTCTCCAGGACAGCTTGGCGCCGGCAAAATCAATATTTAAATGCAGACAGCGTTTGTCAACGCTCCCATCGTCTGGACCAAATCCTGTATGGAATTGTTTCAACAGGAACAAACATTCTTGAGCTTGAGTAGCCTACCTGTAAGCGGCGCCTACTTCCTAGAGGAACAGGTAAAGGCTTACAGCGGCCAAAAGCAGTGCCGTCTTAAGGCATGGGCACGCATGGCAGTCGCCAGGGGCCTCACGATTCTAGGGGTCCCCAAATTAAAAAAGACCACAAAAAATCAATGTGTGCATGACCTCCACGCGCGTTAGTGCATGGTTTTGCCCAGGGCCTGTAATGCTGGTAAGACGGCACTGGTCAACAGCTTTACATAAAGTGGCAGACTTTAATCGTAATCGTAATCTCCAAACTTCTAAAGCGCCACTCAAAGGCCAGAAGGCTTTACTTAGGGCTGATTCAGCGCGTGTCTATCGTATAATCGAGCTTGAATTCCCATGCACACATTGCCTGAAATTCGCTACAGCTGAGCTCTGCAGTAAATCTTTCAAATCAGAAAGATTCAATGTGTTTTACGTTCTAATCTAATATAAGAACTTATATAGCGCCATTGTAAGAATACTCAAGGCATCAGCCAATGGTCGTCATTGAGCAGAACTGTTGTGCAAGACCAAATTCCAAAGCGAGTCCGGGCGAAAGCCAAGTAGGGAAACCGAGAGGACACGAAAATATCCTGCGTCACCAGGAAAAGACGAGTTCTTAGTCAAAATCTGAATAACAAAACAGATTTTACAGAACAAACTTTAACCGGAAATGAGTTCCAGAGTCTAGGGCCAGCAAAAGAAAAGGCGCGCCTATATCGAGAGCCATCTTTGTCCACGCATTAGTCAGACGGGGAAATACAGAAGAGTAGACCTGGTTGAGTACAGATAAGTCTGGAATCAGCAACGACTGAAGATAGTAAGATGTTACTTATTTCATTAAACATGTTCTCTTCATACCAGTTCTAGATGGCGGCCTTCGAAGACTAATGAAGCGAATGTCGCTGCATCACTGTCGCGTGCCGAGTAAATTAAATCGGTCGATGTGCTTACCGTCCACCGCAGTCAAAGACGGGTCACTTGACCCTAATGACTCTATCACACGAAAAATACAAACTACAGACGCGGATCTATAGTCATCATGTTGCTGATGTTGTTGTTGTTCCAACCGTAGGTGACAGTCCACATCCGCGTCTTGTTCTTAAAAATCGGTGAAATCAACACAGCAAAGGAGAACTTCACAGCCGAGATTTTTGTCCAAGCAAAATGGCGAGAGCCGTCACTGGATGGCAGCGACGTAAATTCGGTCAGTGTAGAACTTCAGGCAAGAGAATTGAACTGCTACCGTATACATGCATGTTTGCTATTTATTGCTATACTTAAGTCACATCAGAGTTAATGCAAAATTGTTGCCTTAGCTGTTTTAATATTTTCAGATTCATTGGGCTCTTCATCCCTCTGAAAACTAGACCAGTCACTTTGTCTCTGCAGCGAAGCCCACCTCCCATTGTAGGTTCGCGCTCCGCACTCGCCAGTGCCACCCCCGATCTTCTTAAGGGATCAACGCCTTTCTTCCAATTTCCATCGACTACTTATATTCTTTCATCATTTTTTCTAGATAACAGACTTGTCTCATTTAATCAGATCAAATTTTAATTTGTCTTGTCTCACATTGATTAGGTTAATATGTTTACCTTGCTTAGCCTCACGCTATCGTAATTTATCTAAAATAATTGGAGAATATTAAATTAGACCACGTTTTTTGTTATAACTCACAAATTCATACCCGCTCGATAGCGACAGTGTGATGTCTAATCTTTTTATAACTCGTGCTGCAACCATTTAGTGTGTTCAAGTTCCGTTCTGACAGCTTGTCCTATCAGTAATAAACGAAAATTAATTGATTGATTGATATTCTGACTGTCATTAGCAGCCACTGAGACTAGCAAAGGCCACCTAACGTCAAAGGTGTGTTGAGACGTGATCGTGGTAGAGCAATGCTTAAGTAACTCTTGTACCATTCATTCTATGATACAATTTTTTTCGCTAGTCTATACATATAATATCCATAGACTCAAAGTGTCCGTCTGTCGGAGGACGCTACGTCACAAACGGTTTCTGTTCTATTGTGAAACAGAAACCGTTTGTGACGTCAGTATTGCCGACTTGACAACGGCGATCAGAGCATTTTAACCAACGATACATTTATATAGGCCTACACTGCCGTCATAATATGACGGGAAAATACTCTAGTAATAAATAAATTTCCTGAAACGGTTTCTTAGTATTTTGACATTTAAAAGAGGAAGATCTCAGAGAAATAAAAAAAATTGTGACAGAGTCACAGCTGCGGTCGTTAAGAGATGTTCCCGAAAGAGTCGTTAGACTGTGATTACTTAAGATGTAAGTCGATGGCCACAAAGACTACTGCGTAGGTGTGTTGAGACGCGAGTGATAGAGCAGTTGGTAGGGTTAGGCGCCCTTGTAACGATTCCTTAGGATTTGGAAAATAATTAGGAGCAGAGTAAATGTCTGGAGGGTCAGGCCTCGTCTTCAGGATTATTATTATTATTTTCCCCCGAGGTAGGGCCTACATATAATCCCTCAGGAGTAGGCTAATATATTATTATTATTATTATTATTATTATTATTATTATTATTATTATTATTATTATTATTATTATTATTATTATTATTATTATTATTATTATTATTATTATTATTATTATAATCATATTATAATAATATAATATTAATATTATAATATTAATTATAATAATAATAATTATTATTATTATTAGTATTATTATTATTTTGGCCCAAGGTACACATGATCCCTCGTGGACTTAGATATTAATCTGTTAATATGTTATTTCCAGCAAATCAGGCCTCGTCCTCCGCTAAGTCATTGAACATGTCACGGAATGCGATGGCATTATACACGTTGAATACAAATGGAAATATTGTTACTATTGTTATTGACGCATCATCCTTTCACAGCTGCGTCTGCTGATGAGGGATTTGAAACTGTTTGGTGTGCATTGTGTTCCTGGAGTCATATACTCAGTTTGACTTGTTTTGTCATAGTGTCCTGCATGTAAAGTGATCATAAATCTCGCAAGCTAGTAGGGACTGTAGTTATTGAATGCTCTTAATGAAAATGCAATTACGCAGCGTCGCAGGCAACCTTGCCTTTCTATGGGCAATAATGAATATTGTGATGGCAGTAATTGATACGGTGATGATGGCTATGCTGACGTTTTTATCGTGTCTTTACCTCTGATTGGTTGCAACATAACGCGCTAAATGATGGCAATGTAATGACATTCCAAACCTGATATTCGCATCGCACCTTGTAGTCGTTAACCTACTCAGGTGAGCTCGAAATGCAGGTTTATCTATGTGGCATTGTTGTACGTAAAAGTATGACGTGTTTATGATGATTTACAAAGGCGTTTGTGTTGCTCAATTTGCTGGTTGTTTCGTCATGCATTCTCTAAACTGTCAGACAACAGAGACGATCGACTTGCAGTCTTTCTGGAACCCCAACCTCTTCGTCTTCAACACCCTCGGCGAACCAGAAGAGGTGGTGTGGGGCTCAATGTCCTTCGACGGCCAAGGTCGAGCAATGATCTACGAAAAGAGGATGATCAGAGGCTGCTTCCTGGAAAACCTTGAACTCAAAGAGTTTCCTTTCGACACGCAGGTACGTTATTGAGTGAGCCACCGCGTCTAATGACTTCAGGTATTCGCGTGCATAGATTCAATAGCAGTCCATGATGTCATATCCCATCTGCCAAATGCTGTATCTGTGGACGCGCCGCGGGGCCATGGTATCACCAGAAACAACAATCGTTGGAGTTAGTTAATGCTGGTGTTGTGATGCTCGTTATCATTGGCAACGCAGATTTCACCCCTTAGACAACACTTCAACACAAGAGAGTCTTGTTGCTATTTTTATACAGTTAACTATTGCCTTGCGGAATTCTAGCATGATGATTAATGATCATTATTAATAATATTCATTCTTGATTATAGCAATAACGCCAAAATTATGATAATGATGATTACATAATGTTTTATATCTTGCTTTTGGCTGTAGCTCTCTTGCGCTTATATATCTCATCACTTTCTTGATGCTTCCTTTCCCTCTCGGTCTTTCTACTTTCTTGGTCTGGCTAAATACCCCTTCCTGTGCCTTTGCCACTATGAATTTCCTCTCTTATCTACCTCATCCTATACCACTCAGACAGCCATATGTATTTGGCCTTATAGTTGACTTGCGTTATGCCAGTGGTGGAAACTAATGGCACCAGAGGACAGTCTGGACCTAAAGGATGTGGCTGCAAGGGCTCAATTATAGAGCGATAGGTGGTGTTTCTTTCCAGTTCTGTTGGACTTTCTGTTGGTCAGGATCTGACGCTTACTCTGTCAAGCGAGCGGACAGACAGCGAGATCGACTTTGAGATGGAGAGAGACGAGGTGTCTGGCATCAACGTCCAGTCATTTTGCGACGAACAGGAGTGGCAACTGCACGGTCACATCGAGACGTGGAAGAAAGTCATCAGCAGGACTTACCAGACGAGCGAGTCAAAGCATCAGATCTACTCGACCGCTTGCAGGGCTTCGAGAAGACCAGGTTTCTTCATCTGGAATGTCTTTCTTGTCATGGTCAGTGCATATGTAATTATTACTGTAATTACAGAAATTATATAGCGCCTTTTCCTAAAGGAACTCCTTAGATACGTTCCTGACCTGATCACACAATATCGAACATTTGAATATTAGATGCCGTTGATCGATAATTTTTCGCTAATTAATTACATGTTTAGTTTACAAAATAAAATATCCTCAGAAAGATTTCTAAAGAACATAAAAACAACTGAGAGACAGAAATTGAGAAAGATGATGAGAAGGAGGAGAGGAAGGAGGACGACGGCGAAAAGGAGAGAGGCAGAGGGAGAGGAGGAGGATAAGGCGGACGAGGATGAAGACGAGGAAAAGGGAGAGAGAGATTCTGGTTCATAACATTTCGCAAAATTCTTAATTTCCAGACACTTTTCATTTAATCTAGCATTCTATTCTTCATAAAATATTAATAATAAATATTTATTTACACATAAAAGTAAAAATCTTATTTGCATATCTATTATACCAAGGAAGAGAGGTTACCGAACAAACTCTTCTAATGGTAGGCCTTCATTGATGACAGGCATAAATTATATTTGCAGAACGTGATTGTTTTGTAGCTGTTCATATGTAGTCTCGCGTTTACAACATTCACCGTTGACCTGACGTTGTCGCAAAATCGTCTGCTCTTGTCTTTCTTTCTGCTTCTGACGACTGTTACGTTCAAGTTCGTTGTCAATCAACAGCTACCGCGAATATCTTACCTGACGCACCTGGTACGTATGGATACCTAGTACCCATAGTGTGCACATGCATCACCCATGCCGCCACTTCCGTCAGCATTCTTGACCGACACATGCATCCTCATACATGCATTAAATATGTAGGCCTACATATATTCTAACGTTTGCTTTAGGTTCACAAAATGTGTTATTAAAAGAGTCGTGTGTATAGACACATTGGATACATATTAAAAGAATATTATACGCGATCGATCATCTGTTGGCGAGTGTTGCATTTTGTGTTGTACGGCTGCAGGATCAGTACGTGTTAACCTCGATGGCAATGCTCTGCTGCGTGTGTACTTGGCACGCGATTGTACCTCTGCTCAGCTACGATCTGTCGCTTGCTAATAAGGTCGACACAGGAGTCCTGATAGTTCTCGGATCCGTCTATTTCATTTACCACATCGGCTTCTTCCTCTACATTTACTTTGTGGCAAGTATTTATCCTACGATAGGAAGTTATAAAGTCTTAAATAGAAATCATTGATTAACTGTCCTGCGTGGCTTTTAATTATTACTGCGCAAGTCTGCTAGATTTCCGTAGTAATAATTGAAAGCCATGGAATGGATCGGAATAACGCAAGATTACGGTTGCGAGTCATTAGGGCCTATACTGTGTCACAAACGTGGGATATTATCCGTGGGCATTAGATTGACCAATATGGGCCTTGGACGGGTCCCAGATGAAAATATGGGTCATAGATGGGCTCAATTAATATGGAGATATGCTGGCAGAAATGATCTGGAAATCGTGGGTTAGACCAGCATAAAAGGACTTCATATGAGACTTAGGTCTATGCATGTCTTCACATAAGTTGCAAAACATTTACGTTAATATAAAATATACTAACATAATAAAAACAGAATTTGTTTATACAATAGTCTCTACATTAACACGTACGAAAGCGAAGGCAAAAGAAAAGAGCTTCTCCTCCGCTTCCTTTCTCCAACTCCCTCCTCTTCAGACACGGAGACATCCTTCGACTTCCTCTGAGTCCATCCTTCAGCTCAATCTGCCGCCCAACCTTTTTACCAATCTAACTCAGGTAGGCTGGGCCCGGGGACCCGGGTTGTCTCATAGATAGGCCTAAAGGCAGTCTTGTTGTCCTCGAGACCAAGGTCTTGGTCTCGAGTGCACTCGAGTTCGTTTTTAAAAGTCTTGGTCTTGGTCTTGAGACCAAAAGTCTTGGTCTTGAGACCAGAAGTCTTGGTCTAGGTCTTGAGGTTCAAAGTCTTGAATTTTCTGACCAAGACGTGCCTTGTGGGGCCTCATAAAAATTCCGCCATGTGAAAAATTACTTTCCATAGGTGCTGAAGTCGCTGGCATACACAGGAGCTTTTTAAGCACTGGATGTAAATGTACAAATCTGGCTTCAGAAAAAGTCTCGACAGGGCTTCCAGACACATATAAATTAGTTGCTGCTGTCGATGGGCTTTCCTGATCAACAAGACTTGCATTCGTTCGTAGGTATTTGTCGTAGGCTATGATGCAAACTGGCGTGATAAATTTTTAAATTCTTGAGTTTTGTTAAATAACTTCATATTGACAGTCGGTCTTGGTCTTGGTCTTGCGAGACCAAGACCAAGACTTTGAACCTCAAGACAAAGACCAAGACTTTGAACCTCAAGACCAAGGCCAAGACCAAGACTTTTGGTCTCGAGACCAAGACCAAGACCAAGACTTTTAAAAACGAACTCGAGTGCACTCGAGACCAAGACTTTGGTCTCGAGGACAACAAGTCTGCCTATACGGCAGGTTTCGTCTGGGCGCTTATATTTAAGACCTTAAATACCCTACTCATCATTATTACTTTTCATGTTAGGCTAGTTAAAAGTCCATGCATAAAGGTATACTCATTGTAAATCTATGTGAATGAACTAATGCATAGGCCTACGTCAATGGATAACAGAAAATAAGTTGTTGTTGTTTATTGGAATTTTGGGAGCACTCATGACTAAGATGATGGCCCCCTTACGCAGTATACAACTATAGTCTACATGTTGTTAAAATAGTGTCTGTCTCTGAGAACATATGTACAAAAGTTTTTTCTACTTTTAGTTAATATATTCGATGATTCCACTGTCTTAGAGCTGCTCTCGGGGGTTGCTGCGAGCCGGCTACCCGACCCTAGTCCCTGCCATTGCAGGTTTCCACCTAGCATTCATATTAAGTCCCTGAAACTTTAAATACGGTTAGGTCATATCTGAGCTACCTCTTTGCTTGAAAGCAATGTGTAGCTATGGTTACCATAGCTACACATTCTTCTGTTTGAAGAGAGTCTTAACCATAGGCTACATATTCTGTTTGAATACATACTTAACCATATCTACGTAGGCTAGGGGTCTATTATCGGTTTGAAAACAATCGTAGCCATATCTGAGCTATCTCTTTGTTTGAAGACAATCGTAACCATAGCTACATATTCTTCTATTTGAAGACAATCTTAACCAAATCTACGTAGGGGTCTATTATGTTGGTTTGAAAACAATCGTAGCCATATATCAGCTATCTTTTTTTTGAAAACAGTCGTAACCATAGCTACATATTCTTCTATTTGAAGACAATTTTAACCATATCTACGTTGGGGATCTTGGTTTGAAAACAATCGTAGCCATAGGGGCATATATATCTGAGCTATCTCTTTGTTTGAAAACAATCGTAACCATAGCTACATATTCTTCTGTTTGAAGGCAATTTTAACCATATCTACGTAGGGGATCTTGGTTTGAAAACAATCGTAGCCATATATCAGCTCTCTTTGTTTGAAAACAATCGTAACCATAGCTACATATTCTTCTGTTTGAAGGCAATTTTAACCAAATCTACGTAGGGGATCTTGGTTTGAAAACAATCGTAGCCATATATCAGCTCTCTTTGTTTGAAAACAATCGTAACCATAGCTACATATTCTTCTGTTTGAAGACAATCTTAACCATATCTACGTAGGGGCTATTATCTTGGTTTGAAAACAGTCGTAGCCATATAGGCCTATCTGAGCTATTTCTTTGTTTGAAAACAATCGTAACCATACATATTCTACTGTTTGAAGACAATCTTAGCCATATCCTGGTTTGAAAACAATCGTAGCCATATATCTGAGCTATCTCTTTGTTTGAAGACAATCGTAACCATAGCTAGGCCTACAAATTCAGGGGCGTAACTTGGTCTAAAAAGTGGGGTCCCAATTTCTTACCAACCCGAAGCAAGGCGGAGACTGCGATTTCTGGGAAGGCACAATAATAAAATATTGATTGGCATTGTTCAAAAAGTGGGGGCTACGGTACTCCTAGTCCAAAAAGTGGGGGTTTGGGTACCTCTCGTAGGCCTACCCTCCACAAATGACGCCTATGGCTACGTATTCTTGTTTTAAAATAATAATCGAAACTTTACATACGTAATTTTTTTTGAAGACAGTCGTAACCATATCTACGTATAATCTTTGTTTGAAGACAATCAAACCATTCATGTATACTCTTCTGTTTGAAGACAATCGCAATTATTGACGTAGGCCTATATTCTTCTGTTTAAGTGAGAATCGAAACTATATCAACGTATTTTCTTTGTTTTAAGACAATCGTAACCGTATCAACGTATTTTTTTGCTTGAAGATAATTATAACCATAGCTACGTACTCTTGTGTTTAAATGTAATCGAAAATACATCTACGTATTCTCTTTTTTTGGAGACAATCGTAACCATATCTACGTATTCTTCTGCTTGAAGATAATTGTAACCATAGTTACGTATTCCTTTGTTTAAATGATAATCGAAACTACATCTGCGTATTCTTTGTTTGGAGACAATCGCAACCATATAATTATCTACGTATTCTTCTGCTTGAAGATATTTGTAACCATAGCTACGTATTTCCTTGTTTAAATGATAATCGAAACTACATAGATCTACGTATTCTCTTTGTTTGAGGACAATCGTGACCAAGGGCATAACTTTGGCCTAAAAAGTATACGGGTACCAATTTCTTATGTACACGAAGCGAGGCTGAGACTGCGATCACTGGGAAGGCATATTCATAAAAAATTGATTGGTATTGTTCAAAAAGTGCGGGGTACGGTACCCCCAGTCTGAAAAGTGGGGGACCGTACCACCTACAAATTACGCCTATGTAGGCCCTACATATTCTTCTGTTTGAAGACAATCTTAACCATATCAAAGTAGGGGCCCATTATCTTGGTTTGAAAACAATCGTAGACATTATATCTGAGCTATCTCTTTGTCTGAAAACAATCGTAACCATAGCTACATGTATATACTTCTATTTGAAGTTACCATACAGCCCTATCAAATTACCTTTACTGAATATAGTGAATACCACTTCTCCTTCATGCAGATTTCAGTTTGCATATAAATGTCAGCTGTTAATTATTTGTAGGCGATGAATAAACGCCGGACATATGCAAGGATAGACGATGAGAACTTGGTGAGTGGCAATTCGATCTTAATCTCACTTCTTTATGCAACCTTAAGACTTTTCTTTTCTCACAGGGTTCTTCGCACTGGGAGCGCCTCTGATTAGGTTGTACTGCGACAGGTGCTTTATAAATGCATAAATACAATAGCCTACAATACAATACAATACAACCTTTCGCATCTGTGTCCTCGAATTGACATTTGTTATTATTTATGGTGGTCTGGCACTGAGTTCTGACCTGGCACTGAACGCGAACAAACAACCTGGCTCTTGTGGACTTCATTGCTGTGGTGGGCCTACAGGGCCGGTGACAATTAAGCTAACACAGCTTTGTGTGGTGCCGAGAAATTTTGTACGTTTAGCCTACATTCAGGGGCGTCTACACCATAGAAACCTTGGAGCAAATGCGCCATCCCAGAAATAGAGGGGGAGATCTGTCAGTGTGTGTGCCACGATTTTAGGGGGGGAGGAACGAAGAGGGGGTAAGAAGAGGGGGAAAAGGGACTTTGCTCCAATGACTTAGGTGGGGATAGACGCCCCTGCCTACATTTACATTATTCTATCCTTCTTGAACGGTTACTTATGCCTACTCACTTGATCTTGATCACTGGCATTATACATTCTTAAGATTCTTTCTTGTTTAAACCTATCCAGTATGCAGTTTGTTGAAAACAAACTGTCTGCGATCTCGCGATCTTATAAGTAAGGTGAAAACTATGTCTACATTGTTAATAAGTTGGTCTTCAATCTGCAACTTCTGGGTGATGAAGAGCCTTTTAGGCCTTCAAATTGCACTAAATTATAAACTACCAGTAACTTTAAACATGTCTGTTGACAGAGGAATGCTGCCAACACTTGTAATCGACAATCGTCAAGGTGCAGCACTGAAGCAGATCAGCCAAGCCTGAGCACAATCAACGTTGACTTAACATCTACGACTGTATAGTCCAAATGACAATAGGGTTTTATAGCACCCTTAACTACTCCTAGGCATCTACATTTCAGTGTGTCAACCTTAAGTGACGTGACGTCAATCCTCCAGCTATATGCAAGAAACGGAACTCCCTCAACGTTATTAGATCATATACTTGTAAAAAGCAACGAAACTCGTTGCTGTTCCACACATAATGTCGCCACACTTGCCAATGTTAAATAAAGTCCATCAGTGTGACCCAAGATTTTCACCAATCAGCTGAACAACCATCCACATCCCACAAGCCAACTCTAGCTGCAGCCAAATCCAAGAACAGTACAACTATGCCCATCTATCAATTACATTTAATAAACTAATAACTATAACTTGTCTTGCTTTTAATCTATTTTGCATTTTCTAGCTGACTCGGTTTCTATGAGTCTACTTACACTTCCTTGTATCTGAGGGGAGAATGGGTCACAAGGACTCAGAAGGATTGAGTAATGAAGCCAATGAGTAAAATACTACAGCTTTGCCACACTGGCATAGTAGAAACAATTAATCCAATTAATCCTTTTGTTTCCAGGAGGAAATAATTATTTTTACAGCCTAGGGGTCATCCATAAAGGACGTCCGCAATGAGGAGGGGGAGGGAGGGGTCATCAAAATGTGGACAAGGGAGGGAGGGGTTATGACATGTGCGGACGTCCGCATCTAAACTTTTAAATTTGCCACCTTGTTTCAACCTTACCCGAAGGCGAGAATGTCAGTGAAGCGATTGCCTAAAACCTCATGCATGGAATAACCTTTACTGCGACTTTAAAGAGGCTTTTATTACTGCACATCCTGCGATATGAAACCCAAACGGTCACTTAAACTTGCACAGGAACTGTGGAATAATTGTAAAAATAATGACGACATTAAAAATTGGCTTAGGCATGCGGACGTCCGCAAGGGGGAGGGAGGGGAAGGTCAAATGTGGACAGATGCGGACAAGGGGGAGGGAGGGGGTCCAAAGTAGGTCATATTTTGCAGACGTCCTTTATGGACGACCCCTTAGCCTACATGTGCATGAATAGCATTCTTAGACAGACAGCATTATAGCAATTATTAAGTTGTTTCAATGTAAATATTTGTCTCAATTTCTCTTGCTCCAAATAAATCAAGACTTGTACATGTAATCGATATGTACATGGAACCAGTGCTAAAAAATCACCAATCCTGTCAGTGCTAAAAAATCAATCTATTATTTGCAAGTCTCCATAAGAACCATTGCTTACAGCTTTACACATTCCCTGCCTCCTAGACAAGTAACATACATATATCAAACACTTTGCTGGTGTTTAGTTATGTCCAGTTATAAGCAGTTATTTGTACAGTTGCTTGAACTTGATCATATGAACACAGATGCTATTGCCTATCTCTTCTGCACTCTTGTTCTGGCCATAGAAATCCACAAAGTTTCCATTCGGATCGATAAGGTAGGTAATTATTGTGTGATCGACCTACAACAAATGAACCAGAACAAAACTCAAGATCAAATATGCAAAACAAAAACCACAAACATACAAAATACAATTAAAAGTAGAATCCAATAGCAGCGATAACAAAGGGCAAACACCCAACAGTAATCAAATGAAAGATAAAGAACAAATTCTAAAACCAGAATCAGACTGGGCTGCTTGTTGAGACTCAAGCGCTTTGATGCTTTAATTAATTTCAGCCGTTTCCTGTTCAGATCCATCCAAACATAAAAACTTCTAGAGTCATTGTAGTGACATAAAAGACCTTTACTGGATTAGGCCCTTAGCCAGAAATAAAGAGCAGGGCGGCCAAAAGCATTCAAAGTTGTGACCACCCGATGCCGTTAGCGTATGAAGTCGCGACCGTCCGATGCCGCGACTGTACGAGTCTGAATGCAGAAGTCTGCAATGCCCCTACACTGAATGACCTTTGGGTTTTGATCACAATTGTAAGTTTTGTTTTATATACAATGATACAAACAACAATCTGTTGACTTCAGATTGTAATTTTTAATTCCCGTATTTGATTACTATAGCCTAGGGAACAGACGTTACTTGTTATCAATCCAAACCACTATAATTATTCATAAGGTCAAGGTATTTATGTAGTCAAATCAGTTACCAATTACCATGAAACAACCTCATCTAATTGGCACATAATTACACCTATCCTAGGTCATAAATAGCTGCTAAAGAAGTGTATCTTGTGTGGGAAAAGGAACATCGTTACACAGATGAAGGGGAATGGATTATACATTATAGCCTATCACATTTAGGACGTCGCGTCCATGCACAATTTATGCCCGTCCAAAATGATTTCAGCCGTCCAAAGGACTGCTGGATGGGTGGCTGGCTAAGGGCCTGTACTGGATGGATGGCTGCTGCCAAGTAAAAGGAAAGTAAACCATCTGAAGTTGTTTGGTCAAAGTCCAGCAATATTTTAACGATTAAATACCCGGTACTAGATGAATGGATAATAGCCTACAGCGGAAATGCAAACTAGAGAAATCAATGCAAACTTTCAAATTAAATATAAATGGTAAAAATTAATAATGAATGGAAGCATAAAATATATTGTTGTTATTATTATTCGTTTATCATCTCCACACGTTGTCACACTGCAACATGACCCTTGCACATCAGGCTGATGAAGTTTTAGAAGCAAACAAATACTTGGACAGCACTGCCAACAAGTAAAATGTAAGAACAGTTCATATAAACAGCCTACAATGTAGTCTTCATCATTGTCCTTTGGTCCTTGACTGAAGTAGACGCGGTAGGCCTTGGCTGCTTTAGCGATCTGCTCCACGGAACCAGTGAAGCCAATAATTTTTGAGGAGAATTCTAAATCAAAATGAATCTCGTATTACAATTTAACTTATACATGCTTAATAGCTAACTGCAAATATATCTATCACCAGGAACGATTCTAGTAATTTACTTATTACGAACATTTTGACATGTGCAAAGTCACATGGAAATGCGAATCTGAGGTGTGGATAGTTTAGATGCATAAATGTTAGCTTTAAACTATAGATGCATAAACTCATAAAGTAAGTCAATGAAGTATCAAAAGTAGCAGTAGTAATATGACATGAGTTCAAACCTCAGTTTAACCTAGTTTAAACCTAAGTAACAAAAAGCTCACTTCTTGTAAATTCTACATTCATTAACAAGGAGACAGAATAGCAACTACGTAAGTTCAAAATCAGTTACAACCCTTTCCCTTTTAACGACATCTACTGGTACTCTGGTCATGCACTTTCCTATCAGGTAAATATACACTTTCAGAAGTATTTCAAACTTAACTTGTTGAAAGTTTTAATACAAATCATACACAGGACCTTAAAACTCTCAGTAAACTGCTACATAAGCACACTGCAGCATAAAGCAACTAGAAAACTATAGATTAATAAATTCTTCACCTTTGATGTATTTGGCAACAGCAGGAACAGTGTCTCTAAATGGATCAACTGTGATGAACAGCGGCTGAATATTAGGAAATGCTGGATCGTTATCTACAATGTTACACATGTCACAGAACAATATTAATACATTCATATTAATATGTATATATAATATCCTACATATATACCAAAAAAAGTCAATCTCTAAAGACATTCCAGCTCTGAACATTAAATACAGATGCAATGCATTTTGAAATCCATTTAGCAGGAATCAGTAAAGTGATTTAGACAGAGAGCTAGTTTTAATTTTTGAACCCAATTCACATTACTATTGCTACTTTTGATATTTCATTGAGATACTTTATAAGTGTATGCATCTATTACGTGTGTGTGTTTGTATGTGTATTAAAATGTGAATTTGTAATCGAACAAAAATGTTCAAGATACAGATTTGGGTCTTCATTATTCGTATGTTTTTGAAGCTTTACTGGCACTTTTGATGAACTTCTGAGGTGCTAAGAAAGCATTCATCTTTGCATATTTTGTATATGACCTTTGAATGGACAAACACTCAAAGTTACTATCTGGCAGACATCCTGAATGAAGTGTTAACAGCTTCAACCTTGGTGCATTAATGTGGCCAGCCAGTCTATGCCTTTGCCTCTGATTCTCCAATCAATGCAATTGGTTTATATACGAGACACTTTTTGTAATGTCACCAGGGCTGTAGTCGAGGGTATATGCGGGTATACAGCGTATACTCACCTCTAGAGACCGCATACTGACCTCACAAAATATTTGTATTTATTTATATTAAAATACTATAGCGTATACTCACAAAAATACTGTAGCGTATACTCACCTCTAATTTGTTTAGGAAAACTGACTGGTAGCGTGTACTCACCTCTAATTTTACCACTACAGCCCTGAATGTCACCTTTGGGAGCCCTGAAGTACGACAACCTACTGCTAACTAAAGCTTGCGCAAGCAGTGAATAAAAACAAGTGTGTACACAACAATGTATTTCTAAAAAATATTAATGTCAAAAAGTCAAAATAAAAATAACTGCAAGTTTTACATAATAATTTTAGAAACGAGATGCAGCAGACCAGTCCTGTAGACATTAAAACTAATGCATTAACTAACAATTTGGCATTCTCACCTATGATGTCAACAGCCTTGCACATCTTTTCGATTTCATCTGGACATACATCTGGACAGTGTGTAAAGCCAAAGTACAACAGAAGCCACTGACCACGATAGTCAGTACTTTTACGCAGCTGACCAGTATGGTCAACCAGTTCCCACTCGCCACCAAGGTTAGCCTTACCTAATGACCTTGTCCTGTCTTTCTCAATTTCTAAAAATGAAAAGGTCAAATATAGAAAATAATTAGCTGATAAACACACTGAATGAAATTATCACCAGTTACTTTAATTAATTAAATTAATATTAAACATTGCCAGAAATTCCATACAATATAATAAAATGCAACATACTGACTTACATGCTCCTAACTAGCATGGTCTCAAGGTTGATAAGATAATTCAGACGATGCACAAACACAACAACAACAGCATTACAAGGACACGATGTCTTCTTCTTAAGTCTTTCATCTTGAACTGTTCCTTATTCAATGACCCCAAACGATTGAGGGATAGTCAGGCCTCCACTATCTTCAGTTCAGCAGTTTAGTGGCATGGTATTTCAAGACTGTCACCCATGCAAGTACTAAATGGGTTCATTGCTGATTTACTTCACTCAGTCTGTCAATGGCCACAGCTAAGATATTTAAGTTATTAAAATATAAAATGATGAGCGACAGCAAGTGATGGCATACTGTGGCAAGAACAAAATCTTATGATATAAAATACTCAGAATGAATGAATGAATGAATGAATGAAAAGTTCTACAACAAAAGAAAAGCCAGAACTTCGCTTACAAGATTCTTACCTATAACACACGTGTACTTATGCACCTATACTTGGAATTTCTAATAAATATTAATGTCACCATATAAGAAATAAATCATGGTAATGACAAAATTATTATTAATAATAATAAATTTATCACTAGTATACAATAATTAAATTCCATACCATTTAAAAGAACATAAATGCAGTAGTAAAGTCGTGCAACTCACTCAGCTCTTTTTCCCTTTTAAAGTGAAGCATTGCAGCTGTGAAAACTGACCCAATAGCCAACGTCACTCCTACTGTTTTCCATGTTATTGGCTAAAATGACACAAATTTTGCTTAATCTACACAAATTTCAGAGATAAAACCATAAATCATTTCCCATTACAATAAAATACAAAACTTTGGCCAATTCTCAGATTTTTAGGGTAAGCTTTCATTTCACTATAGAAAAGAAGTTCATTTCCAAATTTTGAGACAAACAGCAATCCCTTAACCAAACCCGGGAGGCAGCCAAGGATATGAGCAGCATTGTACGTCTCTTCAAAACATCATTCAGCCCGGAGTGATTTGAACCGCAAGCTGTCTTATGCCAGTCCAGCATGCTAACCACTAAATCATCGTGCTCCCACATTTTCTGAGACATTCCAGGTAAACAGATAATGAAATCATTTGCCACTGTACCATATTGCACTGTTAAAAAGTAAATATACCGGTAGTCTGCATTTGCTGAAAATATTCAATATGCTTTTTTGCCCAAGTTTTGGGTACAGTATAATTTATGCCTTTGTCAGAGCCCAGGTGCCACCTTTGGGAGGTGCTCAAGTCTCCTGGCTGCCACTGACAGTACTATAACTTCTCAAATGAGTTCTGGCCATTAGAAGCAACAAAACAACAACATTAACCTTTTCCTAAATGCATTAAAAGCTTTAACAGCTTGTAACTAGTCAACTTCAATGGCTCCATAAGTGTCTATCATTTGAAAATACAAAATGTGAATTAACAAAATAGATATTTATACTACAAAATCACAGATTAGACAATATCTTGTTATTTCAAGTTTTTTTTAACATGCTCTGCTTTTCACAAAAATGCAGCACTCCTGTGAAGCCTTATGTATCAATTCACAACACACACAAATTGTTTTTATAACAAATTACAAAGAAAAGTTGGTCGCAATATAAATAAAAAATAGGATATTTATTATTTAATCATGCTCACCCCTTTTCCTTCACCTGGTCCTCTCCTTTTTGGTAAAGGCTTAATGGATTCGCTGAAATGCCGGTGAGAGATTTGAGAACGGATACAAGAAAGTAATGGAAGTTTTGTTGCAGTCCGTGTAACTGCTGATGTACGAAAGATCAATCCCATCTAAAAACAAAAATTCTCAATTTAAACAACAGATGCCATGTTTTTGGAATGCTTAGAACTCGGGACTTGTTCCTCTATCGTCTTCTTCTAACACTTCTGTTACATTCCTAAAAAATGTCCAACTATTCACTCGGTCATACTACATGGAATAGGTTCAAGAAACTGCTGACATGGATGAAGAATTGCCCAATTAATTTCACTCAATATTTCATTTGACCTTATGATGTTAATGACTTTTTACTTTTCAATAATGCGACAGAGGATGGGAGTTATAGAAATAGGCCTAAAATCTGCTTCAGAGACAGGGTTTGCAACCTCAGGAACAGGGGAAATTCTACTTATTTTCCATTGCGGAGGAACAAAGGAGTGAGCTAAAGAAAGATTAAAGAGATGAGCAATGGGTATCACAAGACCAAATGCAGCTTCCCTAAGAAACCAAGTGGGTAACCCATCCAGACCAATTGAGGTGCTTTTGATGTTACTTAGAAGGTGACTAATTTCGTAATCGTTAAAAAACACAATCCAACTGATTACATGCAGTTAACTTTTGCAGAGGAGAGATATAATTGGAGTCGTGAGAAAGTTTTCCCATAGTGTTGCTTAAGGGATTCAGAAGTGATGATAGAACAGTATGTAGACTTGACGTTTATCTCCTCTCAAACGAATGACACATTTCTATAATTCAGTTGATCCTTGCTTGGATTTTTCAAAAGTTCGAGTGTTCTAATGTGTTATGAGGATCAATCTTGGTCGAAAGAGCAGCTGCAGATTCAAGATGTCCCTTTTTAATAACTTGCTCCATTTTCTTAAGAGGTGTTTGATGACTGGAGTTTCAGAGTCTCTTATTGTAGAGGTCTTAACAGGAAAAAAGGCATCTCTGATAGTGGGTATGAAACAGCAATAGGTTTCAAAGGCATCTGCAGGAGAATCAAGTTCAGTGATAAAGTCCCCAAGAAAGGTCGGAAAGGAAGGATTGTAAAGCTGCAAATTTGCTAGGGGTGCGAAGGTGGAATGAAAAGGTTTTCCGATCATTTGGTTTGGTTATTGTTACATCTGAAACCATAGTAGAAATAATGGCAGAATGTTTAGTTTTAACATTAGATTTAACCGTAATACAATTAGAGTATAGAGGGCCGGACGAATAGATCCTATCAAGGGAGTGCCCTTCATGAGAAGGACCTTCAAATTCAATATGTAGTCCTATTACTATGATGGAAAAATTGAGGGTAATTAATCAAAGTCTCCAAAGAGTATAATGTGGTAGTCTCATTCCATGATTTCAAATTCTTCGAGTGTTGTCTCAAGGCAAGAAATTAATTGATCAGTTTTGTATATTGATCGCAGAGGATGATAAATTCTCCAACAAAGTATATTGTGTCATTACAATGCTAATACACTCCCTCACAGCAAACCAACTGCCAAAGTGTTATGATGCTTCTCCATTATTCAGTTATTAAGCCCATTAGCTCAATTAACCTTCTCAACGGGTTCCCTTATTTATACATAAAAGTATCCGTGAAAAGCCCCATACAATGGTATGCCACTACACGATGCCGCACAGTTGAGAACGATAGGCAATAGATAGTGAATTTTACGATTTCGTGTGTTACGGCGTAGCAGGTTACCGATACGTCAGTGATATTCCACTATATGATGCTGCGTTGTTGACAACGATATGTAATAGGTGGTAAACTTTGGTGATTTCGTTTTGTCATGGGTACCGAGTTATCGATACGTCGAAACAAACTTAATATCGCCCATCGCTAGCACGCACCTCCATAGAAAAGGCGGCTTCTCTTCCGCATGATCGAAACACAGAACTTGTCACTAATCTAATTGCCATTGAGATCTTCTCAAATAGCATAAATGTAATAGTGTTTACAAAATTTACTAATCATAAACGCGCTAAAAAAATCACAAAACTTTCGCAAATCATTAATTTTCTGCTTCCTTTACGTCCTTGACATTACCGGTCAACTTAAACATCTGAAGGCATGGTCACTTCACAAGTCCTCGTGGAAAATGGAAATAATAATTATGAGTCAAAATAAAGAAACAGAATTTTGATCAGTGGTTTAGCTTGTGTCTAACCTGTTTACAGCCAATCAGTTAAAGTATTTGGACTTAAAATTGGTTAAATTCTGTTATATTTAAGGTCACATGCACGTTGACTTAAGGTGACCCTAAGCAACTGAGGATAAAGTTGGTTTGTTCCTGTTTAACGACACTGTTTCATTACAAAGATTTCTAGTGTCGCCCTCCTCCTTTCTCCAGACTTGGGACTGGCATTACCAAAGTACGGGCAGTGGCGGAGTTTAAGCACATAAATATAATTTAGTTTAATGATAAAGTTGGAAACGAGAAACGGTCGGCGTTAGCTTTTGATCTGGCTCTCAGTGTTACCACTCATAAAAAATGAAAAACCCAAGTTAGGACATTGACAAAACCCAAGAAAACCCAAGGTGATTTTTCTGCAGACTTTTTAAATTAATAAAGACATTATAAGATAAAAATAATAATATAATGCAATTGTGCCAATTCCTGTACCAAAAATGTTGTTCCATCTTTCATTTTAAAAATTTATGGGTAATCGTTAATTGCTAAAAGTTATTAGTAAATGTTCAAAGCAAATTATGGCGAAAATAAAGTTTATATAAAATGTTTATATAGGCCCCCACATGTTTTTATTTTCTTCAGAGTCCGAATCACTGAATTATTACTTCTATCGCACATTTTATTTTACTTTTGTAAACAAGAATAAAGATAAAAGACTATGAAACTCATAGGAGGGCCCCTGGATTTTGCAACTATTTTACAAAAATAAAATCTTCATTATTATGTTTATTACAAAAGTCCCAACACGATTTTCAATGCGAAAAAACACTTCATTATTTAGGTATAGTTTTTGATCATTATTTAGTTTTACATTTTTTTCTATGCAAATTTTGTTTCTATGCACAAACGTCCCTCTTAAAAATTAGCCCCCTAAAATTTTTTTAAAAGAATTCTTGCGGACGCCCATGATGAAACTCAAAATATTATATCTTAAGTTTAAAAAAAGAGCAAGAGCTGATTACTTTGGGAAAACGTCCGAAAAAGTACAATCTGAGTCTGCAGTTTCCTTTAGTTGTTAGAGTTATATTTTCTAAATATAACAGTAGAGAAGAATAGCAAATTTAGTCTTTCGAGTTATATGTTTATGCAATAGATTAGAATAACACATGCTTGCACACTTATTGCGCCATTTGATTATTGACCTCAATCATCCAGACGGTTGCAAAAATTGATTAAAATAATGAAAATAGGGTTTCAATAAAACAAGAAAAAACCCAAGCAAAAAAACCAAGGTCTCCAGGAAAAAACCCCATTTCCCAAGTTCGGATTAAAAACCCAAGATCTTGTGAAAAAACCCAAGGAGTGGTAACGCTGCTGGCTCTATTAATAACTGACCGACCACCATAGATATATAATAATTATATCTATGTGGACCAGAGCATTGCCTTCTAGATACTCCACCAAATGTGGGAATTGCAGCCACCTATCGATTGTAATATCAATAGATTAAATATGACAAGTTTCTTATTAAATTCTGCTCCTCAAGTTCTTGTGACCAACGGTGCACGTGCAATTAAGAGTAATCGCAAGACTAGTGCAGTTCCACATTTCTTCATGCTCATTAAATTAAGTCTAAGTAATAATTTAACATATCATATGTATTTTCAAGAAAGAAGACTTTAACATAATTATATAATTACTCTGAAGAAGGAAAACCAGATCGAAAGTACAGGAACAATCAAAAGATGAACAATTGCGACATTGCATGATTGCAGCTGCGAGATTAACTATTGCAACAACATATTGTGGCGTCGCAAATAAATCAGCTTATATTTTAAATTGAACTCTAGTCTCTAGACCTTCTTGTGTCGCTCTTTAGACTTATGCCATAACGTAGACCCTACTAGGCTACTCGTGAGGAAGAAGAATGGGAATGTAGGGTAGGGTGTTCTAAGACGCCCCCTGGGGTAAGACGCCCACCCCCTGGTATCTGGCATTCCAAATAAATTATAGCTTACTCACTTAGTTTAGCATTGAGCTGCCATCTAGTGAGTGTTTCTGAAGTAATTACATGGTCTTGGTCGCTTACGGTGTTGTAGTAATAAATTTTAAAAGTTTTCGCACTGTCGTGTCATAAGAAACATATTAAAGTTTTGGTTGATTACAGCATCAAGATATGAACTTTTTTATTATGTGCTTAGTGTCAGCACTAATAAGGGCCTAAAGTTTATATATCTGGTTGTGAATTTGGTGGGCGATATACGGTTAATTTTCTGTTGCTTGTTGTGTATACCATCCTAATTTGGGGTAAGACGCCCCCTCTCGAATTGGGTAAGATGCCCCGGGAGTATGGCTCCTCGTAATACATTAATGTAGGCATACTTTTTTTCACCATTATATATTAAGCCACTATGTTAAACTAAGGCTGAAGATAATATGGGTACCAATAAGAAATGTATTATAAATAATACCTAATGCTGCATATAAGTCCATAGCGAAAAACTGAGAGGGCTACTGTGTTAACATCAACACCCCATGAGACACCTTGACTAGGCCTAGTAACCAATCATGAACAAATACTTGTTAACAGATAAATACGTACAAGATAATTATTATAGCTAATTCTAGTTTTAAAGCCATGTTTATATGGGTAAAACTCCATGCCATGGGGTAAGACGCCCCCTGGGGCAACTTACCCCAGGGGCTGGGTAAGATGCCCCCTTGACAAAATTTTTTAAAATCAAAATATCTTAATATATTGTTCTATTTGACAGCCGACACTCCGGCCATGTGTAGCACTTTGGTTTGTAGTTCTATTGATGTGCTGGATATAAATTTCTTATAATCCAGTTTCATGAAAAACGAAAATTTCCTTTCTTAGAACACTCTGCCCTAAATGTTCAAAATGTCTCTGCAGCACCACACAAAGCCACGTCAAGGAGTCCAGGGCACCGGCGCTTTATCAAATCAAGTCCGCAGTAGCCAAGCTGCCTTGAAATACTGCAAAGAAGAAAAGTGCTGAAGAAAAATATTCTTCTTTGTATTCTATTTCTTCTTCGTATGCTTGACATATTATGAAGCCTAAACAGCAGGTCTAGGTCTAATTAAGTCTCCACCAGTAGACTGTCTCATGTACAAGCGTAAAACCAGACCAGCCGGGATGGGCTATACACGTAAACCTGTGACTGATCACAGGTGGCTCTAGTTATAAGTGCCTCGTCAGAGGCGCGTTTACGTATAGATCTATAGGCGTACTAGGCGCGTGCCTAGGGCAACCAAGTCTCGATGGGGCCCCCAAACGAATGAAATATTTTCAATAATAAAAAATAACATTCTTTAATTTTGAATAATTTTAACATTCACATAAAAGTATTTAATTGTAATTTAGTCCTATAATTGTTTTGTTTATTTGGGCTAATAATTCATTTTTGTGCAATTGTGCAAAATAACATCAAACTTGTTAGCCGCAAGTGCAACAGCCGCCTGCTGTAGTTTCAAAAGGGCCCCCAAAAATGTTTGCGTCTAGGGCCCCGTTTTCTGTAAACGCGCCTCTGTGCCTCGTCTCACAAAATTACTGGCAATCTACGAAATGCAATCTAGGAAAATGCATTTTGTCCTCTATCAGTCAAGTCTGCTCATTTTCATTGGCATATAGTTTCATTCATGTCGATTATGCCTAATTCCTCCCACATAGGCCCAGTGCCGGCCTTAAGGACGTGCAAACCGTGCGGTCGCACGGGGCCCCGCAACTTACGGGGGGGGGAGGGGGGCCAAAATGTCACAGAAAATTAATATGAACAAGACACCCTAATTGTATATTCGTTTATTCAATGCTGTCAGATCGCAGCTGTTAACAATGAATTGAGGTTTACACTGAATTAGCGATAGAGAGTTTGTCTGTTGGCGAACATTGTTCAGATAACTAGAAGAGTCGCCGGCAGCAGGATCGCGCACTCACGCAGAGCTCTACCAACGGATTCCCAACTGGATGTGACAGATGACAGAGTCTCTGAATAACGTAGAGTTGTTGTCGTCAGAATATAATAATAATATTATAGTTTCGATTAAATCTTCTCTTTTGTCAATAGCATAATTGTCAACTTCCGTTGCATCCAAGAATTCTCGTGTATAGTTAAGTAAACTTTTTAACAATCTGCTAAAATAAAATGATTAGTAATGAAATACAAATGACGTGTTATGGGGAGCCCGTACAGTATAGGCCTACTCATAGGCGTAATTTGTTGGGGGTACGAGGGGTACCCGTACCCCCCACTTTTTGGACTGAGGGGTATCGTACCCGCCACTTTTTGAACAATGCCAATCAATATTTTATTATTGTGCCTTCCCAGAGATCGCAGTTTCCACCTCGCTTCCTGTATTTAAGAAATTGGTACTCCCGACTTTTTAGACCAAAGTTACGCTCCTGAGTATACTCTGCACAGAGCCCGAAATATCCTAAGGCCGGTACTGATAGGCCTACAGTTCAGAGTATGGCCTATAAATTATTCTGTTGAGTCATTCATTTCTGCTTGTATAGGAGTAAGCTGGGTAGTTTTATTTTACCATCCAAATATTTAAATCTATCTACATGTATAGTCGCGCCTGTAGGCCTGTATCACCTCTCAACCAGAGTTTCGCTGAAAACACGAATTTGATATTAACACGTCTGATCTGTCCTAATCCTTTGGTTTTGATGATTTTCCAGCGTCTACTTGTCTACTTATGTCACCAAATTAACATCATATGGTTTCAACATATGTCCATGCAAATGTCTTTGAAATAGCCCTCGATCTGCTCATTGCTTACAACGTCCTTTCGCAAGCTCTTTAATATACATACACAGGCAATTGACTAAATTATAATTAACTCCCTGTTTCTTAGATTTGTACGACGGTAGGCCTAGATTCGCGTGGTAGGCCTAATATTAGATTCTGACAAAGCATAATTTAAAGGCCTACCGGCTGAACATATTGTGAGTCATAGGCTTAATTTATGTGAGGAGAACGCACGGCTTATAACTGTCTGCGGTAATTACATCGCACCTGAAATGTTGTCAATAAAAGATAACTTAATTAGGGCCTACCGGTTCTCTGTGAATTACCTTAATTTAGTTGCCTTACAGGGACTGTCAAATTCAGAATCTTTTCGTTTATGTGATAGGCAATTTATCTAAATAAATTACTAATAATTTAATATGCTATTGAATTAGACTTCACTTGGATCTTTTAGGAAAATTACACTTCAAATGAGCCATACTTATATGCATTGAGTCATATGGTTGAATCGCATTAAGATGGGCTACACGTAAACATAGACATCTAGCGAATCTATCCCATGCGATGCCAATCACGTACAGCATCGCTATAGAACATAGATCATTGCACCTGCAGTCCAGCCTGCATCGTCTGTGTACCCAGAGGCAATAACTCAGAGACAGTGTATGCCTAATCCATTCATATCTAGGCTTCTGGTGCAGACAAACAGATTACAACCCCACGCTCTCACAGCTGCTTCCGCGATGTTATGGTAGATGCATGAGACCATGGAAACTTTTACAGTGGGCCTGATTAGTTTAATAACACCCGAAACAGAAGTCCAGCGGATCACAAGACCCATCACGTACGCAGAAGAATATAGTAGAAATGTAAAGAAAGTGTTTGGATAATGAAATGTGATTTCTATAGGTGCGCCGTTTGTGGATCGGGGCATAAACCAGCTTTTGACAGATCTATGTTCTCATGCAGTTGACAATTGTAATTGTATTAAACATATATTTATGTAGTTACATTAGGCATTAGGCATATTTAACTAATTCGTCGCATGGGCGGTGAACCGCCGGTGATCCGGGGGAGGGGGACAAGACCTCACCTTTAGGAGTGGGGGATACCATAATCTCCCCCCCAACATTTTGAAGAAACACCAAAAAAGGTTAGCAGTTTTTTCGCGCGTTTTTGTACCTCTTTTTTGACGAGATAAGTTCAAAACTCTTTTGACCAGATAATTTCTAAATTGCCCCCCCCCCACTTGTCAAACAAGATCGCCGCCAGTGATTCGTGGCGATCATTAAGCGATACGTAGGCTATATGTGAGATGGCATTTTAGGCCAATTTAGCAACACACGCAGAGGCGTAACTTTGGTCTACCAATTTCTTACGTATACACGAAGCAAGGCGGAGACTGCGACCTCTGGGAAGGCACAATTATAAAGTACTGATTGGCCAGTGAGTAATCTAGATGTCTTTGGGGGGAAATCTCCCCCCAGGATTTGTGTTTCCCTCCAGAGGCCAGCAATATTATAATGTAGAGACCTTTTGGGGAGGGAAATTCCCCCCAGGATACATGGTTTTCCCCCCGAGAGGTGAGTAATGGATTTTTTTGAGAGACGAATTCCTAAAAAAGGTCATGAACGTTTTTTGTGAGAGTAATTCTTATAGAAAAAGTGTACAATAGGAGGAATGACTAAAAAAAGGCCATCAACTTTTTTGAAGATGAAAAAGTTACAAAGTTAGGATGAAAGTTGAAAAAGTCTTAAACTTTTTGAAGATGGACGCAATGACAAGAAATTGGTTGCTCCCCCAGAAACCTTGTTTCCCCTCCCAGGAGAGGGGGACTAGATTAAACATTGCTGATTGGCACTGTTCAAAAAGTGGGAGTACGGTACCCCCAGTCCAAAACGTGGAAGGTACGGGTACCATCGTTCCCTCCCCCCCCCACAAATTACGCCTCTGAACACACGCGAACACTCGAAAATCTTACTCTCAGTTCTATGCAAACCGGTACAGTGTCTATTCTGATAGGGGATAGTAAACATGTGAATTGGGTCCGATCGATACAGCCTATATTTATGTAAAACCTCTTGATAAGTGGTCACAGCAGCAGGTTTATACCTCAAGCATGCATTGAAATCGATGAAAAAGCAAAACTTTTAAAGTGTTATAACAATAAACTTGTCAGATGATTGAAATACTAGGGGGCCCATGTAGGACACCGAGCGAAGATAGGTGTCGTCTGAAGGGCTGTCCAGCTGAAAGAATTATGTCCAAAAGCTCTGAACATGGACTCAGTCTCTCTTCGTCAAAGTTACTGTTCCTTTGCCAAGACTTAATCGTAATCGTAACTGTAAACTCAAAATTTCTAAAGCGGCACTTGAACGCTAAGCGCAGGGCACCAGCTTATTCACGAGCGCTGCACGTGTCAGAGGCGTTGTCTACAGGTAAAGAGGAGCCCAAGTCCGGTTGCCAGGGAGTCCAGAGAGAGGGGACAGAGGACTCTGAGAGGAGCTGCTAAGGCAAGTGTCGTTGAAGTCGAGAAGAATTGGATGACCGAGGACCAGATGAGTCAAGGTAGGAAATCTTGAAGAGGTGAGTCTTTAGTTTTGAATGGAGAGGTGATCGATAAGGGAGGTTGAAGCAGATGATGGTGGGTGAGTGGCAATGATGATGTAGGAGCAAAAAAATTGCGGAATTCATGACCTTATTCAGGTTATCCTAATATTACCCATGTCTTAATCATCATGCCCATGATTTCGTGCTTTAGTACGTCCATCGTCATAGTTACAGATTGGTCGGTACACAGAAAGTTTTAATAAAACAACATATAGGATTGGTATAGGTCTATATGTGTCGTTGGTTATATATCCGCTAGATAGGCCTATACGCATAATCAGCTCCTTGATGCGCAACACGGTTTAAAAAGTTCCAATAAGTAAATTAACTCTGTTTTTCCGAATCGCTTTGCATCGCGTCACTGTAGAGTTTTATTTAACTTGAACAAGATCGTTACAGCTGGTCATTTATAGACGTACTGCGTGGAACAACTGAATTTAATTCAGAGTCGATAGACTGTAAAATGATAAATTTGTTACAGTTGATGCTTAAAGAGTACTTAAATCAAGAGTCCTGTAGAGAATGCAAGTAGGCTAACTGTAGGCTTTATACACTTATACACACAGGCGTATTTAACATTTTGCATGATGGCCTGCAACAATTTTAGTCTACGTCAAAACATTATAGGTTACAATTTAAGCCATTCATCAAGCCAGCAGTATACAAGAGTTTACGAAGTGAAACAAGTGCAGTCGTGAGACGTGGCATAACATTTAGGCCTATCCGCACTCATCTTTATGGACCAGTATACGCACTTGCATAGACCAGTAACCATGGGCGCCCGCAGGAATTTTTGTAGGTGGTGCAAAATTGTTGTGGTGGGAGGCAAAATGACGTTTTTTGCATATCTATTCATGAACACAGAACACGTGACAACTTTAAAAAGAAATAATGGTCAAGGCCTTAACCTGAATAATTACGTGTTTTCGCATTGAAAATCGTGTTGGGACTGTTGTAATAATCATAATAATCAAAAGATTTTATTTTTTAAACATGCTTCCTCCGGACGCCCATGCCAGTAACCTCGAACATTTAATTAATTAATTAATTAATTCCTTCGTTCATTTGTTTGTTTGTTCGTCTGATCAAGACGTTAAAAGAAGCGCTTCCAGCTCAACTCAGACAATTAAGCGAAGGCCGCTGTGAAGGTCTACCAGCGGGATCAGGTCCGGACTGGTAGTCTGCAGTTCGGAAGTGTTATATTAGGCCCGTAGTAAATATCTTAGGTTACCAATCCTGCAGAGCCTTCAATTGTTACGGTTAAGTAACTTAATTTACAATCGCTAATTTATTGTGGACCTCACGCGGCCTTCGCGTATCACTAAAATGTAATGACATACTTTAGTAATGATATACACATCGATTCGAATTCCTGGTTATAAAGTATACTGCCATGTATCCAAGACGAGATAAAAAGGTTCTGACCATAAGTAAGAGATTATGTTTGTTTAAATAGGCCTATGTGACACGAACTAAGCCTACAACCAGGGGCGTAGGCTAACTTTGGTCTAAAAAGTGGGGGAGGGGGTACCAATTTCACTTCACTTTCGTTTTTCACATGAAGACCATCTCTGGGAAGGTACATTAATAAAATATTAATTGACATTGTTTAAAAAGTGGGGGGCACGGTCAGTGATGGGCAATAGTTAACTAAAAAGTTGCTAACTTTTAGTTTAACTAAAATGTTTTAGTTAAGGCTGAAGTTTAACTAAAAATAAATAGTTTAGTTAACACCATAGTTTAACTAAAAATTTTTAGTTGCTAACTAAACAGTTTAACTTAAAAAATCAGCAATACGCAGCTATTTTCCGCAATGAACATTGAACACTGTCAACAACTCAAAGCGAAACTTATTGATTAACACTGCATGGTTTTAGCATTAACAGCCTGTGTTTTCAAATTCATACACTACTTAAAGCAAACCCGCCACTGTATGCTAGAACAGTGCACATTGCATAGTTTGAAGGTGAAATTGTCATTGACGCTCTGCATTATTACAGTTCACTTAACTTCTGTCATTGTGAAAATGTTTGTCGTAAAAAGTTGGAAAACAGTTGGAAAAAGTTTAACTACTTTTTTTAGTTTAGCTAACTAATTTCCAAAATCAGTTGCCAACTTTAGTTAAAATAATTTTTTTTAAGTTGGAAAAGTTTTAGTTTAACTAAAAAAATTAGTTTAGTGCCCATCACTGGGTACGGTACCCCCAGTCCAAAAAGTGGGGGGTACAGGTACCCCTCGTACCCCCCACAAATTACGCCTATGCCTACAACCAATAGTCAGAGTGCAGTAGGCCAGCAAATAGACAACCCAATCTTTCGTTTCCAATAAACAAACCTATTATGACAATAAACTATATGTAAGTAGATCAAAGCAGTCTTGATTTGCTTCTGAAAAGCAACATGCATCGTTCCCATGCCACCAATGTCCGACTTTCACGAGATGTGGTGTAGGCAGAGGCGTCTATCTCCCCCCCCAAGTCATTGGAGCAACATCCCTTTTCCCCCTCTTCTTCCCCCTTCCCGTTCCTTCCCCCCTAAAATGGTGGCACACACACTGACAGATCTCCCCCCATTTCTTGGATGGAGCATTTGCTCCAAGGTTTCTATGGTGTAGACGCCCCTGGGTGTAGGGTTCGAATTTTAAATCCGTCACGTGAAACAACATCACTGCCTAGACACACACACACACACACACACACACACACACACACACACACACACACACACACACACACACACACACACACACACACACACACACACACACACACACACACACACACACACACACACACACACACACACACACACACACACACACACACACACACACACACACACACACACACACACACACACACACACACACACACACACACACACACACACACACACACACACACACACACACACACACACACACACACACACACACACACACACACACACACACACACACACACACACACAGAGTCACATTTGAAACCGATGTTACAGTTTACGTCTTGCTAAAAGACATATATTGCAAACACAGGTGTCTTCCGATCATTGAACTGCAGTTGAATATACTCAGCATCCAAACGCTGTGTGTCAACCTTTCCGTTCTAAACTTCAGTTGAAACGAATCATATGCGCATCTATAAAATGGTCTACTAGTCGTAAACGCCAGCCGCAGTGGTACACCATATTATATGTACATAATATTATGCAAATCAATATTGCAGCCTCCTATATAATGTATGTCGACCATAACGATCGTGTCACCCATGGGTAGGCTATAGGGCGTATACTGTCGTTCAACAAGCAGATGCATCATTAAACACTGAAATCAGCATACACTTGTTAAGCAAATTAAATCATACAACCTTACATGTAGCCTATGCAAGAATGTATTTTTTCTGTTAAACTATGCTACTATTCCTCTTGACACATCAGAATGCTATAAGCTATAGGTAACAGGATGATAGGCCTGTATAACAAAAGTCAGTGTGTCATTATAAATAAATAAGCCAGCATTTCAAATTGCTCTTTTATGTTAAAATGCAGGTTTTAAAACCATAATTAAGGAATCTGAAATCTGGCATTAACATAAATTATTACAGCAACATTGACTTTGAGGCTTAAATAACAAGCAATTAAAATGACAATCTCTGCCAGATAGCATGCAATTTGGTTTGCTTCCGCTATATATTCTGAATATTATTTGTTTGACGAAACCTACTCAGCTTGCAAGCCACATAATGAATGATTTATCGATTGGATTGGAATGACGATA
>OY744606.1:56256184-56271184 GCA_963556255.1 Allolobophora icterica | reverse complement strand
AACATCGTTTGCAAAAGCTACAGTGTGCTGGGTCAAATATGTAGGAATAATATGACAATTTCGTTTACAGTATACAACCAACTTCGTTCAGAGTCAATATAAATTATTTAAAACTCCATCTGAAAATGGAACATGATTCTGAATTCATGAAATTGTATAACAAAACAATAGACAAAATACGAGGGATGCAAAAGTTTATTTTTAATAAACGTAAGCCATTCTAAACTAAATAAAATATAGACAACCCACGAAGCTTATAAGTAGCGAGTAAACAGATAGCATAGGAGCCATAAGGCCATAAAGAGCCAAGCGGCCTGTTTCAGTAGCAGAGGCGTCGATCATAGGGACCCTCGGGGCCTGGACCCCAGCAATATTTTGAGAAGAGGGCCCACCTGCAGTCATTGGTCGAACCCCGGCACAATTTGAGATGTAAAATCGATGAGCACAGATGTTGTGCACGCTAACATTGCATAGAGTGACATCGATATGGTCTGTGCAGACGCAGGGCTATTATGTCCGCCAGGCTCCGCCTGCATTCAGCCTAATGCATAAGGAAGAGGACCATGAGTTCCCTATGTAAAAAAGTTTAATAGGTCGCGAATGTACTACTGATGTACTATTGTTCGAGAGCTGGTCTCGCTCCATAATGATGATGAAAGCCACCATGACTAGTCACAGCTGAGGAAAACAGTTATGAACGAAACAACAGACAGGAAATATAAAATGAACATAAATTATCAATACGGAAATAAAATAATGTGTAAAATCTCAAGATAATTTAAAGGAGATAGTTCAAAAGTATTGCGTGGATCTAACAAACGGAAATGAATAGCCAAGGCGTCGTGTTGATAAGGTCAACAGCAAATTCTTGAGGACAATTCGGCAGTCATGGCCTGAAATTTGAAGTTGAGCCATGCCCATGAACATGGGATATATGATTCGTGTAGGCCTACTGATGCTGAATGCACGAAAATCGAAGAATTTGTTCAAGATTAGCCTTATCTGTGATAATATTTCAGTTTCAGAAGGCTTCGCCTCTGACCTTTGTACCAGGAGTTTCTCTTCTGGAAACCACTGATGACTTTGCACCCAGACACCATTATCGGCCCGATCTCCGCGTTCACCGTGTGCCAGCACCCAACTTACACTTCTACTCTGCAGAAAAGTCTGCGCAAGAGAAGAGCCCAGAAAAGCCCCAACCATTTCGTTCCGGCGCCGATGACGTTTGTGTCTTGCCGTCTACGAACCACGTCAATGCGAGTTATGTTCCAATCGACGAGTCAGTTCGACCATGCAGATACACCATCTGCCTTCATGATTATCGTCATATGTTAAGCTCTCGTAAACTCTGTACTTAAGTAATATGCATCCTTCATTGCAGCGATCATAAATAAAGCTCGAAACTGACACACAGAGGTAATTGATGTGCAACTTTGAACGGATGGACAGCTCGGCCTATTATCAAGTTGTGCTGAGAAAATACGCAGACAATAGAACCAATTCAACTGCAGGATACATACAACGCACTTTTCTTCGTCCATGACATTTTAGAATAACAAAAAACAACAAAACTCAGCAAAGCATTTCGTACAACACGATTATGACTAAGCTTAAAACAATAGGCACAAGTATTTACTCCGAACGACTTATAGTATAGTTTGAAATAGCAAAGCAACAGAACCACAAATAGGCAGACCACATCGGTTGTGCATAATAAAATGTAGAAAATTTTGAAACACAATCTAGTCCATTATCATGACAAAAAGAGGAAACGGAAATACATCGAATAACACTGTTCTCTGAAAAGATTGGTGCGATGACAAAGTTGCGAAGTTTCGCGACTAACAAAGTTTAGTATTCACTTTACTGTTGAATTTAAAGAATTTAAATAAGTTTCTGTAATATAGTGCGATAAGTTAAAATATTCTGAAGACAAAATATGCTGTGTTAGGCCTACGTGCAAAAGTTTGTAAAAGAGCAAATAATTTTGTCTTTTCATTTTTTCGAAAACTATTACTGTCGCCTATGGCCTATTTTCAGTTGTGATTCATGTCTAAGCTATATTCCATTTTTATAAATATGCAATACTAAAACTGTGAAAGTGTTACTTAGAAGTCCTTTTAAAGCTGCGTTGAATCTGCGGCCCTATCTTTATGCTACCAAAAGCACAAAACGCGCATAGTTACCCTCAGCTGATAGTAATTGATTTCTTAAGAAATTCTAATGAACAGTGAAACAAGGAAATTTGACTGATCTTTCCATCAAATTATTAGATAAGTAGTAATGATAGTTTGAAAGCATATAGGCCTACTATCAAACTAAAATTGCAAAAAAAGATTGCATCTTCTCAAAGGTTTTGTGTGAGATTCATATGACTTGAATGCGAGCTCTTGTGAGAAATATAGAGGATTCGATTCCTAATTTGAGAAAGAATAATGGTGCTGTAATTAGAATAAATAAAACAATACATGATACAGTATATTATGTTTTTAAAGGCAAGTAATATGGCTCATGTCTCATGGAGATTCTCGGGCATCCACAAGAGACCATTGCATCACAGACGCATCTGAACCTCCGGATGTCAGGAGGAATTGGTCGTCATGAACGAATGTCACTCTAGTTACATTTCCGGTGCAGATCTTTTGACGCACATGTTCTGGCTACAACAAGAGATACAGATTTAATGTTCTGGAATTGAATAATACTTTAATTGCTCAACACTTTGAATTTAATCACTTTATATTTACCGTTGAAAAGAACGATCTATCGGGATTTTGAAAAATTAATTTATAGGAGCAGACGAAAAGTGTGTTGTAGATCACGTCTCGTGATCCAAGATTTTATAACGTAATTCTAAAATTAGTTAAGAAAAGTCATTTCCGTTCCTTATAACGTTTAGGCCTAATTATTGTTTATAGATTATGAGCAGTTATCGTTAAATAATTTTAATAGTAACTGCGTTGCATTAAAAAAGTTAGACACATGGCTAAGTTGTTTGCAGGGTGCGATTAATCAGTAACAGAAGTAGACCAATGGGCAGAAAGGAATTTATTGTGTTTGGAGAAAATGTATCTTTTCATAACAATAACTTCCTGGCCTTTTGTTGTACGAGCGTTCTATGTTGACAAACTGAGCAAGTTCAGCATACATACGAAGTAGGCCCATACATACGGCGTATAAGGGGCCGTCCACATATTACGTACGCACTGAGGGGGAGGGGGTAGGATTTTGGCGATTTTGCGTACGGGTGCGAACGGGGGGGTAGGGGGGGACAAAAGTGTACGTACGCAAAGTAAATTTCTAATTATGACGTCCACATTAGCCTATTTATAACTCTGTATTGTCCTATAGTCGTCCGATGGCATTTTATTACATTATGTAAAAGCCATGTGCAGTTATTCTGTGCTGTGAACGAGACACCTATAATTTGTCTATATTGGCCCTCACTCATCCTTCAATCTGGCCTAAAGTGCAGACTTTCGAGACACTTTCTGCAGCTGGTCTTCGGGGGGGGGTGCGTCAAGTGAACGTACGCGGGGGGAGGGTGTGGAAGAAAGTACGCTTGCGAACAGAGGGGAGGGGGTCCAATTTTTACCGGATTTTGCGTACGTAATATATGGATGGCCCCTAACAATAACTTCCTGACCGTTTGTTGTACGAGCGTTCTATGTTGACAAACTGAGAAATTTCAGCATACATACGAAGTAGGCCCATACATACGGCGTATAAGCTTACATGTAGACTATACAGAAATGAATAATCAAATTTGCAGTTTTTTCCTAAGAGACACTGGAAATTTTAGCAAAAGTTTCTAAGGGTTTTCAATAGATAAAATGAATTTTTAATGATAAGCAAACGTAGGGATGTTTCTGTAAATAACGAATAAAACTCTAAACTGAAACATCAAACGAACCCGTTGACTTATGCTTGGATAGCTATACAGGCTTATGGCGCCTTTGTTGTTTCCCACTGCAAGATAGGATCCACTAGAAGACCTGAACATCGTGTTAATGTCTTCTCCTTCTTTAAGGTGAGACCATGGTCCTGTACAAACAACATTAACAGAAGTTAAGAGTCAAAACTCTTAACCAAGATCATACGCTGACAGATAGCTAACGGTATACAGTAAAGTACGAGCTTTTCATAAGAGGTACAACACTGCAAGCAAGCCCACAAGGAACCCATTTAGGACCCATGTGCACATTCCTATTTGGAACCCGCATAGAGCCCATATCGGTTCCATATAATGCTCGTGGACATGCTGGCAGAGAAAGCGTGCTTCTGTGAATGTTAAAGTCAGGAACAGTAAAATAAAATTTAAGCACTATAACATCTATGCTGAGCATCGAGTTTTTTACTTTGTTTAAACAACGTACGGTATAGATTTCGTATTACCCAGAACATCGTAGCCAAGCGTACAAGACTGCGTAGCCCACACAGTATTTTTGGCTGACACTGCAGTAATTGCTTCCATCCGATCGACACTCCCTGAAATTAAAAAGTTTTTAATAGGCAGAATAATTTTGATCTATAATAGCTCTGTTGTTTTTTTATATATTTCGAACAACATTCAATAGCTAGAAATCTTGTTTCCCATTACCGGTGAAGAAGTGACACAAATGTTGATTTTTTAACAGCTACGTAACTCCACTCACAGAGTCGAGATGCACAACTGTGATTTCCTTGTTATTTCCTGAAATTTATTTAGTTGTTACTGTTTTATAGGCCTTTCTAACTGACAAACTTCTGATGCCTCTGTTATTTCCAACTGCAAGCTATAGGTTCCAGTAGAAGAGCTTCACTAAAGTCGTATAGGCCTATTTTAAGTTTTGAAACCTAACAGACTATTTGTTTATTAAATCTTATATACAAATAACCTAGGAAAAACATCGTATTCAGACTAGGTATATTCAGCGGAAGTATAATGTCATTTAGGTCTAACTGGACAAATTATAGTAGTTGATGTTAGCATTATTTATTCAGATTTAGACAACAATAGAAGACCCAAATAAAATAGTGTTTATATGACATTTTCTGTATTTAATAAAACCTATAGGGCCTAGGCCTACTAACAGAAAAGCAGATCATAGTCTCCGGAAACAGATTGTAGGTTGTGTCCACTTTTCGACCAATCTATGTGACTGACGACATTCTGATGTCCCTAACAAAATAAAAGTAACAAACTACTAAGTGTGATTATGTTTGTCGCAGCAGATGATCATCTCAAACTGTTATCAAAATATTTAAAACAAATATTGATTTAAATAATACTTTGGTGAAGAATTGTGAAGAATATCTTTGAGCTAAACGTCCGTCTTCATTATTTACTTACTGCATGATTATTTCGAATTATCGTTTTCCAAGAACATGAATCTATTGCTCTGCTGTCTGCAACCACGTTCAGCAAGTGAGAGACTAGACTATTCTTATTGTTATTCTATAATGAGTGCCACTATCTACCGGTGAATCATCGATCAATGTCGTTAATCTATTGTGCACGATGGGCTTGCTCAGTTTCAATATAGAAACCGGAGATTCGAACCAGCGCATTTCACCTTAATTATTTCTGTATGGTTCAAACCATTCGGCTGTACCTTGTCACACACTTTCTGTTTCCTTCGTTCATGGAAAGTTGAAATGATAGCCTAAAGTTATATGTTGTAGAGTTAACACACATCCAGTGCTACAATAAGGTTGCAGCTATACATCATGCATTTCCTCTTTATAAGGCATTTAGTTTGTGTGCCGTATAGATTCTTAATACCTTTAATGCACAGCTTCTGTAACGACGAAACACTTGCAAGTCGTCCAGTGTCTCGTAGATGTAGATGTTGCCATCCTGACATCCAACTGCCAGGAACCGTCCATCTGCAAGTCAATTATTTCTTCGAATCAGACGCAGGTGATTGAAAGGATACTCACGTCTGCTTTTAATAAAGAGCTTGCGGCGTGGGCTCCCACCTTATAGGAGTCATCCGTTCTACCAAAAGACTGCAAATATGTTAGAATTTTTATTTGATATGGCGAATTGCATCTTATGCCCGATTTTATGATCATACGTTAGACTAATCAAATGTAATTATTTCTGTAGCGCCTTTTCGCAATGCATAAGCAATGAATTGATGGTCACTTCAAATGAAATCGTAATACAAATTATAATCCGTTACACATGCCCAGTCGAAATCCAACAGCTGAAGTTGCCCTAGCCCTCTGGAGTTAACTGTTCCAAAATTACAACAAAAATTTTATCTGAGGCATTCTACGTGCTCACCAAAACTGCGTCTCTTACTAAACTTGCGCAATTCCTTCCAATATGAAAACAACCCTCTTCCACAGATCCTACCCTAATTCCTCCTCCTCTTCTTCCCTTTGCTTCTCTCGCTATTTTAACCATTGGGCTCACCTGGAACCAAACTTCTCCTACTTGCATATCGATTTTAATTTCAGTTAGCACCAGTGAATAAGCTGATTACAGTAACTTAGCTTTCGTTTGGTGCTGCATAAATCTCAAGATTACAATTGTGAAGTTAAGTAAAGAGAGCAAGTGAAACAGAGTAATGAAGAGCATAAACTGTTGGTAGAACTCACCTGGCGAGAACTTGACGACATCTAGCGACTCGGTGCCTACTTGTATGGAGACGAGATGCTGTCCATTGTCAGAGCTGAGCGCAATGAATCGTCCAACTGTTGTCCCAACGACCAATCGACGACCAGAAGGATCGTAATCAACCGAAACGCATGGCTTCTACATAAAAGAAAATCATTTGAACATATAATACATTTATAGCTGAGGTCTTTTCTTCTTCATTTTACGCTTTCATGAGTTTCATAAAAGGCGCTAAATCAATAGTCAGACATACATGTATATAGACATAAAACTATACATACATGCATACAGACACACACACACACATACTAACACATACATAGATACTTACGTACCCACATGTATACACAGGCTACATATATACATGCATATATACATACATATATGCATACATATTGTATACATACACATACATGTAACCATAACTATTCGGTTATTGTTCCCAGTAAAACAGCAGATGACAATGAACACAATAAACAGTAATGTTGACCATAAAGGACCGAGGTCCCACTTATTAGGGTCGCCCTTGTATCATACAATAAATGTAGAATGATAAGTGATTGTCCTACATTAGTCCAGCTGGACTATGAAGCATAAATAAAGCCAGAACAGAACAATAATGTAAAAGAAAGACACAGAACCTTAACTAATAAAGCAGAATATCATATAGTAATGATTTACTTTGCTCAGTTAGGTATACATAATTTATAAAGGTATGCATACACAAATACATACATACATACATACATACATACATACATACATACATACATACATACATACATACATACATACAATGTATATATATGCGTACATACTTGCATACATATTAATTTGTCAGCTGCAAGGAGCTTTGTTTGAAATGCAAACACAGCAAAATGCAATAACCGGACAAGCATTCATAGCAGTTGAGACGAATCTGTAACGAGTTGTCAGTTCCAACTAGTGCGCCGGGTTTCGGAAGATAAATGCCATCGTACTTCCATATTTATGTAGATACATTCGTATTCATTTCGTTATTGTTACTGTTATTATTATTATTATTATTATTATTATTATTATTATTATTATTATTATTATTATTATTATTATTATTATTATTATTATTATTATTATTCTTCTTCTTCTTCTTCTTCTTCTTCTTCTTCTTACTACTACTACTACTACTACTACTACTACTACTACTACTACTACTACTACTACTACTACTACTACTACTACTACTACTACTACTACTACTACTACTACAACAACTACTACTACTACTACTACTACTACTACTACTACTACTACTACTACTACTACTACTACTACTACAATTATTATTATAATAATAATTATTATTGTTATTATACATTTATTAAGCACTACTATTTAGTGACCAAGCATCATTCAATGGAGATGAGCAGTTGTGAGTGAAGGCCTTGCTCAAGGTCTCTACACAGTATAACCATGTCAGGAGAGGTTCGTACCCGTGTACTGCAGCGTTACAAGGCGAGCGGTCTAACCAATCGGCTACGTAACCATGTCTCACGTCTCCATATATTATAGCGTCTTTAAAATCGTGCACTTCAAAAAGTATTATTATTCTATATGGCTGTACATTATTTAATCGTATTAAGTAATACTTGTTCGTTGCTTCAAACATTATCTTTTCACAAGACAACTCAGTTCTTGACTTAACGCACAGAATAAAGTCCTGTAATGCGATGCTTTGTTTCCATGAATCGATCAATTTCGTTAATTCAGTAAATCACGCTGACAAAAACGCAACTGATAACAATGATACAGAACATACTCAGGATTCTCAATAGGGCGTAAGAGGTCTTCCATGTCAAGTGTTCAGCAATATTAACTCCAAAAAGTTTTGGTTTAGGTCTACTATGCGTTAAATGCAACTTACCTCCACTTGTGCCTTCCAGACAAGGCTGTGTCTGGTGGCATTCCACTGACAGACATACTGGTCGTATCCAGCGGTAACAAAGACGGGTTCGTTGTTGGGATAGGATGCAATTGCCCATAACTCTTCGCTGTGACCCTGCTTGTGAAAAAAGACTGTTTTCTTACACTTCATCATAAACAGAAACGGTAGGTATAATAATTTGATAATTATATGAATGCAATTAAGCATTCGTCCTGAAGCACTTCTAAAATAGTTCGTAAATGCAAACGGTGACATTTAAGCTTAAGGCTTCCTAAAGGCCACCTTACTAATTGCTCAAGAATTTATTTGTCTTTTAGAGAATGCTTCAAAGGCCTACATGTAACTGTCGGTATAGCATAATTTTAAAATAGTATAAGTGAAATAGTCTATTTATATATACAATGTTACGCGTTTGTTATACAGTTCTAAAGATCTGCAGTCTGTTATCATGCCTGAATCACGTAGGAGAATTTGTTCTGAAGAGAACCCTGAAGAACTGCGTTGCTTGTTGTTCCCACATAAAAGGCTCCGTCGATGCCGCCTCTCTTCAAGGGCACCAGCGTGCGAACAAACCCAGAGGCACCTTCTGGCATCTATACACACAAAGTATCGATTGATATGTAGACGAAAAACTTAAGTTTTACCGATAATAAATAGGTTGCGCGCTGATATTTAGAGCCTACCGCAAATGATACGAAAGACAAGTAAAATACCAGCTAAATAATTATTATATCAAGATTGTTTACTCAAGATCAAGTCAGATTCCATTCACTTAAACAAGAATCGTATAATTTTAGCTACTTAAACACATTGGGTGAAAATCAATTAATGAAAATAAATTCTATTAACTTGTGATCTCGTTATATTTGATTAAACAATGAATTGATCTGAACTCACCGCTCGTTGTTTAATGAGTTTGAAATTGTCGCCCGAGTCCCAGGTTTTGATCTCTGACCCTCCGCCGGAGATCAGGGTCCCGTCTTCCAGCATTCCCAGAGCTAACACAGGTTTCTAGCAACACAATGAAACAACAAGTTCGGGCATCACATATGTCAAGCTCTTGGTATACACGTATAGATAAACGACAACAGATTACTCTATTTACATTTTAAATTGATTTTATGCTTATTTACATACTGATATTTTAGCAATTTTTTACGGATGTTTTATCAATTTTTCTTAGGGATTACATTACATTGGATTTAAAGAAATAAAGATAATAAAACAATAACGAATCTGACGTAAAACTTAATGCTAATTCTCTTACAACAGCGATGTTCAATTGTGTTATAGATGTTATCTACGCTGCCAGCATTTTCCTAGGCATTAGAAGGGCCCAAAAAATTGGCTGTTTACGGGTCCCATATCAGAATATGGGTCCTAAATGGGCTCCTTGTGAACATGCTGGCAGGGTATGGCACAGTGGCCAATAGAATTGAGGAGTCTCAAGTACAACACCTACCTGATGGGCATTTCTGAGGTTTTCTGATGCGTGTTTGTTAATTTGGAAAACGTCGGAGTCGTTTCTGCTCCAGACAGTAATATTGCCTCCGGAATCACCTATTATCACGTCTCCGTTCGAACTGAATGTCAACGCTGTCACGTAGTTTGGAACAGCTCCCACCTCAAAGCAGATAATTACTAATTACCAGAGCTGATAATTTTATGGATAAAGATGACATTTCTGCATAGGTTAATTCTGTCTCACAGATCATACAGGCGTTATCTGTAGGTCTTCCTGTTCCAAATTGTACATTATATGACATCTCAAAACGAGGCTAAGTTTCTAATCGAACTTAATATTATGTAATCTGTGGCACCGTTATAACAATGCATGAGGCATCAATCGAGGCACTGTGCATATTATGATAACTGTTTTTACGTGAAACGGTGGTCAAACTCAATAATAAAACTTTGGAGTCCAGTCGAAATCCAATAAAGATACATCTGACTTGTTTGCGCGGCTTCCCTAGCTCTGCAATTTGCAAATTTTGCACGTGCAAATTTTGAACAGTTGACTATGACTGAAAGCGCACACCAGTTTTTCCGGTGTTTTCACGTCCTCTATGGTCTACCTTGCGACTCAAAGTCGCAACTTAAAATTAGGGTCCTACAGTTCTCGAGTAGACAGATGAGAATATTGCCTACGATTAATTAATATAGTCAGAATTTTAGTTTAACCATGATTTTTAGGAATGCCTTAGCTTCAGTGCGCTACTTACTTTGAAGATTCCACTCTGCTTGTCGCGCAGGATTCGGCTATGTGGACTTCCTCTGCCTGATTCTTCTCTGAAGAGTTTCCAGAAGTTAATGTGTTGACTACCGAAAGTTATCAAGACCTTGTGGTCGTCTGGATGAAACGCCGCACATATAACCAAATCATCCGTCGTCTGAAACGTAAGAAACCATGTGTTACTTAGCTAATTAGCTAATTAAATCACTATACTTTGTTACTATAAGTCTTGATCAAGCAGTATACGCAGCAGAGCGTCACTGTTCTTGTTCATTACGTTCACGCCTGACAAGATATGTTTAAACAGTTAAATATAACAGATAACCATGCAGTGGCGTCTAACCCCCTCTCCCTATCTGGAATGGGAGAACAAACCCCCCATTCTGGCCGACTTTTACATAAGAGGCTCAGAAGTCACTCAGAACTGTATAGTAATTTACTATGTACATCAGCATCATGCGTGCTCCGTAAAAAAAGTTACAAGCTAAAATCTGAAATAAGAATTTGTTATAGGCCAACTATGAATGTTCATTAAGACTGTGTGTTCTGTCCAGCAACGTTAACCCCCCCCCCACTTCTGGCAACCCTGGGAGATCGTTCTCCCCCTTCCCATTGGCATACGCCACTGTAACCACAAAGGCATTGTTAATTCTTCATGGAGTTTTGTGACGTAGTAGATTTGGTATTTAGTTTGTTACAGTGGTCTTCTGTGTTTTCTTCAACTGTATTCCTTGTGCCAATGCCTCTTGTTTTAACCGAATAAAGATAATATAAATTTCGCTTAATCTTCGACGCCTTTGAGCTACTGTACAACAGACGCTATAGGCCTACAAATGTTAATACAAATAAAATATACATACATATGCACACATACTAAATGCATAAACACTTTCATAATATATAAATATAATGGTCTAACACATGGCTGATCGATCCAGAGTTCAACAGATACGATCCAAGCGCAGATTGAGAATGCATGCTGTATGATGTTGCGCTCTAAGACAGACACGTCACATTATAAAATTGAACGTCACGTTATAAATAATAACTAAATAAACAAAAAAGAATTTTTCTACAGTCAACCGCATTTAAATAAAATAAAAGAAACTTAAAGTCGCACCTTACATTATGATAAAATAAATCATTTGCATGTCAAATGAAAGAGAAGACTCTACACAGACACATTATTGAATAGAGCTACACGAATAAATAAAATACAACTTCATCGTAATAAAAAATTAAAGTCTCATTAGGCCTACTACACGAAGAAAATCCGACATTCACAGACTGTAGGCTACTCAAACATAAGGAAGCTCGAGGAATATAAAATCTACGTTTCTCATCACAATTACGTTTATAATATAGTGGTAATTACCGATTCTGTTGATAGCTGAAATAGAATAAACGAACACACTTTGTATCTTCAGCCCATGCTATCTATAATGCCTCTGTGAATTTCCATGAAGTGGCGCTATAGAAATTTGTAATTACGATTAAGGTATTTCGTGCGTGCAGTCTTATGTTGGCGAATAAGTAAGTTTTATCTAACAGAGGCAGATTAAGGAATGAAAGATCTTGATAAGTCAGGTTTTGCAACGAGCCCGTAATTGTGGTTCTTTCATCTTGATAAGCAGTTATTTCGAAAACCATCGTCGTACCCTTCCTGAAGTTGAACAGCCATTAGCTTCACCCCATCCTCAACCGTGCCGACCAACTAATCGCTAGTGCATAAAAATTTTAATGACTCAGATTATGTGTGTGTGCTTGTGATCATTTTGATGTAATTATTGTCTTTTCGTGCCTCACAACTGTTACAGCGCTTCTCACTACTACTAATTTTACAGATCAAAACGAACAAGTTCGTTTCTATTCGACTGGTAGGCCTACTATTGTAGTAGAAGAAGGTCTCTGATGTGGAGACCGAGCAACGAATTTCCAACCATGGTTGAAAGATTTTTGCGGAGTTCCTATCCACAGTTTTTGGGCAAATACCCAAACATATCGATCTTGTAGGATCAATTCGAACCGAAAGAAAATTAAGATGCGTCACTATTATTTCGCTTGCTGTCGAGGAGAGATTCTTCTCCTAGGGCGACTGTAATTGGTCAGCTACACATCCCTTGTACAGAAAGAGACGTTTGTGTTTTTATGAAGATGTCAATTGTCTTGTTCCTTCTCCGACAAAACTCAGTAGTCTATAGCCTCTTACATCAACTTAAGCACAGCTCACAGCCTCACACCCAAAGTTGTCGGTCCATTATCCGCAAATAATATGACCCTGAAGATACGCACTGGTTCGCCGTGATTTCTGTTCCTACCTAAGACGCTACTACTTAGTATTTTTAATAGCCAACGTTTTAAAGGAATCCTTAATTGCGTTGTACATATGTTCAGATTCATGGGAGTTTAAATGCGCATGCATGCAAGTAGGTTCATGCATAAAAATAAATACATACAGCAATGTACATCTTAAGTCAAACAACATTCAATTGGTCTACAGCATGACAATTACTGCAAGCCACAAAGCAAGCGTTCCGTGTTAAAGTTTCGTGAGACATATCTTCGGACATAGAATACGCTGAAACAAGTGGGAGAAATAGGTTCCTAAAGTAACTGAATTTCTTTCTGTATGGACCAATATGCTGCACAAAGGAGACTGCAAGTTTTCCGTTGGAAGAATTGGGCAAACGGTATGAAGTAACAAGGTACTTTTTGTGCGGTATTTAAAATGAGTTTATTAAGTGTGCTGATACATACATACATGCATACATACATACATGCATACATACATACATACATACATACATACATACATACACATGCATGCATATACATACACATAGGGGCTACGAATGTTTTAGGCATTTAGTATGCAAAGCATCAAAGACAATCTACAATTGATCCGACTATCGATATGCCCAGCAGTTGTCTCACTTAACATAGGATAATAGAACCTACAACATGATATAATAATACAATATAGAGGACTACACCATTGTGATGTACTCAATGATAGCCAAGTATTTATAGCGCCTTTAGAGGACGCTCGCCGCCAACTCCGCGACTGCTTTACTCTTGCAGTGCCAGTGCCAAGCCTGGAGAAAGGAGGAGGACGACGCTAATCATCTTTGTTATGACACACCGTCGTTAACAACAAATACGCTCGCCTCTGGTCCAAGCGATGTTAGAGTTTGGTCAGAACCACAATTCCACCTACATGGCACGCATTACAAGCCTACAGTTGCTAATTCAATGGAGGCATGACAATAGAAGCAAAGACAAAGAACGCTGTTTGAATAAACTGAACTGACAATGGAAGATTGATAGACAGACGGACAGGCATAGATGCACGGATAAACACGCGACATCATCCGGATGATCGGCTACTGTATTTGCATTATGTAGGCCTATAATGAAATATTTCTTCAATCCAGAACGATATATTAGCTGCGGCACAGCGCGTAATAATAAGCCTATCAGAGGCATGGCGAAGAATTGCGCGTTAAATAATGTAGCCTAGTTTTGGCAGCTTATGTATATATATGTATATCATGTATGTATGTATATATATGTCAATATATATATGCGATAGCAAACATAAAAACATAAACGCCTAAATAACTACAAAACAAACATCAATAGGACAGAAATGATGGCGACATTTGAAAGCAAGATTGTCAGCGTTTAATACAAATCAGACTATGTTGGACCTCTTGTTAAGACCCTGTTATGGGTGACGAATCGATGCAAATGCTTTTAGGCATTACGATAATATACAGTAAACAGGTAAAAATAATTTTTTTGTCGACTGTATGGTTCGCACTTTCAATTGAACACATCAAGGAAATAGGATGGCAAACAAGAAAAATAACAGTAAACGTAATAAGCAAGAAGAATGTCAATCTAATTTAAACAGACTTGATGACCTTAAAACCTATTCTGAAAGCAGACTGCATCAATAAGGAAATGTTAACTTAATATTTACAGATTTTAGCTTTCCCCGCTACCCCTTCAAACCGTATCCTTCAAATTTGTGTTCCCTATTTCTTAGAAGTAGGCTATTACATAAAGATGCAAATTTTCCTACTTTTATGGTTTGTATGCTCTGTTTATAAGCGCTACTCAGCCAATAAATAAGAACGAAACCAATCTTGGGATGCTCAGTTGCTGTGCAGGTGTTCTAAGCAGGTGTTCTGAACAGGTGTTTTGAGCAGGTGTTCTGAGCAGGTACTCGGA
>OY744606.1:55979131-56255984 GCA_963556255.1 Allolobophora icterica | reverse complement strand
GATAATTGATCATTATAATGCTCGTATGGAACAAGATTACAGTCAATATAGGAAAGCTTTGTTAATTTTAGAACGCAAATGATTTGAAGTGAAAGAAAATTATCCTGACGAATGCTGATCAAATGTATCGGCCTAATCCACCCACTTATATAGTTTTGCTAAGCTTTTCAGCTCTTTTTAACGATGCTTTCTCATATATTTTTTGCTTAATTCTGAAGCACTACTCTTGTTCGTTTTCTTAAACAATCCTTACATTCACCGTAAATTTCTGCTCTGTTTTTCATGATGTCCACCCCCTTCTTCGAACGTTCTGTTTACCTCACAATTGTGTTCTGTGTTATTACTGTCTTACCACATGATGTCTTCGTTGTGCTCAGTGAAGTGTCTCTGCTTCTCTTTGTTCCTATCGTACATGACGGCTACGGCTCCGACGTAGTAGAGCAGTTCACCGCTGGGCAGTACGTACAGATTGTTCCGTGCATCTCTCCCACGGTAACCGTAGCTTCATCGATCATTAGGGAACAATGAAATATGTTCTTCGGTACTAATACTAACCCAACAGTCGTCAATATCATCATAAACTCACAATGGGTCCTCAAACTAACAAAACAATGGTCCTCTATACTAATATTAACCAAAGAAGAGCACATCATATTCAATTCAATTCAATTTTTATTCGGTAATATTTCAAAGAAACAGATTAACATGAAATACAAAAAAGTAGTAAACCTGGTTACACAGGGCAACCTAAAGGGGTTAAAAACCCCGCTTGCCAGGACCCCCAGTGGGTTCATGATTTCATCCAATTTATCCAATTTATCCCACTGATAACGCGGTCGGAACAAAACTGCTACAAAGCAGCAATCTAATAGTTCCAGTATTATCATTGTTCTGATTCTAGGTCAATTGTGTCCAGTTTGAACCCAAAAAATTATACAGGCCATAAGACTTGTGGCTTTGTTTATCCATAAACCGTATTATAGAGTGAAACGCGCAGTAGACAGTATAAATGCAGAGCAAGTATTTTGAAGGAAAAGGGAAGGGGTGTTTCAAGTTATTACATCCACTTTCTCCTACCCTCATAATATTAAGACTGCCATAAGAAGCTTTAAATGATTGTAAGGACAATTCTTGTAAGAATTTTTAAAATGTTATCTTAAACAAAAGGACGAACTTAAGAATACAATTCAACATGCTGTTGTTAAATTATGTAGACCTAAAAGGATACACCCAGTTGAGAACAAGATTTTTGTCTGGTTTGCCAGAATCGATGTCGAGGTCCCCATGAGGTGGGGCGTAAAATTCTACAAAATCAAGACTGGCATTAGAATCAAAACGTCTAAAGGGTTAGATTGTATCTATAAATATCTTACAGTATGGGACGATGATCTTTTCGGTAACGCCCTGCGTCTGTAATCCACCGATTGCGGATTCGAAGCGGCTAAGGGCACTCTGCTAAACAACCCTTAACAAAAGATGTTCGTGTACATTTTGCCTAGCGTCTGAGCTTAAGATTTTCTTGGCACGTTGCCAGCTGAATAAGCGCAGTAAATAAATAGTATAATGTGTATGAATATTAATCATTTCCATAGGTTTCCACGTTCTCAGGATGTACAGGGATTTAAACCGAAGATATAGGGTAAAACGAACGTACACTGCCAGCAGCATATCTATGAGCATCGTATGGGACTCTTGTGGCCTCTATAACGGGTTCCTCGTGGGAATATTGGTCCTATATGGGCTCCATGTTGGCTTGCTGGCAACGATATACATACTGCATAACGCAGCTTAATCATGAGTAGTACGATGATCATCTGAAATATCAGAGTCTGAACCGACCTCTGGGTTGTCCGTGGATGAAGACCTGCTTGGCATCCGATTCCCTGGGAATCTTCCGGAAGGGTTTCTGATGCGGAGATTTTGATACGGCGCGGAACGTTTTCTTTGCTCGCACCTCGTCGGCACTTGCGTACTCACCTCCGATGGAAACAGAACCTAAGAGCCAGAAAACAAACAAAAAACTGACATGCTCTCATCTGAGTTGAAATGATCATACAGTAAGCCACAAGCATTCAATAATTGAATAAAATTATGTACGAGCCTAAAACAAATGCAGGGCTCTAATACCAAATCCGTAGAAAGCCTACTTGTGCAAATGAGTGTTTTAGAACATCGAAATAAGTTCATACGTCAACAGACTAACACCCAGCGAAATATAGGCCTGTAGTTACATTGAATGAAACCAGCCGGAGAGAGAGGAGGAGGAGGAGGAAAAAGAAGAAGAGTAGTTCTTTAAGCTAACTCGGAGGGCAGCCATAAGTATGGAGTGTTAGTGACTTCAGTTTCTTAGCCTCGACATATGAGGGCAGGTGGCCAGTCCTCTACCTCGTCATCTCATCTTCCCATCGAAACAGTGTACGGTTAGTGTACTCATCACTTTCTGAGCTGGCTAGGGGACGCAGGTGAAGCCGAAATCTCGGAACAAATTCCATCCAGGCAGGGATTTGAACCCCCAACAGCTGATCACTAGACTATTGCGCATCCCAACCTGCAGTCAGATGACATCAGATTATATCAGCAGAAATATTTCAGTTCTAACAAGCAGCGTTAGGCCAACATCGATCTGTCTAGGTCGATCAGATCAATTTATGGTCAGGCTGTCTGCCCTTGAACAATATCAATGGCAGCGATTATGGCTGCACCCATCGAGAAACGACCGTCAAGTAGAATAGACTGGATCCTGTCTGGATTGATTTGGCTGGAATCAATCGGAAACCGCATGATTTGCTTTGCTATTCGGTCGTTGGATATCCGATCCAGCCGCATCCAATTCAATGACTTATATAGCGCTGTTATCACAACGCACAAAGCACGGATCGATGGTCACTTCAAGTGAATCGTACTAAACGTGTCATAATCTATCAGAGAAGCCATGACGGATCGAAATCGGAGAAGGCAGAGAACCAAAAGTCAAACTACAGATGGTAAGCAAGCTTTGAAAGATGAGTTTTAAGTTTATAGTCGTTCCGTATGTTCTGGATAAGACTACTGTCAGCGGGAGACAGGAATGTCGACTTTAAAGGTTGAAGCATTAAGCAATTTCCGAGGTCTGTAGCTACTATGTGGAAGGCGGTTTATCATGGATGCCTGAGTAGTAGGCCTATAAAGAGAAAATACGACTCAGAAGCAGATAGACTTTTGTTTTGACAGCGGAAGAGTTAGACCGGGTCACAATGAGATCAACTGTATGGCTCAAATCACGAGTTAGAGAAGAGATGTGCTGCATCAGATCAACAGCAGATAGGAAATAAAACAACTCCTTGTTCAGAGTATAACCGTGTTCACATAATTATCGTACGTATTCAGATAGAACTCGACGTTCACCTGATTCCAATCGTTCCAGTGACTTCGAAGGGCGCATTGTCTTGAGATCGGTCTGGGTTCTTTGTCTTTCTGGACTGGAACGGAAACTGTCGGTCGTCTGTATCTCGAGTGGCGCCTCCTCTCGGCCGCAGGCGATGAACTCATTGCAGTTCTTCAGATCTCTTGCCAGGTGCGACAGACCCATTACCTACGACGCAAACGATTCACTGTTGTATTGCATTGTAGCTTTCTCAACTTTACTGTTTTGACTTGCACTGTATTGTATCGTCTTTTAAACATATTAAATCATCATGTTTTAATATAATATACATTTCCTTACGTGCTATGCTGCTGTGGTCGGACAGCTACTAACTGAACATATTTTAGTTGGATCTGTCATCTACAACGACTTTTATAAAGACTGTCAAGATCCTCTGTCGTGATTTAAAAACGTCGCTCTAGATACTGCATGCCTTTATTTTAAGAAATCGGCGCAATATTCACGACTAAACAATATCCTTCAATACTAAATTACCAACAAAAGATTAAATCTGTGCAAAAAAAATTCACACTAGATGTTCAAAGTGGCATTTGTAGATTGACTTACTTTGACGAAGGGTGGAGTTGAAGTGTAGAGAGCAGTGACCGGAGGAAATTTGACTCTGACCATATTTCCGACGTCAAGCAGAACATCTTCGTACGACTGCGACGTGAAAGGGTTGAAGATGACCTTCTGCTGACTGCTTCTGTCCGTGTTACTTCGGATCAACAGAATCCGAGGCTTGGCGGTTGCCTTTGGGTGGAAATACTCTCCACGGCTGGATATCGCAGACGAGTTCTTTGAACCTCCCATTTCGCTGGCTGTCAAAGGCTGCTTTGTGATTGCCTTCGGATGGGAATACTCTCTTCGGCTGGTTATCGGAGACGAGTTCTTTGATCCTTCCATTTCGCTGCCTGTTAGAGGTTGTCTGGCGGTTGCCTTCGGCTGGAAATACTCTCCTCGGTTGGATATCGGAGACGAGTTCTTTGACCCTTCCATTTCGCTGCCTGTTAGAGGTTGTCTAGCGGTTGCCTTCGGCTGGAAATACTCTCCACGGCTGGATATCGGAGACGAGTTCTTTGACTCTTCTATTTCGCTGCCTGTTAGAGGTTGCCTGGCGGTTGCCTTCGGCTGGAAATACTCTCTTCGGTTGGATATCGGAGACGAGTTCTTTGACCCTTCCATTTCGCTGCCCGTTACAGGTTGCCTGGCGGTTGCCTTCGGCTGGAAATACTCTCCTCGGTTGGATATCGGAGACGAGTTCTTGAATCCTCCCATATCGCTGTCTTTCAAAGGAGGAGCCCGGGAGAGGACGACGGACTCAGGCTTGCTCGGATGATCGTCGTGTTCCGGCCGCCGACGCCGACGCATCGGGGACCTAGCCGGGACCATCCGATCGGTCGCCGGTGGTAGCATCCTGTCGCCCGTCGCCCAACTCTGCCGTCCCGTAGTGGGCACGGTCTGCTGATTCTGGCGCTGAACCAGATGCGGAGTGATATTCTCGACGCTGCGGTTCCTCCAGAAGCGCTCCTTGGAGTCACCGTACGGTACGTGGATGATGCGATGAACGCTGGAGACGACGTAGGACCTACCGCCGACGAACTGCGTGATGTCCCGGATCTCCGTTCCCTCGGGAAGTGAGAAGATGAACTTGACTCCGGTGGCAGTCGAGATCTTGTCGTTGAGCCAGACGAGAAGGGTCTCCAGCGTGAGGAACATCTTGCGACTGACCGATGTCCGGAGTCCCCGGAAGTGAGGATCGCCGTTACGGTAAAACGTCACGAGCTTACCTCGCCGATACTTGACGTGGCGACGCTGGAGGTCCGTCAGGATTTCCTCTTCCTCCGGCGATGTACATGTAGTAGCTCTGCTGTCCAAGGTATGATCGCTGCCGCCGCGGTACATCTCAGCGTCTTTGGTTACTCCCTTGGCATTTAAGTTACCTGGAAGTGAGGATGGATGGTCTGGAAAGGACGGGTTACTGTGGAAATTCTCCAGCGAATTGAATTTTCTCTGTTGCCTCTGTAGAAGTCTAGGTTTGCTTCTTCTTGGAGAATAGATATAGATGTCACTCTGTAAGTGGTAAGGGAATATAATTTATTTCGTGCAGCAATATTAACGAAGCCTAGATATACATAAGGCCGAGGAATGATCAAAGGTAGGCCTAACTGCAATATGATCATTAATAAATTAGGTGTAAAAGAAAACAGAAATCAACTGCTTTAAACCAAACTCTTTCAACAATTTAAGCTGAAGTAAAAGCTGACTGACTGACTGACTGACACGAAGAGATAGATAGATAGATAGATAGATAGAGAGATAGAGAGATAGATAGATAGATAGATAGATAGATAGATAGATAGATAGATAGATAGATAGATAGATAGATAGATAGATAGATAGATAGATAGATAGATAGATAGATAGATAGATAGATAGATAGATAGATAGATAGATAGATAGATAGATAGATAGATAGATAGATAGATAGATATATAGATAGATAGATAGATAGATAGATAGATAGATAGATAGATAGATAGATAGATAGATAGATAGATAGATAGATAGATAGATAGATAGATAGATAGATAGATAGATAGATAGATATATAGATAGATAGATAGATAGATAGATAGATAGATAGATAGATAGATAGATAGATAGATAGATAGATAGATAGATAGATAGAGAGACAGACAGACAGACAGAGACAGAGAGAGACAGACAGACAGACCGACAGACAGACAGACAGACAGAGACAGACAGAGACAGACAGAGACAGACAGAGACAGACAGAGACAGACAGAGACAGACAGAGACAGACAGAGAGACAGACAGAGACAGACAGAGACAGACAGAGACACACAGAGAGAGGAACACAACACAAACACAGACAGAGAAGAACATTTTATTTGAACTTTTATTTAGCGTCGTTTCAAAATCAAACAGAAAATCAGATTCCAGATCGGACAGAAGATGACCTAAGAACCCTTCAACCCTCCAGTCGTCATATGCTGTCTCAACCATGGCCCTTTCCCCCAAATCGGACTCTTCCTTCTATCACCAGAACGGTTTACCTGGGCATCGCATAATTTATCATACGAAGTTATACTGGGGTCTATGACCTGAAGAAAGCACTTCCGCTTATATATGTGAATAGAGGCTGCTGTTTTACTTTGTAAAGGCTGCAACGAACAGCTTTGGGATGATGGGATCCTTAATAAAAAATGAAAACTAGAACAGAATTGCAATTCCAAAGTATGAGCATCGAAGACTGAAGACAAAAAATCGCGACGTCGAGACCAGAATCCAGGAGGCATAACACCAATGACTGCAAACTAATATCAAAGAACTCGTGTCGTTTCAGCTTTCAAACTTGAGCCTTTAGGACTTCTTGAAGGAGTTGGTGGAGTCTAACGAAGACCAAAGAAGTGAACAGAAGTCGTTAACTTTAATAAGGAAAAGTACCGGTAGATTTCCTCAAGAGGTCGACGCATTAGTTCAGTCTACACGCATAACGTGCAGATTAAACTCACGGCACGATAATTATCGATAATTACTGCTGATCGGACAATATGTGTAATCAATGACTCCCAACAACAACGGCATACGTGGTGTACTGTAGCTGAATTAACAGAGCGCTCGACCTATAGGCCTAACGCGGAGGTTACGTGTTCGATTCTCCTCTCAAAAGGTCAATGTTCAAGGATCCTGATTAAGTCATTGACGTATAATTGCTTACCGCCATCGATGTCTGTCGTGTGCGCACTCCTGAACTTTGGAAGGAGAAGCCAGAAGGAGGGCAAAATCAAATACAGTTTATTGTATTATATTGTATTGTAGGCCTATATGTAGAAAATATGACGTGAATGTATGAACATCTCCATTTGAGCTCCACAATATCCTACATATGGGCCACATAACTATGTTGGAGAGTGGCAACTGGCAATGACTCTTCCTTTCCACCGTTTCCACGCGTATAGCCTATAGACGAAAGAAATCCATGACACACGTGACAATCCTAGGCCTACCGATTCGATTGTAGTTGCCCTGGTCACCAAGGTCTGCGAAACGATTAGTTAACGTGCAATGAACACAATGGGATTGCAGCCATGAGCGGAGGTGATATTTGTATTATGGTCTTCTCTATAGTCTAGAACATTCTTTTAAATATTTTATCACTACACTGGGAGAATGTTTTGTAGATGGGCCTATTAACCGAACATGCCATGGATCCAAGTGAACAAATAGCCACATATATAGTAGTCCCTATAATACATTGTGTAGCCGTGCTCTGTATCTAGACGGACGTTGTCAATGTGCTGAAATGTGTTCTGATGCGTTGAACCAGTCCTTGTAGCATATCTGAATTCAACGTATCGAGTTTCAGTAGAAAAACGACGTATGAAACCCTACATGAGACCCTGGACGGACACCACAGATGCGGGAATTCGCGAGAATGAAAATACAAATGATCAAGGAATCCTATACATTTGCGTTATTGATTTAGGGTATAACTGCGTTTCTCCTAGGCAGAAAAATCTTTGTCGCTATAGGCTCCATACGTGTGTAGGCACTGAGCAGTGTTTAATCTAGACGTCTTTGGGGGGGGGGAATCCCCCCACAGGATTAGTGTTTCCCCCCAGAGGCCAGCAATATTATAATGTAGAGACCTTTTGGGGAGGGAAATTCTCCCCCAGGATACATGGTTCCCCCAGAGGTGAGAATATACTTTTTGAGAGATGAATTCCTTAAAAAAGGTCATAAAGATTTTTTGGGAGAGTAATTCTTATAGAAAACGTGTAAAATTGGACGAAAACACACTTTATTGAGCACCGTGTACAATCAACACAAATTTAACAAGAAAATCAGTGGCGTCCAGGCGTAAGCCTTAAGGAACATAGTGTTCCGCTAACAGGGTCGTCCTAGTTACATCAGTTCGTTTAACAGGTTAAATTGTTTTATAATGCTATATTTAACATTATAAAACAATTTAACCTGTTAAACGATATAATTTATGCCTATGACCCTAACCCTTTGTACGAATGGCCGTTCGGCTTGATACAAAACTTCCTCTTCAGGGTTTCATAAACATTCAACTATTAAAGATCGACTCGTTTCTTTAATATCTAAACAGTTAGAGCCCCGTTTGCGAACATACGTAATAAATTATGCTCTGCGCCATACTTTGCAACCAAATTTCTATTAGGCGGAACTTGTCGTGTGCAATAAAACTACCAAATGCGAATCGGGGCACATGATTGCATAGTCTAATGTTGGGTCGGTTTTAAAGAAACGATGCACAAGCACAGAGGCGTAACTTTGGTCTAAAAAGTGGGGGGTACCAATTTCTTCCATACACGAAACAGGGCGGAGACTGCGTTCTCTGGGAAGGCACAATAATAAAATATTCATTGATATTGGTCAAAAGTGGGGGGGGTACGGTACCCCCAGTCCAAAAAGTGGGGGTACGGGTACCCCTCGTACTCCCCACAAATTACGCCTATGCACAAGCACGTGCATGGCATTATTCTTGCGTCCCATGCACCGACATACCTGTTAAGTAGTGTTTATAGACGTAAATTAACATATCGTAAATTGTTCAGTGGTGCTTGAAACCACACACATTTCTAATAATAGTAATAATATGCCTTTAGACGACTGTAGGCCTATACGAGATGAAAGAAGAACGACATTTTGCTCACAGTATTCAGTCGAAAGAGACGAGACTTCACCTCGCTATCTACAGTACTTTTACACGAACACACTGACCTGTATTGTGCCAACCTTATTTTCTTAAGAATTTTCTGTTGTGCTGTCGTTACCGCTAATCACCAGCGGATTAGAGAATTCGATAACATAGTGGCCCTTGTAGGCCTACACTGTAAATACTGACGTCATCGGTTCGTGGAATATATCTGTCTGCTAAAGAAGAAAATCAGTATGATCCGCTTGTAAGTGGCTGCATGCGGTGCGCGTAGGCTACACGTGAGCACCGTGCAGATAATTATAGCCTAAAACGCTTTAGCAGTAGCAGCGTCTTTCCTATGTTTGTTCGTCACTATAGACAGCGATCGCTGTTGCTATGTTGACGCACTCGGATAGATCGTTACCAACCAACCAACCGTGGCTATCGACACGGAGGCATCGTCGTCCCCTGGCATGCCACTGTTACACGTCTACGACAGCGTAGCACGCTAGATCGCGCCCTATGAACTAGGCCCGCTGATAATGCGGCCTGCTAATTTAAACGTTACAATACGGGCCTGCATCCCTTCTTTACGATGTGGCAACTGAATGAATGCAAGTGAGCAAGCAGGTAGCGTGGCTTGACTCGTCCTGTGCGCGATCAATCCAGTTGTTGTGTACAGGACCAGATGCAGAGCATGTACCTCTCCAACGTAATGATGGAGAAGCACAGCGAGCGTGTTGACACGGTTGGCTTCATGCTCCACGACGCTGACTGATCCACGCCAACGCAAATCGAGTGAAAGGAATTGTTTATTGGTGATCAAAGGCTAACCACCATTTCATATAATCGCTCGTGAGCTATTATTATGTGAAATGTAGCAAGCGCATGGATCAGAGTGCATTAGTTTTATGGAAAAACGACAAGGAAACAAACGGGTTTCTTGGAGCGTAATGTACTACTATACCATGAGAGATGTTTACTCGTAGCTTGTGATTCGCATGAGTTATGGCCTCTAAAGTGCAGGCTGCCACTTCATGGCAGTTCTTGTTTACACGAGGTAGCCTTTATTAACGGTTATTACGGAAATCTTATGAAGAGATCATAGTAGTGGCTTAGATTCAAGTCTTAAGAATTACGTCTTATGTTTATGGTTTATTTCAGTTGCTATGTTTAATAATTTGTTTATTTCAGCTTCTAAGTCGCATGCATTATTATTATTATTATTATTATTATCATCATCATCATTATCATCATCATCATCATCATCATCATCATCATCATCATCATCATCATCATCATCATCATCATCATCATCATTATTATCATCATCATCATCATCATCATTATTGTTGTGCATTTATTAAGCGTGACAATAATGCCCAGGCATCAATAAATAGCGCTGAGCAATTGTGAGTGAAGAACTTGCTCAAGGTTTTTACAAACTGACCATCTCAGGGTATTAAGGCTTGAACGGTCGAACCTGTACCCTCAGCGTTATAAGGCGAGCACTGTAACCAGTTGGCTACCCTAGCGACCAGTTGGTGCATTATGCAGAACCTATCGCTTACTTAATTCCTGTATGCTGCAATTATCTACTGCTTATTGATATACAAGCAATCGTGCGTCAGCTGAGGTACTTTTGATACAGTGAAACCTCGATCATCTGAGAGTCGCGATGTCGATTGGGACTGCGTTTCGCTAGAAGATCTCCTCGATGGAAATCATCGTAGATTTCCATTTCTTTAAACAGAATGCAAAGCATTTTGCCTGTTAATATTTCCTTAAAGCGAAACTATTGATTAGACCTAGATAGTCCTGCTACGGGACTGAAGCTTCTTGACGCAGGCTCTCGACGATTGTCCAATGATAGAGGACGCTGACGGAGTCTGCATTGTAAAGGAATTCTGATGTGCATTTATACTGAATGAACTTCCTCATGAATAAAACTGTCATGTGTCTGCCACTTGTTCTTTAGAAATGTTTTTCTTCAATTGGCCTATGAAATCCGATTCGTTATTCACTGGGCACAACATGCAGCTCTACGCAGCTACGAACGAAATGCACCTAACGTCTCTCGAGTAAACGATGAAAACATAATTTCAAACGGTGAGGTCTCCCACGAATCTCTTGATTGGTTTGTCATATGCTAAATGACATGTAGGCCTACGCATCTTGTATCTGTGCTCGGATTTTGATAACTCGGTATATCTCGTATCTTAGATTGACACGAACTAACCCCCCTCACCCGCCATACCCTGTTGTAAAGCCTAAGACGGAGTAATTAGCAACGGGAACTTGAAACGCGACAACAAAGTTCTTCATGTTTTAAACTGTACCTGGATACAGTGCTACAGTAATCATTTGCTAAGACTCTTGGCAATTTTTGCTGCGCCGTCGAGGATGCGTTTTGCATTAGACACCAGGTTTCATAGAATCTGATTTCATTTACTACTACGACTACTACTACGACTACTACTACTACCACCACCACCACCACCACCACCACCACCACCACTGCAACCACAACCACAACCACCACCGCCAATTATAGTACAGGTGATAACACGCTAAGGTATGAGGACGAATTGGTTGAACAAAAAAGCATCGTGCAGAAGATAATGCTTAGGAAACTTAATTTCTTCGGGTACATTTTCAGGATGGATTACACCAAGATGGTCAAACAATGAAGTCGTGTTTGGAATGATGGACGGCACAGGAATCAGATGTAGACCAAGCAGAGGATGGATGGATGATCATGATTGCAGGGATTGGTGCGAGACGGATGTACACATGCTGAGCTCATTGGCACAGGAGAGGGAACCAGTGGAGAAACATAGTGAGAAACATAGTGAGGCGTGCGATCATATGAGTGGAATCTCTTCGTTTGGAGTTGAGTATGGCCTATAGTCAAACCCGGATATCTCTTCATTGGAGTTGAGTATAGTCAAACCCGGATAATCATCCTATAGCCCTTGCGCAAACAACGCAAGAATGTGACACATAAGCCCGAAAGGCCTCGCAAACTGAACCAAAGAAATCATCGTTTCATCCATGAATTTCTTCAAAGTCAGGTTCAAAGTTAGCGGAATGAGGCGGCGGCTGTTAGGCTGAAGAGCATTTATGTTAGTGCCAGTCATAATTAAACACTGCTGCTTAATGTTGGAATTTGTCCCGCAACAAGCTCAAGATCACAGTTAGCAACCGAGAAATGAAATCCTCTTCATTGTCAATTGTTCACATCCCTTTCCGAGAGTTGGGCCTATACCCTGAAAGCGTCTACCATCATCAGCCACCGCTTGCCGAGTTACGTGATTTTAACGCTGATTCGTTCAATCCAGTGTAGGTTTGGCTTAATATTCTGTCTTGTTTTGATGTCTATTGTTGCACATGAATCTCAGCATTCTCATTTGAATTGAAGACTTTTCTTTCACCAGGACTGGGTGGGGCGCTTCGATCCATTGTTATACCTTGACGTAGCGCTGCTATAGATTGTGTGATACATTAAAAGCACATGTTAAACGTAGACATTATACGTAGACATTAATTAATACTCACGGAAATAATGGGACGTTCGGTATTCTTCGCCATGGTGTTAGAATTGTTCTTATCGTACTTGAATCAAAGCAATGTCATTGTAAACACGTGTTCCATGCCTTCAACAGAATGAACTTCCTTTGCTACCCGACATGGCAGCAAATGCATAGGCCTAACTACCCGTGTATCTAGAGAAACTGTGTATAGCGCATTCAATGAATTTCTATCATTTCTTCCGCTGTCGTAGCTAGGCTATCAATGCAACTTTCTCCGGATATGTCGCGTTACCTGACTCGCCACAGACGACTGTTTATCAGTTGCCACCATATACAGTTATACACGCACGCCTGCATGCCTAACGTTAGGCTACATAACAAAGGCTGAGCAGGCTGAGCAGCTAATTGTTCAGTAGTTCCGCTAATGGAACTGCTGTTAGACACCACTGTTCTTCTATTTAGTTACGCTTGGTCGTTCATGCTCGGCTTTTCATACAAAGCGTATCGTGTTTCATTGTGCATGCCTTCGTTCCGGTTGCGTAGTAACCTCGAGGGATAAACTCGAGTGTTTACATGGGCTGAGACAAACCGATCAGATTGGCGATTAGCTACCATGCAAAATATTTTGAACGCATAGGTAGACTATTCATACGAACATCAATATTTATAGCCGAGTGTGGACGGCCGCATAGTCGTATCCGCCTCAAATTTCTCAATCTGCTCGTGTAGATTAATTTTATTCTGACATTTCGTTTGCTTGTTTGGTGACTTATACGTCGATTAATTAGGCCTATAGCGTGACATATACATTGATTAATTATAGCGTGTAGTGACCGTCGGTTTGGCACCAGTGATCACATGGCGGGGAAAGTTAATTAGGGGTGTACCGGTATTCCGTGCAGGGTTACGAGGTACGACTGAGAGCACAAAGGTACGAGTATTTAAGCCTCTTGCAAGAAGAATAGTTGCACATAAGCCTAAATATATATATATATATATATATATATATATATATATATATATCCTTTCTCTGATGGTCTTGTTGGTTACTTTGTCCCGCCATGACACGTGAAGAATTCTTCTTAACCATCTGTGATGTGCCGCCTCCAGTCTCCTGTCCCCCGCCGGTATTGGTCATGTCTCTGCTCCATATAGCAGTGTGCTCAGAACTATGGCGCTATGCAGTCGCAGCTTTGTTCTTAGACTGCACCCAATTTTTCTTCCATATCTTGTCACGTATTCCGAAAGGAGCGTTTGCCTTTCCTATGCAAACGTTGCGCGTTGGCAACTCTTATCCGCTGTCGGTGGAAGTAGCCGAGTGAGCATTGAGCGCTTCTGCTGAAATTTGGCCACCCCCGCCCTCGTCGAGGCCGGCCGACCGCGTGTAAGTTCACCTACTCAACGCCAGAGGTCCGTAAGTCCAACGCTCTGATCCACTTTTCGCAGATGCGCCAACGTAGTCTTCTCGATGTTCCGCCCGACTCTTCGCGCTAGTGTCGATGCCTCTTCGAGTCTCCCCACATGCATCAGCCGATTCTTCTTGCGTAGGAGATGTATAGCTTCGGATGTAAGGGAGTGAGGAGGTCATACGAATTGTAAGGGTTGGATATAGATCTACCTCATTTAATTTACCTAACGCCTCCTCTTAGAAACGATCTAATGGCATTTGCAGGTCCTCGTCTCCTTCCTTGAGTTATTCCAGGTCAGCAACGGCAAGGCAGCGCAGCGGCGTTGCATGCTGCTGCGGTGAATGGTTTTGGAAGATCAATTGCTTGGAGCTCTTATTCCGACTAGTGACTTCTCTTGCGGGGGTTGCTAGGCCTACAATCGCATCATGGTCAGTTTTGACAGCTGATGTTAAGATCTTTACGTTGGAATAGCAGGATTCAGAGACAAAGAGGTGATTCAATGTGTTCTATTCATGCGTTGGCTGGTGGACAAGCGGCAGGAGGCCAGTACACTCAACTATCTCTGCCACGTCAAGTCTGTTAAAACCTCCTCCAAGTATTACCAAAGCATTGTGATCCGAAAGCAGTTTCATCTGTCGTCTCCAGTTTGGCCATCGGTGTTCGCACCTCATAGATTGGCCTCGGCGGATATAGTAAAGCGCACCCACGAACACCATCCACCCAATCAGCTCTAAGACTCTTATATCACCGTCGATCTCCACTACATCGGCAGATGAATCGTCTTTCACCAGAATCGCTACTCCATGGTACCAGCTCTGCAGCGACACAAGCTGTCACGACGAAACAAACGATACCCTTCAACTTGGCAGATTGCTCCACTCTCATGGACCTTCAGGTGTGTCTCTGACATAATTGCGAAACCGATATCATATCCCATTATTTCAGCGCCCAACCGATCCATGGCGTAGAACTTTGCTCTTGAGCAATGAGCATGGTGCATCATTGCTCAAGAGCAAAATCCTACGCCATGGATCGGTTGGGCGCTGAAATAATGGGATATAATTTCGGTTTTCGCCTCGTTTATATGTGAGGCATCAGTGGAAGACACGTTGTGGTTGAAATCCAGTTTGATATTTTGACACTTAGGGTAGGCCTAGTGTGTTTTCATGAAACTGGCTTATAAGAAATTTATATCCAGCACATCAATAGAACTGCAAACCAAAGTACTACACATGGCCGGAGTGTCAGCTGCCAAATAGAACAATACATTAAGATATTTTAATTTTAAAATTTTTTATCAAGGGGCATCTCACCCAGCCCCTGGGGTAAGTTGCCCCGGGGGCGTCTTACCCCATGGCATGGAATTTTACCCATATAAACATGGCTTTAAAACGACAATTAGTAATAATATTTATCTTGTACGTATTTATCTGTTAACAAGTATTATTAGTTCATGATTGAATAGTAGGCCTAGTCAATATGTTTTATGAGTTATTTATGTTAACACAGTAGCCCTTTCAGTTTTTCGCTATGGACCTAAATGCAACATCAGGTATCATTTATATCGCGACCGGCGAGATGAGTCCTACAAGACTTCTCCGGTAGCCTGCCACTGCAACTGTATATGTATTATTACTGTGTTTGTTTCATTTGGTGGCAAATAAATTACTTACTTACTTACTTATTTATAATACATTTCTTATTGGTATCCATGTTAAATCTAAGCCTTAGTTTATCAGTTGTGCCTCATGAGGTAAGAACAAGTTTGCCTACATTAATGCATTACGAGGAGCCCTGTTTGCGGTAAGACGCCCCCGGGGGCATCTTAGGGTGCTATACGTAACAAGCAATAGAAAATTAACCGTATATCGCCCACCAAATTCACAACCAGATATATAAATTTTAGGCCCTTATTAGTGTTGACACTAAGCACACAATAAAAAAAGTTCATATCTTGATGCTGTGATCAACCAAAACTTTAATAAGTTTCTTATAACGCGACAGTGTTAACGACAGCGAAAACTTTTAAAATTTATTACTACAACACCGTAAACGACCAAGACCATGTGATTACTTCAGAAACACTCACTAGATGGCAGCTCAATGCTAAACTAAGTGAGTAAGCTATAATTTATTTGGATTGCCAGATATCAGAGCTTACCCCAGGGGGCGTCTTAGAACACTCTACCCCTAAAAGGACTTGGCACTAAAACGCTGATAGGATAAGTGTACAGGTTTTTATATAGCGACCGTATAGCCTTGACCATGCTCATTTTTCAATGAATTGATCGGGTGAGATCATTCACCACCGCTTCCACTTTGAATGGTCTCCACTTCATTTGAGGTCTCCGTGTACTGACCGTGCTAGCCAGAGATTTAAATCTCTGAAATAAGACACCTTCGGGAAGCGAACCGCGATCTGCATGCTCTCTTAAACAGAGGAGTATGGGATATGCATTATGCAACCTAAGCTCTTACCAATATAGCTAACTGGGATAAGACATATGATGACCCGTATAGAACCCATATATGCGTAATTGCGTGCGAGGTTGTACTCCGTAGGCCTATCTTACCCCAAGGGTCTTTGCGTTTCAATATCTTCCTTCCCCGGTCGAAGCGTCCTCCGCTCTGTTCCACCGGTCAGGGATTTCCACGGTCCAGCATAGAAGCTTCGAATTGGCTGTGGTTGGCCCATCCTTCTGGAAGAATTAAGCTGCCTATAGCCACCTGCGACATGAGCTTCTCAGCCTCTGTTTGTCTCTTTCCCGCAAACGCTTTAAAACTATTTTCTTCGATCGTGATTTCATTGTGTAAGATCTGGAGCGCCTCCGATGAGTCTCTCCCTCGATGTGGCGCTATATAAGTCTACAATTACCATTGCCATCTAATGCCCATGGAAATGCTGGCAGGGTGAGATACTCTGGGGGTAAATTTCCTCCAAATTGCGGAATACATCACCCAAATTCATGTTGCGGCACTAAGGTTAGAACTTAGAAGTGAAATTTTCTTTCGAAGTTTTAGAAGTTAACGGCGACGTACGAGTACGACATCTAAGATCTAGTCGGAAAACTTTTAGCCATAGTTCGAGAATTTGTGACTTTCGGTTTAAAAATTCGTAAAAATTCGCGAATTTTAGTCTATTTTAAAATTCGTAAAAATTCGTAAAAATTCGTTGGGCCTTTGTTGGGCCTTTTTTACATTGACATTGGTGTTTTGCAAAAACAGCGTAGGCCTAAGCAACAACAACAAATGTGATGACGTCATGATTTATTGTGTTAAGCTTCTGCTTAGAATTTAATGTAAAATTCAATATAAAAGTTTATATCGTAACGAGTTACTTCAGTTAAAATCTAATCTCTTAAAGATTAAAGAACATGGACCGGAGTGGAAGTACATGTAGCCTATGTAGTCACTTTGGAGAAGAAGAAAAGAGTAATCCAAAAATACAGTGTCGTTTTTGTGACAAGGAATTTGTTGGTTGTTCCTGGGACTAATATTGCAATCTTTGTCCCAGGTTGTTCTGCCCGTAGGCCTATTCCAGAGCGTTTGCATGGCGAAAATACAGAAACCAGGGTCGAGAGGGAGCCCCCTGCAGTGGGCTGTTTGTGATTCAGAATTAGATGACAAATTAGTAGAAAACACAGTTTGGTGAACGTTGCCAACCATTTTAAACCATATTTGGTTGCAAGCCGTGTAATAATGACTGACTGGTCACACTGGAGCCGGGCACTGGTGGTTTTTCGTTCTGGTGACTGACATTCACAGTCACGCCCCAGCTATGATAGAAATCGAAGTTCAAGACTCCAAGTAGAACAGTAACTGACTATCAGTACTGTTGTGTTGCTAGTCAGCTATCTTTTACGGCTGATTGTATGCCCTATGACATTGACATAAATTTACTTGCTTAAAAAGTTGAAAAGTAAACAAACAATAAAATTCGTTGCCATGGCAAAGAATTCTATTATTTTATTATTTCACGAATTTTTACGAATTTTAAAACCGCAGTTTTAAACTTCGTTAGGCCTAAAATTCGTGAATTTGTGAAATTCTTAAAATTCGTAAAATGCGATTTCTCGAACTATGCTTTTAGCGCTTCGTCTTCGTTGAGAGCGCTAGACCTAGGCCTATATATATATAATTTCACATCCTAAATTCGTTAAATTATTCCAACCCAAGGAGCATATTAGGCCCTACTATAGGCCTATCAAACATGGTGAAAAATAGAGTTGTAAACCTAACCTCTAAAATTAGAGGTCATCGACGGAGAGATCACACCAAGTACAGAAACAAGTAGGCCTATATTTACTATTAACTAAACTGCACCTCAACTCGATCTGAAACGAACTTCCCTCTGAATTCCGCATATTCTCATTTCCTCAACCAATAGGCCTACCGTCAGGGCCGCATTAAGGCTACTGCGGGCCCGGGTGCTCTGATTACCTATATATAGCAGGGCTGTATTCGTAAAATTAGAGGTGGGTACACGCTACCGGTTAGTTTTCCGAAACAAATTAGAGGTGAGTATACGCTACAGTATTTTGTGAGTAGGCCTATATGTGGCGAAGTGCATCGCCTCTAGCGCTAAAGAAATGCGTGACCTAAGGCCGCCCTAGGTGACAGCGCATGCGCGCTAGGCTAGGCTAGGCTAAGCATTGAGATTAGCCCGAGCAAAGAGTCAGTGTTGACTGCAGCGGCCATCGAGAAGGGTCGAAGCAAGAAAGCTCTCCGAGAAAGTTTCGTAGAAATTACTCGAAATTAATCTACATTTCGGAATTCCTTCGTGAACTTGGGAACAAGGGGACTCGAACTGTGAATCGTTCGACATTTCCGCATCGGAAGATCGAAATTTGGGCCGATCGTCGCCGGACTTTGCTAACGGACGATTTGGGAGAAGACACGTCGCCGCTTGACGGACAGCTTGTCAGGAAGTCCTTACCAAAGCAGGCAACCTGTTGTATTATTCTTATTTTTGACCTAGAAGTAATGTTTTCTGGCCCAGAATAATATTCGCCAGTTAAATTATCGGAGTTTCTTGCGATGAGCGAGTAAGAATTTGGGGATTGTCCGCATTTTCCTTTCCGTGCTCAGGCGTCGCATCACTGTGTAGTAGTAACCCTCGTAGGTAAGGTGAGGCCCTGACGCGCACGCGCATCACTTGTAAGGACTGATCTCTAGTGGAAGGTCAATTGCAAATGTAATTTTGTATAGATGCTAAGATGTGAAATCTTTACTGCTAGCTAAAGGTTTGAATGTTGATTATTATTAATAGAAACATTGGAAAGAAATAAGGACAGGACAATTTTATGTAATTGCGCATTTGAGTTTAATTAGTTTGACAATATAAAAATAATGAGTTTAAGCAAGTCTGAACTCGTTGAATTGGTGTTGAATGATGCTAGTATAATAGCAGAGGTCACTCAAAGAGTATTAGCGCAGATGGGTGAGACTTCTAAGGCGCCAGCTTCCTTAGAAGCAGAGAACTCAGCCCAATGGGAGGTTCGAACCCAAGTTACTATCGATGACCTAGATAGGATGAGCCAAGGCGAGGAGGGAGTTCCCCATGATACTCCAATTAAAACAGTGTTCGGGTCCAGTTCGAATCCTGAGGTAACCATTCGGCCAAACCTCGCTTCCAGACCGGAAGCCGCTGACACCCGTTCAGCCATCCTGGTAGATGCTGAAAGGGCGTCTGAGAATGTAGAGTTAGGAGTAGGGAACCCGTCCATAGGCCTGCCTAGGCGCAGCGAAAGGTTAAAGGGTAAATCAGCCGTACATTACGGACAGGAGGAGTGGCACCCTCTGCATAGGAAGTCCTTCAAATCACTTGACACTGTCCAGCACCAGGACCCAACACAGCGCACGGGCACCCAGGGTGTGCACCTCGCGACATATACACTACAGTATTTTAATATAAATAAATATAAATATTTTGTGAGGTGAGTAGGCCTATACGGTCTCTAGAGGTAAGTACAGTACGCTGTATACCCGCGTATACCCTCGCCTACAGCTCTGCTATATAGACATCAGTTCGGTGCCCAATTACAAGTACAATAACAAATTTAATGTAGAACCTACCTCCAAAAATGCGGGCCCCTTAAAACTGCGGGCCCGGGTGCTGCAGCACCCTTAGCATCCCCCTTAATGCGGGCCTGCCTACCGTGCACTCATCCACCGTCATCTGCCTCAGGCTCCTCGATGTATACTCACCACCTACAGGCCTTCTGTTCCAAATTGAAGTCTCCAAGAATTCATACCCTATTAATTCATCCGACCTCCGCCTTCGAGGCTTCGGAGCTTTTTCGTCCTCAGCGAAACCCGCCTTAGCAACTGCTCTGCATCCTCTAGTCTCTCTAGTCTCTCTAGTCTCTCTGACAACCGGATATGTCCACTGGAGTGACTGGACAACGATCTATGGATAACCCCTCTGCAGGGTCCGATTTGCCGGGGGGGTCGGGGGGGTTGGACCCCCTTGCTTCTTTTTTTGACCCCCATGCTTCTAGCCTTTAGCCGACCCCCGGGGGGGTCGTCTTGACCCCCTCAAATTTATTATTCACAGTCCTACACTATGATTTTCGTCCTAACACACAAATTTTAAATTTGGCCAGTTGTTCCATCTGATGACATAATATTTAGCCTACGGTGTTCAAAGTGCTACAATCCCGTTTAGGTTTCAGCATCTCTGCAGTTTGAGCTGCAGCCTGAACAGTACTATAGCCTGTATGTGACGGATGCTCCGTGGTATGCAGGATACACCGGGCCACAGTGGCACAGACGTATGTCTGTCTAGGTCACCCACTCACCCTAACGTGTCGGCCTGTCGGGGTTGACCCTCATCGACCCTGCAGAGATGCTGAAAGATATATGAAGATACGTTCATTCGCATGTACACTAATATAGGGGCCTACAGCCAAATTCTCCTTTTCAGGCGTACATTCACTGAATACATCAACGGTATGCACTCAGCTCCAGCGCTAAGAAATGAAGGTCTGAAATAATATCTCCTTGAAATTATATCTCCCGAGTGAGACAGCAAAAGACAGACGAACATCTGTTCTTTAGCTCGCTTTCGCGCTCGCTCTCTCTCTCTCTCTCTCTCTCTCTCTCTCTCTCTCCCTCCATCTCCGTCTCCGTCTCCGTCTCCGTCTCTCTCTCTCTCTCTCCCTCCGTCTCCGTCTCCGTCTCCGTCTCCGTCTCCGTCTCCGTCTCCGTCTCCGTCTCCGTCTCTCTCTCTCTCTCTCTCTCTCTCTCTCTCTCTCTCTCTCTCTCTCTCTCTCTCTCTCTCTCTCTCTCTCTCTCTCTCTCTCTCTCTCTCTCTCTCTCTCTCTCTCTCTCTCTCTCTCTCTCTCTCTCTCTCTCTCTCTCTCTCTCTCTCTGTGTCTCTCTCTCTCTCTTTCTTTCTTTCGTTTTCTCTCGCCCTGTCGCTGACAGCAGTCTTCATTCTTCATGTTACTTGGTCTGCTGTGAAAGTTGTCCTTCGTGTTCAAAATATAGTTACTACACGGTGAGTCATTAAAAAACGTGTCCCTACATAACTTAAAATAATTCATGCAAATAACCATCAATTTTAATGAAACTTCATAATAATGAAGCTTGATAGTCCAGCTAAGTGCTGTGTAAATTATTTTTTTATAAAAAGCTGAACCCGCCTAAACTATAATTATGTCACGACAACCCTCTGAAAAATGGTGTTTACCGAGGAGCTAAACATTTCATAACCCCAAAAGAATAAAAAAAATGACGGTGCGAAAAGTTTTTTTAAAGGAATTTTCAGATAGGCCTAAAGGGTTGATTCGTGGTAGATTTAATGTTCTCCTTTCAAAGATCGATAAAACTGGATCTTTTTTATCGTCGACCAGGTAGAGGTCGCCCGCTAACGGCCAGAACGTTTGACAATGAGACTTTTGAGTTACTGCAAACTGAAACACATGATTTCATCCCACCTACTTTGTGGCCACCTAAATTACCTGATTTAAATCCGGTAGAGTATAAAATATGGAGTGTCGTGCAAGAAAAGGTGTACAGATATCGAATACATGATGTCAACGAGTTGCGTCATCAAGTTTTGGAGGAATGGGACGAATTGGATCAGCGCATCATTGAAGTCAGTCAAGCAGCGGTGTATGCGTCTTTGCGCATGCGTGGATGCCCAAGGATGTCAATTTGAACTTAAACTTTAAGTTTCTTAATGCTCTCTAATAACTCCTCTACCTTTACTTAAAATTTGTTTGACATAAACTTAAATCTGAGGAAGTTATAGTAAAATATGTAGGGACACGTTTTTTTATGACTCACCGTGTATATTCATTCGTTTACTTTTAAACAAAAACACGACTTTTAGTTACATTTTAAAGTTTAATTCCTTCAATTTAATAAAGAGGTCATGAAGCGTTATAGAGAAACTGATATGTTGAATTTCTTCACCAAAAAAAGCAAGCCAGTAACGACTGTGACGGTGGAAATGGGACTGAAGAGGTTAGTACTGCAGATAATTCTATTGGCAATTTGGCAGTGTTGTTAACGAAAACGATTTAATAGCTGTAGGCCTATGTGAGCATGTGTCACTTAACACAGTCTCAGTTGCTCAGTCAGAGGATTTAGGGGCGAACACAGTTAAACAGACTTTGGTCATCAGAATTAACTGATGCAGACAAATTTCGATTTCTGACTGAATTCTGCACTCCGTCAGAATTATATGCGTGTCCTAGATTAAGAACTTCTAAAGTTAGAATAGCAGTTGCTGTTGCTTTACTTTTTTTAAGTAGTGCATAAGTAATTTGCTTCACTAACTGACCTAATTAACTATCTCAAGCTATCTACTTTTAGTTTGGAGGTCCCGCTTACCACTAGTTTAAATTTCTTTGTTTGTCTGTATCAACAACTTCTTTTAAAAACTGGATAAGAATCTTAAAGCTTATCCTTTTGTTCTGTAGGCCTATTTGAGACATTATTGCACACCTATGAACATAGGCTTAATAGAAGACACTATTAATAAGCAAAATGATCTTCCTAATTTATTTTCATTTATATACATTTAAAAAATAACAATAAATCAAAATTTTAAACATTGCCTTTAGCACCTTTGCCTGTATGAGTCAGTATGACATGCTATAACTGTTGGTATGCGGGTTGTCCCTGTTGAAGACTGCGCATCAACAAAGGCAAAAAATCTGCTGTAGAAAGAGCCCCACCATATTGGGCGCCCATGGGCCAACCACCCTAAAACCGGCTCTGTTGTTATTAGTAGGTAACTTTAGCTAAAACTCCTACTGAAACACCTCTTTTTTGACCAGATCAGTTCAAAAGTTTCCAGTGCCCCCCCCCCACATGTCAAACAAGATCGCCGCCAGTGTTTTCGGCTTAGTAATTTTTTTTATAGATTTCCGACCCCCCTGCTTCTTTTTTGACAAATCGGACCCTGCCCCTCTGATACGGCGCAGCGCTAGTGAATAAGCTGGTGCTATTGCGATTAGCTTTAGAAATTTTGAATTTACTATTACGATTACGATTAACAGCGTAGGCCTATCATTGTTGATAGAACTGATGTCACCACAAGCATGTAGGCCCAGTCGTTTAAGCAATAGGCCTATGCGACATAACTTTTCAGTTATAATAATAATAATAATAATAATAATTATAATAATAATAATAATAATAATAATAATAATAATAATAATAATAATAATAATAATAATAACAATAATAATAATAATAATAATAATAATAATAATAATAATAATAATAATAATAATAATAATAATAATAATAATAATAATTTTTCAGCGCCTTTCAGTGACAATTCAGCGCTTCAATGAGGTCGCCTTCCGGGGCACTATGTCGATGTTGCCCGGAGCCGAAGAGCGACCATCTCAACATTAATAAACCTTTCCAAACAATATAGAGTAATAAATAATAATAATAATAATAATAATAATAATAATAATAATAATAATAATAATAATAATAATAATAATAATAATAATAATCTGTTCTTTAATTAAGCGCCTGCAAACGCACTGCACTGTACAGTGAACATAGGCCTACATTATAGTAGAAACGGCAGTCAAGCATGGCGCCTTACATACATGTATACAGTAGAAGCACATGATAACAGTTTTACAGGAGTCGAATATAACTGAATATAGTTGCGGATATGATTTGTCTTTGGACGTAAACTATGCACTTTCTATAACACAATCAGTGTGAACCACAGCAATTACGAGATTGACGTACGATACGATATGATGGCGCTATATAATTTATTGGTCTGATGTGGGCTCGTACGAATGAGGTTACAAGTTCTACAGTGCTGTCGACGGCCATCTTGCGTTTAGGCTGTGTATATGAGTAGACCCAGTTTTTCTCACAATATTCTGCGCAATTCCGATAATTGAAAATAATTTCGAATCTTTCAGCTATCGGTTAGTCGATTTATAACGCTTTTGGACGCACGTAGAATAGTTTGGCTTCTTTTATTGACTCGTATCATTGAGAATAACATCATGCGCCGTTACCACAGTGGATACCTCGATTGAAAGGCTTATAGATGGGCGTTACTAATGTGTGCTTTATAAGCAGACTATACAGTTTAATTCCATGCGTAGTATAATTTAGATGGAGTGCTATTTAAATGCTGTGCAGATGGGGTATCAGCGTAGTGCGAAAATTTTGACAGGTCGGCATTCGTATGAAGAGACCGGCCATTTGGTACCGGCCCGCTATTCCGGGGCCCGCTATTCCGGGGTCCGCTATTCCGGGGATCGGCCGGAATATACATACATACAACATACATACATGCATACATACATAGATGCATACAAACATTCATACATGCACACATACATGTATGCATACATACATGTTTGTATGTATACATACATACATGCAAACATTCATACATACATGCATGCATGGATGTATGTATGCATGTATGTATGTGTGCATGTTTGTATGCATGTATGTATGCATGTATGTATGTTGTATGTATGTATATTCAGGCGGATCCCCGGAATAGCGGACCCCCAGAATAGTGGACCGGAACCGGCCATTTTGTTTTGTTTATTCAGAAATAAAATTACTGCATGAATTAGTTTTAAAATTCCTGATAATGGAAGGAATTTCTGTGCTTGGGATTTCTATCATGTAAGCCATAAGGCAAATTTGAAATACAAATGGGAATATGAACTGTAGTGTGAAATGGCTTTGCTGTATACATAGACGGACATTGCTTGTCTCATGGCATTGTTTACATCAGACAAATGTATATATTAATATGTGATGCGGGATCCCAAAACCAAGCGGTTCGTAAAAATTTACAAAAACTAGGTTTTAATATATATTTGTAGATCTTTTCAAGATCTTTCCACGATGCTAAGGGTTTTTCTTATGGGTCTAACCGTTGCGAAGATATGCGGTTTGGAAACTATGCCGTTCGTGAGAAATTATTTAGAGAAAAATGCCAAAAACATAAACGTATGTAATCTATCATAAAGTCCTTGATAACAATAGGTATTGCTTGAGCTTAAAAGCTGAAATTTTCACAGCTTATAAACACACATGTCTGCCAATATTACAATATTAAATTATATTATTATATGTTGTTTTTATTTAATAATTAAGAAACTTTTGGTAACTGACTAAGCATTCATTCCGCTCCACGCAGATAAAAATAGCCCGAGATGCAGCGCGCGACCTTGTTTTGCCCAATCCGGACTCTAGCATTGCACTCACGCAGATAGAAATAGCCCAAGATGCAGCGCGCGACCTTGTTTTGCCCAATCAGGACTCTAGCATTTGGCATTTAAATGACCACGTCATACCAACCACGCGTTGCCTACGGGAAAGACCATTTGGGGATCGGAGTTTCTTTGTTATTTTTGGCACAGGAATTAATTATTCAGCCACGAAAGTCGGGCAGTCGGGTAAAGGGAATTCCACACTTTCAGAAGATGTATGACATCATGGGTATTTCCCAGTCGCTTTTTATAACCGCTACGCGCAAAACAATGAAATCAGTCCGAAAATGAAATCATATTCTTTTACAACTTTCCAATGTTATTCGAATTTTTGTGAAACCAACCAATAAATATTAATAAAGACTGCAGAATTATATTCTTCAAATATTAAATAATGCAATAATGATATAAAACACTTTTCGCTAAAAATCAAGATGAAGCGCTATTTTGAGGAATTACTCGAAATAGGTTTTGCCGACTTCCGCCTGGTTTCGCAAAATTCCATCACATATTGCTTATATCAACAGACTCATGCTGTGGTTCCTAAATACAAAAGCAACCTAATTTCCTAACTTATTCTTGTCTGCAGTTGTTTTAATGGAAAAATATTTCTGTCTTGCTTTCTTGATATTTTTGTAGTTAAATATGCTTTTATAACTAATGTGTTTTCTATTACTTTTAAAATCATCCTTAGTATGTATTAGCAAGAAAATTGTTGCATTAATTTCAGTACGGTTAGTTTGAAGACGATGGCTGATGCTGGAGATCATGAATTTGAAACTACACAGTCAGGGGCTTCGGAAACTTTTCCTATGCAATGTTCTGCACTTCGCAAGAATGGTTTTGTTGTCGTGAAGGGCAGACCATGCAAAATTGTTGAAATGTCAACCTCTAAGACTGGCAAACATGGACATGCAAAGGTATATTTCATCCTGTTACAGGTTGCAGCCAGTTGCTAAGCTTGTTAAGAAAGACTAAAATTGCATATGAACAGTTAAGTTATTTTATTATTATTACAGAGGTCTTATTTAGCGCCCCTTCAAGGTTATCTACTCAGGAGCGCTCCCAGTCCAACCCCGGTCAAACAAGACAGTTTTAATGCAAGAGTGGAACAGATAAGAGCAATCAATCGAGGTCAGGCGCAGCGCTACTGGGAGCCCATTCCAGGTCGCTGGGCCAGAAAAGTATCATAGCCATATCCCATTTAGTGGTCCATGTTCAAATATGCAAGATGCAGTCTTCGACCTGCAGTCAGACTTGCATTCAGGCCAGCTTCTCAGTCTCTGCACTATGCAGATTGTGGTTTAGGGCATAACCCAACTAAGTTATCAGTGTGACTGTTTTGTGGAAATGTATGGTTCTTGGAAGCAAGACTTCATTTTTGTACTCTTGGACCTGTGGTTAAACTGGTCAATTCTAAGCATCTAACCCAAATAACATTTCCCCAATAGGCTGATTCCATGTCCTCATTTTGTTACTGAAAAAGGATTTGGAAGTGAAAGGTTCTTTTGTGTCTCCACTCTTCAGGAACTGTGGAAGAATTGTAGCAGCTGATGGGTCAGCAAGTTAATCGCTCTGTGGCCACAGTAGTGTTCGTGTAACAGCATGAACTCTGAACATGGCTTTAACCCAAATATCAGCTACTTTGCCTTTGAAACATGTCATTTTTCCAATAGCTTTCTTGGGTGGTCAGTAACTGTTTTAGATATACCTGCTCACCAACTTTATTCATCATCGTCAATAACCATGGGCTCAGTACCCGTAAATGTCCAATGCCTTCCTGACAATGTCTCTCTACTCCATTCTGTCCAGTGCCAAGTGGCTGAGCTCATGGAGACTTGCTCTGCAGTCTCTGCACCATTCGTCAATGTCATCTGTCCATTCCCTGTGTGGTCTTCCTCTTTTGTGTGTGGCTTCCGTTATTTAAAAAACCAAAGTTTTAATTTTTCTGTCCTCCTTCATTCAGCAGACATGTCTGAACAGTCCTAGCTTTCTCTGGATTACTTTTTACACAAGATTTTTCATCAGACTGATTCTTTTGTATAATTCCTCATTGCTGATATTCTCTGTCCACCCTTTTCTGAGGATCTCACGGTAGCATTTTTGTTCGAATGCTAACGCGCTGTTTTGTGAATCCTTTGTTAGCACCCATGTCTTGCATCCATACACCATGCTACTGAACACACTTGTCTTTAATACACTCAGTTTAGTCCTCATACTAATGGCCTTACTTTTCCAAACTTTATCCATGGTTTTCAGCACATCTGTTCCTTTGGTACTCTTGAAAAGGGTCTTTCAAACTTTACTTTCTGGTTGTTGCTTCAAGTCTGATTTCCCTGACCAATGTGAGCTTGAGCAGTCTTCTCTATATTTTTTACTGTGATTTTACCTTAGATAGATGCCTTGTGCTTTATGTTAACGGCAATACAGACTCATTAATACATTAAATTAGCCTAATCTGTGGGAAGCTTAGCACTGCATCGTTGACATGGCTATACTCAGCTGAGGTCACCACCAGAAGAAAAGAAGAAGTGAAATGCAGTTCTAACATCTGCCGGTTTATAGGCAGTCCATTTTCTGCATTCTACTTTAATCATATTTTTCCTGTGAACCGTCTTTGGTCCAATGTAATTTATACAAAATTTTGACCGAAGTTGGATTTGATTGACCTTTTAACCTTTATTAATTATGATTTGGAAGTAGCTGAATACATAAACTTCCAACTGGGGTCAAGACACAAGCCTCTCAACATGTTGGAATAAAAGTTAATTAAGTTAATGTGTTATTTTGTTTGAATTTAAAGGTTCATCTTGTTGGCCTGGACATTTTCACTGGAAAGAAATGTGAGGATATTTGTCCTTCAACTCATAACATGCAGGTTCCCAATGTGACGCGCAAGGAATATGAGGTAAGTTGCTTGCTATAGACATCCTGCTCAGCGGAATATTGTTTAGAATATTAATAATGCAGTGGAAAACATTCAACGTAAAATGTTTGTTAACTTTAAAAGTACGCATAATAAGTTCCAGCGTCAATGGTTAATTGATGTAAATCTATTATGAAGCTGAAAACATGAAAATATCACTTAACAGGAAACAAAATGTCAGTCCAACAGAAAAAGTCAATACAAAACCTTCAAAAACACTAACTGACTTTGCTTATGTCCACATCAGGATCTACTAATTACTGTGAAACAGTTGTATTTTGCTTCCAGTCATGGGCCTGAGCGCAAGCAGCTGTTGAGACATTTCAGTGCTGCGACATTTTGACCTACACCGTTTATAGCCTCGCCAGCTCACTGTCTGTGAGACCCTTTGCATTAATGGGAAAATACTTAGCCTTGAACCGAACATATGTGTATAATGTGTGGAATTTTATTTTATACTATATACACTGCAGGAGGTACTGTCTGTTGACTTTATCAACTGAATCTGGGCCCACAGGTCTTACTCTGTCATGACTTATCTTTCATGGCAATGTTATCAGCATAGAATTTGAACTTTTATGAACGTTATTTTACTAGTAGCATCTTTAAATTTTTGCTCGTTTAGCTTTTGTGATATTTGCATTTAATTACTACATAGGGGAAAATTAAGTGAATTGTGTTCTTTTATATCGTTTGAATTTGTGTACTCCAGTATATAAATGATTGCTATGCACAATTTTTGTGTGTGCACTACAGTACCTGTTATATTAAAAAAGCTGTAATTGATATAAAAAAAAGTAAGATGAACTATTGAACTTCAGTTAACATGAATTATTCACTCTAGTCCCCAACATTTCCTATTAAATGACTTCCACTGTTTAATTACTTTTGCTAATGTATGTGCTTGTGTTTGTTAGAAGCACCATCTCTTCAAATATTCTCTCTTAAACTAGTTTTGCTATATCAAAACCTTCAGTCCTGCTTTTTACAAGTAGCTTTTTACCACGTATGTATATATTTGCTCCTCCATTCTCGCCGGGTATCTTGCTACAGCTATTCATTGTCTTAAATCATTTGTCTTTCCTCAGGATTCTTTGCACTGGGAGTGCCTCTGACTGCACTGGGAGAGGTGCTTTAGAAATGTATAAATACAATGCTGTAAGTGCGAACAAATTTGCTGAAATTAGGCATTAATGTTTATTGAAATTTTGATAATTTTGTCAGTCCTGTCACCTGGAAACTGAATGTGAGACATATGTTTACCCTTACAGCCTTCATTAAACCCTGCTGTGATTTTAGGGCATAGCCGGGTACTGACCCGGATAACCGGAAATTCCGGGTATTGAACACCCGGAAGACACCCGGACCCGGAGCTGAAAGGTCATCCGGGTGGGTAAATGTCAACTAACAATAACATAATGCAATGACATCAGGAACAGTAAGTTGCCTTGGTGACGGTCTATGGCTGTCCATGATCTGCCCGCGTTTTCTTTTGATTATTGAGAGCTCCAGCAAGCTCCTCTCCCCTCCTCATTTCGCCTATGCCCAGACGATTTCCTTTGATACATGTCGAGAACGCCATCAAGTCCTCTCCCCTCCTACTTTCGCCTAGACACCACAATTTCCTTTGATGTTGAGAACTCCATCAAGTCCCTCTCCCCTCCTCCTTTCGCCTATGCCCCAACAATTTCCTTTGATGTCGAGAGCTCCAGGAAGTTCCTCTCCCCTCCTCCTTTCACCTATACGCGGACAATTCTCTTTGATTATTGAGAACGCCATCTAGTCCCTCTCTCCCACCCTTTTCAATCATTGCAGTTGTTTTCCTTGTTTATTAAAATGTTCTGAAGTTGATTCGTAGAGGGTAGAGTGGAGTTATTTTTTCGCGACATTGTGTTCGGATTAGAGATTTGAGATTACTTTTAGTTTTAATACCCGGACCCGGTACCCGGACCCGGCAGGTTTTTATTCAAACTACCCGGTACCCGGTTGAAAAATGGCACCCGGCTATGCCCTATGTGATTTATGCCTAAAGTTATATGAAGATCTTGGCCTGTTTGGTTTATATTGATGGATATTAGGGGTCAGCCGGAAATCGCCTCGGACATTTGCCTTGGCCGAATATCCCATTTTTCGGCACTATTCGGAAGTATTCGCCTCGGCAAATACTTTACACACAAATAGTTGCTTGTCTGCCTCACATGCCGGAATTCGTTGGCTCATAATATCAGCTCTGAGCTTCATCTAGCATATTCATTTTGAAGAAGAAAAGCAAAAAAAACACCAACACCGGAAGTTCACAACGGAAGTCAAGTCCATCTCATTGATTATTTCTTTTAAAATTCAAAATGTATTAGTCAGTTATTACAAGTACAAAACTTTATTTCGATAATTTTTCATTACATGAAAATGTGAAGCTTCGCATATGGAACAAATGGTACTCGGTTCGTACCCGGATCCGGCAAATAGTACATCCAAATACTCGGATTCGGTACTCGGTGAAAAATGTCTACCCGGCTGACCCCTAATGGATATCTCAGCAACTAACATGAAAATGCACTCCGACTTGGAAATGTTATAAACCTTGATGCTGATGAGCTGAAATCAGAATGCATTGTTTGTGGCTTGCAAACCTATATGGTACCTCTTGGTTTAAAACAAAGCTGTTACATATGACATCTCTGCTTCATAATTATTCATGGCCAGCTTCTGGAGGGATTTCTCATTTTTAAATAGGTTTCAAAATCAACAAGCTTGGACTATGTTATGTTGATAGCATTATTATCTTCATCACGCTTTAATGATGACACTGTACTAAAAGCGACTGGGAAACCAGTGCAGCTCATTCTTCAAGTATTAAAACAGCCAAGTCCTGAGTTGTGAAGACAAGAAAGCCTGTTGTACATAAATTTCAGTTGTTTATTTTATATGTATGTATGTGAGCATTCTAAAGGCTGTCAGCGGTGCAGAAAGTGGCTATGTAGAAATGTAAATATACATCTGAAAAACCTGAGTTGACTGAAATTGAAGCAGTAGTCCAATCTAATGTGCCAGCATGAGCCCTACTGCAATGTGGATTTAATTTGGAGTGATTTTGCAGGTGCTTGACCTGTCTGAAGATGGATTCTTTTCTCTGCTGGGTGAAGAAGGTGAAACACGTGATGACCTCAAAATCACTGATAACTGCTCCCCAAACACACACGACGCTATCCGCGATCTGCTTCGTGCTGCTGGAGCTTCTGATGAAAGACTTGTGGTGGGTATAAGTCTTCAATGTGTGCAAGTAAAATAAAACTCTTGAATACAAACTTAGCTGATCTTTTCAAAATTAAATGAGTGCAACGTGGCAATACTGCACTCGAAAAGTATGGGTGCCAATGATGGCTACCAGTCTTCATGTTGTCTTTCGATTTTCGTTAAATCCCCTCAACCGACAGCCTGATGCGCAAAACATTTATTGTTGGGATGTTATATACTTTTTAACTGGATAGATGTCTGTACAGTGTACACCAAAGTGCGATTAGAAATTGGTTAATAAAGAATACACTTACTTAAGTACTTGTAAACTTACTTAACGTCCGATTTGTATACAATTCAAAGCAAGCCGCCACTGTCCTTGTAGTTTCAATGTTATATACAAGCTGATAGGAGACTTCATGGATGGAGCATTGATATTTCAGCAGATGGCACTGGTGTTAAATGTAAACACAATTCACACATGTGGCTGGAATGTGTATTTGGGCTCCTGTAATTGTAGGTTTCTTCAATCACTGTGCTCCTGGCAGGATACTTGTGTTGTTAAAAATGGCTGAAATAAAGTGAGATATAAATCATGTAGCGATTGCTTTGCAGTGATAGTAAAAATGTTTGAGTGGCTTTCTTTGACGCAGTGTTATTTATGGTTGTCAGATTGGTAGTGTCTCCTGATTCTTTAGCTAGAGAAGTTGTTGCTTTCTTAAAATCCATTTAGGAACACTTACAGTTTACTTTGTGATTTTGTTCATATTTTATAGGCTACGGTGTGGAAAGCCTTGGGAGAGGAACTGGTAAAAGAATTAAAGATCGGAAAAGCCTGACTGTTGGTCCACCTAGATCAAGCCTGCCGCAGCCATTTATTAGCTTACAACTGGTTGAACAGCAAAATGTGTTTGTCTGCTTCTTACATTTATAATGCATTTACTTCAAGTTTAGCATTAGCAACACATTTTGGTCTAAGTAGTTTATCCAAAAGGTAAGCTTTGTTGCTGCAGGTTTCAAACCCGAAATTTGTGAATTCATATTTCCCGTCAACTCCTAAAATGCGGATGAGGAATCTGCTTACATTTAGCAATTGCTGGTACAGTCCACTAAACTGTTACTTCTGAGACAATTGCCGTTTGTCGATTGTTGAAACCCGAGTAGAAATTAAAGTTTCATGTAATTTATTGTTGCCCTTAAAAGTATTGACTGTTTTTACTTTTTACATTGGCTGCCGAAGAGCACATGGGCTTGCGAATGCTGTTTAATTACCGGTAAATATTAATTGAATTAATACTTGTTGAGATGTTTTGTTTTGCCTTCTGAGCATGCTTATTTAAGTTTTTAATATGATTTCTTGTTCTAAAACTCGCACAAACACTAGAAAGTAAAATTGATGTAAACACAAGAATGTTGATTTCAACATTAAATGTTTACTACATGCATGCAAGCTGAAGTTAGGCTTTTATGAAGGCATTTGTTATTCAGTCACTCTGTTTTTATCTTTTCTATTTGCAGCATTAGATGTACTTGCTTAGTCAGCGTGCATCTGGCTGGTCGCTTTCTTAAGCAACTTTGAAAATAGTGGAACTGATGGCAGAAATCTAATGAACAGTACCCAGATGATCTTAGCTTTGTGTTTTATGTTACCGTACTCTTTTGAAAAGATTAACAAAGTGGTAAAGTCATTTTTTAAGTTGTTTGGAGTGTTTTTAAATACTGTACGCTATTACATGCTAGAACATAATGCTAACCATTTACATGGGATCATGCAAGTTTGATTAGTTATACAGCAAAACCTCGGTATATCGCATTTCGGTATTTCGAACTTACCGGTTATATCGAACAACAGTAAATGGCCCGGCCACAATCAGTGCAACCACATAAAAACAGCTGTTTTATCGAACGTGCTTATATCAAAGTCTCGCTTTAATCGAATGCTATGTTCGGTCCCTATCAGACAGTGGGCTTGCAGATATTTCGGGGTATAGGGCTGCTCTGCAACTCAATACTATTAGCCTAACTGAAACTGACTGGTGAATAATTGTTTCCCGGGTGCCTCCAGCTAAGCAGCAAGACTGATGGACATGTATTTCTGGTCACTAGGAGGGGGTCAGTCTATGTTTACGTTAATTTCACTGTCATACCGTAGCCTTATTATGCTGATCGCTGTCCTATTGTTCAGTAGCGCATTTAGATATAGGAGCGAGAACGGCTTCCTTGTTCCCAAGTTTGCTATGTTCTGATGCCTCTAAGGCAGCGTTTCCCAAACTGTGGGTCGCGACCCAAAAGTGGGTCGCGAAGCTCTGGCAAGTGGGTCGCCAAATTTTTTTCGAGAAACGTTTATTTTTTGCAGCAACAACTTTTGACTATGATTGGGCTTTAATTACCCGGATTGCAATAAATTGTGAACTGTTTTTATCTAAGTTTCCTTTTAATGCTTTAAATTTCTGAGCGCTGTACGTAAATCCGCGTATTTCGGCGCCAATTTACGAAGCAAATTTTAGTACACAATGCTTAATTTTACACAGTGGATGCCGAGACCTCCAAGATATTCACAAGTGGGTCGCGACCCAGAGAAGTTTGGGAACAGCTGCTCTAAGGCATGGTGAGCCAGAGAACGTGGTGCCTCTCTAACATTCCTCTTACCCTTATGTATGTATGCAAGCAACCCTCGGTCTGTCACTGGGTGTTCGATGACCCATATTACAAGGACTTCATGCTAAACCTACTTGTTAGTCATCATTACGACCTCTACTGGTTAGAGCATACTCTGCACCTTTGTGTTAGAGAGCGTGCTGATCACAGTTTGCCTCATGATGCCGACTTGTTCAAATCTCTGGCTAGCATGGTCCGTACACAAGGACCTTACATGGCGTGGCGCCCATTCAAACAAGCAGCGGTGTTGAATGATATCTGGTCAATTCGTTGAAAAATGAGCAGGGTCAAAGCCATAGGGCCACTATATAAAAATATGTACATTTACAGTGAATTCTATGCTGGTCTCTGATGCGGTGTTTGTGTGGCAAGCTGAAATTTTGGAGATTTACGTTACGTGCATCAATTTGGGCAGAGCCTGACATCATATATCACTTATTTCGAACCTTGGATATATCGAACTGTTGACAATGGTCCATTGAGGTTCGATATATCGAAGTTTTGCTGTATAAGGTGTGACTGCACAACTGCCTATCGGCACAGTATATCAGTAACAGTGTTAAGCATGTGATACACTGGCCCCTTATCAGGAACTTCACTATTTTCAGAGTTTGGTTTGGCCTTTTGGGATGACTCTGAATAATCAATTTTAAATGGTTTCACTTTATAATTTTCTTTGGCAGAATACTTGGTGCCTGCATCTCCAGCCATTCCCTTGGATCTGAACGTTCCAGCATCTCCAACTGTTCTACTCTATGTCCTAAACCAAAAGTAACATTTATAGTTCTCTAATTTGATCCCAAAGTTTGCAATTCCGCGTCCATTTTGCTAATTCAAAGTTCTCAATTGGATCTTATTAACTGGTTTCATTTTAAATTATGCAGCTAGTCATAGATGTAACACTAAAGTTGATAACCATATTGAAATTTTCAAGCAATTTTTATCCAAATTTTATATGATGAAGTTCTTTTAAAGGTTGCAGATACTTAATTAACCGTTCACGGTTTGAAGTGAACTTTTATTTATCTGTGTAAAATTTGGAAATTCCTGCTGAAACAGGAAAAGAATGACTTGCTTACTAAAAATGTCAAATGGAGCTTTGAATTCAACCAACCCTAATAATTTTTCACCGCAGCTTTCAGTAACCACCAGCCTTGCACTGATACAGTTAGGATGAATTTCAATTTCTTTTTCAGCAGTGGCAATAATCGATAAGAATAAAGTAATTGGCTAAAGAACTTTTGTGTGCTTGCTTTATTGTGTGATGTAGTTTAGAAAAAAATGCCTCAGAAGTGCTTTTAGCAAATTTACAGAATAAAGCATGCTCAAACCTCCAAGTGACTTTCGCTTAAGCACAGTGTAAGTATGTCATGTTACCAGACATTCAAACCTTTTCAAACCAGACATAAAATTGCATGTGTTCCAGTTTTCTGATTAAAGCATGTACTTGAACCTTGACAGAAGCTTCTACAGGAGCAGTTCCTTACGCTAGCCCGTAGAGCAGCCGTGGGTAAGAGTGTCAGTGGCTTCACTTTGCTTAGCATTGGCACATGAAAATGTTGGTGGCCAGCCCTTTCCCCTATCAATTAATCTTACTACGGATAGTGTAAATCATTGTACTCATATAGCCAAGTTAGCTAGGTTTCAAGTCGAAATCTAAAAAAATTCTGCCCTGCAGAGGATTTGACCTTCGATTGACAGTCCTTCGTGCTAATTGCTAGACTAGACTATCATGCACCAAGCTTTTGCATGTCTGAGAGACTGAACTTTCTCAGACAAGGACTTAAAAGTGACCATATAGTCCAAATCTGCAATTTCCTGCAGAGACGCATGCACCATTGGATGAACTGCTGCCATCACACACAATCAGAACACTACATTCTATTGGCAATGATTCATCTATTATAGTGATAATAAAAAGTACTAGTTGTGTTGAAATACATCAGAGTTAGCTTTTTTAAAGTTCCCAGTTCATCTGGAAGCAACAACAGGTAATATTACTGCAAACCTTTACCAGCTTAAAATACATACAGGTAACAGTGATACAAGTGCAGGCCTAGAAGTCTTAACCATTTGAGCCATATCAGAGCCATGACTAAATACAGTGGCGGCGCGATGATTTGAAAAGTAGTACGGCAAATTAGAGGTCTGGGGGACGAAAGCTTTAACAGACAAAAAGTGGTACGGCAAAAGTATGTTGTTGTCATACCACCTTAAAAAGTGGTATGGCAAAAGCCGTACCGCTAACATAGGCGGCGCTGCCACTGACTAAATATAATCCTCTGAAGTGCATCCAATCCTTCAGTCGGACTCGGCTGCCCATTGCAGTGCTGTCCTTGCAGGCTTCCCAAAGTTCTAGATGAGACAATTTCAGTCCATCTGTAATGCCACTGCCCAAATCATTACTAACCAGCCAAAAGTCTTTTTTATATTATATGGAAGACACACATAACTGGCTTTCAGTCAAGGACAGGGTTACACTCAAGACCTTCATTATTAGGCGAATCTTGATAGTCAACGTAGTCCCAGAATACAGCAAAAAGCATTGCGTTCATGTCCCTAGTATGGTAACAATCAGTACCATCTGCAGCCCAAGCTTTCATATGACATGGTTCCATCATGCTTTGGGTTGTAACAAAAATTGTATATGTGATCATATGTACACAAACACACAGCCATCACGTTCCAAATCATGCTTAGGGGCCATCCATATATTACGTACGCATGGAGGGGTAACCGAAATGCATGTTTTGCGTACGTTTGCGAATGGGGGTGGGGTCTACTGATAATGTACGTACGCAAATTGATTGGCCTTCAAGTGAGCTAGAGTTCAGTTCTTTCAGCTATCTGGTACTACCAGAGGAAGTAGGACTGTGGAAGAGGCGTCACTTGTATGCCACCTTACCTCTGGACGCTGTTAAACTATCACAACTCAACAGCGAGTCCATGGATTACTCATCCTTCAATCTGGCCTAAAGTGCAGACAGTCGCTGCCTCAACCTGTGTAACGGACACATTCTGCAGCTGGTCTTACGGGGGGGGGGGGGCGGCGTCAACTATACGTACGCAGGGGGGTCGAAAAAAGTACGCGTGCGAACAGGGAGGGGGAGGGGTCCAATTTTCCCGGATTTTTGCGTACGTAATATATGGATGGCCCCTTAGTTAGAATTTACGAAACATCAAGACTTTTCCAATCTGAACAGTTTCAAATACCTGGTAATAAACTATGTATTAAAATCTGTCAACAAGTTAAGCAACAGCTAACAAGTCTTGTGAAGTACTATCTGATATTTCTCTATCAATTTGATTCAAAATCTGTTGCAAATCTCTGTCTAATGGACTTGGTTGACCCAAAAGAAACTCGTAACTCATCCACCTGCCTGACAGAGACTTGTACTCTAATGAAGACAGACCGTCACTATTTTCTTTTTTCACTGACAGGAGATTTTTCACAACAATATCCTTTTCACCAGGAAACCAATCTGTTGATGCCTTTTTTGCTCTGAGTGATACAGCCTCAGGGAAATTCAGCTTTTCAAGGCCTTTGTAATGTCTCATCTTGGCAATCTGAAACAGGGAATAGCCATTCAGAATTTCTACTAGGAATCGAACATTTGGCTTCCCCTTGTAGCAGACATACTTCTGAGTTTTTGCAATAAGTAACTAATACTATACCACTCAAAACCACAGAACTATCTATCAGGACTGTATTCTTAAAATCAAACTAAGAAACCTTTAAAAAAATTGCCTCACCACATGAAGCAAATGAAAGCATAATTAAATTTTGTCAGCATGGATTGTAAACCTTCAGTGTAGTTTTCAACAACTTGGATCATAAAGTAAATAAAAATTTAATTTGAAGTAGGCTTACTAACTGAAAGCGAAGCCATCAGTGGCAAACTAAGGCCCAAGGGAAAGGGCCAAGCCTAAATCTGCCAAAAAGGGTCCAGTCAGCCCAATTTATTATGGTTTGGCCTATAGAACCCATTTTACTAGCTCTGCAAGGGGTACTACACCTAAAGTACCACCCACCATTTCCAAGTGTAGAGACAACCTTGGACTGAAAACAACACTGAACAGTATGCTTTGTGACAGGCATATCACAGCAAACAAAGAATGATGACAAAGTATCATATCACTCAACATGACCACTTTTCTTCATCTGCCCTACATTAGATTTTAAACTGGGATATATCCAAGAACAAAATAAGTTTTCTTTACAAGCTCCATTGGTCAAACAACTGACCTGTCAGTTTCACATCATTAAATGGTAGTTTTACCATGGTTGCTTAAATTCCAATCAATTCCATTTACAAAGACCTATACAGGAAATTATCATAAACACCCATATCTCATTAGCTGGAAACAATGTTGTTGCACCATTTATAAACACAGCATAAACAGCAATTAAGGCATTAAAAAGCCTCTATCAGTTTCACAGACTTATCTCAGATCAGGTTAAGTTGATAGATATGCATCATGTGCCAACATGTACCAACCTGTGTGAGATAACAGAATTCTTTAAGGATTTCACTAACATGCACCCAGTAGGTTCGATTGAAGAAGATTCTCTTTAGCATGATCTCCCGAGTGGCTGTACAGATGGCCATGAAGTCACACCAAGGCACCTTACAAATTGCCATTTGGCCCTGCATCTGAGCCATGTATCGGCGGGGAATTGCATGGGGTTGGTAAATCCCTTCGGCATACATCTTGTAAAATGGAGCTTTGAATTCAACCAACCCTATTAATTTTTCACCGCATGGATTGCATTGACTCTTTTCATATACCAGTGCATCAGGAGAGGCACCAACCATTTCGAAAAGCGGATCACCATCAGCCGGGATCCAGAAACCACTAGGCTTCGTCTGTTGACCAGTCAACAGCTGATAGGCTTCACAAATGACTGGCTCTAGCTGAATTCCATGCTCAGTCCAGATGTTACCCATTTCACTCTCACTTTTGTTTTGTTTGTCATCAGACAAAAGCCACGACAGAAAGTCGTAGGGTTTCCCTCTGCCCAGCCCTAGGGCATCACCAAAAGTTGAAGCCGTCAATATTACTCTATTCCTCAACTCATGCCATTCTTCACTCCTTTGAACCACTTTAATTTCACACATTCCCAAAAATCGTAAACTCGAAAATGTCTAGCTCTATCGTTATGAGTTACGCTATGGCACGTGCGTTTTCAAAACCGCTGTAGGACTTGGTAGTCAATTGGATTTGTTCAGAGTTTATGAAGGAAACGATCCCCGAACAACAAACAGAGCAGGCGACTGACGAGCTGTCACGATGCCTGTATTAGTATTATGCTCGAAGGATCTCTGCCTGTCATTTTTAAATTTTACTGTACATCACAGTTACTTATATAACACGATTCTCAAACGCTTCACCGTCATACGACTACATTGCTTATTATCACAACGAGGATGGCATCGACGTAGCCACGCCCACAATAAATAGTTGTTCATGGCATTATGTTAGAGGTGCCTGTTACATGTCCCTGCTCTTACATAGTATCAGCAAGTAAGTACATGATAAGTAAGTAAGAAAATTATTAGATAGGTATGCATGTATGTATGTATGTATGTATAATAATAATAATAATATTTATTCTTTAATTAAGCGCCTGCAAACGCACTGCGCTGTACATGTACATGTTATGCGTATGTAGATAGGTAGGTCGGTCGGTAGGTAGGTAATTGAGTAATCTATGTTAGAATTTCGAGCATTAGGCCTAATCCGCTAGGTCCACTAGTGACTAGAGTCACTAGAGGATTAGTAGGCCCTATGCGAGTGAAAGTGGGCATTAATATTTCCTCAAGACTTATTTCTTTTCTCTCGGCCTTGCGCACTGGGAGCGCCTCTGAACGGTTCACCCTATACTAGAGGCGCTTTATAAATGTTTAAATCCAATACAATACAATACAATACAATTAATATGACTTTCAGCAGGGGCGGATCTAGACTTTTACTTTACGGGGGGCGATTTCATGGACGTCCAAGGTCAAAGGAATTAAAATTACTTATCAAGTTTAAAGCATGATTAAAGCAAGGGCGTGTAGAAGTAATATTCAAACTGCAGTCCGGCGCTGTACATGCATAATAATAATCACATGACATTTATCCTGTGGTACACTATAGTATATCAAATTTTTAAATTTTAAATATAAAAAAAATTATTTTTTGGACTCTTAGGGGGGCGACCGCCCCAATCGCCCCCCTCTGGATCCGCCACTGACTTTCAGTTTGTGTTGTAGCAAGAAAGCGTAATCGATCGGAATGTCTTCAATGGAGGAGCATTATAATTGGTCTTACTTTCAGGTTTCTTGGTGTATCAATATCCAGGCTAACACAAATGTTTTTGGTGAAAGAAATATTAAACCCAGGCGTTAGGCCTTCTGTGCTGCCAGCATCATGTCAATTTAGGGCCCAAATGGAACCCCTATTCAATATGGGACCATCCAGGCCCCGTATGGACCCCATCAAAATGTTAATGGTCAGTGGCGTAACTTTGGTCTAAAAAGTGGGGGATACCAATATCTTACATACACGAAACAAGGAGGAGACTGCGATCTCAGGGAAGGCACAATAATAAAATATTGACTGGCATTGTTCAAAAAGTGGGGGGTACGGTACCCCCCAGTCCAAAAAGTGGGGGGTACGGGTACCCCTCGTACCCCCCACAAATTACGCCTATGTTAATGGTTAACAGATAGATTTATTTGTAGCCTGCTGATATCACGTTCTCTAATAACGTGGTTGATAACTTCCCTAGGAAATCGTAACCAGGTTATGAAGTGATTAGTGGCAGTCATGCGAAACAATGACGAAGTGTTGTTGCATCATGATGTCCATGACTACCGCCGCCTAACGCAAACCATACACCAGAAACAGATTTGTAGGACCACATTCACTCTAGTGTCACATAATCGAGGTGTTTCCAACTTTTGCAAAATTAGGCCACTGTTGTAACATATAGGCCTACATGCAGGGCTAGCCTATCATTGATGGCGATGTCTTATGCGCAGCATATGAAACTACGAGGCCTAGGGCCCTAGGCACCGAAATCAAGTCGAAGCCAAAGCAATTTTTAGCAGAACATTCCACTGAAATAGAGATTATAGAATGTCAATCGATGGCAGGTAACCTTCTCGAGATTGGTTAAACAACTTCAACTCTCTTTGGGCGAGTGTCCTTCAAGCAGGACAAATGGCTTCTTTACCAAGAACAGCTAATTTACCCAGAATAGTTATAACGTAAACTTAGGAGACCCAACTCCAGTCCCCAGTTTCCATATATAATATCGTAGCCCAGGTAGCAAGCCATTTAAATCTTTCTAATTCAATGTTGCTTCAGGATAGGCCCAATAATTGTAAGGCATTCATAAAATCACGTTAACAGGCAGGGACGTAATTTGATCTAAAAAGTGGGGGTGCCAATTTCTTACATAACGAAGCAAGATTATTAACTGTACACTGAGAACTGGTGAGGTTCCCCGTTCCCCTAGAACTGAAAATGGCTAAGGTTACACCAATATATAAACAAAACGCCAGGACTGAAATATCTAACTACAGATCTGTTCTACCTTTCTTCTCTAAGATACTTGAAGAGTCATGTACGATCGCTTATTCTCATATATAAAACACAATAATCTTCTTTACAAACTCCAACATGGCTTTCAACCAGCTCATTCAACCACCATGTCTCTGATCGACATCCAAGATAAAATTTCTGAGGCAATGGACAATAATGAAAACTCTCTAGGCATCTTCCTGGATCTTGCTAAAGCCTTTGAAACCGTTGACCATCGAATTCTCATAGCAAAACTAGAACACTACGGTATCAGAGGCACTTCACTTGACTGGTTTAAAAGCTACTTGACTGATCGGAAACAACAGGTCCTATGCAATAATAGCTTATCCAAATTCTTACCTATCAGGTTTGGTGTACCTCAAGGTTCTATTCTGGGGCCCCTCCTATTCATCATATACATTAATGATCTCCCTACCTCTAGCTCACTACTTCATTACATCCTATTTGCTGATGACACAAATGTTTTCCTCTCCAATTCCTCATATGAAGAGCTCTTTAGCATCGCAAATAGGCAGTCTTGTTGTCCTCGAGACCAAGGTCTTGGTCTCGAGTGCACTCGAGTTCGTTTTTAAAAGTCTTGGTCTTGGTCTTGAGGTTCAAGGTCTTGGTCTTGGTCTTGAGGTTCAAAGTCTTGGTCTTGGTTTTGCAAGACCAAGACCAAGACTTTTGTCAATATGAACAGTCATTAATTTTAACAAAACGGCAAGAATTTTAAAAATTTATCCAACAATTACTCATACAGTTATTGCTTTAGTATTTACACGGTGTGAATGAGGCTTCACTGTTGTTTTGGACAATTATTTTGACTTCCGGTTATTTACCATGGAATGATTTCAAAACAGACTCGTGATTAATTTGTACATTTACATCCGGTTATTGAAAAGCTGCTTTGTGTGCTAGCGATTTCAGCACTTGTAGACCGTGTTTTTTCACATGGCAGAATTTTTATGAGGCCCCACAGGTCACATCTTGGTCAGAAAATTCTGATCAAATTGTTTTTTTAATCTAAAATTCAACAGGCATTTGGAATAACATTTCGCATGAAGGACTTTTGTAAATACGAATTCGGAATTCTCTGCAGTCTCCATTTAGAGTTGTTTTGCTTGAATAAAAGAAAAAACTCATGTTTTCATTAAAATAACGAGTAGTCCGACTGGACAATTTTTAGTAAGGAATAGAAGTCTGGATACGACTGTGATTTTTTTGGGTCTTGGTCTCGGTCTTGGTCTTGAGGTTCAAGGTCTTGGTCTTGGTCTTGAGGTTCAAGGTCTAGGTCTTGGTCTTGGTCTTGAGGTTCAAGGTCTTGGTCTTGGTCTTGAGGTTCAAGGTCTTGGTCTTGGTCTTGAGGTTTAAGGTCTTGACAACAAGACTGCAAATAGGGAACTAAAATCGACAAGTGATTGGTTCAGGGCTAACAAACTCTCCCTCAATCTATCCAAATCTAACTTTTTCTTATTCAGATCCCACAACAAGCAACCTCCACCCAATCTGAGTGACATAGTCATAGATGATAAATCTATTCCCCAGGTCAACTCAGCTAAATTCCTCGGAGTATATATATCGACCAGCACTTGAAATGGAGTGTCCATATCGAGGAAATCAAAAAAAAAATAACCAAGAACATTGGTATACTCAAACGAATCTCACATATAATACCCCCTCACACATTGGTTAATCTATACTTCACTCTTATCTATCCTTATCTTACTTATTGTAACCTTATATGGACCTCGACTTATACCACGAACTTAAATAACCTAAGAATTTCCCAAAAAAGGCAATACGGGTAGTAACTAAATCCCCTTACAATTCACATACTAAACCTTTATTTACACAATATAACCTACTTAACATTGTGCAACTCAGATTTATGCAAATTTGCGAATTTATGTACAAATATCATAATAATCTTCTTCCTCCCTCATTTACGTCCTATTTTATTCAAATTCCGCATACAATTAATATGAGAAATAAATACCGTACGATTACAGAAGCATCTACGCCAGAACAAATAGTCGTCAAAAAATGTCTATCAAATACCAAGGCCCAGACCTATGGAATAGCCTCCCGCTTAGTGTCCGAACTTCCTTATGTTACAGACAATTCAAACACTCATTGCGTGCACACACAGTAGAGCATATAGTTTAACTGTTTAGTTAAGATGTAGTTAAGACGATTGTCATGTTTTGTTATTCGTTTAATGCAGGCATATGCTGTATATTTAATTTATGTCTAAAGCAATCTCTCCAGTATTTCTCTTTGACGTTTGATGCACAATTGCATGCATCGACTCCTGCTCATATCCATTCATCAATTGACCCCTACTATCATTTCTACTCATACATCCTCTGTCATCTTTTCCCACCTTATTTTGTAATGTAGGCCCCTTCCTAGTGGGACTAGTCCCTTTTGGGTGCCTATTGATCTCATTAACAGCAATACTATGTTGAGGATACCTAACAATGTACGTTTTACAAATGTTACCCAATGGAAATTCAATGTCATGATATTACTTCCCTGGTGCTACTTTTCCTCTTATGATTGTTTGCTGCTTGTTTGTTTGTTATTGTTATATTCTGGGATCAATAAAATTGAATTGAATTGAATTGAATTGAAAAAGGCGGAGACTGCGATCTCTGGGAAGGCTCAATAATAAAATATTAATTGGCACTGTTTAAAAAGTGGCGGGTACGGTACCCCTCAGTCCAAAAAGTGGCAAGTACGGTACCCAGTCCAAAAAGTCGGGATACGGGTGCCCATCGTACCCCCCACCCACAAATTAGGGGCCTACGCTTATGTTAACAGACGTCAGTTGCAAAAACAACGGAGAGAATTCTGTGACTAACTTCAGACTGCCACGAAACAGTTCTGATAATTCTTTGTAGCTATAAAACAAGTATATAATAGGAATTCTGTCAGATTGATAACTCCCGATCGCCCAGTTGTGACTGGAAACTCCGTATACAACGTCGTGTGCCTAGTTTTCGGGCGATAATCGTGGGTCCGGAAAATGTCGCATCTTATTTACATAACAAATACATTCAGTTAATTGTAGGGCCCATTTATGAAGGCTAATCGACGAAAAATTATGTTTGCGAAGTAAACATTGTCTATGGAGATTTAAAACACCATTAGGCCTAACTGTCAAAAACAAAATTTAAAGAGGGGCGACATCTGTGGATAAGAGTGATACGGATATAGGCCACTACACATTATTTTCATGAATAACCAATCCTCTCACTGGCGTAGCCTAAACTTGTCCAAACTATCGGGGATGGGGCATTTGGTTATTCACTCTACACTTGTTGCATTGGGTGTACAATCCGTGACCCGTCTCAATTATTGAGGGGCACATGCCCCGGCTGCCCCCTCCGAGTCTACGCCTATGAATCCTCTAATATAGAAACCTTGGTTGTGGACGTACTGAGGGTAATCGACGGCAAAACCGTTAACGTCGTACGATGACGTCGTTTTTTGGTCGATGTTTTTATTGGCTAACCGATAAGCGTAATTCAAACGGAAGCGCCCGTGCCCATGCGCGTTCTCGTTCTCTAAATCAGAGGGGACGCGTTTTCCTGTGGCCATTCTCGTGGATCTGATGCGGTTAGTTTGTATCGGTCCCTAGGCAGTATGAGAATTGTGGAAAAAAGACTGGGGGGGGGGTTAGACCTTGATTCATGTGGAGTTTGGGTGTGCAATAAAGACTTTACTATGGGATCATAAGAAAGACTAGGGGGGTTGAACCCCCAATCCCCCCGACAATTCTCACCCTGTCCCTAGGCCTACCTCATTGATTTAGCCCACAAATCGCCAACCGGAAAGTGTCGTTCAACAGATAGCAGCAGCCATTTCCCTTGGTCTTATCAGCTTTTGACATATTATTAAAAAATTTAGAGTTTTTTGTTTGGCTTCTTAGCTTGAGACTGATTATGGAATTTAGTGAATGTTCCTGAGCATTTCAACGTGTTTTAAAAAACTCAGAAACTACATCTGTAGGCTAGGCCTATTTGAATACTAGTTTTCTCGTATTATGCAGCCTTTTTATGCTGTATTTTGCATTTAACTTACAAAACTGAATGTGATTGGCCTTTGAAGTAAGGGATGTTAGACGCTCTATTTCGATCGGTAGCCTAGCTGAGCTGATTTTCATATCTACAAGGGTCTAAATTCTAATTACTATTATTATTGGATTATGAGAATGATACCTAATTCCTAGACTGGCAAGTGTTTATGTGATAGCAGTGGAATCGTTTGTCACAATGTTATCTGAGTCACGCCGCAATGTGATGAAATCACTTCTAATGATAGGCCCTACCTCCGTTAAGTGGCTTGATATATTATATTCGTGAATTTGGTATGGAAAGCCGCAGGACACATATTTATTTTAAAAAAATTATGTCATATTTCTCTCAGTAGTTTCTCACAAAAACTACAATAGCCTCAATAGGCATAACCAGTAGTTCATCCAGGCAATCCAAGAAAGTCTGGAATTGCTTCCAACTATTGGCTAATGAAGCAAAAAAAGCCCAAACACGAAGAAACTCTATTTTCACACATTTCTTTATTTTATCTGTTAGGTTTAACTGGTCTAACTACGTTTTTTGCTTCGTATTTTGAGCTACATCCACACCGGCAATCACCTGAAATCTCAAAATGCTTCTAACTATTGGCCAATTGACCCCCAAAGGAGTCCAATTCCAAAAACTAAAACATTTATTTTAACATATTTTCTCTCTTTGTATCTCAGGTAACTTGTCCAAATAAGGTTTTATCCGTGTTATGGAGTTATGTAGGCCTAGGCATATATATTGACCTAGATATTCGCGAGAATAATTATCTCAAACTGTTTCCATTCTTTGGTTAATAGGCCCAAACGCGTGTTCCAACACGAATGAACACTATTTCACACAGTTTCTCACTGAAAGTGTCAGGTGACGGATCCAACTAAAGTTTAATGCTTAGACCTGTGGGTCAGCAGAATTAAGGCCCCAAGCAAGTAACCCAGCGTGAACACCCAACAACGGCCCAACAGTTGAGTCTTGGCATGCAGGTAAGTTGAAGGCCAGATAATTACGGCCATTTGCATCTTGACAGTCTTGTTGTCAAGACCTTAAACCTCAAGACCAAGACCAAGACCAAGACCTTGAACCTCAAGACCAAGACCAAGACCTTGAACCTCAAGACCAAGATCAAGACCAAGACCTTGAACCTCAAGACCAAGACCAAGACCAAGACCCAAAAAAATCACAGTCGTATCCAGACTTCTATTCCTTACTAAAAATTGTCCAGTCGGACTACTCGTTATTTTAATGAAAACATGAGTTTTTTCTTTTATTCAAGCAAAACAACTCTAAATGGAGACTGCAGAGAATTTCGAACTGGTATTTACAAAAGTCCTTCATGCGAAATGTTATTCCAAATGCCTGTTGAATTTGATAAAAACCAATTTGCTCAGAAGTTTCTGACAAAGACGTGACCTGTGGTGCCTCATAAAAATTTTGCCATGTGAAAAAACACGGTCTACAAGTGCTGAAATCGCTAGCACACAAAGCAGCTTTTCAAGAACCGGATGTAAATGTACAAATTAATCACGAGTCTGTTTTGAAGTCATTCCATGGTAAATAACCGGAAGTCAAAATAATTGTCCAAAACAACAGTGAAGCCTCATTCACACCGTGTAAATACTAAAGCAATAATTGTATGAGTAATAATTGGATAAATTTTAAAATTCTTGCCGTTTGTTAAAATTAATGACTGTTCATATTGACAAAAGTCTTGGTCTTGGTCTTGCAAAACCAAGACCAAGACTTTGAACCTCAAGACCAAGACCAAGACCAAGACCTTGAACCTCAAGACCAAGACCAAGACCAAGACCTTTGGTCTCAAGACCAAGACCAAGACCAAGACTTTTAAAAACGAACTCGAGTGCACTCGAGACCAAGACCTTGGTCTCGAGGACAACAAGACTGCATCTTAATTGCCAGATCGAAAGCCGCAGATCACATAATTATTTATTTATGACGTTAATTTTAAAATGGTATATGTCCCAATCTGAAATTGTATAGTCACAGATAGACTAGGGCCTACACACTAGAGATTGAGTCAACAACCCCAAATAGAGCTATTGAATTAAATATATACTTTTTTAATAATTGTTTTCATTCATCCTATCACAAAGAATGGCAAACTGTTGAACAGTTAAACTAGTTCTGAACAATAACGCGCTGCTGGGACTGCCAGCGCCCATAAAAGTTTCCCGGCAAAGGGTGAATGCGATAGCAAGTGCACAGCCTGTATTACAGCGTATACGCAACTAGTCTTGCCTCTTGTGCGGTGCCGGGCAAATGCCATATTCGCTATAGCGGCCCTTTAGGGAGTGGCTGTTTGAGTTGTGTTTGATTCAAATGCTTCGCAGGAAGGCAGCTTCATGGGTTCGACTACAGCAGTGGTGCTTTCGAGATAGATGCCACATGCGTTGTAATCGCCAGGGTTTTAAATTAGTCAAACCATAATCGCATAATTTTACTCTGTAACGTTTAGATTAAGTCCACATTTTCGTCATCGTAAGCAATCTGCGCCTAACGTAGTCTAATCGTTGCAGGCTTGGTCCATTAAAAAGCTTCCTAGCTGACAGACATATAATCCAATTCTCGCAAGGACATAATATTTTGGTAAAGGCCTACATGTAAGTAGGCCTAAGCGTATAAAATTTAGGTTACAGGGATAACCCGGTTAGGGCGGTAGCGTTTCTAGTGCAACAGATTCTACGTAGAATGAGTTGATTAGAAAAGCTATAGCCTACGAATTTCCGCGGAACATCCCGCTGAATTAGTGGACATGGTAAACATGAGTTGTGATTATCTCGTGATTTTCACTTTGCGGGCGGCTAGAAACAACTGGATAATTCGCTGTCGGCGCCAAAGACCGTTTCAAAAGGTTGCGCTTTCGCTTTGCATCAGGCCTGATCTACCGAACTAAATCGCTAAGCCTATAGGCCATTGTGACGTTTCACAATCGCTTGACTGATTGGTACCCATGGCTACGGTTGCTCTAGAGACCTCCGCGAGTTCGCTAATCCCCCCCTTCCCACTGTGACCAGTTACCGTGAACTCTCCTCCGCTGAACATCTCTCCTGTAGAGTTTCACTTCATACTAAAACCGAGCTTGTGAAATTATCCTATTTTGTACTCGATCCTCGATCATCCTACAACCACTGCTGGCAACGTAACCGCCTTCCATATAGAGCCACGTTGTCTCGCCCCGTGTGACATCCAGGATTCTTTCCTTTCATCGAAACTTACCCATCAGTTGGGTTCTTACAGGCTTAATTTAATTTAACGCCGGCTAATAAGCTAATCTTCATATCGCAATTTCTGTGTGGATCTTAGATATCTCGGAGATTTACATTTACAGCGAAAACAGCCTTTCAATTCGGTAATTTCGGTGACGGGTCTTTTCAATTATGCGATATGTAAGGAACAGAGAATTGTTCCTCCACCGGTTCGTATATAGGCCTACTAATTAGCCTACCATTGAAATACATTGCTGCAAACACCAATTCTCTACATAAGTCTTTTGCTATTCTTATACCGGTCAAAAATCGTACCTTGATCTGTTCGTTTTTCTTTGACCTTAGCCATCTTCACAGGTACACCCATAGACATTACATATGGCGTCTTTTATATAGCACCGTACAGACTAAAACAAGAGAGTAGCAGTGGACTTGACAAATGACCCCAAACTGGAAATCATTTACTCACCTCGTGAACGCCAAATGGTTGGCGTCAGGAGATGATGATGATGATGACGACGACGATGATGATGACGACGATGATGATGACGACGATGATGACGACGACGAATACTGTCCAGTTATCATAATATATATGAGGACTTTTATGACTGAATATGCTTTAGTCATTAGTTTGACAAATGAGTAAGGGTATACATGCCATTTCCAGAGGAATTATCTATGGCTAGTAAATACAAGGCCATGAAGGAATACAATTATAAGCTGGTAAACTATGTGTTATTGTCTTACTAACTCTTGCAGGCAGAACAAGGTCGCCATATAGAACACTTACACACATGTATGACCCATGGCAAAAGCAATTCGATGTCATCTCTGAGTCTGATCTCTAATGTTTATCCCTCACCCTTGTCAGAGGTTAACGTTGTCTCCTCAAATCTTTTATCCATTCCGATGTTTAATTTCCCCCTTCAGTGTATATGCTTATCGAAAGATTAATGGCGTCTGTTTCCTCTGGACCATGTCTAGTAAATCTTAAACAGACAAATGTAGACCCCTATACTCGATGGCGAATTAGCACAGAGCTACAGATTTACAACAACTAGGACTTCTTCTTTACAATTACAATTACAATTACCCGCGTATGAGTACAACAAGTATAGCCTATGTATACAAGTACTTCTGAAATCGTAATCGTAAACTCAAAATCTCTTAAGCGCCACTCAGAAGCTAAGCTCCTGTCGTCGATTCGTCCTTTTTCACTTAGACCTCTCCGAGGAGTGGTCTCTGTGAAAGTGGTTTCAAGCACATAATTTTAAGATCAATTGTCACAACTAATCTGACATTTATTTATAGAGACTACACAAGACGCTATAATTATACAATCGCTAGATATTAATTATCAGCCACAACCACTCATAACCAACCTAATTATGATTAATCACAGACCTCGAAAACCTGGGCTTTTTATAGTCCTACTGAAGACAGTTGAAAGATGGCCTCTCCACTGGCCTATGCCATCTTGGTCTGCCTATAGGATGTATGAAGTTGTTGAATTGTGTGTGGCGAATTGTTACACCACCGAGTGTTTAGTCTAGTCCTCTTCTGGGGGGGGGGGGGAGGAATCAAGGTATGTGGAGGCACTGGAGGGGTGATGAACGAGTGCCCGAAGGACGATCACCGAAGCGCGCAGCGTCGAGCAGAGGAGGGATTTTATGAATTTTTCTAAATTTCCACACAGTAATGGTAGCATTTTAAGCTGTCATCTTAACAAAATTGCTCTATTAGTGCTGATAGGAGTGGTTTAAGACTTCAATAAACAAACTTATAATAATAATAATAATAATAATAATAATAATAATAATAATAATAATAATAATAATAATAATAATAATAATAATAATAATAATAATAATAATAATAATAATAATAATAATAATAATAATAATAATAATAATAATAATAATAATAATAATAATAATAATAATAATAATGGTTTACAAATGCATGGCACAAAAACCAAGCAAGAAGGATTCAACTACCGAATCGGGAAGCTATGTAGTAATGTTGTAGTTTTACTAAATGTACAGGGAACAAAACATTTTGAAATTTGATATTTTGAAATGTGAAAGATAATACTGGAGAGAAGCTATTTAGTTGTATAAATAAAATATTTGTACAAATATTATAGTAACAGTAGATAAATTATACTCATTATATTATGATAGTATATTATGTTATAATGGACAATGGTAAATAATATCATTATATCATGTAATAGTAAATAATATAATTATGCAACAGTTCGTATAGTGTTATTAGGCTATGTCTACAACAACTCAAAACTATTTTTATTTTGTTATATTTCTGTTATATTTCACTAATAGAGCAATTTTGTTAAGATGACAGCTTAAAATGCTACCATTACGGTGTGGAAATTTAGAAAAATTCATAAAATCCCTCCCCGCTCGACGCTGCGCGCCTCGGCGATCGTCCTTCGGGCACCCGTTCATCGGAAAATAAATCCCGGGGGAATCCCCCAGGTGCCAAGATTGAACACTGTACACCGCCTATTGGTTGTTTCAGTTAGTGATATTTCTGCCAAGAAGTTCGTCGAAATTAGATGTGAAATCAAGGTGGCTCAGTGGAATTCGCAAATGAAGATTTGCCGATTAGGAAATCATCTGTAGTTCAACCAACGCGTATCCGGTTGTGAAACAGTAGTAAACGACTGGGAATGGTTGGCAGAGGTCTAGGCGACGAAAATCCCAGTCTGAACCTTTGGTCGAGCCTATTACGATTGACCTTTGTTCTGTAGGGTTATTGTAAGTGCTGTGGTACAGCCGGGTCCAAAGCTAAACTCCAACAGCCAAGTATACTTAAGAATGTATCAGAGTATCTTTTGACAAATCTCCCTTTTAAATGGAGCATACTTTTGATGAGTTATGGGGCTGCTTTCTGAGAATAGCACGTTGGTTGACTTTTGGCATAGGCCCTATCGGTTGAACGTTTAATCCAACCCTGGTTTATAGGCCTACTATACCAGCTTCAGTATATAGCCTACTTCCTCAGCGGATTTGTCTAAGCCAAGGACACGTTCTGTTAAAATGACTGCCATTGTGTAGTAAATCTCGACGTGAATATCAGAATAATGATTATTCTGCTACTTTGTATGAAATTCAATGACAATCTCGTTAAATGACAATCTCCTATTCGTTCATTTAGATACCATTTGCGCGACACCTTGCGTTTAGCGATAGCGGCGCTTTATACATCTGCAGACCAGATAAACATTGAGCTGAAATCTAATGCGCAGCGGTTGGCTAAAATTCCTAAACTTCCCGTTTGTACAGATAGAGTAATATTAAGAGATTATTGCTCTGTGAGCATGTCTCTTTCAACCAGCAGAGTAGGGTATGTAGCCCGTGATAGGCTGATAAACTTCCTTCTTGCCCTCAAATGGGTTTTAATAGAGACGCTAATGATCGCTCGGCCGCCACTGCGGCTGCTGTAACTTTTATCTCTCTACAAGGAAGAATACAGAGGCCCCGAGTTATGAGCGACAGTTTAAAACGTCCAACGCGCGCTCTTCCCCAATAATTCTCAAATCTCCACTTCCTGCCTCTGCAGCACGACCGCATGCTGTGCCTCCGTCAAAAAGAACTTGAGAGCTTGATCGAACAGGCCTGTCGCTTGTCTATGCAGATATACATACTTCAATTATACAGACACACTGACCCATGTATAGACATATATACATGGTTCTCAGGTTGCATACGTACATGCGCGTAAATATGTACATATTTGTATACAGTAGGCTACAACACAATCGACCTAGAAAGAGGAGAGGATACGAGAGGAATGGAGAGAACAGGACAGGAAGGGAAGTAGACTAAGAAACAGACTATGCGACGAACAGAGGCAGGGACACAGAAGCAGAGATATATATGGAGATCATAAAAACCGATAATATAAAAGAGAGACATCTCATTGTCATCTTTGGCTAATTCAACAATTGTTTAATGCTACAAAATATTGCACAACATCGGTTTGTTTAGTAAATACTTTGAATGAACCGTAGTGGTCGTCGTTGTGTGTTTCACTGGCAAACATACATGTAGGGTTTGTTTTCTATATTACGAACGTAGCCGACGTTTGTGGTTTTGTCATTTAATGTTGCTTCTCGTCGGAGGCACCGGCTTTGATATGGCAACAAATGGCTGTTTGATAGCGAGTTTAGATTGATGAATTAGACAGATTGCAAGCCGACTTCAGAATATCAACTACTGTCATATTTACGATGCTGTTTATACATGCTAAGACGGAACAAGCGGACGTCAATTCACACAACACGACGACGGTCGCGCTCTGCGGATCCCGCCCGTATTGTTGTGATGTTACCATGCTTTGCTAAACACCGAAGCAAATAAATACGTTCATAGATTGCGGCAGCAGCAGCAGCAACAGCAGCCCCAGCCTCCTCTTCCCTCCTGCTATACAGACCAGACGTTCCGTTGAGGAAGCATCCGAATTCCCTCGGCCCGCAGTCCGGGCCGACAAATCGCGGCGAGGGCCGGGCATGCGTTCGGGTCGGCCGTCTAAGTACGGAGCTCCGGTGATGGATGTGTCAAAATAGCTTGTGCATCATCCAGTCGGCTGCAATTGAAGTCGTCATCAGCTACTGTCAGTTTCCATCGCGTTTGACTGACAGCGGTGTCTGCTCGGGAGGATGGTTTCTGATATTTGGTGCACAAGCGGCACTACCTCTGCCTCTGCAGCCTGCTCCTCCTCGGCCTCCATCTCTTTCGCGCTCTCCTCCCATATCCTCCTTCCGCCCTGATAGGCTCCAGTTGCATAAATCATAGCCGGTCTGGACCCTCGCATATATAGACCCGTATATTTTATTATATTCCTATATACGTTCGCCCGCATGCGTTCCCTTGTAAATGCTCTTGTTATAGGCATTACTGCAACAGACTAGGAAGCTAGCTCCCTACAGAGCCGACTCTGACTCTGTCCCCGTTTGCGTGTCATGACTCAGAGCGGGAGACGGATGTCTGTTGTAAAACCATCGTAACACGCAGCGTTGTTGATTACTGTCGATCTGTATCAACGAAACAACGTCGGTAAGTAAACGCAGCTTTGCATTTCTTCACCTTTAACGCTCGCAATAGAAGACTATTTGTCTCTGCTTTCGAGATTCACTATGATCCCGTGGCACGGCGTGGCTATTGCTATGACCTGTGCGCAGCAGTGTTCACTTGTCAAAATCGCCCGCGGCGTTTAACCGTATCAGTTGATCGAGGATAAACGTAATCGGATTTCCAATTATGGGATGAGCAGCAGTTTCAGTAGAAGACCGATGCAAACGAAAGCAGTTCATCCCTCTTTCGCTTCGACTTCACGCAGATACTCTTTAGATTTGTCTCACAAACTTAGGCCTAAATTGCACGCTAGACTACATGTAGGCCTAGTATGTGTATTTCCGTCTTAAGTGTGCATTTCCAAATGTAGTTTAGCATGCGTGATTTAAAAAATAAGATATGGGATCGACATTTTTAAAGAACGATAAGGTAAATTAGGATGTGGAATTGACTTTTTAAACAAGGACAAGGTAATGAAAGATGTGAGACTGACATTTGTAAAGAATGATAAGGTAAAATAGTTGTTTTTTTCACTCATCTCGCTATTATGTGATCGGTCAAATGAGTAACAATGTAGACTTTAAAGGCGCTAATTCATGAGGCCATCTAAAACTTAGATGCTGTATTGACGTTTCGAGAACACTAAGTATGCAGGCACCTTCATTCAGTTAGCCAATGATAAGAGACCCTATGAGGTACGAGCAACTACATGTATCACTTATCATCAATCATCAGTGCATGAACAGATAGTAAGTGTTGCCCACGAGCAGGCACGTAACTAGGATTTTTCGTTTGGGGGGGCTTAAACCTTGAACATGGCAACATTTATACAGTGTTCATACGAATTTTAGCCGTAAGCATACAACGGCTTGACTTGTTTGGGGGGGCTTCAACTTCGTTTGGGGGGGCTTAAGCCCCCCCAAGCCCAACGCTAGTTACGTCCCTGCCCACGAGGTGGCCCATGATGCTCCATATCCTTGCCTGAGTAGTCGATTTGCAGCTTGTTAAATGCTGCAACTTATCCTCCATTGTCCAGGTATATATGCCTATACGTCTGCCTCTGCTCCACATAGATCTACCTTATGCGTAATGATCTACTGCACTATAGATTCTTGCTGAGGCTCTGTGTTCTCTGAAAGCTGATTTCTGTTACTTAGACTGCAACTCATCATAAAATCTTCACTGGTAAGGTCATTCTATCTGGTCTACATCGACTGAGGCAAAAATTAATCAGACTTTGTAGCCGTCGAAGGGGAATTTAATGAGCCACAGTATCTGTTTATTCCTACCTACAAAGGCGATGTATACATGCTACGAACAATGATCGAGTCAAAAAGTATGAAAGTATGTATGTATGTATGTATGTATGTATGTATGTATGTATGTATGTATGTATGTATGTAAGTTATGTGTGTATGTGCTTATGTATGTATGTATGTACGTACGTATGTATGTATGTAATATGTACGCATGTATGCATTTATGTGTCTATGTGTATATGTGTATGTATGCATGTATGTATGTATACATGTATGTATTATGCGTGTATGTATATATATATATGTATGCATGTATGTATGTAAGTATGTATGCATGTATGTATTTACATATGTATGTGAATTCTGTATGTGTTCGTACTGGTGTCCTGAAACAAGCTTCAATCAGTTGTGAATGGCTGTCCGCTCTGCCCATCTCTCATATTAATTCATAATGATTATAGTCATGCTGTAGTCTTTTGAAAATTTCCACTTGCCTCCATTTGTGCGTAGTTAATATATATAGACCTAACTAGTAACTAGACTTGCTGATTTAATCTATTTGTATGTTTCCGTAATAAACTGCTTCCTTAATAAACCGCTTTACTCAGACCATCTGGTGTTTGGAAATGAGTGAAAAGAGAATAGACCCAATTCTCCTTATGACCAATTTCTGGACTCGTTCGTTAGCCTTCTTCTTCACGCATGTTCTTGAGTCGCATGCTCCGTCATTGTGTCCATGCACCGCTCATTTGGCGAAAACACATTTGCTCAGCCTTACATACATATATATGTTTATCGAGCAACAACTTAGACGATCAACCAAGAACACCTTTCAACGTTTTACAGATTTCAGTTGCACTTCATAACATCATTCTATATAGCATGTTCACAGAAGGAAGCTGCTTCTTTCTTAGATAACACAGCACTGCTTAATAATGCTAACGAGCTAACGTCAGAGGTTACACTGGGACAGAGCAAACCAAGAGTTTAATAAGGAAGAAACCAAACTTCTTGTAATGGCATTAGTTTCGCATTTTCTGGCAATTAGCAGGCAATTAGTTTACCCTTTTTGAAGAGTAATTTGAAACAGCCGTTTCTCGCTGTTCAAAATCTCCCAACCTCTTTCAATTTTCGCCATCTCAAACCAATGACTAGCATGATGCTGCTGCTTCTTTTAAGCTAAATATAAGCCTAAATGAACAAATGGATCGTGGCTTATGAATGGCTGCTCACAAGACTCACCGATGAGCATCATGAGCAGAGTCTTTGTCATGCTCATGTGAGCATCGGATAGAGTCCGTCATTGTCGTAATCAGCCATGAACTCCGTAAGTCTTAAATTTGGGTGGGCGGGTTGTTATATTACCCTCTTATATATCCCTTCTAACATTGGAATTTAAGCCGATAGTTCGTTCAAGCTGCGACGTCGATAACGTCGATGTTATCTTAACTTTCCCTGTCCACTGGCTTCCTACCATAATGTGAGCTTCATGCAGCCATTTCTTTGTCGGGTTTTGCTTAATTTTGCCCATGCTGTTGACTTACGCGAGGCATAAACGCATAAATCTAGGATTTGAAGCATCGGATCAAAGTCAAATATTTACAGTAACAGGCGTCTTATGATTAGTATGTTTACGCGTTGAATTGTAGATCGGTGTACGCCAGTGGCGCAGTACAAACCAGACACAGGGGCGGAAATAATTAGATCACATTTGAGGAGAGCAGTGTTGTCGGAATTCCTCTGCAGTCGACTGACAAATAGCGATGATAAAGGCGCTGTCTCGTGAAAAGCGAACTAAACTGCACTGGAGTTAGGAGGATCACCTCTTTATTACGAAAGAGCCCAGAGGCAACGGAGGGAGGAGGTAGACGACGACGACGACGAAGAAGAAGAAGACAACGAAGGGTTGGACGGACGGACGGTAGGCAGCAGGCGGTGGGTCTATATACTGACACTTATACGGCTGAGAAAAGACAAATGGCGGAATCGCATCTGCTCAGCTTACATCACTTGTCCTTCGGGCTCGAACGATACAACGACCGCGAGAGCTCGTTTCTGGCAGCGGCAGCAGCAGCAGCCGGAGGAGGGGGAGGAGTAGGAGGAGGAGGAGGAGGAGGGGGAGAGATGGGAGCAGGCGGAGGAATGGGACTCGAAGTGGGAAAGAGACCGCCAGACCCGACGCAGATCAGGTCGTCCTCCACCGACTGCTACCTAGACTCTAACTTTAGGGTCTATCCGATGCACGGGGACCGCAGCAGCTTCATCGGGGTCACGACCCCCGCAGGACTCCTCTCCCATCACAGCATCTTCGCCAAGACCTTTGATCAGTCGATCGAACGTTCGGCCATCGGGTCATCAGGTGCGATGCCAAACAGTCTTCGTCGTCCACTGGAGTGGAAGACAAGGCCTCGAAGTCCCACCCTGGCCCATGCCCCTGCGGCACCCTACGCTTCGGTAGCCGATACAAACGGACATCGCGTCTCCGGTTATGCGGCTCCGTCAACGGACAGGGACTTCAACGAAAAGTCGCCGTCAAGCGATCACCATCTTCCACTTCCATTTTCCAGTTCTGATGCCTTACGGATGACCGCCTCTTCCAGGTCTACGAATCCCGAACACGGAAGTATCAAGGCCGAATCGAAATCCTCCGCCCTAGTAAACGGAGATGCTACTGGAGGCAAGAGTCTGAATGCCGAAGCTTCTTCCGGTGGCGACCGAATCTCGACTGACTCTCGCGACGATCTCGCTTCCGACTGCGATCCATCGACTTCCGTCACCAAACCGGAAGTTGTTCAGGATACAGCTGCAGCTCCACCACGAAGCAGTCACCAGGAACAGGGAACCGGGGTAAAGAGCGAGTCATCGGGCCACAGTCGCAAGCCGCCCTACTCGTACGTTGCACTGATCGCGATGGCAATACGCGATTCGAAGGAGAAGAGGTTGACTCTGAACGCAGTCTACCAGTACATCATGAAGAAGTTTCCGTACTTCGAAAAGAACAAGAAGGGTTGGCAGAACAGCATCCGTCACAACCTCAGTCTGAACGAGTGCTTCATCAAAGTGCCGCGAGAGGGCGGCGGCGAGCGCAAGGGCAACTACTGGGCCCTCGATCCGTCCATTAAGTTTGAGGACATGTTCGAGAAGGGTAATTTCCGTCGTAGGCGACGCATGAAGAGACCGTACCGTCCACCCGTCTCCCTCCAACCGCCGCTTTTCTCTCACTCGTGCGGCGGATTCGGTAAGTTTCTCGCCGGTACGAAGCTGCCCAGCTACTCAGGCTACACGAACTGCCAGCCGTACGGCAACTACGGCACCTACTTTTCACCGTCCTACGCGTCGTGGTCGTTCCCACAGGGCTCGACCGTCGGTTCCCTTCACGGAGCGGGTGCAGCGGCTGCCGCGGCGGCCTGTCGTCTGGGCGTCGGTGAGATCCCTTCCCTCAACGGATACGGAGGAACGGGGTGTCAGCGCGTTAGCGCGCCTCCCAGTCTGTCGTCGTACTACCCACAGGTGCAGTCCATGTCGCAGGCCATGTACCCCACCTACCCAGGCGGAATGCCCCTGAATGACTTCAACCCGGCAAGCTTCAGTTCTGGGTTCAGTCCATCAAACTGCGCTTCAGCGATGGAAACCGGTCCAGGACATCAGGCAGGAGGAGTGGGTGGAGCGGGAACGGCATCGTTCGTATTCGCAGCTGCTGCCGCAGCCGCGGGAGGAGGAGTGGCAGGAGGAACAGGAGGAGATACGCATCATCAGCCGAATCCTGGGTCGACACACTATCCATACTGGATAGATCGGCAGTGAACTGTGACCGATTGGTTTGTTTGTTTCTCCTATCTATAAAAATATGTGGCACATGTTTTCTCAGTTCAGCCGAAGACCCTCTTCTCACCGCAATTCAGCGTTACCTTTTTCTCAACAAGACCGCAAATTCCGCAGATGTAAGCTGTATTTCTATTAAAAAGCACGAGCAATTGCAACTTTGATATGCTTTTGTCCAAAGAACAGATTAGAAACCAGTTAATTTCTTGGCTCCCTTTTCCTCTTATTATCTCTGGTTCTTCTGCTGTGTCCATCTTCGTTTTATGGTAGACCTTCTACACCGTTTGTCGGCTTACAACTGTGCCTGTATTTAAGAAAACAAGCGTTTTTGCATGCGAGAGATGAAATGGTTGAACTGTGCCACGATAAGTTCTCACCGGTTCTATGTCTTCATGTTCTGTGTGAGTGAACAATTACTGTCAATACTTTGTCTTTAAACCAGTGGTCACTGTCTAACCATTTGCAAAATTGGACTGTTTTGACCTTACATTTGAGATCAGAGCCATTCAGTAGGTTATTTATTTCGTTATGAAAGTGGTTTTGTACTCGAATTCAAATGATCACTTTGTTATTTTACAAATTACTCTGCTTGTCTTAAAAAATCTTTTCTCGAAGCTTCAGTGTCGATAAAATGATCTGAGCGTGTGCACCCTATGAACTGTAGCCGGCTCATTTCTACGTGCCTTTTGAAATTCACTGCCCTCGTATGGATAATCTTTATAGGACAATGTCTTCCCAGTCTCTCTTTCTTTATAGGACATCGCTTTTCCAGTCATTCTGTCTTTGAGTGCTCGTACTTCCAACGACTCCTCTTTGCACAGTCCTGGGCTTCTACTCTGCCATCTTGCTCTAATCATCCTCTCTAAGGACATGATTTTCAATCTACCGTTTTGGTTCAGTCTCAGCATAATAAGTCTCTCCTAATACATCAATATCACAGACCCTTTAGACCAGCAGCTGAAAGGGCAAATGAGACAAGATACTGAAGATTCTGGTGCAGGGCACGTCTCATCAAAATCCGAAACGAGACCCTGGCTCTTCTATATGAGGCGGTAAACTCAAAGTCATCAGACACCCGACTCAATATGTAACTATTTTCAGGCTATTTGAAGTATTTAGGGCGTGGACCCTGGGTAAATTGATCCGATGATACTGAGCAGAGGAGCGATGACTGCAGATGAAGGTCTTAAAACGCCCCAGATGCCATTTCATCTGATGCGGCATAACCCTTCGCTTGGCAAAGATGTGCGTTCGTTCCACTTATGCGGTGAACGATTAGCAATATTACTGGTGCTTAATGACTGTTTAATTAATCCGTTCTGTTTATGTTGTGTTTTATTTATAAAGTGCACTTTGTCTAAGACGATTTTTCATACGTCTTGTGCCTTACACGCTTAGGCGGATCTAGGTTTTGGTAATTTGGAGATTGATTATTAATAAGATGCCATAACCTGGTAATCTCAAATGCTCAAACGCAAACAGGTACATACTAAACATACACACTTACATCATGTATGCATGTCTCTGTCTCTCTCTCTCTATATATATATGTACATATACATTATGTATGTTTGTCTATATGTGTATGTGTGTACACATACATTATGTATGTATATCTACATAATTATGTAGGCCAATCTTTTGTTTGCTTTGTGCGCCTATATTCATTCATTCATTCAAATATGTGCATAGCACCTTTTTAAGGGGGACTACTCAGAGGAAGGTGCTCCCGACTCCAGCACGACGAAACAGGACTGTTTTAAGCTCTAACGTAGAAAGTATCAGAGAGGGTTCTGGAAAGCAGACGCAAATGCTGAGGTAGCTCTGAGGTATGTTTATGTATGCCTGTGATGAACAAGGAATCAGAGTGGTTAAGAGAAGTGAAGTGAAGATAGTGGGTGCAAATGAAAGAATGAATGAGTGAGAGAGAGAGAGACAGACAGACAGACAGACAGAGAGACAGACCGACAGACAGACAGACAGACAGAAGAGAGGAAAAGAAGAGAGATTATGGAGGGAAAGCAATTAAGAGAACGAGCATATCCTATAAATTCAAGTTTATCGAGAAACTAAATTTCAAAGCTATAAGTTCGTGTTTATCATCAGTGGTTGATCAGTGGTAGACCTATTGAAGTCAAATCTAAAACTACGGCACATTATGATAATATTATTATGACGAGGTATAGTCTGTTGATAAGCAAATTTCAATTATTATTAGACAAGCCCATGCGGCAATTACGTCGCCAACAGGACTCGGCTGCAATGGGAGGGACTCACAGCAAATGGCAGGCAGCGAGTAATTGCAACGTGGACGCTGAATACTTAATACGATCATTTATCGCATTGACAAAGCAGTTTCTGCGTAAAACAGACCCGTGCCAGTTAACCTGCCCAGCGCCGGTCACTACCCTCCCATGATTAGCAGCACAATTTAAGTCCCAATGTCCTTTCACAATCGAGCAGCAGCTATCCTAGTGTACTAGGACGGCAGCATAATAGACTAATCTAGGAGCACCGAGTCAAACCGCGGCGGCTGTATAATTTTGTATGCATTTGGAAACTTATTTCGGAATTATATGAATTCAGTTGAACAAGGAAGTGCCCGATGTTGAATTACAGACCTTTTCAATTGTTGCAAATGCGGGCCAATAAAAGAATATACACAGTTGCACAACTACGCGCCGTCCATTGTAGTTCAGCGAAGATGTTTTTAAAATGCCTAGTTATAATGACACAATTTGCTTTGATGTCTATGTCCAAACAAGGATTCTAAAATTTAAAGGGGCAATTAGGTAAATTGACATTTTTAAACCATAAAAACTGTTGTTAACCTCGTTGGTTAATGAATGCAAGTACTTTTCAACAATATCAAAACTAGGAAAGGTTGCGGTTATATATGAATTCTGCATATATATATATATATATATATATATATATATATATATATATATATATATATATATATATATATACACGTGTGTGTATGTGTGTGTTTATTTGGCTATTGATATAACACCAGTATTAACTCCTCAAAGGCGTTCAAAAATGTGGCATGCACTAAGATAGGTATATATCTATGCTGAAAGAAAACTGTGTAATTGTGATTCAGTAAAAGTTATTGTTTCGTGTTTACGTATATACATATGTATTGTATGTGTGTGTGTGTGTATTGTATGTGTATATGTATGTACCACTCTTTATAAAGCGCCTTCAGTCCCTGGCATAATTAACCCATCGCTGACATGACAGCATAGATTTAAAAGCCTTTGTTGCTATTTGGCGTCAATAGGGAAGGGGTTAGAGGTCACACGTTTGTTAAACCTAGATCCGCCAGTGTTCTATAAACCAAGCATTTCAATTTTTGCTGTTTCTTTTTGTTTGTAAAGTTATCATGATTTACTCAAGATCTCCTTCGATGCATATGTACAGGACTATATCTTGGCAGGTGCATGGTGCGTTAAAAAGGGACCCGGAAAGCTGTAAAGATGCCAATTCGTGTGAAAGGCTGGCTTGAACAGATAGGCAGACGCTCTATACATAAGCCTGTCTTAGCTGCTAGCATTCGAATCATAGCTATCAATAGGTAAGGCAATTCTGAACGCATGCAAAGAAGTGATGGGTCACACTGACGTTGCAAATGCAATAGTAGGCCTATATCTTGAAATAACTAGAATATATATATATATGCACATGTATGTATTTTTGTCTTGAAGTAAGTTTATATGCTAACATCATCCGTCCACATATTTATGCAGGCCTAACTTTATGCTAAGTCCATGCATTCATTAGAATTTCTCTAGCGCTGCAGCGCTTACTGTTGAACTGTGCTGTACGTTACAGAAGATACAAGGGTCTTAAGTAAAGTGCTAAGCTCTGGGTTTATGGCAGCCATCGATGGGCGAATGGTAACTAATGTTAATGCACGGAGGCAATCGAATGGAAAGCGAGGCTAATGCAAATCCATGCTTATATACGCAGGCGGCATCAAATGCATTATGCCAATATGTCTTATTTATGTACTGCGTAATTTGGTCTATTCTCTATCATCAATCCTACTATAGCGTGCACTGCATGGAAAATCGCATTGAATCCCGACAAGCATATAGCAACACCTATGCATGTATACATTAAACACTGGGCTAAGATTTGTTATAGTCTAGTGGTTAACCTGTTCGACTGTTAACACAGAATCGAGGTTCAAATGAGTGCATTTACACTGGCCGTATACTGTCAGTGAGAGGTTCAGACGGCGAGGAAGAGACTACCCACACACCCTCGTATACGTTGAGGGTATATATATAAGAAAAAGAAGTGCCTAACTCTTTGTACCCATGGATAGGTTTTCTTCTTATTCTCATTCTTCTATAAGTAGTCAGCACAGATTTTGCCTTCGCTGTGCCACCTGCGTGGTGTGATTTGTGAAAATGAAAAGGTATATACTTTTTTTTATATGACAAGGAATCAGGGTATAGTATTTGAAAAGAGCATTTTGTATACGATTGTGAAGATGTTCTGTTATAATTTTCGTGTGTTTGCGTGCTTATCTAAACTTGAACTGTTGTCAGACTTTTGAGTGAAATGCATGCATTTTGTAGAATAACCCGAAGTTTCGTGGTGAACTGATTTTAACATAATCACCGTGTGTGTATTGCTGATTTGTCATTCATAACCTTGTAAATGAATCGTCGTGGGTTAAGTTCTGTGCCTGTTTGTACTTATTTTTATGTGGCTCGCCTACAGATAATTGATCTTATGACAAAACCTTATAAAAAGTACTTTAAACTTATCTACTTTGATGTGAATCTAGCATCATTTAGGCCTACTAGAGTGAAAGACACAACAAATTTATCGATAATATTTTAAACCTAGTTTAGAGATAGGTCTACTTATAGGATGGAGCAATAGTATGAGTTTTGGGTGCGGAAATCCCTTCCTCGGTTTTGTCAATTTCCAAGGGTGACTAATGTTTGATACTGATGCATTCTATATCATGACATATGCTCTTCTACAATCACCTATAGTAACACTTGTCAACGTCCAATTTTATACTGTCTCTTGCTGTGGGTCTGTTCCTTCTGTTGCCTACATTCTGTCGCTCTTATAGGCCCTATTGTTCTAACAGCGAAGAATTTTTTTAAACTCTCTCAATTAGGATCAGTCGTGTGAAGGTTCGAACATTCGTTGAGATGAATGAATGCAAACTTTAGGCCTATCCCTCATTCACAAACTTAATGTGAATTTGTAAACAACTTTTTACACTTTAACGGCGAGCTGCATTGTTTTCCCAGTCACTTTTAGTACACGCTCGTCGCTAAAGTGTTAATCCTTGAACCACTACTCAATCCCTGATCCACCAATCCACCATTCTTGAATTAATCGATACTTTTTAAACTAATCCTTAACCTTGAACTAACTCTTAATCCTTGAACTAATCCTCAGTTGCCGTTCACCAACGATTGACTCACCAAGTTCATGACTGGACAATGGATGTACACAATTAGACGTCAACAAATTAGTATAACTTTTATTTCTATTTGCTCTTGCCATCTTTAATAGAAAAAAAAGCCTATTCAAGTAGGTCCTATTGTTCACATTCTTTTCGCTACTGTCTTAAAGCAACCATCGTCATTACAACAACACATCACACCATCAACCCGAAGGCTACCAGCATCTTCGTGATCAGCTCCACCCTTTAGCCACAACAAACCCACCAGCAATGCCAGCATCTTACATCAACTTACTTTCCTGCACCTAATCCTCTATTCATTCTTGTCTTCATTCTTACAGTAATCTCCGCCAAAAGTATCATTATCATCGTCGTCGTCATCATCATTTTTCTTATTTGTCATCATCGTCATTAACATTAGTCTATCATAAGCTACGTCATCATTGTCGTTGATAATATTTGAAAAAAAAACATCGAACACTGCAATATTCGTTCTCTTCCTCATCATTACAATTAAAATCATCATCGGTTATTTATAAATTCGCTCCAATCACTCACTCAGTAACTCGATCGCTCACTCACTCGCACGCCCGCTCACTCGCTCACTCACTCACTCCGACCCCATTACCACATCTTTCACAATCAGCAAAGCCTGTGTGTACAAAGTGCGTTTTAGTACGCGGGAAGATTTGGACGCCCGTGTAACTAATGTTAGTGAGATCACAGCGTAATCGCTTAGTCATCTGAACCGCACACAGTTCAACTGTAAGCTAGATGTCAAATCGTGACATAAGGCAGAATGAAGCGGATGAAAGAGCCGTCATCGACGTATTTCCTACTCGAATTCCAACCCGGTTTCAAAGAACCTACCAGTCCTGCTGCTGAAGCCGTCGACCTAATTAATGGACTTGTTTACGTTAATGACCTGTCGCTAAAACCAGGGTTACATATTGAAGGTTAGGATGAGCCGATGCCACTTCAATTATGCCCGCTATTAATTATAGACCATAGCACTGTAAGGCAGACAGAAGTCTTTTATGCTATGCCTTGTGTTGCCTATAGATGGTGGCAGTTATAAATAAGGTCGGTAAGAAAGACAGATTTCTAAAAGAATCAGGTCAATATTAAAATCACGTTAATGTCAAAAGAATTAAAACAAATTGAGATGGCCAAATTCGCAACAACCGGGCAATCTCTCCTTATAAATCCTGAAACATAAACAATGCAACAGCCGGGCAGCCTCTCCTTAGAAACCCTGAAACAGAAACAATGCAACAACCGGACAAAATCTCTCCTTATAAAATCCTGAAACAGAAACAATGCAACAACCGGACAAAATCTCTCCTTATAAAATCCTGAAACAGAAACAATGCAACAACCGGACAAAATCTCTCCTTAGAAACCCTGAAACAGAAACAATGCAACAACCGGACAAAATCTCTCCTTATAAAATCCTGAAACAGAAACAATGCAACAACCGGACAAAATCTCTCCTTATAAAATCCTGAAACAGAAACAATGCAACAACCGGACAAAATCTCTCCTTAGAAACCCTGAAACAGAAACAATGCAACAACCGGACAAAATCTCTCCTTATAGACCTAAATGTCGCAGTACCGAAAACCAAATATTACGCAGATGTCGAGGTTAAACATGGTATTACAAATACCACGTAAGCAACTGTATAGTTATTTCGGTACAAGAACAGAGAAGGCTCTGTTCCATGTGAATTACTGACATAGCTCCAGGGATTTAGCTGGAATTCATAGACCCAGATAATCTGTCAAGTCGCCAATACTTGAGTGAATGATACGAAGACGAATTCCTTCAGGGTCCATTAGTGCCTCGTTTCGAGAGGTCAAGTGCGACTGGCCACGGGTCAAGCGCGCTCGGTCAGCTGCTTCCGAGTGCCCCCTAGGTGACAGCTGTTGCTGCTGACGCCGTGAGAACCGCTGGTCACTTCAACGTCCGGCGACCTCTTCAGCAATTATGACACACCAGACCTGGATGTACGTCAATTTAATCAGTCAGGTCAGAGTGACAGGACCAACCAACCGAACTATCATTCGATGGCTCTCACTCTTATTAGGCCCTGGAACTATACAAGGACGAACCCTGGATGACTGAACTTCCGAAAAGAAACGCAGCGTTTGCAGCAACGAACTACGGGAATGTGTTCTAATCACGTTCAGTTACAGATAGACTGGCATATGATGTGTAGTGTTTAAACATGGCAGAGGGTTTAAACAGGTTACTTCCAGTCATTTTAAAGTCCACGTGATCTACTGTATACCGCAACATATGACATGCAGCGCATTGTGAGCTACCTAAAGGCTATATATTAAGTGTCTACATACATACATACATGCATACATACATACATACATACATACATACATACATATATATATATACATACATATACATGCATATATATTATGCATGCATAATACACATAAATGCATACACATATATACATTTAAACATACATACAAACATACATACATACATACATCCATACATACATACATACATACATACATACAAGCATTCATACATACATACAAGCAAGCATGCACATACATAAATACAAACATGCATACATAAATACATACATACAAACATACATACAAATATGCATACATGCATACATTAAGTAAAAACATGGCTGCGTACGTAGAGCAGGAGCTGATCTCATATTTAAGTTGGAACTAAATACTTAATGCTGGATTCTATTGTCTGGTATGAGAAATGCGTTTAGGAAAATCGTCCGTCCCGAGAAGTTCCAGGGTACGTACGTCGCTTACGCTCCCTGGACCCTTCAGTGTAGAGATTAGCCATAATTATACTACGTTCTTCGAATAGGTCTACCAAGACCGAGAATATATAGGCGTCATACACATCGGCGTCAGGAATCAAGATTCAGGCATTTGACACGATCTCCGTGCATGGTAACTTCTATGGTGTCGACAGCAAATGTCCTGTAGTCAGTCGATGGAACACGAAAGTCTAGTTGCAACTGGTTAATCCCAGTTACCATATGTATTTATTACACGCAATATGCACCGGTAATGGCTTCATCGACTTATCTCTTCAAGTTACTGTTTAAGGAAGTTTTGTCATAACAAAGATGATTAGCGTCGCCCTACTCCTTTATCCAGGCTTGGGGCTGGCACTACAAGAGTACAGGCACTGGAGGAATTGACCTATACGTGCATATGAATAGACACAGACATGATGGGGTCACGTGGAAAGGTATATGAATATCTGAAGCAGAGGTATCAGTATCAATACACGCCAGGCGATGCAATTGAACAGATTTCGTCCTCATGGAAGCCTCTGACCTCAGCATCAGTTTGACCTCAGCCTCATCGATGCCTTCCTTTGACGCCGTACCTATCCAACAGCCCACGGACGGACGGTCGAACAATGTAGTTCGTGGTCACTTGAGATGGAGTTTTATAAACAGCCAGCTGAGCGCAGAACTACACCCCCTATCGTCGTAAACCGAACCACACATGATCCGTGGCCACGATATTCGCCGGTGCGTGCCCGCGCGCATCTGCATAATATACAAGGGGGGCCTAGTGCACCACCTCATCTTCCCTTCGATGAGCCTGCCCATCATCCGCTGCCTCCTCCAGACCGACTCCGACCCAGCGTAGTAAACGATACGCGGCCGAGGCACGCCGAAAGCTTTTAAAGACGAAACCCTATACCACACAGGACGCGCCGACGAAACTCTGTTCGAAAACGTCAAGAAAATTACTGTGAGAAAAGGAAACCATTTGCCCGTTTGCGCTCCTCAATCGGCTCCAGCGCCGCAGCCGAGGTTTCATAGCTCGGCTAGCTCGCTCGCTCGGATCGCAGTTCATAAGAACACAATTATTATGAACATTTAAGGGCCATGGAGTCGGCCGATGCCGCCGTCTACATGGCATGAGAGGCGGCTGATTTCCTCGCCACCGCCGCCGCCCGCCGCCCAGCCGTCTAATGGCCACCGCCGTCCAACTATTAGCAGGGCGCGGCGCATGGAACCGATTACATGGGCGCAGAAGGAAATACGACGTCTGTCCGTCCGCTAGATGTCTTTAGTCTCTTCGGTCGATGAGCGGATGAGAGGAGGCGACTTCTATGCATTCTTCGATCAGTGCTTCTTGAACTCAGGAATTCCGTCTCCTCTCAGAGCGACGACCAGAAACACTCCATCCATAGTAACAAAACTACGTTGCTAATGGCCACCTCACTTCGTCGACTTAAGCGGTTTCATTCTAATTTGTTACGCATAGTAATCCACAAGGCGTGTGTGTGTGTGTGTATATGTATATATATATATATATATATATATATATATATATATATATACGGTAGTTCTATATTGCAGAATGGAATTAATGTGTGTCGCATTTAAAATGTTCCCAGTCATACATGTTTTAGAACGCTTTCTTTGTTCGCAGACAATGTTTCAACGCCTTGATTTCATCAGCGCCATCGTATAACCCCCTCCACACTCCCCCCCCCATTGCAACTGAACGCACAATGACTGTCGTAAGTAGCACAGTATTAGAATTTGAGCAGACAGCGAAGTGCATCAGCCAATACGATTAGATGCATGCCACGGAGTCTCAGAGGCTCTGTCTGCCAGGCGTAATAAAACTGTAATTGTAATCCACAGATTTATACAGCGCCTTTTTCTGAGAAGCTCACCAGAGATGGAGTGCCGTGGGACACGGTGGCCGTTTCTGGGACACGCATGGTAGCCGATTGGTTATTGTTCAGCTTGTAACGCGGAGAGTACGAGTTCCAGCCTCCTCTGCGATGGCCACTGTGCAGGGACCTTGAGAGGAAAGGGCTGGCCACCCTCCCTCATATGCCGAGGCTAAGAAATATGAAGTCGCTAACACTTCATACTGCAGCAGAGCTAGCTTAAAGGACTGCTTTTCTTCTTTTATATGCGTATATATTTACCCACAAATGGCCTATTTAACGCATATGTGTAATGTGTATATATGTATTGTATACGCTGATATATATATATATATATATATATATATATATATATATATGCATAGGCGTAATTTGTGGGGGGTACGAGGGGTACCCGTACCCCCCCCCACTTTTTGGACTGGGGTACTGTACCCCCCACTTTTTGAACAATGTCAATCAATATTTTTTTTATTGTGCCTTCCCAGAGAATGCAGTCTCCGCCAAAGTGCGAAAGTACTTAGATACACATGTATACCGAGAGCCAAAATTAATGAGAATACTGACAGGAAATATATTCAAAATGGCCACCCATGCGAAAAGCGAAAGTGGAGAAGAAATTGGTACCCCCACTTTTTAGACCAAAGTATTGGTACCCCCCACTTTTAAGACTAAAGTTACGCCCCTGTATATATGTCAAGCCTCGGTCCTCCTCAATTTTCAGCGAATTTATCGGGTCAGGTCCTTCACCACCGCTGCCCGTTTGAAAGGAAGAGTTTAGATCCTGTGCTATATCCCGAGATACTAATCTATGAATGTGCAGTCACGATCGACATGCGAACCGTCTTCCTTTTGGCGCAGCGGAACCCGAGTGTAACGTAGTCTCGTTCTAATTGATGGTGCCATAGAAATAAGGTCAGGTTAGATGAGATCACGTCAGATGAGGTCATCAGGTCAGTTCAGCGCAAATAGCTGAAAGTATTTTAGTGATATCGTATATACTGACATCGACAATATTTGTATAATTATATATATGTGAATTCAATATGCATATGCCTACTTATATGCCTCCCTCCCTCCCTCCCTCCCTCTCCCTCCCTCCCTCCCTTCCCTCCCCTCCCTCCACTCCCTCCCTCCCTCCCTTCCCTCCCTCCCTCCCCTCCCTCCCTCCCCTCCCTCCCTCCCTCCTCCTCCTCACCTTCCCTCCCCTCCCTCCCTACCGTCCCTCCCTCCCCCCCGTCCGTCCGTCCGTCCGTCCCGTCCGTCCGTCCGTCCGTCCGTCCGTCCGTCCGTCCGTCCGTCCGTCTCTCTCTCTCTCCTCTCTTCTCTCATCTCTCATCTCTCTCTCTCTCTCTCTCTCTCACTCTCTCTCTCTCTCCTACTCTCTCTCTCTCTCATCTCTCTCTCTCTCTCTCTCTCTCTCTCTCCTCTCTCCTCTCTCTCTCTCCTCTCTCTCTCTCTCTCTCTCTCTCTCTCTCTCTCTCTCTCTCTCTCTCTCTCTCTGAATATATACATAATGAAGATTAGATTGTGAATTTGCTAAACAAAATATTATGAATTTGCCAAACGAAAGATGACTGAAACGAGGCAATCGAATAACATTATCGAGCACAAGGACGAAATCTACATCTAAGTGCCTTTCTCAAAATATGTCGCACCTGATTGTAGCGTTATCAAGTAAGCGTTTCATTTCTAAGCAGAATGTAACGGGACGGTAGGCTATTATATATAGACTTAATGTAATGCAACCAGGCAACGAGTCTGAGGCACGGCCCTTGTAATAGACCCTTGCAAGTGATTATATGAACACCAGTTGATCAAAAGGATGGCGTTTACTGATACGAATAAGTAACTGATAAGAGCTATACGATCAACCAATTAAAAACTGGACGTGTTTGCTTTAAGTGCCGTGGCTTCCCTGTCTTTGGTTTCTTGCTTGGTTCTTGAATCGCTGCTGTTGCTTTCCTTCCTTGTCTTGACTCCAGTCAAAGCGACTCAGGTATACGAAGGCACTCTTTTTGATATAGCGCAGTTTCTTGTTCTCCGCGGAAACATATAACAAACACAAACATTGAAATTGTAATACGAGACTGCGACGATGGACGAACGGAGGTTGAATAAAGGAGATGTAGGGTGGAGAGGAGGAGGATGTGGAAGGAGGAGAAGGAAGAGGAGTGAGATGGAAAGAATAGACCTTCCAACGAAGACAGGTCAACTGTCACTAAGTAGCAGTGGCTCAGCAGGGGGCGCTCTCAGATAACGATCGGCCACCTTAATCTTAAAAGCCCAGCGCATCAATTAATACAACGCCGAAATAAACACACCGAACGACTGCGATGCGATGCCACGCGGATACGGAGCCTGCTGCTTTTATCCGATTCACGCAACAGGCGAAAGGATGCTGGAGGAGAGGGAGGAGCAGGAGCAGGAGCAGGAGGAGCAGAGGAGAAGGATACGGAGAAGAAGGATACGGAGGAGGAGGAGGATGACACGGAGGAGGAGGAGGAGAGGAGGAGGAGGAGGAGGAGGCGGAAGAGGATACAGATGAAGATTCGAAGGAGGAGGAGGAGAAGGAAGAGGAGGAGGATGCGAAGGGAGAGGAGAAGGATGCGGAGGAGGACGCCGAGGAGGAGGATGCGGCGGAGGAGGGATATGAGGTAGAACAGGAGCGGAAGGGAGGCAAGGTATCGTCCAGGACGATTTATTCGATGGTTCGGACTTGTGCTACTGTTGATTATGCCGAAGATGGCTCAGTGATAACCGGCGTCAGCTGCCATTGCTGCTGCTGCTGCTGCTGCAGTTGCTGCTGCTGGTTTACGTGCTCAGCTCCTTTATCGGTTCTTTCATTCGTCTCCACCGTATCTCGTCCATCTGATGCCGATCTATGACTATTAACGTCGACCTATAAAGCCGGGCAGCGGCAGCACGGACAGCGTCAACAGTCCAAGGGAAGTGGAGGAGGCCCGCCAACGAACGGCAGCGGAGGGGAGAGAGGCGAGGGTCGGAGGGAGGCGAGGGTCGGAGGGAGGCGCTGGACCTAGTGAAGGCCGAGGGAGAAGATCGAGGAGGTAAATTGACTCTGCGCCGAGATTCTGCCTTTGAGATAAGCCCGTATTATGACCGGGAAAGAGCGCATCTTAAGTGAAAACCAAGTACCGGCACTACGTATCTCAGTGACTCGCCGCCGGTGGAGCCTCTAAGAGGCCGACCGACCCGACCGACGGAAGTGGCCTGGCTGACTCGATCCTAGATGCCTTCCATTTTTTCCGCTGTTTTCTGGAGATGCTATCAACCGGATAGCGGTAATTATGATGAAAAGCGGATCGTTGGGTATACGTAGAGATATCAGCGATCTGTGTAATTATACAGCCAATACGAGCCGTGTCTGTGTGTGTGTCCACGTGCGAATGAGGTCTTAAGATAAACAAATGTAGGCGATTGAATTGAGAAGACGATGCTGGTTGATACGCATCTTAAACGGCGGCCGCGGCGATCTGGTGAAGTGCATGGCAAGCGACGGCGGAGAGACTTCTGATAGATCATCGACCGCCTGTATTTCGTTCCCATCTCCCCCTCTTCGTGGTTTCGTGGTGGGCGACATGTTTCTTATGTCATGAGGTCCGGCTTGTTTTGACAGCGTCTCGACTATCTGCGGTCATTTCGGTCATTAACGAACCCATAAAAACACACAACGAGACCGGATAAACGAAACTCAACCCAACGCTTCAAAGATCATTAAAGGATCTATGGTTACAAAGGATGACAGTTAGAATCAGCTGAATGTCCGTGGCCGGTATAAATCATCTAGCGAACACACTGAGTTTGAATTGTCGAATTTTAACGGGAGGGGAGGGGGTTAAAAAATTCTTACACGTCCGGATGTCCCGATCGGAAATGTCTTACGTATGCCCTATCTAAAACCGTATACATGCTAAACTGAAGTGGGTGTAGGTGTGCTCGATCCTTTGCTCCGTCTAAATAATCGAGCAATGAAGAATACTTATTGGAAAACTTAGCCTTCAGTTTTTTTCAGAAGATTTCTAGCAAAAAATTATGACTTAACAAATACTTATGCAGTCTGAATGAAAACTGAGGAAAAATAGAGCAGTAGTTTTAATTGATTAAGCATATAAAATACACTGATCCACTGAAAGCTGTGCTGGGGGTTTAACTTAACCCCAAGGAAATTTTTGGAAATTAACTGGTGGGTTGAAAAATGAATTAGGGTTGAACCCATCCCAACCCACAAACCCCCGAAAATTCAATCCCTGCATTTAGACCCTCTTCCAAGATGGCATACAGACTGGCGTAAGGGCAGTCATTTTAAGTTGTATGAACTTATTTGTACAATTTAGACAAAACTTAGACTAAACTTAGACTAAACTTAGACTTAACTTAGACTAACCTTAGACTAACCACTGGCATGGTTAGCTACAATGGTTAAGCGAATGTCAATCCAGAAAGACTCGGTGTAAATGTCTTCTGACTCTGACTCTCATCAACGAAACTCGGCGTCCAAGTCATCAAGATTTCGGTGTCAATGTAATTTAAAAAGTGTTTATGACGAACCAAAATATATCCTCTAATGTTTCATCATCTATAAAACATCATATATATTACTGAATAGTCCTACGCACGATAAAAAATTATGAACTAAATGCAACACGGAGCTGTAAACTTATAATGACATAATACACGAAGTTTTTGTAATCTCTACCATAGTTATGCCTTTTATATGAACCTCTCCAGACAGCACAATGCCCGATGCCACTAATAATTTGCTGAGTTACTTTTCTTACTCAATAGCACAGCAGCTGTTTTGGTTTTGATTTGCGTCTGCGGCGGTGGAATTCGTGTCAATTTGTTTATATTAAAGTCCCGTGCCATCGATGAAACACACGCACCATAGTGAGTTGCAGTTTTTCTTTCTAACTCCAAGGTTCTCATCATTCATTCGTTATTTGTTTGTGGCGTCAAACTTTCACAGACAGTGACGTCATTTTACAAAGATTTAATTGCAGACAAAAGTTTTAGAAATGATGCTAGCACTCATGGGCGGCGATGCCGGCGATCGAGAGGACAAGACCTCCACCTTTAACAGTGGGTGGACACACCATACATTTGTCCCCCCCCCCCACATTTTGAAGAAAGACCAAAAATAGGTCAACCAATTTTTTCCTCTTCTTTGAGCAGATCAGTTCAAAACTCTTTTTTGAGCAGATCAGTTCTAAATTGTCCCCAACCTGTCAAACAAGTTCGCCGCCAGTGCCAGCACTGAAGCTACGTGTGTTCTGTTTCAAACAGGCACCGACGTCGACGAATGCCCGACACTCCGTGAGTAGTCAGTCAGTCGGCTATAATTGTATCTTGAGTTGAGTGATGACCAGTCCACTCGCCAGATGACGTAGTCTGCGGAAAATTACATTCTGATCGAGGTTAGTGTTGAATCGTTAACTAGTGAATAAAAATTGTCAAATTTATTCAACAACAGTAACCATGCATTCGTTAACTTAACGCATAATTTTCATCTCTAAAAGTCCGTTTATTCTTTCGAATTAAACAAAATCTCCTAAAATCACAAGCTGTGAAATATTTTAGCATACATTCGTGTGTTAAACCTGTAGCTTAAGCTCTAGCATTTGAATAACATGGTGCAATCAGTGGCATGGGGAAGGGAGAATTTCCCCCTCAGTGGTTAATAGGCCTAACATGAGTCACTGGCATGGAGTCCGACATTCCAGGGCACTGTGCAGGCCGTAGGGGCTACTGTAGACGGAGTCAAGCCTGGACACGTGAATGCATACAATGTCATCGAAAAATATAAGAAAAGGTCACAAAAATAGGAGGTAACAAATCTTTGAAAAAAACACGCTAGAATCTAAAGGATTGTAAAAACTAAAACTATTGTCCAAAATCTGAAACACAGCGTCAGAAATCATACAATGAGATGCAAACTCTAAGAAAAGGTAAAAATTAAATATCAGAACATGTCGTCAAAAATCTAGCAAGAACACAAAAACACCGGATGAGCAGCTTCATTTAATCACTCCCTTTGTAAACAATTGGTTCTGATGTTGGCCATTTTGTTCCCACTGCGCGGACGCACAAATCGCCCTCTGGCGATTAATCAGTGACATCCGTCATATAATTAAAGAAAATGGAATAGTCATTAAACTGAAAGAGAATTCATATACAATGCAGTTATCTATTGTGAAACGAACATCATTTAGCTGCATTACTTCTATACGTTTTGAGACGCCCATAGTCTTTCACACGAAGGCGTCGTAAAACAGCCTAACCTGCCTAAACCTACACTGCACCAGTCCTTTGAACTCGCTATGAGAAAACATTTGCAATGCCTTTAAAAAGTCAGCGCAGTCGCATGTATGACCAATAGGTTCTCGATTGATAATGTCAACTGATTTTATACCTCTTGATTACATTTTTCAGACGCATGCCATACAAAAGATAAGCGTCGATCCATCGACACATGTATACATACATACATACATGCATACATACATATATACATACATACATACATACATACATACATACATACATACATACATACATACATACATACATAAACACATACATGCATACATACATACATACATACATACATACATACATACATACATACATACATACATACATACATACATACATACATACATAAACACATACATACATACATACATACATACATACATACATACATACATATACATGCATACATACATACATACATACATACATACATACATACATACATACATACATACATACATACATACATACATACATACATACATACATACATACATACATACACATACATACATACATACATACACACATACACACATACATACATACATACATACACAAATGCATTACATACATCAGAACATATGAAATTTGGCATTTGCAGATATCGCGAGATGTGGATGCCATTTCCAGATTTATCAGAGGTTTCTGGGTTCTGATTATAATGAATTTCGGAATAAGGCTTCTCCCTACCGTCCATCTGGAAGGGATTTCGGTTACAAACGTCCTGTGGCAAACCGGTCTTCATATTGGGGAGTGGGGGAAGGGGGGATTTTGGAAGAATCTTTTTGCATTCGAATGCTCCTTTTCGGCCGCCGCCGTCGTAGATGCATGCCCTGCGTGGATCTGGTTGGCAGACGGTTTGCATCTGGCCGTATTTACGACGGACTGGGTTACGCGGCGCTGAGTCCGGACGATGACTGGAAACGACAACATTGATGTAACGTCGTCGTCCATCGGAGATCGTCTTTGTTTACCGGCGTTTATCTTCCCTCCAACAACAAGCCTCCATCGACGCGTGTAATCTCTCTCTCTGTCTCTGTCGGTCTGGTCTGTCTGTGTCTGTCTGTCTGTCTGTGTCTGTGTCTGTGTCTGTCTATCTGTCTCTGTCTGTCTGTCTGTCTGTCTGTGTCTGTCTGTCTGTCTGTCTCTGTCTGTCTGTCTGTCTGTCTGTCTGTCTGGCTGTCTATGTCTGATTTACTCTGGCGACTCCTTACTCTCATGCCTTTCGTCGCTTCCACTAGTTCCAGCAACTACCGCTCGGAGGCCACGTAACGTCGACAGATGTCTTACAGCCCGACAAAAATGAGACAAACGCACCTCGCACAGTAAGGCTGATCTTACCTTCGAGTCGATCTCATCGTAATCGTAATCTCGAGATTTCTACAGCGCCCAAATAAGCGAAGTCGCGGGAACCAGCTAATTCACAGGCGCTCGGTCAAATCATAATCGATAGGCGTGTGGTGAAATCGGTTCCAGGCCAAGATCTGAAGGGGTCAATCAGGTTCAGATAAGCGGTTCAGCTAGTCGAGAGCCTGCGAATGTGCTTCATGTCTTAGGCTAAGTATGGGGTTTACGTATAGAGTTGCTTATAGTTCACAGCCGTTAATAATTTGTCAGGTATTGTAGGACTAGTCACTATTGTAAATCTTCGAAATATCTCATCGTTAGACAAGTACAAAAGAGCCTCGTTGTTGAGGTCAGACACCATTTTATAATTTTCTGTTTACTGATTTGAATTTGGCAATCACTTTCTTTGTTAAATTCCGTAGAAACTAGCTTATTTAACGTCAACTGAGTTTTGCTTTAGTCTCATGCCCTTTCTTGTCAGGTTGTTGTTGAACTTACTGAACCAGGTGCGCGTTTCCTCTTCCTCTGTTAAAAGGGTCTTTGCGTATAATCCCGCCCACACTTCGCTCGCACCGACCGATTACTTAGTTGACTCCGTGGGGCAGTAGGGGCGGCAACCCGTGCTGCTGGTGGCCGCTTTCGCCGGTCACCCGTCGGTCGGTGATGGTGGCTCAGAGGTAAATCGTTTGCAATGGGAAGAGCTTCGCGTACGGCGGCCACCCATGCAGATCCGGCATGTGTATGTATTGCTTAACTGAGGAGCCAATGTTTAAAGTAGATATTCGGAGGGAGGCGGAGTATACAGTCTTCATTTGATACGCGATCGTTATACAGAAATCCCAGAGTACGATCCAGACATTGAACAGATGCGCTCGCTCGCTCTCTCTCTCTCTCTCTCTCTCTCTCTCTCTCTCTCTCTCTCTCTCTCTCTCTCTCTCTCTCTCTCTCTCTCTCTCTCTCTCTCTCTCTCTCTGTCTCTCTGTCTCTCTGTCTCTCTGTCTCTCTCTGTCTCTGTCTGTCTGTCTGTCTCTCTCTGTCTCTCTCTCTGTCTGTCTCTGTCTGTCTCTGTCTCTGTCTGTCTCTGTCTGTCTGTCTGTCTGTCTGTCTGTGTCTGTGTCTGTGTCTGTGTCTGTGTCTGTCTGTCTGTCTGTCTGTCTGTCTGTCTGTCTGTCTGTCTGTCTGTCTCTCTCTCTCTCTCTCTTTCTCTCTCTCTTTCTCTCTCTCTCTCTCTCTCCCTCTGTTGTACCTATTTCTCTTAAAGTATCTCTCTCTCTTGCTCTCTGTTTTCCTCTGTTTACATGTTCTTCTCAATCGCTGTCTTACACTGTATGTATCTCTTTTTCTTTCTCCGTTGCGCTGTATACCTTTCGCTCCTTTGGCTCTGTTTGTCGATGTTTGCATGTCTGTCGGATTCCGACTGTGTCTCCATTGCGTCTCGGTGTAGGCCTATATGTGCATCTCGGTCACTCTATTTCTATCTCTGTTTCGTTCTCTGCCTCCAAATTTCACTGCCGCTCTTTGTCTGTCTGTCTGTCTGTCTGTCTGTCTGTCTGTCTGTCTGTCTGTCTGTCTGTCTGTCTGTCTGTCTGTCTGTCTGTCTGTCTGTCTGTCTGTCTGTCTGTCTGTCTGTCTGTCTGTCTGTCTCAATTTCTCTGTCCGTATCAGCCACAGACTCGCATCGGGCCATGTGCAGCTCTGTCCGTCGATCCGTCTATCAACGAAGATAAACGATGACAGCCGAGCAGTTGATCCGAACAACTGAAAGTCTCTTTCGACCGACATATGAGGTCAACAGGTGCACCGAGTCAACGTTTCCATCCGAAATAACCAAAGACCGTTCCCATATTTTGGAAGATCGGTTTCCACACACGCACGCGGATGGTAAATACATTTACCGTACGTATACGCATTGGGTTCGTGACAGTTGCATGGTATATACGCGGGATGAAAAATGAAGTATACGAGGGGATCAGCCGGTCCTAGTAGAGGGGTAGAGGCAACGCTGGCAAGAATCAGGACTTAAGAGTTCAACAGAGGACAATCTGATCACATGACCTGCTGTCAATTTTTGGAACAGAACTATGGTCAGCGCGGGAGGAGCATCGTAGAGGAAGCTTCTTTTCATGAAAACCTGGTTATTCGATTACGAACTGATAGCAAGTTCGACTATTTCTTGACCATTCAAACCATCTCATTATTATAGACCTACCAAAGACCTTAGAGTCATAGACTTTGACTCTAAGATCTTTTATTATACTATACCGCCGCGACACTTATACGAGCCTACGAGGAAAATCGTAGTACACTCGTTAGGTGTCGCAACGGGTAGTGTGGTTGTTGTTGACTGCTTCTATTCATTTTCTTGGATTATTTCGTCATAAATTATGCTAAACTTGCTCGATAATTTTCGTGCGCTTATATCTGTCTGTATCAACTCATAGTCCATGAGTTGCAGGCCTGGATTAACTATAGTTCCTCCGTGTCCCGGGACCCAGGCCTACCAAACATTGATCGCATTAATAAAAATGCGATCAATAATCATCCACATGCATGCATACATGTATGTATGTATACATACATTCATGCATACTGTCACATACATACTTGTATGTATGTATACATACATTCATGCATACTGTCACATACATACTTGTATGTATGTATACATACATTCATACATACATGTATGTATGCATACATACATAAACGCATACATTCATGCATGCATGCATGCATGTATGCATGTATGTATGTATGTATGTATGTATGTATGTATACATACATACATATGCATGTATGCATGTATGTATGCATGTATGTATGTATCTATGCATGTATGTATGTTGTATGTAGGTATATTCCGGCGGATCCCCGGAATAGCGGACCCCCGGAATATCGGGCCGGTACCCTCTCAGAGGGTACCGGTTGTAGTGAGAGATCACTCGTTCTACTTGCATAGAATGTGGAGCCACTGACATCATGGCAGCCAATAGCTTACGCAGACAGCCATTGGTGGCTCGATAAACCTAGTGTGCACTAGAGCCCTGCGCCGGCCGCGCCTCGCCGCCATTTCGTGGTCGCCGCCGCCGCCGCCGATTTTGTATGTCGGCGCGCCGCCGCCGCCGATAATTCGTCGGCGCGACGCCGATGCCAGTCTGGTGTGTTTAATTGTTATTATTGCATTTTTCATGTTTTCTATGATTTCGTGATAAAGTGATACTTTAGTGCGAAATAGAAGCGGGCATCTTGATTGTATTGTCATGTTTCAATGTTATCTTACTGTGTACTTATCAGTTTGAATTAATAAAAATTATTATCATTATTATTATTATTATTATTATTATTATTATTATTATTATTATTATTATTATTATTATTATTATTATTATTATCTTGTACTTACTTCTTTTTATTTTTCTGGGTTTCTTTGTCGTAGATTTTCTTTTCGAATACCTAATTGTTGTTAATGCTTTGAGCAGGATGATAGAAGGAATGTAGCCCTATGTGTTGAGTGTGTTATGCAATTGAACTTTTGAAGTTAGAGGTTCTCAATTGGGTCTGTGGACTGTGTTTATATTGCTTAGGGAACAATTCTGTTGCTTGAATTGATCTTAAAAAATGTTAGAACGGGTCTGAAGAGTTTTGATTATACTCACTGCTTAGGCACACAATGCTTGACAATTGGGGTTGATGGGGTGGATTTTATTTTGTTTTGTCTTTTTGTCTGGTTGATGCTATAAATAATAATTGACACGACACTCCACTGGTTGTAATGATTTATTGTAACTAGGGGGCCCTATTATTAATAATAATAATAATAATAATAATAATAATCTTTTCTTTAATTAAGCGCCTGCAAACGCACTGCGCTGTACAGTGAACATACATAATAGTAGAAACGGCAGCCACACAGGGCGCCTTACATACATGTATTAAGTAGAAGCACATGATAACAGTTTTACAGGAGTCGAATTTAGCTGCTTATGCGGCAGCCAACAAACGGCGCCAAATCACGGCCTACTATTCATTTAACCACCGCCGCCACCTAGCGAGTGGAAGGCAGAATTAACCTTAAATTAACGGCTGTCTACCGGATTCGATCATGGGCGTCCGGAGGGGGCGCAAATGCGCCCCCCTGGATTTTGCAAATATTTTATAAAAATAAAATCTTTGATTATTATGATTATTACAACAGTCCATACACCCGATTTACAATGCGAAGAAACACTTAATTATTCAGGTAAAGTCCTTGGTCATCATTAATTTTTTTCTATTCAAATTTTTTCTTTGCAAAAGCGTAATTTTGCCCCCCAAGATATTTTTGCCCCTCCTACAAATGTTTTGCGCCCCCCCTAAAAAATTCCTGCGGACGCCCATGGGTTCGATCTTGGTACCTTCAGCTCTTCACGCCAGTGTGTTATCCATTACTCTGCGGGCCCCCCATCTATTAGCGTAACAGTTTGTTCCTTTGGGTACTCCCATTGTCACTGCATGTAACATGTATACTTGTCACTTTCATGCCTATATGTTTATGGTGAACAATAAAAGCATTTTTATTGATTGATTGATCGGTAGCACGAATTGGTGACGTCAATGTAATGAGCCTATGAACGATCAATTCGAGTCGACTTTTGCAGCTATCACAGCACACATAAGTTCACTTGCATGCTGGTGACTGTGAAATGTGATATAGCTGATGACAAAAAAGAAAAAAGACGACCTAAAATAACTATAGACAAAATATAAAAGAATTTTTTTTCTGTTGCCGGTGTTAAGTCACTGTGAGAACTCTCATTTTGTGACAGCGTAAAATTTCTACACAAACAGCCTGACTGTGAGCAATATAGGATGGTGAAGCACGACTAATTGGCTATCTAACAACAGTTCTTAAAGGATTAGGTGTAAGATCAACTGAAAAGTATACATCTACACCTAAGCGTTTTATTAAACAATTAAAGTATTCTCAGCAATAGCACGAAGGCGCTTTTGATTGGTAGGAACTCGTGTGTTAGGCTAATGATGAAGATACAGAGTGATCATAGCTGATTATTATGTGTGTAGTCTTTATCTTGATACCAAGAATGCATGGTCTTCCTGACCAAATTCCTTTTTACTTATACTTGATGATCTTGTCTTTGTGCCATGATACACATAGTCATTTAAAGCAATATCTTGTTACAAGTAGCCAGTGTTTGATACTTATGTTCCTGTTGCCATTTCCGTAATACCTTGACAACAAAAGCAATATGAATGTCTTTGTATGTGTGCTACTGTACCCGCATTCATTACCTTCATGTTGAGTGGCTTCTATAACTTATTGATTGTAGTCTTTGATGTCTGCGGTCTTATTACAATGGTGTAAAGTTTTGGCTTAATGTTGTAAAGTTGGAGGAGTTCATAAGTGCTATTAATATCAAGATATGCCGTTAAACTAATTCCTGCAGAATGGAAGGTATAATTGATTAATACTTTTGACTGGAATCTATTCAGGTAAACAGTACTAGGGTGAGACAGTTTTTGACTTAGTACATATAAGTATCAAGAATCGTCTCTTTCAGTTTAGTCTCAAACAAACAATTACTGGTCTAGATATACAGAGACCTTAAATGGCATGGCACCAATTCAACTGACCAGCAGACCATCTGGTAAATTCATTTAAAAATTAACAGGCTTAAGGCCACTTAGCCATTCGATCACTATATAAAAAAACGTGTATATTTACATTTCACTCCTGGTCTTGACAGCAGCCTCTTTGGCTGGGAGGCTGCTGTCATCTTCGATGTGACTTGGGTGTAGGCCTGTACTGTATCAGAGCATGTGCAAGTGTATTTTTGGCCCTCTAGACTGGTCATAGGACAAACGGTTGGGCGATCATGTACAATCGGGGTGCGTGAATTTTAAAATCCAGCTTCCACTCGCAGGTATAGTTTCTTTAGTTGCACAAATACATAGGCTACACTGACCCTAACCCTAAGCCCTAACCGACCCTCACGACGCTTACCCTGACCTTAACCGACCCTCACGATGCAAAGACACCCACCCCGATAGTAAATAGACACCCCGATTGTACATGTTCGCCAACGGTTGTTCATAGTGACTCATACTTATCAAGTATTCTGACTAGGGCATGCCGCGCCGCCTCCGCCGATTTTTGTTGATCAGCGGCGCGCCGCCGCCGCCGGCCCAAAATAACCGGCGCGCCGCCGCCGCCGACACTATCAGGTCGGCGCAGGGCTCTAGTGTGCACCGGTCCCAGAGATATAGGCAGTCTTGTTGTCAAGACCTTAAACCTCAAGACCAAGACCAAGACCAAGACCTTGAACCTCAAGACCAAGACCAAGACCAAGACCTTGAACCTCGAGACCAAGACCAAGACCAAGACCTTGAACCTCGAGACCAAGACCAAGACCAAGACCTTGAACCTCAAGACCAAGACCAAGACCAAGACCCAAAAAAAATCGAAATCAGGTCAAGACTTCTAAAAATTGTCAAGTCGGAAAATTCGCTATTTTAATGAAAACATGAGTCTTTTATTTTATTTAAGCAAATTAACTTTAAATGAAAACTGCAGAGAAATCCGAATTTGTATTCAAAAGTCCTTCATGCAACCTCTTAAACCAAATGCCTTTTGTATTTTATAAAAAAAAACAATTCGCTCAGAATTTTCTGACCAAGACGTGCCTGGTGGGCCTCATAAAAATTCCGCCATGTGAAAAAATACGTTCTACAGGTGCTGAAGTCGCTGACACACACAGAGTAGCTTTTCAAGCACTGGATGTAAATGTAGGCCTACAGATAGTGAGTCTTTTTGAAATCTTCCCATGGTTTATCATACCGTCTGATACAGAATAACTGTTGCTGCTGCCAATGGGTTTTGCTGACCAACAAGACTTGTATCCATCCATAGATATTGGTCGTATGATGCAAGCAGGCTTGATACAGAATTCTTAAGTTCTGTTAAATGACTGTTCATATTAACAGCCGGTCTTGGTCTTGGTCTTGCAAGACCAAGACCAAGACCTTGAACCTCAAGACCAAGACCAAGACCAAGACCTTGAACCTCAAGACCAAGACCAAGACCAAGACCTTGAACCTCAAGACCAAGACCAAGACCAAGACTTTTAAAAACGAACTCGAGTGCACTCGAGACCAAGACCTTGGTCTCGAGGACAACAAGACTGGATATAGGTAGACTTGTGTATCACGTGTTAACTATTTAGGCCTATGCATTTATGGCGTGCAGCGATATGATTTTCAGATAATGTTTAATTCGTTGAATATTTCGAATTAAAAGGTTAATAATTTATTGTTGACAATTGCTTACATAGCTACTGTGTTCAAAACTTCAAATCCACCTGTGAAGACTCGTTTTTTGATTAAGTGTGTTAATATTCCAATGGTATAGAATTTATATTAATTGTACCTCATTTCGACTGTCTATATGCTGCCATAATTAACAAAAAATCCAATTCAAACACAAAGCACTCCATATAATTATGATTCGGTTACGAAACCTACACTGTATCCTACAGGCCTAATAATTATGGCGATAGCATTACGAACGATGAACCAATTTTGTTGGCTCTTAGATCACTCAATAATGGTCGCGCAGTATGCGGCTTCTTCTTGTGATTTTCAGTAGGACTATTAATAGTAATATTTCCATCACAGGTGACGATTACTTATTTTAATACGACGGTAAATGCCTAAGAATAGGTATGGTAAATGCCCTATACCTATTCTTAGGTAAATGCTGTCATACCACCAGAGGGAGTTTACTTGGCCTGATTTAATCCAATCGCATTCTTGATATTTGCATATAACCTAGTTACGAACCGTGCTAGCCAACTTTCCGAAAGTGACCAATTTAAAAAAATTAAAATCTTTCACACAAGGCATGTAGTAGTGAAAATCTTGTTCTGATTGCAAATTCCTCAAATAATTATTATGCGTAATAAGGTTAATCCACAGATTTTGGAAGCTTTCTAACAATCCCAGAGTCCCAGTCGTTGCATGAGTAGGCGTATACCAAGGCTAAGATGTTTGCATTAAACATATACGTTAATTTAAGATGTAACGCTCTGGTAATTATCTAAAAAATACCGCGCCATCTAGGAAAAATACCGAGAACCAGCGGAGGGCGTGCTTTTGAATAACTTCCGGATCCTCGTGAGCTTTAAGGAAGACAAAATTCGCCTTGGTATTATAGGAAGACGGTATTCGTTTGTATAATCCAAGTTGGGACAGAATCAGAAAGCTGAAATGTCTCACCAGAGTGGAATTACAGGTATGTGCTGTGTAAAGATACATGACCATAATGATTTAAAGTGGCCCCGATTTGATGTTGATGATATAGCGCAACTATTTTGAGTTATTTAACCAGGTAAAACTATTTAGTTTCGATAAGTCAAGAAAAGTTACCGAAGACACAATTCTTACTTTGATAAAGCCAACCAACGAAATATCGAGATTACGATTACGACGGTGCGATGTATTATTGTAATCGTAATCGTAAATTTCAAACTTCTAAAGCGCCACTCGAAAGCCAAGCGCTGGGCACCAGCTTATTCACGAGCGCTGCGTCAAGTCAGAGGGTTTCCAAAAGGTAGTCAAAATGAGGTCCGTGTCGGGTTTCCAGAGGGTCCAGATCAAGAAAGGAGGCAGAGCAGGTGCTAAGGCTGGTGTCATTTAGATCAAGAAGAATTGGAAGGGTGGAGGATAAGGTGAGTCAGGGTAGGAATTCAAAGGTGAGACTTTAGTTTTGAGTGGAAAACCTGGGGTTGATAGATAGAGGAACTGAGGCAGATGATGGAGGGTGGTGGCAATGATGAAAGAACAGAAAATTAGCTGAATCCAGGAGGGAGATTGTTCCAGAGTCATGAATGTGGCTCGGTTGGAGAACTTGAGATGAGTAGTGACCAGGGCTGTAGTCGAAGGTATACGCGGGTGTACAACGTTTACTCACCTCTAGAGACCGTATACTCGCCTCACAGAATATTTATATTTATTTATTGAAGATACTGTAGCGTATACTCACAAAATACTGTAGCGTATACTCCCCTCTAATTTGTTTTGGAAAACCAACCGGTAGCGTGTACTCATCTCTAATTACCACTACAGCCCTGGTAGTGACCAGGGGTTGGAGTCGAGAAAGACTGAGGTAGGAGGATGATCGAGTGGAGCGACTTACCTGGATGGTGAAGATTGAATAGACATACTTGGGCTGGGACTACTGTAGGGATTTGTAGGTTGTAGTAAAGCCGAGATGCTCAGAATTTAGATGGTGTTAAAAAATAGAAAGGCTTGTAGAATGCTGAGTGTACATCACATTCATTGTGGTAATTTGAATATAATGTTGCCTAGGTTTGTTAATTTTTCTGTAAGATTTTCTCAGCAAATTTGCAACTTTAAATAATGCTGCATCTCTTAAAAGTACTGAACATTATTTTAAATGACTGAACTAAAAGAAACTGCAAGACTTTTCAACCCAAAAATATTATTAGTTTTGAAATGTACATTGATAAAACATTCACAGAACACGATTAAGCTGTATCGCATACATGCAGAGTACCCAAGAATGGCAAATGAAACAGAATATCGCATCATGGCTAAATCGTTAACAAGTTTTCAAGAAATTCTTGCATTGAACCTTATGGACTTTGATGTGTGTAAACTGCAGATTGTGTATCTAGTCTGAATAACAGTAACTTGCACACAATTGGTCTAACTGAACACTTATGATTATGAGCAGTGCTTTGTCAACCATGACAATGTTTTTGCAATTCGATACCGTTGCGTTTTTGCTTTCTGATCCATTTTGGTAGAAATCAGTTGGGTAGAAATGCATTATTTGGTTCTACATAAACACATTTTAATATTAGCATGAACATGCTTTTAAGTTTTTGATTTATAATGTGTGTTTGATTGGAAGATGTTTTCTGCTGTAACCAGGAAGTGATGCACTGCGGGACTTCTTTGCAAACTCTAAAGATGGCCATATTCGACTGATGAAGATTGGAATTGTGGATGGTAGGAGTCACTTGTAGTCTCTATTAAAGAATCTGCAGCATTGTTAGTGTTGTTTATAAGACATTTCACTCTGGCTAATTACTTGACTCTAAATCACTTCTAAGTTTCTGGGCTTACCTTGCTAAAAATGATTTCAGGTCAAATTACAAAATCAAATACAACTGTATTGATATCAACAGTAAACGGGCCCCCAAATACCCAGGCCCCCGTTCGAAGGGTTGGGCCCGGGCCCTTAAATCAATACCCAAAACTTGACAGAAGAAGCATAATACATTAAGTAAGTTTTAAAAGCTGCACAGGCCGCCCAGGCAGGCGACCGTTAACCCTGTTGATCAGTGAAGGAAGATAGCACGGTATAGGGAAGGGGCTGACTGACTGGCTGTTCTTTCACCTGGCTTATATGCTGTTGAATGAATGGACTGGATAATCTGAATGACAGCACAGACTAACCCTTCAGGCCTAGGCTTAGGGATAGCCGTTAATTATATGATCAGTTTTGATGACTATTATACTGTCCCTGTAGTTGACGCCAAGCCAATGATGACTAACTTTGAATTATTTCTTAGTGCAAAGATTTAATAACATACGGCATTTTGGACAACATAATTTTCCGTTCTGAAAAATGGTTATCGACGCTTTAAACGAGATTATTTGCCGTTATTGCTGTTTGAAACAACAATGGCATTAAATAAGGAGATAAATAAAAATTTGAGAAGTTTATCAGAATCCATTCCATTGATTTGTGCATTTAACTGTCTAATCAGTGCAGCCAACTTTTTAAAAACTTTTTGAATAAAACATGCATCAGTTATTAATTATCTAGAAGTTACATGTAATTTAGCGAATCATAACTATTAGCAATTAGGAAGCTATCGGCCTCCATTTTATATGCTGTGTATTATAACATAACTATTTTTGGCTTTCCCGAAGTATTTTTTCCAATGACGTACTGACGGGCCTACGTGTACCCGCTGAAAATTACCTCGAGCATCCGGCGACGTTTTTCTAAAATTTTGACAGCCCTAGTCAACAGATCTACTTGTCAGTTCACAATGTTTATTCAGTACAAAGTTCAAAAGGGGTTATCTTCCTGCCTATTATCAGCGTTATACACTGTTAGACACTGAGATTGCGTAGCACATTATTGTAATCATAACTCCAAATTTCTGAAGCGCTGCACTAAAGCTAAGCACAGGGCACCAGCTTAATAAGTGCTGCATCATATCAGAGGATTGTCCAGAGATCAATGTCCAGTGGAGGTCTGAGTCCAGAGAGAGGAGGATATGACGGTATTATTGAGAGTTCTACTTTGAGGCAATTCTTCGAGTGCACCGGGTTCGATCATTGCTCTTTTTTGGTTATTTCGTAATTGAAAACTCATTTGGAAGCAGCATTTTAGATACTAATGTGATTAAAGTCATTAAATTAGATGTTGAATAGCAAAATTTGTTTAACATTTCAGAGGAATTGGTTCTTGAAGACAGCACTGGGCCAGTAGGAACTTGGGATCAAGACATATCCTTGAGAGTGTCAACTTATGTTAATCTTGTAACAGCTCTGTTAACACTTTAACGACCAGAGTGTACTAAAAAACCAATGCAGCTAGTCGTTAAAGTGTTAAACATTTTATTTTGGGGAGTCCAAGGAGTGGAATGTAATGTTGAACTTAAATTGAGAAGTTGCGTCAAATTAAATAAAATGTGATGCAGCTGGACATGAAGTTGGTTACATGGAACAAATTAGAATGATTTGTTTCTGATTAAGTATTAGAGGCAACTTGCTGGCCCCCCTCAGTCCCACAGAGCACTGAGTGTAAGTTTTCGTTGTGGGAATGTTTCTTTTCCAGATAGGTGCCCCCCTGAACTTTTGCAGCAGCTTTGTCACCCTGTCCCATGTTTGTTTTACTGCTGGACACTTTGCTGCAAGACCCAGGGAGAAGTGGGTGTTCACATAAACCTTTACTGTGCAGTGTTATGCCTTTTCAGTGGTTGGACCATCAAACTGGAATGGCCTTCCTGTAGACCTGCGTCAAATTCAGGCCAGGGATTTTACATTCACCTTTTATCGTTGCTTAGAGCTGTACTCTGGAAGCGATTCTTAGGAGATATTCTGATGGGGTACCGAATTTATATTATTCAGTAACAGAATAAATGACCGAATGAAGAACTGATGGAGATAGACCAAAAAACTTTGTGTTGATCTAGAAGAGGTGTAATACATTTTCAGTGAGGTCTGTTGGCTTGAGCTTTTGATTAATTTCAGAATTTTAAGAAGGTTTAAAATGTTGTACCGGAGATGTGTGAACAATTCTTAACTTAAATCACTGGGACAATCTGATTTTGCCCCGGTTAGAAGATAAACAACCGTGCTACATATTTTTCCGGCTGGATAATCGCAGCGACTCTGGCTACGAATGGGTCTACATCACATATTCACCAGATTTCTCTCACGTAAATAGACAATTTTCAGATTGTCATTGGTTCTGTTTGGATCTGCTGTAGATTTAAAATATTTTAAAAGATATAAATGGTTTGAAGCATATCACTCGTGTGTGTGTGATGTAGGGTGAATTGTAGTATATTTGTTGCTGCTTCTAATTCTACTAATAGTGTATTATTATTATTGTGTTGAAAATAACTGTTTAGCCTCTAAACTTCTGTAGTGCTTCTTTCTAATTGTCAACGCTTCAGTTGTTGTTCACTTCTAAGCAGGGATGTAGTCGAGGGTATACGCGGGTATACAGCATATGCTCATCTCTAGAGACCGCATACTCGCCTCACAAAATATTTGTACTCACCTCTAGTTTGTTTCGGAAAACTAACCGTTGGCATATACTCACCTCTAATTTTACCACTACAGCCCTGCTTTTAAGTAATCCCTTGAATAGAACTAATCAAGATCCATCTGCCAGAAGACAGACTATGGTAGATGAGCATTCTGTTCTGCTGGTATGTAGGGCACAAGGCTTCAGCTGAAGACATCCTGAAATACAGAAACCAGTTCACTTGATTTTATGGAAGTCATCCCCTAACATGAGGTTCCTGCCTCTAGATAATAAGCATGTTCGAAGAGGTTTATCTTATACCAGAATTCAAATTCTACACAGAACTTGACAGAAATTTAATTAGTTATGGAATGAGTTTTTCTGAGTTTCCATGTAGTGAGTGTTTTAGCCTTGGTACCAGTAGTAGGCTATGTTTATGAGAAGCATTTGTATGTTTAGGAAGATGAGAGGAAGGGCACCTGATAAATCAAAAAACTGTTGACTAGTTGTAAAGATGTAATTGATGTATTTGACCATCACATACTGTTTTATATCCATTTACAGATAAGCCATGGATCAGTCATTATATATGCAGTTGTATGAGAACTGTTCTTAAAGTTACTCTTATTGATTTACTAGCTGGTTTACCCGGCGTTGCCCGGGGTTATAAGTTTCAATCCACACCACCACCACCACCACCACCACCATGAGTTAATGTGAAGTGAAATCCCTACGGCTGTGCCATCTGGCGAATCTTTAGAAATTCGTGCCGGTGACAGAGAATTGTCGCTGAAACACACAGAATCTTCTCGGGTGGCGCCATCTGGCGAGTGAAAATAGGTTGAGTGTAATTTTTGGGACGAGCTGAAAATGCATGGGGCGGGTAGGTTTTTGGCCCGGGACACCATGGTAGCGGTGAAAAGGGGGGACGCGAAGCCGACTACTGGGTGTGTCATGCCCATTCCGACACAGTAGTGAGGTTTCGAGTGAAAAGCTCTAAAACTGTAGAAATGCATCCCGGTCAAAGTCGCTGTGACAGACAGAGTTTCTTCTTTATATATATAGATTTAACTGTATTTTGTTTATTAATAGGTTAGACAAAAGATGTTGTTCGCATCTACGAGAGCAACCCTGAAGAAAGAGTTCGGTGGGGGGCAAGTACGAGATGAGATGTTTGGCACCGTGCCTGTAAGTATCTTGAATTGAACTTAAGCTAATTTAAACACCAAAAGCTATCGCTTCAGCTCAACTCAACCAATTCTTAGCAATATCTCCACTTGACCATTGAAGCATTGGCTAAAATTTAATCATATGTTCCAAGGTGGATGAGATGCAAAATCTCAACATCTCATTCAAGCAATTATTAATCGGGCAGGCATTGAAGCCTGAGACCACAAAGACAACAACACCACAGGGTTACTTTATTTCTTATAACAGATTTCAAAAGTGCATTTCTAACAATTATGCGTTACACAAGTTTTCAGTGCCTGTTCTGTGAAATATTCTTTTCCCAAACAACATTAGCCCAGTACTGCCAACAAGCAACACTGTACTGAACACTGTGAAGCGGCAGCGCAGCGTACGAACACGGCACGGCGAAGATGGACGTCTAGCGTTTTGGCGTTTGCGTCTGTCGGGTCCTGCCTGTTGGAACGACGTCGAGCGACGGCGAATTCGGTTCGCATTCGATCGGTGAGCCCCGCCGCGAGACGAGGCAATCTCGAGGACGCCCGGCTGTGACCGGTGCCAGCGGTCCGGCAAGCGTCTCGTCGGTTGACTTCCGTTGAGTTGTCTGTTGCGGTCGAGATCCGAACGGTGTGCGACACGTATAGGTTCGTTACGAGCCTGACCGTCTTGAGTATTACGGCCCCGAAACGGGTGCCGCAAAGGCGAGAGAAACTGGCGCCCGCGATCTGGGCTGCCGCGTCGGCTTCGGCCGATGCACGCGGTCCGTCCGGGCGCCTCTGTGATACGAACACGAGTGCCGTTGAGTCGTCGTGCGAGTGCGACGCGAGCTCCGCGACCGTGCGGGCTCCGCCGAACGTGTGATGATGCCGAGCAACCGACCAACCGGCAAGTCGGTCGGACACCGACGACGGTAGCTACCTGGTTGATCCTGCCAGTAGTCATATGCTTGTCTCAAAGATTAAGCCATGCATGTCTAAGCACAAACCTTTACACGGTGAAGCTGCGAATGGCTCATTAGGCCACCCATGATTTCTTAGATCGTACAATCCTACTTGGATAACTGCGGTAATTCTGGAGCTAATACATGCCACAAAGCTCCGACCCTGTGGGAAAGAGCGCGTTTATTAGGTCAAAACCAATCTGTTGATTTTTAAACTAGTCTATAGTTACTATAGTAGGTAAATTAGTTTAGATGATCAGAGTAAGAAGTTTCTTGTGCTAACCATTTACAGCATGACATCAACCTGGCCGGATATAAGAAGCACGTTGTGTCGCAGCATGCGCCAAAGCCTCTGACATTTGCCGAGGAAGAATTGGAGTTGATCAAACGCACTGAGGCAAGTAAATTTGGCATTCATAATTCTGCACTATCATCTTCTATTTATTTAGATGGTGCAGGTCTTTAATAAGTAAAATAAAGCTTGTATATGTAGTTATATATTCTGGAGAATGACTATGTTTTAATTAAAAGTTCATCCATGGGTTTTGTTATATGATTGGCAGAAAGTCTCTATTTGCGTATGTAATTTAATGTAATGTAAATCTCCGAAATTTCTCAGCGCCACACAAAAGCCACGTCAGGGAGACCAGCTTATTCACCGGCGCTATATCAAATCAAGTAAGAAGTTTCTTGTGCTAACCATTTACAGCATGCTCCCTTCTCTCTCTCTTGTTGCTTAGCACCTATAGCAGAGGTGGTGAACCTATGGCATATGTGTTCAAATTGTCAGGTATACAAAGTTTTCAGGCATGTGGAATTCAGAGCGTCCCCCCAAATTTCAAACTTCAAAATGCACAATCACTCTAGGAATCCACTTTGAGTCATTGTCTACACACACCATGTGACGGACATGCAGTGATGTCACATCAAATGTATTTTATTTTTTTCATACTCGTTTTACTTGATAAAGCATAAAATACTAAATACTTTTAGATTCTAGACAATTTCTACTGCTGATCAGTTTGTCATTATGATTTACTCCATATTGTCGCTTAGCTTCAGGTTTATTAATGAATGCTGTATTGTTTTTATTTGGAAATTCAGGTGAATGTCAACATCAGCGTTGATTCAAAGCATCAGACAGTTCAAGGAGTTGCATTTCCTCTTACTGACTCTGCAAAAGACCAGCTTCAGAAATTCAAGGACCGAAAGATCAATTATGTTCAACTGGTACGATCAATCTATTCCTCAATTTTTTTTCATTGCACACCAATTAAATTAGCATTATTACTGAAGCTGCTAGTCATTTGTAAGTTAATTGCATTTAAGACTAGCAGTATTGAATGCAAATTTTGTCATTGCTGTTATCTAAGGCTGTACAATGAACTCCATTAATACGCGCACCATTAACCCATGAGCCTGGTTTACCATTTAGCCTGACACCACAAGATTAACGTGCGGGTATTGTTAACACGCAGTAGTTTAATGAAAATGCTAGCGCTAATATAGTGACCAGTGACGTGTTGAGAATTCTGTTGAATATCACCACCAAATTTCGGATACAGATGCATTGCGGAACAGACACTGCCTTATTATCTCGAGGAACAAATTGCCAAGTACATTGAGATTATTCACCCTATGACTTGCATCGCCCCCACGCAGAGAAGTGATGAACCTCATGAGGCCAAGGGGAAAGGCGGAAACCAGCGTTTGTTGTACCCCTCTCCCTCGGCACACGTTTGTTCCTTGGCGAACATCAACATCGATGCATGTGGACTTCTTTGTCGGAAACTAGGTTAACAGCTGTCACTCTCTTTCTTTCGTCGCCCAAGCCGGATAAAGTATCTGACAGCAGCTCATCAAACGTGGCCATTCTTTCTCTCTTTCTGTCTCTGTTGTCCGTGGTAACCTGTATTTGCTGCTCGCAGTAATCGCTGCCCTTCTCCCTTCCTAGGTATGTTAAAGTCTTTGATGCTCCTCAGCAGAAGTGTCTGCTCCCTTCTCTCTCTCTCTTGTTGTCTATGGCAACCATCATTCACGACTTGGTAAATATTGCAGCTCTTCTTACTTTCTGGCCGATGGAAGCCTTTGTTTTATTGCCTCAGTGGATGTGTCCACTCTCTTTTCTCTCACGTCCTTTATGGTAGCCATTATTTGCGACTTGAGGCCTATGGAAGCCTTTGATGCACCACTTTCTGTAAAGTAATTTTCTTTTAGTTTTCTTCTGCATGTGCAAAAATGCATGTGTATTTATACTTAGCAGACAAAAGGTAATTTTGTTAGCTAATAATTATGTTCTGAGATTCACTGACTACACAGTTGTGCAAAGGTAGGCTATACATGGAAATTACTGTTTGGATGTCCTCAAGCCATCATTGGTTGAATTCTGATAAGACTCACTTTATTTGTCTCTGCGGTCAGATTCAAATGTCTAACATTGATCCTTCTGCCCTTTGACGGTCTTTTCCTGTGATCACATTCTGTACCTCTATACGAGACTTGGACAATATTCGTGATCAAGACCTGGTGCTTTTTTAACCATTTAAACAATGTATGTCAGATCCGTTCTGTGCGACAATCGCGTACTACACTGATCATGCTTTCATCTCCTCTGGACAGAATCAATTTTGGAAAGGCTGTCTATTCTGGTCTGGTCGTAATGCTTCTGCTCTCCTTATTGTTGGCATCTAGAAATTTGGCCATATATATCTACCTACATGTACGTGCATGATACCTTGCACTAGTTGCCTATGGGTCCCTCAACACATAAGATAAGATAAGATGCGGCAATTCCCACCAAGTAGTTCCACATGAAAGTTTCACTGTACTTTAATTTGATGCTTTTTACTTTGGTACTGTATATTTTTCTAATCTAAGCATAGAACTTTAATAGCATCATTTAGAATGTTCAACTAAGTAAGCTAATGGGTCATTCTATGTGATCCCTATCACACCATCTCAGAATTTGGTTTTAATAGGTGAGTTTGTTAAGCAACATGTGATGCTTGTGATAGGGAGCAAAATATCAGCTCTTAATATTTCATGTTCTTCAAGGTATGACCAGTTTTATATTTGCAGGGCAGCGACAGCATGCAAAAATACTGGGGCATTTTTGATTGCTAATAACTTGGGAAGTACAGCAGTGTTAAATACAGCTGTCAGATTTTCACCAGATTATTGAGCACTGTTTTAGTAGATTCTAACAATGTAGAAACTTTTCAGTTTGATGTATCACTCAGTAACACAGTCCAGCTTGAAAATGGTTTCCTGTTAATTCCAGCAGTACAAATATTGACAATGAGTAAGCACTGGTCGGCTGGTATTAAATATAAAGTCCCAAGACATTGTGGTTTTGTTATGGATTCAAATTAAAATGTACTCTTAATTTTTACCAGTGTAATCAAATAGGATATTTTAATTTTAGCTTTGTCAGATTGTGTTGCCACAATGGCTGCCTATTACTTAGTTATGTAACAGTAAATTTTGCTTTAGCAAACGCAGAGATTGTGAAAACCCTTTATTAAATGTTTATTTATGTGACCAAAAGTCAGCTAGTATGAATTTAAACTGTTGAGAAACCACAATTATTGTCTGTCAGCTGTCTGAAATTAGGATAGAATTCCTTTCCTTTCCAGATCATGAGAAAATATCAAACAAATCATTTTTGTCTTGCCTGTAGAGTTGAAATATTGAATGCCAAGGATTTTTATTTGCCTCACTTCATTTCAAGTTGCTGCAAGATAACATAAACTACTTAACTATGATTTGTGTTTTCTCAGTAGAACTAATATGTCAAATTCATCATCTGTTTTGATGTTTTGAAAACATTCCTAATTATCCTCACTGTTTTGTTTATGTAGAATTTCAGCACACCCATCAGTGTGACACAGCAGCAGCCATTGATTGATGCCTTGAGAATAATGACTTCTCAGATCATGTTTCACACTGTTAGGTCTTTTGGTGTGAATGACTTAATTCTCTCACTTGTAGTGAATTTATCTCAGCACTAATGACAAATAGGTTGATGATATGCATGTTTTGTATGAGCTATTTTCTTGTTTGATATAATGTGCTATATTACTTGTGCAATTTTAGAGTTTGGATTTGGAGCAAGAGATAATTAACTTGGAATTGGCTGAGAACATTGATGTTAACAGTCTCCGGTCCAAAGTGCCTAATGATCATGCAAGATACCACTTCTTCAATTTCAAACACACCCATGAAGGAGACCAAGTCTACTCGAATGGTACTTCCATATGACTTCCATTTATTAAATAAGTTTTGATGATGTGAGAGATAAATGTTGTTGTTAGTTGAGATATTGAATGAATAAAGGATTGGCTGTCAACAGTTGGCTGTAGGAAGTTAAAATAAGATTTTTACATAAATATATTTTCTTAGTATTATGCAGATATTTTGGATAGACAAAATACTACTCTTATTATGGTCTGCTATTCTGTGTATTGTTGCAATATTTATCTCTTTTCTGTATATTGATTTAGTTTTTAATGTATCACTTAATACAGTGAGGGTGTCATTTTCAATCAATCAACTTAATCAGACTTATTCAAATTAAACTTAATCAATTTTTTATTCAATACGTCAAGCTGACAAAGTTGCAACTTGTTACAGAATTACCAGTAATTACACACTGTCCACAATTTCATTGTATACTATTAAGTAAAGTTTATCTATGAGTGAATTAGATGACTTAATCAAGACATGATACCAAAGGGTCCTCAAAAGGCAAAAGGGTACCATGAATTTATATATAATTTTTCCACTATCATGAGGGGGAGACTGAAAGATATATATTGGAAAATTTGTCATTTCATGGTCATGCTTTATTGAAACTTGCTTGGAAAGATTCTGAAATTTTAAATTAATTTGAAAATGATGGTGGTGACTCCAGTGCATTGCATCACTCCTCCACTACTCGTCCTCTTGTAGTACCAGTCCAAAAGCCTGGAGAAAGGAAGAGGGCGACGCTAATCATCTATGTTATGAAACAGTGTTATTAAACAGCAACTATCTAAACAACCAACCAGAAATAATTAAACGAAAGCATAACAGGTCACAATAGAAGTCCTTTTTGGTCTGTTATTATACCCGATTTGTTTTAGTTGTGTTTATCGACATTTTAAACTATTAAAATTTTGCAGTATTTGTCTATTCGATGCCGGGTTACAACTGCTCCATAAAAGAGCGGATGCTCTATTCAACATGCAAAGCTCCGCTAATGGACTATGTAGAGCAACACCTTCAGATGGAGATTGCTCGTAAGGTATGATTGAGCTGCTCTTTTGTAGAAACTTGTAGACTGTGAGCATTGGTTTTTTATTGGCACAATGCTGTGATTAAAAAAAGTTCAATCTTGATGGTCATGCTTTTTTTAAACTTGCTTGGTTTAGATTTCCTTGTTCTTTAATCTAAATTGTTTTAGTAAGCTTTTACTTCATTTTCGCTGTTGATTCATATCCTAACTTGTCGTGCTACTTTGATAATTGACATGATTGCAGTATTAATGATTGAAATTTTGGGAGTGACTTAACACTTTAACGATGAGAGTGTTACTAAAAGTGACTGGGAAACCAATGCAGCTTGTCGTTAAAGTGTTACACTATAGTTTTTTTATGTATTATATACTTATTAGTTATAGTAATTGCTCAGTGCTGTAAGAAAGAGCTCTGCTTTTTGGAAGCTGACTGATGTCTTCTGAGAGTTTCACGAAGTTTTAGTGCATCTGACGTCTGTTCATTTGTTTAGCATCTGACGTCTGTTCATTTGTTTAGCATCTGACGTCTGTTCATTTGTTTAGCATCTGACGTCTGTTCATTTGTTTAGCATCTGACGTCTGTTCATTTTTTTAGCATCTGACATCTGTTCATTTGTTTAGCATCTGACGTCTGTTCATTTGTTTAGCATCTGACGTATTGTAAAATGATGTTTTGTGGCAGATTTACCTTCGTTTCGTTTATTGTATTTTGTTGTCATTTCAAAATTCTGCGGCATTACATGTATTTGTCTTGCACTTCTCAGGTTGAGATCGATGATGGGAAAGAACTGACGGCTGACTACCTCTATGCAGAGATTCATCCACCGGCAAACATCATCAAGAAGCAGTTTGAAAAACCAAAGGGGCCGTCGGGAAGGGGACCAAAGCGTATGACAAAGGCAACGGTTGACGGTGATGAGTAACGCCTGCACAGTAGGCTAGCAGTTTGTTTGCCTAAAATAAAATTTGTCTTGCACGGCATTTGGATAAATTATTGTCTCGAGTTACATTTTGCCTCCCACTGATGTATTCTAAGTTAATAAAATTACTTTATAGAATCATTAAGCTTATTCGAATTATCTTGTGGCAATCTAATTTGGGATTTTTGGAAAGAAATGAACATTGAAAATGAAAGCTTAGCTGTGGCAGGGTCATAAGTATTTTTTGTTGAACAGCTTTGCATAAATCATCTTACAAATGTGATCATGGTTCTGGGGTCAGACCATCACATCTTTGATCAGCACATTCATTTTGACATGGTTACTGCATTGTTCTTATTTTTGAGGTTGATCATTTTTTTGGTGTAGTTATTCAGTCTGACTAATGTACATTGTAACATCTTGTGTCTGTTATAATATTTTGCTAGTATAAAAAAGTGGTAATGTTATTTTAAATAACTATGTGAAGCAGTTTTATTGGTATAGGTAATACATTATTTTATGGCAGAGCCTTGTTTCATAGCAACTGCTATAAGCTATTGATAAGACAACAATGACTCCAGTATTGAAGCTGTGGTCCTCCGTTAAGACAAGCTTTTCAACCTAGCATGACATTTGAAAGTGGTAACTTCCTAACTGTTTACTGTTCATAATTGCGACTTTTGCAAATGAATTTGTCAAACTTCGACGCTCTGGTGTTCTTGTGCAATCAAAACACTTGCGTCAAATGCATTCCTTTGTATGCACGCTGACACTTGTTTAGTCATATCCTTAATTTTTAAATTTATTTTGGCTTGATTCACAGCCTTCTATGCAAGGTTTCCAGTTTGTAAAAGCCTGTGAAAGCTGAAGGTTACTTAGAGAATTCCGTCCTGATTTTTAGAGAATGACAAGTTAGACATTTTGCATAATGCATTTAAAGAAATATAGAATATATGGACTGAATAAAACTTGAATTTAATCAAAATTTTACTGTCTTCAATTTAATCTGTTATTGCATATCGCAATAGAAGGAATTCAAGATGACTGAAATGCAGTAAGATGTACTCAAATGATGATTAGTTATAAGGTTGAAACAGAATTTTCAATCTCCACAAGTGAAGACACACATGTAGGCCTACCTTCTCATGTAGGCCTACCTTTTCATATAGGCCTACCTTCTCATGTAGGTCTACCTTTTCATGTAGGCCTACCTTCTCATGTAGGCCTACCTTTTCATGTAGGCCTACCTTCTCATGTAGGTCTACCTTCTCATGTAGTCCTACCTTCTGTCTTCCCCATTTGTTCTTTCTTCATGTGGATAGATATTATGAGTCACTTCTGATTAAGAGAGGCTGAAGATATTCCAGATTACTCACCACATCCAGATCTTGACTTATGGTGTCTTATTGCATTTCAATCTGCATTCTTTAATGAACTATGATTGACGACGGTTTCAAGTGAAGCGACCATCAATTGATGCCTTGTTGTGCATTGTCTTATCGGCGCTACATAAGTCACTAGATTACATTGGATTCTTGATACATGCATACATACATTGCTGCCATTTTGAAATGGTTGAGTTTAAACTTCCCTGACCTTTTTTTAGGAATTCGTCTCTCAAAAAGTATATTACTCACCTCTCAGGGGGGAAACCATGTATCCTGGCGGGGGAGGGATTTCCCTCCCCAAAGACGTCTAGATTAGACACTGCTCCTTGACCATCTTCCAAATCGCACTCCTCTCCTTGACCATCTTCCAAATCGCACACTGCTCCTTGACTACCTCCCAAATCGCACTCCTCTCCTTGACCACCTCCCAAATCGCACTCGCACAAATGTTGCTGGCCTGTGGGGGGAGGAAATTCCCCCCAAGACGTCTAGATTACACACTGCTCCTTGACCATCTTCCAAATCGCACTCCTCTCCTTGACCATCTTCCAAATCGCACACCTCTCCTTGACCACCTCCCAAATCGCACACCTCTCATTGACCACCTCCCAAATCGCACACCTCTCATTGACCACCTCCCAAATCGCACTCCTCTCCTTGACCACCTCCCAAATTAGGGCATAACCGGAAATCGCCTCGGACATTCGCCTCGGCCGAATATCTCGTTTTTCGGCACTATTCGCCTCGGCAAATACTGTACACGCAAATAGTTGCAAATAAAATTTTAAAAGTTATTCAATAAACCGAATTTGTAGGCTCATAATATCAGCTTTCAGCTTCATCTAGCATACATGTATTTATTTCGAAGAAGAAAAGGCAAAAAACACCAACAACGGAAATCTACAACGGAAGTCAAGTCCATTTCATTGATTATTTATTTCTAAAATCGAAATGTATTAGTCAGTTACTAAAAGTGAAAAAAATTATTTCGATAATTTTTATCACATGAAAATGTGAAGCTTCGCATATGGAACAAAATTAATGGTACTCGGTTCGTACCCGAATCCGGCAAATAGTACATCCAAATACTCGGATTCGGTACTCGGTGGAAAATGTCTACCCGGTTATGCCCTATCCCAAATCGTACTCCTCTCCTTGACCACCTCCCAAATCGCACTCCTCTCCTTGATGACGTCCCAAATTGCATGCATTCCTCTCCTTGACAACCAAATTGCACTCCTCTCCTTGACCACCTCCCAAATCGCATTCCTCTCCTTGACCACCTCCCAAATCGCACTCCTCTCCTTGACCACCTCCCAAATCGCACTGTCCTTGACCACCTCCAAAATCGTACGCCTCTCCTTGACCACCTCCCAAATCGTACTCCTCTCCTTGACCACCTCCCAAATCGCACTCCTCTCCTTGATGACGTCCCAAATTGCATGCATTCCTCTCCTTGACAACCTTCCAAATTGCACTCCTCTCCTTGACCACCTCCCAAATTGCACTCCTTTCACTCACTGTTTTGTTCGAACACTGCTCAAAAGTTCTACGGACACAGCTCTTGCCCTCTGGCTTAAAACTTGTTCTATTGTAGCAATTCGATCGGCTAACTGAAATAGAAGAAAAAACTAGCTACACCTGTACCATACTAATAAGATACTTAAAATAAATATTAGGCCTATAGGCTACAGGCAGAAGCGTTAAAAAGCCAAACTCACAAAGTAGCTAATAAAAACGTACGTACAATGTATAAGTATGCTAACTAACACAGTCGATAATACTAGGCTAACAAACCCAGTAGCACATAATTTAGTAACAATGAACATAACCCATTTAATTTTATAGGCACTGTCTCGTATCAAGTCACTCACTACTAGTTGTCGAGCTGCTATAATTAGGCCCTATACTACTGTAGGCAGGGCCGGCGCCAGAGTATTTGGCGCCCTAGGCTAACCTGTTGCACTGCGCCCCCGGAAAGTGTGATAACTAATTAATATTAAATTAACTAAGTTAATATAACCTTCACACAGGAGTGCAGCCGAATGCTGCATCTTTAATTTAGTATCGTCGATTTCTCGTCCATTGTATCATCTACGAATCATTATTAGCCTACTTCTAAATAAAACAAAAATATGGCACTTATAATAATTCAAAGTTAGCCATAATTAAAGTAGCCTAATATTTGCTGTATGGTCTAACACCTTTAATGGGAATTTAAAATGTAAACATTAAGCTTAAATAAAGAGACAGTGCACCTTTTCATTTGAACACTTTGTACCTCCTACGGCTACGTGTACTAAGTCCTGGTCCTACCTACGTATGAAGCATATAAAAATAAAATGTAGTTTCAAAATTTTATTTTTCGCGCTTTATCTTTAACAAATGTAGGAATGAGTTCCATCAGTTCAATGTATCCAGCAATATCATGTTCAATTGATAAGGTAGTCTTTCTTGCAGCATGGAAGTTCGCAAATATGTTTTTATCAACTTGAGCTTCGAGAAGCTTCTCTCGCCACTAGCTACAGAAACTGGAAGTGTCAAGAAGATTTGCAGAACAATAACAGTGTTTGGGACACTATCTGTTAGGTTATTTCTCACTACAAAGTTTAGTAGGCTACATTCTGTGGCGATGTACACCTTGCAACTCGTCTTGAAATGGCTTGCAGTTCAAAACTCAGATCAACTACCTCAATATCTTTGAAGACTCCATGTTGCAAAGCTTGCTCGTTTCTTATTTTCGTATAACTCATTTATTAAAAAGTGGTGGAAAACGGTGCCAATGTTTAAACAAATATTTCCCTATGTAGCTTTCTGCCGCCCCCCAGAAATGTGCCGCCCTAGGCGGCCGCCTAGTTCGCCTAGTGGTTAAACCGGCCCTGACTGTAGGCCCTACGCTTATCAACCATTCAGATCTTCAAAGAATTGTCTTTTACCTCGGAATGAACGAAAGTATCAACTACCAACTGGACACTCGTAACGTAAATTCAAGGCCAATTTAAACAAATGAAAGGTTATCATATTAGTCCTATTATAAACTCTAGTAGGCCTAAAGCTGGGAGTCAGAGGCGTGAAAGTCACCATAAAATGCGTTTCGACATAAATAATCTCCAGGGACATCAACATGAGTCTCGCAGATGCACCTCTGAGAAAATCACCATTCACCACCATGTGTTACCTGGAGGTACCTACCAGCCTTAGGTCTGTTTCTGCTGCTGAATTCTGTCTCTGCTCTACCAAACTCTTCCCTGCTTCGACTCAAGTATCCAGTTCAAAGGAAAGAAATTTTTTGCTATTAATGGAAGCTCGAAATGGCCAATGTTTTTGACATTTTACGCCCTCGATCGCAGAAACGACAGTCAAACAATCATAATTGAAAATTTAAACTGTGAGACTGAAAATAGGCCTAGCCCTATTTTCGTTTAGGCCTATATATATGTCTGTAGACTATATAAGCTAAACAAAGCAACTGCTCTAACACCAAAAAGATTCACAGAAAGAATATACAACAAACGTCAAGAACAGAAAGACAGTGCTAATCATTCAAACGTCCCAGAATTTGAGTTTGATACGAAGCAAGGTGCCTGCGACAGAAGAATTAACTCGCACAAGGGTAATGATACAAATATCTGCGTTGGATTTGGGCTGAAAGACAGGGAGCTGCGAGAATTAGTTTTCTTTTCAGAAATGAAGGAAGCATCTGTGAAGGGTAAGATGATTTAATAGAAGGTTCAATCGACTACAGTACGTAGGCCTATTTCTTAGACAGCCTAAGACAGGCAACAATTCGCCGTTTGGCTTACGGCAACATCAATATTAGACAGGCTTCTTGGACAGTCTGCTTACGGCAACAGCAATATAGGCCTATGTTATATACTATAATGTGGAATGAAGAACGAAGAATAGAGACCATGCAAATGCAGTTTTCTTGTTATTAGCGACATTGGACAATGTGAAAGTTGGAATTTCAGATAGAGGTAAATGGAGGTATTACGATGTATACGGTATACCTGAATAAAGAAAGAATGGCCTAGGCCTACAGAGCATGCTGTCCCCCATGTCATAGATATTAGTATCGAAAACTATCAAAATTCTCTCCAAAAAACAACGGTGGTTATTGCGTGTTAGAATGATAGCCGCGGTCCGCCTTTGTCCAACCGTACGCATAATCATTGTTATGGATCGAGTCGTTCTGGTCTATTGGTTCTTCTCCCCTGCTTGTCGCAAGGCCGCTATGACCTGAGTTCCCTTGATGATTCGCCGGTTGACTTTCTGGATCCTGTCAACGACAACTGCGTTCGATGGACTGACGTTTAGTCCAGCCACGTCATTGACGAGCTTTGCCTGCAGCGTTCCCTTCTGTATGGCGTCGACGACGTGGACCCTCTCACCCGTCAGGTTGTTGACGTAGTCGCCCGTCTCTCGGTCGATGAGGCCCCTGCTCACGGCCTCCGCGAAGCTCACGTTCGTCTGACGTACGTGGTCCCTCACTTCGCGCACGGCGTACGTGTGGACCTCATACGTTGGCTCGCCTCCGCCCCCGCCGGTGTCGTTCGCGTCGTCGTAGCTGGCGAACACCCAGCCCTGGTCGATGGCTTGGATCAGCGGCAGACGCTCCTCCGTCGTCCCGATCAAGTACCAGTCCTCGGCTTCGTTGATCAGGCCTCGCCGGCGGGCCTCGTCGACACCCACCTTCTCGGCAGTCAGGGCGTCGATGGCACCGGAGATCGAGTACTCGTGATGGTCGATTTGGGTGCGGATGGTGATCAGACCAAAGGCCTCCGTCTTTTCCGCAGACCTCTTCGTCGACACGTACTCGACCTTGATCAGTCCCTCGTTCATCGCCAGAGGGATCGCCATCGGCCGTCCAGACGACAGGTTGACGTAGACGCCTCTTCCGGGATCGATGATTCCGGCGGACAACGCCTCCTGCAACGAGATCTCGCTGTTGTCACGTAGGTCGACGACGGAGTGGATGACGAAACGTTTCTTTTCTTCCAGCGATGTCGACGTCAGTTGTTCCTGCGATAAGGCCTCATGTTTCGCTCCAGTTCCACCGGGAAGCACCACAACAATCCTCTCTCCGGTTTTCGCACTGATGTAGGTGATCTCTTCCAGTATCTCCGTCTCATCCAACGTCATCTTCATCTCGTAATACCTAAAATCAGAGTCATAACGTTACAGATATCGTTCAGAGTTCTAGGGGGTTTAATGAGATGTAGTATCCTACAGCTTGTGGAATTTGAATAAAGAGTTACGATGACTTACCAACGAGTTGTTTTAGATTAGGATACCTCTGGGATTCTGATTGGACAGTAGCTTTGACTGCCTAGGTTTCCTTTTGCGGGGCTGTTAATTTTAGCTAAGGGCTGAATCTATCTACCTCGCTTAGCCAAACATTGCTTAATAACTACAGCCAAACAACTACTTTGCCCTGGAAGTTCAAGGTTACCTTGGTCTCCACATGGTGCTATCCCTAACCCCATAAGCTATGGTTTGCCACAAGTAACATGAACGGCTTGAATCGGCGAGCTTCAAAGCAATTGGGTCGATCAACTCAGGACGACAGAGTACTATGTGGCAATTAGGGGTCAGCCGGGTAGACATTTTCCACCGAGTACCGAATCCGAGTATTTGGATGTACTATTTGCCGGATCCGGGTACGAACCGAGTACCATTTATTCCATATGCGAAGCTTCACATTTTCATGTAATGAAAAATTATCGAAATAAATTTCTGGACTTGTAATAACTGACTACTACATTTTAAATTTTAGAAATAAATAATCAATGATATGGACTTGACTTCCGTTGTGGACTTCCGGTGTTGGTGTTTTTTGTACTTTTCTTCTTCAAAATGAATATGCTAGCTGTTGCTCAAAGCTGATAATTATGAGCCTACAAATTCCGGCATGTGAGGCAGACAAGCAACTATTTGTGTGTACAGTATTTGCCGAGGCGAATACTTCCGAATAGTGCTGGAAAACGGGATATTCAGCCGAGGCAAATGTCCGAGGCGATTTCCGGCTGACCCCTAGTGGCAATTAATGTTCTCTATCTTTGTGATAGAAATGGCCAACTCTCGTCGTCCCTCCATCAGGCCGCCGGTAACTTCCATAGCGCCCTGGCTCTTGTACCATGCAATCAATATGCTGCAACTATTTAGTTGTCCCACTAAACCATATAACTCAAGAATACCGAGTGACAGTTGTAAGTGCTACTTGCCTTAGCTATAGGGTCATTGTTGCGCCTGTACAATAGCTACAGCCAAGTGCAAGGCGTCTGTGAATGAATTTTAATGCTAAAAGGTAAAAAGTGAAGCAATGGTTATTTTCCATTGGTGCTTTAAATTGCCCCGAGCAACATGCGTGCTTTTATAAGCACGGACTGTCGATCATTGTCATCTTACTTGAAATTCTTTCCGTGTGCAATGTCTCGCAACTGATTGAGATGCTGAACAAGTCTGATCGGATGTGGCGCCTGTTTGAGGCTGTGACGGAAGTTACGCCATTGCTTGTACAGTGACTGAAACCAAACAGATTACAAATTCCAACTTCTGTTTCAAACGCATCGAATGTTGTATGAGTGGGTGACAGATTGATTGTTCGAGTTAACAACTGATTGCGAACTACAAAATCAATCTTAAATCATTTGTCAAGTCAGTGTTCAAGATATAAATATTAAGTAGCTAATATTCTCATCGTAAAATACACCGCACATTAGACCTACTTTAGCCTGCATTAAAACCTTGAAGGCATAGCATTGCAGAATTACAATTTGCACTAGGCTACGACTTAGGCGTTTAGTATTACTCTGCTTGGCAACTATACTGTCCGCTTCCAAAACAAATACACACTGCTGCTCATTTTGCTGCTTCTAAAATTTACATGGATAGAATTTTTAGCACCAGGCATACATAGTACAGACCTACACGGGTGTAAATTATCTCGTTTGGTCCTGTAGCCTACTAGCTGTACTTTGCAATTCTCTGAATCCTATGATGGTCGGAAGTGACTGCTTGATCGGTTAGTATTATCCGTCCCCCATAAAATAAATCCTAGCGTGGAGCACATAACAGTACACATGTGTTCTCACGCGTTGGCAGTATTGGAACTCATTTGAGATGGTAGCCTAAATGGTAGGCTATAGAAAATAACGCGACAGTATAGGCTGGTGCATTTTCTTCTAAGATGAAATGTGTGGTCAGTACATTCGTGTGGATAAATGCCAGGCGTGGAAAACGCATGCAAGCAATTAAAGAGCGTACCGTAGCTTCATTTATAACATACAACCTGGTTCGGTTTATTTTGCTCAGAAATAGGCTAATCAAATTAAATAGAGGACTATAATTCTTGAGATAAAGCTCTGATTAGGGTGGACGTTTTAGTCGATTTAGCTAATGGGTGAAACTCAAGAAATCTACTCACATGGTAACAAAGAACAGCCTTGTCTAGGTTTGACACAGTTCCAATCATCTCGTGTAACTCTGAGACAACAAACAATATTATTGTTAGCTGTAGTAGAAGCATTCTGTCAGTGTAGATTATCATATTGGCTCCAATTTAACAATTCGCGTATACTTTCGGGGATGAATTTTAGATTGAATGAATATTTGTAGCCTAGAATTGTTTTATTTTACCAAAATGAATACAATCAACCTGTTAACAATTCGTAGTGACGAATGAGCACGCCACTACGAATGCCTTCTCTTTGGCACAAGTCAACCGCTCGACAAAAATTGACTGAATGCTGTATATAAATAATAAGATTAGACAGATTAGATTAGTGAAAAGAATTGGCTGTATTGTTTGTTGTAAAGTGTTATGCCTTGCGTTAATAAAAATTACTTCTTAGAGTGACAGCCCTATTTGTTTGGACAAAGGCGGCCTTTTATACAGTGCCAATAATCCATCAGCTGCAACTGAAAAGGGACATCTGTATGTGTATGTGTGCAAGCGTACGTGTAGGATTGTTTGTGTGTTAGGACGGTTAGGATGGTTGAAGAAAGGTGAATTGTTGGCTGACCGCTGCTGTTCAGTGTATGAAGCTCCTTTTCTAGGCTGATGAGTGCCTTGTGCAGTTTACTTAGATCGATGCCATTCTCCTGCAGCGTCGCAGAGTCATTCAGACGCCGAAAGCGTCGACTGATTCGATCTCTGTCTCGACCATCCGCCAACATACAACTCTCCGACTTACTCTGTAAAATAAACTGATCACAGTAAATAAATGGACAAATATATCAGTACAAATATGAGATGCAGAGTCATTTAACAATGAGTGAATAGAAACTAAGGAAAGAATACAATTGGCTGAATGACACGCCTATGAAGGATTACAAGCAGCAAATATTGAGACAAATGTTTAGATCTATCTATTCATAAATGGACTATTTAATCGATAAATAACTCCTAATTGTGAGAAAAAGATCAGACTATATGCTGATCAGACTGATTTTATGGATGTTCAACAGATTATATGACTTTGGTGCGCTATCGATTGATGCATTGTGCATTATGCGCCGGCGCTATAGAAATTACTACTTAATAGTGATAATTATAATTATTACTGTATAATAATAAACTTTAAAAAATTATCGGTGCATCGATTCATAATTCATAACAGGTATGAATAGTTCAATCGTCCATCAGTACATTTCTAACGTATCAACCCACTCACCCACTCACCCTACAGACTTATTCTTCCATCGTCCTTCCACCCAGCAAGCCATTCTTCAACCATCCAACTACCCAATAAAGAGAAAATGTCTAACCCAGTTTGTGGCTAGGAGTTTGCAGAGAGCATTGAGATTGTCGAAAAGCAGACGCTTGACCTTATGAACGCAATCGGTCCACGAGGTCAGCAGATGAACCTGAAGTCTAAATCCGAAAAAAACAAGGAATGAATAAGATATCTGTCAATCGATCGACTGGGAAAGAAATTTCATGCTCTACTAAGTCTACATGTGAAGATTATTTTGTCTCTAACACCATTTCAGCTAGCATAGGTTACGCTCTTGTGTAGCACTTAAAAGTGCTACACGAGAGCTATAGCCCTTACTGATTAGCTAACTAACTTATATTGTCCTGCTTAACCGTAGTAGAATGAGAGCAAAAGTTCCAAGTAACCTTTCAACGGCGTTTGTGGCATTGTCATCCGGTGATGGCAAAAGGCAGCAGAGCGCAGGTACGTAGCCCTCTTCTCCCCTCGAATTCCTCACCTACACAAATATAGTAATGCAAGTACTCAGAACCATAGACGCAAGCATAAAAATACAACGTGCTCTAACAGGTAGTCCTTCTGTGCACTACTCTCAGTTAGAAAACCTTAATTAATAGTATTAGAAAATTGTCATTGTCGAAAAGCGTGAAGCTTAGTGTCTCATAAAGCCTGTAGGTGGACCGGCATAAGAACGCGTCGTATAGTGGACACGCTGATCCAGCTGATCAGTTAATAAGAATGTGTCCGTTGGCCCTCATGCCGTTACTGTAATTTCAGGGCTTAAAATTTAACTTTTACCATACTAACTATATTATATTCTTCGAGTAGACTTCTCGTGTAGGCTAGAAGTGAGAGATACGCGCCGTGAAATGGGGTCTGAGGCAGTGGCATAGCTTCCCATTTCGGGTCTTTGAAGATCATTCAAAAACCCTTCTGAGGCTTGATCGCACTTTGTAAGACTCTGAGCCGATTCCCTGTTTTCATCTCTTTTCGCCGGTGAATAAGCTGGTCTCCCTGACGTGGCTTTGTGTGGAGCTGAGAAATTTCGGAGATTTACATTTACATCACATTTACAGTTCAGATTCTGGGCTGGCGAGTCCCGCAGTTGCGGGCCCTGTAGGCCCATGGTGACTCTACTGGTCCGAGATTGGCATCCTTACTCTTAGTCTATCTGGTCGAGTGGTGTCCGTTATAAGGATATCTTCTCCTTCGTGTAAGTTCATCTGCAATTAGAAAGCATGTTACCCGTAAAGCGAGTTTCTAAAGCATCCAAAACACCAATACAAATGAACAGTAAATAACAATGCACTTTAAATATAGAAGCTTTCCCTGTAATTGATAAGCGTGATGATCTTTAGGCGAACACATGGATTAATTAATTAATTAATCATCCCTGTAAACCAGTTGGGTGTTGACCTGTTGAACATATTAATTTGTCCAATCGACCCCATTTATATGATCTGTTAATTGTTCGTGTATAGTTTAATTAACTTTTATTTTTACGATTTCTATTCGGAAGCGGTACTGGTCAGCCTTGGAGGAGCAGAGCATTCTTTTATTTTAAAAGGAAGGTAGTCCCAATAGCTGCTCATGCTATAAGAGACTCGAGATCAAGAGAAGATAGATCTGATGGCGCAACAGTAGAAGAAGTAGTAGCGAAAGCCGGAAACTTTAGTTATCAACGACTTATTGACTGGAGCAGGCCAAATTCAGGCAAAAACAGTTACCATAATTAAGAATTCTTTAAATGATAACTAATCACCGAGCACTATAATTTAGTTATGATGTAGACTCCGAAGTAAATGGCAAGTTATATCAGGTATTGCCAATATCTCAAAGACTTTACCCAGTGGCATATTCCCATAATTGGTCTTTGGCTTTTATTAAATTAGTTTGCGAAGTCATGTAACTGTCAACGAAAGGTCGTTCTCGCTAAGTTCTACTTCCAGTATCAAGTCAATGCCGAACTGTTGTTGAGTGATTATCTCACTGTACCTCACTATAATCATCTCATTCGATCAGTAGCCTAAGAGAGGATAATGAGGGACTCCTTCATGATCCACATCAGCATATGGGGCAATTATTATTACGTCGTTGTCATCATTATCATCACCGTCGTCGGCATCATCGTCATTACCACCGTCGCAGTCACCATGACGACCACCATCGTCATCGTCATTTGGCCTATGTCTCTGTTCGAACTCATGTCATCTGTAACTCTCTTGTCGAACGCCTAAACGATAGGAACTGCGAGTCTTCTTATTTTCCAGTCCAGTGATTTCAATTGCTTTTGATTTGATTGATTGGATGACAAAGCAACTGTCCCGCTTCACAGACAACCATTTGCTCATATATCATACCCGCATTTGTAAAGCTTCTACTTTTAGATGTCTCTAGAACATGCTCACCTACTTGCACCTCCCTCTCTAAATATATAAATAAATAAATAAATAAATAAATAATAAATAAATAAATGATCTAATGAATAAATGAATGAATGAGTAAATAAATAAGTCAATTACTAAATAAATGAATGAACAAGTTAATAAATAAGTGAATATATAAGTGAACAAATAGATGAGTAAATAAATAAGTAAATGAATAAATAGACGAATAAATAGGTTAATAAATAAGTTACTAAATAAGTTAATAAATAAATGATTATATAGATGAACAGTGCTTTTGTTCTAGAAAAAAGTTCCGAAACTGAACAATTATGGAAGAGCTAAATCGAGGGCGAAGCCCGAGAAAAGTAGGGGGTGGGGTGGGTTTGGGGAGGGTCTTGGTGAGGGTCTCGGTGAGACCCTCCCCAAGTTGAAGTTTTTGAAGTCGCATTAAATTAAATAAACTAATTTATTCTTTTATTGAAATAGCTAAATTATTTCTAATAGTTGAAACAAGGTGCCAAAACGCCGTTCCGGATCGTTTCAGCAGAAAAAGCACTGTAGATGAAAGAATAAATGAATGAATAAATAAATAAATAAATAAATAAATAAATATTGAATGGAAAAGAGAATAAACGAATGAACAAATAACTGAACAGATAAATACATATTAGTATGAGCACTTTATTACGCCCGAAGGCATAAAGAATAAGTCAAATGTCCCGGCAGTAAAACATACCTGCTGCATAAACAGAATTCAGTATGACGACACCTAGGGCTTAATTGGACGCATTCGGCTATTTAAATATAACGTAACAACTTTAGATTGATAAAAAAAACTAATCATTATTAGATTGATAAAAAACTAATCATTTTTAGATTGACAAAAAAACTAATCAGTCCACCTAACTATCAACACACGAATTGTTATAAATTTGCATAATGGTCGCATTTATGAGCTCGGTTTCACCTGCTCCTGTCTCCGATCGCTTTACCAATAGGCCTAGGCCTAATTCAATACCAGCTAACAGAAAACGAACGTATAGCGAATGCGTGCATTATGTGACTACTGCAAAGTGCACTAATGAGATGGAGTTATTTATTAGAGCCGCATAAATGCTAACCAAGGCAGAGGAATGGGTTCGTCCTAATGACCACTGGCCATGCTTTGACGCAGACATAAATAACTGAAACTGGTCTTCAGGGTCAGGTGCGCAAATGCAGAATATAATATCCTACAGAAATGACTTGACAGATGTGTTAACGAATGGTTGTCATTGCTTGTATGTACGAACATGTATGTATGCATGTATGTGCGTATGTGAATTGTGTAAATGTGTACGTACGTACGTACGTACGTACGTTTGTATGTATGTATGTATGTATGTATGTATGTATGTATGTATTTATGTATGTATGTATGTATGTATGTATGTATGCCTGTATGTATGTATGCAAGTATGTATGTATGTATGTATGTATGTATGTATGTATGTATGTATGTATGCATATATATATGCAATATGTATGTATGTATGTATGTATGCAAGTATATATGTATGTATGCATATATATGCAATATGTATGTATGTATGTATGTAGGCAGGTATGCATGTATGTATGTTGTATGTATGTATGTATGCATGTATGTATGCATCTATGTTTGCAAGTGTAATACATGTTTGGAAAAAGTCCAAATAGCTCTTCTTGCTGTGATGTATGTATGTATAAATGTATGAATATATGATACATACATACAATACATACATGTATACATACATACATACATACATATATGCATGCACGATACATACATACCCACATTCATCTACCAATCCATCCGTCCGTCCGTCCTTTCGTCCGTCCATCCATCCATCCATCCATCCATCCATCCATCCATCCATCCATCCATCCATCCATCCATCCATCCATCCATCCATCCATCCATCCATCCATCCATCCATCCATCCATCCATCCATCCATCCATCCATCCATCCATCCATCCATCCATCCATGTATGCATACATACATGCGTACCTAGGTACGTGCGTACATGCTACATGCACGTATACAGACTTTGACATGTGTATCAATAGAAATATCCATCCGTCTGTTCGTCCATCTGTCAATTCATCCATCCATACGTACGTATATGCATACGTACATGCATACAGTCATGCATACATATTTATATACATACATAGGGGACTAAACTTATACAAGCTTTTAGACATGGATATGCATAGATATATGTAAAGTATCTGATAGTGTTGAGCTCTTACCTCGGCTGTTTCGAGGGAGCAAAGGGCTTTCACCATCGACTGCGTCTCACTCAGTTTGTCTGGATTGAGTTGAAGTGGAGGAACCGAAAATCCTCGCTCAGCCAAATTGTCGACGCAACCCTTCCACGTGTAGAACTTCTTCGTCATTGCCTGCCATTGTCAGTAATCGGAAAGTTAGTAAGTGAGCGAAAAAATAAGTTTATCAGTCAGTTGATCGGTCGTTCGATCGTAATCGTAAACTTAACATTTATAAGGCCCTACTCTAAAGCTAAACACAGTGCATCAGAGAGAGAGAGAGAGAGAGAGAGAGAGAGAGAGAGAGAGAGAGAAGAGAGAGAGAGAGAGAGAGAGAGAGAGAGAGAGAGAGAGAGAGAGAGAGAGAGAGAGAGAGAGAGACAAGGAGAGAGACAAGGAGAGAGAAGGAGAGAGAGAAGGAGAGAGAGAGAGAGAGAGAGAGAGAGAGAGAGAAGGAGAGAGAGAAGGAGAGAGAGAAGGAGAGAGAGAGAGAGAGAGAGAGAGAGCAGATGTTACGGAGGGTTTCGTTGAGGACGAGAAAGCTTGGAAAACAGAGTATCGGATGGATTATGGTAGGAATTCTTGAAGCGGCTAGACTTCAATTTGGAGAGGAAAGCCTGCGGGGTGATGATTAGAGGAGCCTAGGTTGGGTATGGATCGTCTGAAGAACTGGAGGCTAGTAGCGACTGAGGCACGGGATAGAGTGAGATAGGAGGAGGATCTGGTAGAGTAGGGTGGTGGATGTTGAACAGTTCGCGAAGGTACTTTGGCTGGAGAGACAGTTGTAGGTTAGCTGTAGGACTTTGAAATGGATGCTCTCAGAGATTTTCTGCCGGTGGAGTTCGGTCGGTTAGCATAATCAATTTAGGTAGATAGTATTAGTTTGTTTCGACAGTCGACAGAGGGTGTTACCTGTATAGAAGTGAAGAGAATGTCGCAGTTCAACGGTTCCTTCTTGATTGCATCTTTCAGATCTTTCTGCATGCGATACATCGTATGTATCATGTCGTATTCATACTTTATTACATCTGCATAAAACTGTATACAGAAGAATAAAACAGTAAAACTGCTGAGATGTTCGCTTAAGACCGAAGATGTATGTTTTAATAGATAGGTGAATCGATGATGGATGAGTGGATCGATCAGTCGATAGATCCATGTAGATATGTAAGTAATCACATGGATGCCAGTGTGTACTTGAAAATTATAATATATCACAATAGGATATGGATCGAATTAAGCCTGTGAACAATCAATGACGCTTAAAGTTAAGTTGTTGAAAGAATACAGATGATGAGCACAGATGATGAGCACAGATGATGAGCACAGATGATGAGCACAGATGATGAGCACAGCTTATGAGCACAGATGATGAGCACAGAGCGAGTCAGGTGAGTTTCTGTCAACTGTTTCGATACATGGAGAGACTGGCGTCAACATGACATGATAGTCATTGCACCGGAATGAAATAGACAGACAGACAGACAGACAGACAGACAGACAGACAGACAGACAGACAGACAGACAGACAGACAGTCAGACAGACAGAAAGACAGACACAGACAGGCAATGAAAACATAGCACAGAGAAAGAGATGTAGACAAGCGACAGGAATATGCAGAGACGGAGACGGTCGTACAGACAGAGAAGTCAGAGACACAGAGGGTCAAACTACAAACATAGAATCGTTTCGCATACAATCGAGGGGATGTTTTAGTGGATGAATCTAGAGCCAGGCATTAGAGAACAGAGGAACGGAGACAGATTCATGATAGGACTGAAAATGAAAGTCAAGCAAACAGTCAGACACGGACTGGGACATACAGAGACATACACTGAAAAGCAAAGAGAGAGAGAGAGAGAGAGAGAGAGAGAGAGAGAGAGAGAGAGAGAGAGAGAGAGAGAGAGAGAGAGAGAGAGAGAGCGAGAGAGAGAGAAGCCTTTGGGGAACCCGGGAAAAGCAGTCACGCAATGGCACTGTCAAAATAACTGACGAACAGCAGAATGTCAGATATTTACTGGAGATTATTACGGGCACACATATAGAACAGTTGGTATTTTCATATTAGAACGGATAAACAACCAGAAGAACTGGCAGGTAGGACCTCAGCTGTTTTCTTCTGAATTGAAGTTTGCCAATGCATGCGCACGAACGCCAATTAGCAACTAATTACGAACCACAAAATACAGGTATAAAAGTCGCCATTACAGACGGCCACCTAATGCAACATCCTATCTTGTGAAGATAAGTATTGCCATTGAACATGCACAATTAAGGTCTACGGTACACAACTGTTCAGATGACGATAGTTTACTAAGCAGACTGTTGGGCAATTTGTGAGGAAGGAAGAGTGGAGTGGAACGCACTGCAGGTATAGGGGTAATAAATGGGCAAATGCATCGCAGAGGAAGATGGTCTAAATCAATTATGCTCTCCTTTTATACTAGTAATCGCAGAAACATATTTACGAATTTATACATGCATGCGAAGACATAAGGTTGCCTGCTTCAATTTTAAGGGCAATACTTTTCGCAAAATTTAACGATTAGATTACCAAGTCTCGACGTTTGGGCTAAATAATTAATGGAGTCTTAGAAAGTCTGTATGTAAGCTATAGGCTACATATATATAGTTACATACGCATCAGCTGAGATAAAAGTAGTTGATGCACAGTAGACATAAGATGGAACGGAACAGTTATATTAAAAAATATATAAATAACTATATATTTTATATGACTTGCATTGCAGAATTCCGGAGGAGCTCCGGCATTGGCCAGTGCTTCGATGCAACGACTGACGACATCCTGTTAATATAACAGTTGAAACACATGAACATATTTAGCCGAGCAGCTGCGTAAGCTCTATGTTAGGTTTCGAAATATATAGGCCTATGCTGAATGTCAAGTGTTTTGCGAACTTCGTGACCAAAAACATTTTCCTAAAATGTCGGCTGCACAACTTATACATATATATATATATATATAGATGTCTATGCTGCGTGTATCTGCGGAGCGTATAGGATTCGAATCCAACCTCAGCAATACTAATGTGATAATTAGGCTACGATAAAAATGTGAGTTAGTATAATAGCTGAACGTTGAGAAATTGGTGTGATAGAGGACATTTTAGTCAAAATGATGCAGCAATTTCCTGTAACTTACTATATAAAAACTGCATACTTCTAATTGATGTCTCAGCATCTATCTCTGCACAAACTCGCATCCCAAAAATTTTAAGCAGTTCAGCAAAAATTACCAAAGTTTTTGTAATTGAAATTTATATAGCGCTACTTAAAAAGAGACTCATCAAATACAAGTAACGCTAGCTATAATTAACGCAAGCACAGGTCTCTTTATTTGTCAGGTCTCTTTATTTAAGAACAATAAAAGGCAAAACCTGATGGTAGTAATTAGTCCGCAATTATTTCTTTTCGAGCAATTATATTTGCCTTGATATAGAACTTCTGAGACAAATTTATTGAGCGCGTTGATGGGCCTTGTGTAATTGAAAGCTACGTCATATGCATCAACTACTGCACACGATCCAGTAGGCCCTACTCTTAATGCCTGTATGCGCATTCACCTTGACCTGTAGAGATAGCTTGCCGCTGTGCCAATTTAGTCTTCATTTCATTCACTCATTCTCAGAATTTGTATAGCGCCCATTCGAGATACCCACTCAGAAGCGCTTCCAGCCACGGCTAAAGAAAGTCCCAACGTAAGTGCTTCGTTATAGCTGCCTTAGTCGCGTCTTTACTTCAGAAACCTGACCTGGACACCAACAACCTACCAACGTTAGAGCCATCTGCAACCTCAATAACATTTAAGAGATTCTTCAACGTCTCTTCTAAACACGGATTAATTAAGAAACACGTTACTTCATCTAAGTTTTTACTGCTCAGCTGCCCGGCCATGAAGGCTACTCAATGAAACTGTTCTTAACTTAACGCTGGACAATACCTTCGTATCCATTGATGCTGGAAAGGCGTGACTATCGTTCTGTCTCAACCTCAGTTCCGCTTTTGACGCTACTGACAATCAGCTACATTATATCAAGACTCAGCAAAAAGTTTCGGTGTCTCTGGTACTGCCTTAAACTGGTTGCCTTCAGACCTCTGCAGTCGGTCTCAGCAAGTGGTCATTTGCACTGCTCGGTCTGCTACTTCTCTCTGCACTGCTGGTGCTCCACGGGATCTGTTCTCGGCTTCTAATTATTTACAACTTCAATTTCCGAATCAGCCGCATAGCCAATCGCTTTGGATCCATGAGCAGCAGTACCCCATGGAACACTACTTTAGATTCCTCTGTCACCCAATGATCAGTCCGTCAAGGTAAAACTTTGAGGAGTACCTCTCTTCGGTGCATGCATGGTTCTGCTTCAACGGTCTGGCCATAAACTCAAATAAATCTGAGACGATCATGTGTGACCCTCATCAACGTCAGTGTAATTTTTCTTCTCAATCCAGCATTAGTCTTGCATTGGCATTCGCTATCTAAAACTGTCAGAAATCTTGGGGTGACTCTGGACAGAAATCTCACATTTCGACCCCACATAACAAACTTTGCAAATTTTGTTTCCATCACTTAAGGACATCTATCACATCACATAAGATCAGATCTTACCAAAGACATGTCACAAACCATAGGTCCATAGCCCACTCTCTTGTCTGCTCTTGCCTCGATTATGCCAACTCGCCTTTTGTAGGTAGCTCATATCTTGAAGTCAACAGGCTTCATTGCAACCAAAATTCTCTGGCTCACCTGGTTCTGCGTGCGTCTTCTCGTTCAAACTAACTCCTTAACCCTGCTCTGTCAGCTGCGCTGGCTCCCTGTAGAATCATAATAAAATGTAAACTAGCCTCCTTACAATCTCGCAATCTATAGGATCTTCGAGTAGGGGTCGGTTGGCTAAACACGGTATGATTCTGTCTGAGCTCTCGTGCATTCCATGTTACTGCCCTCTAAGGAGTGGAACCAACTGCCAGTGTTTCTCTGATACTCTAACTCTTTCTCTCCCTTAAAACTTACTGTCTCTCTTTGACTTTTAAAAATCTGGATGCATACTTTTTCACCGGGCGACTTACTAATAGCGTAGGGCCTATGTTCGGAACTACGTCTTGCTAGTAGTGAGCTTCTATTTCTTTTTTAGTGGAAAACATGCATTTACATAACTTATTATCATTATGAACAAATTTTAACGCGCGCAAACATGGGCGTCCGCAGGAATTTGTCCAGAGGGGCAAACATTTCTAGGGGGGGGGAAATTCTCTACAGGGTAAAAACATTTTAGGGGGTGCAAAATGACGTTTTTTTCATGGAATAGTTAGCTGACTTACCTAAATAATTAAATGCTTTTTAGCATTGAAAATTGTGTCGGGACTGTTGGAATAATCACATAAATCAGAAAATTTCATTTAATTTTTTTTAAATCCAGGGGGGCAAATGCCGCCCTTGCTCCCCAGGACGCCCATGCTCGCAAAATCACATAGAAATGCGAATCTGAAGTGAACACGTCTCTGCTGCGCCGCTCTCTCGATTATTTACCACTAACTTTCAAAAGTAATTAAGTTCGCAACCATAGAACGAAGACAAAGCCATCGGAACAAAGAGAACGGACGCGCAGCTTTCACAGCAAGGGCTGATTATATCTATATATACATATACATACACATATATCCTGGTGGACGACCGAGTACACGCCGGTATAAGCGTGTGCCCCACGGGCGAAGCAGCCGAAGGACGGACGAGGAACGACATCGACGCAGAGAGATGGTGTCTCTCCGTAAAAACACCGGGAGGAAGGCAACGGGAAATCACCTCCCTACTTATCCCGAGTTAAATGCAAATGACGCTAAGATACGAACCTGCCCAAGGGCAGAGAACATAAAGAAGAAGAAGATATATACATATATATATATAACACAAGGGTTTTTAATTAGTCTAGATTTTGAATCCGCGATGTCTTGCGTAGACACATCAGTGTCAAACAGCTAAACCAATACACCACAGAACACAGACAATATGAGAGTTTTATATTTGTATTGCATAATGCATATTATTATTGTTTTTCTTTCTGATAATTCCTTGCAGAGTTTAAAAAGTTGGCCAAACTGTTATATATGTTGGTCATAAGGCCCATTTTGTTTCATAGCCTACTTTCTCAGATTTCTTTTGTTCTTCAGACAATACCAATCCAATTTTCCTCAGTGTTTCAATGTAACAAACCAGGTTTATGGATGAATTTCATCACATTCACTTGAAGACTCATTTGACAAATTAAGACATGAAATACTTATCGCCTCTCTGTCATCCTTTCTGTCTGTATGTCTGTCTGTCTGCCCCTCTGTCTTTCTCTGTTCATTATCGCGATTCATTACTTCTGTGCAAGTGCCGAGGTCTCCGCCTATGTCTTTGTTTGTTTCATTTACTCTCCCTCGACTGGGTCTTCCTTAGGTTGATTGCCCATGGAATCTGTTCTATCGCTAGAGGAGCGAGGATATCGTATGTAAGCTTTCCTTCTTTAAGAAATCACATTAGATTCGACTAGATCGAATTAAACTGCCTTGAGGAAGAGTATTTATAGTTCCTAACGCCATTAAGACCCGCCATGGCTCCATCCATAAGATAAGTGAATGTGGCCATGCGGGTCTCCTTGTGCGTATGTCTATTTATGTACGTTAGTCTGTGTACGTACCTCTCGTGGCTCCCCGTCCATTGACGTAGGTTCGTCGGTTATCTGTTGGAAGTTTATTAGTTAAAACCGAAGAAGACGTTCAACAACTCCCTGAAGAAGAAAGGTATACACAGGAATATGCGTTACACGACACAATCTTTCAAAGACTAGAGGTCTATATGCATCGTGGTCTCTCTCTCTACTCGCCACGCGTCTGTCATAGTGTAGATATATGCACATAATGAGAATAATTGAAGTAAAGAAGATATATATGGCTTAACACACGCGATTGGCCCTCACTACTTCTATGTCGACGGCATCATGTCGGCCAACATCCTGAGGACTTCTCTGTCTGCCTCTGTCTCTGTCTGTCTTTCTCTATCTGTGTCTGTCTGTGTCTGTCTGTCTGTCTCTGTCTCTCTGTCTCTCTGTATGTCTGTCTGTCTGTCTCTCTCCATATGCGACGCACATTTTACAGCCTAGAATGTAAATGTAGGCCTAAATGTACGCGATTTTATATAGCGACCGTATATATGGCCTCGACCCTGCTCATTATTCAACGAATTGATCGGGTGAGATCCTTCACCACCGCTGCCCGTTTGAATGGGTGCCACGCCATAATTGCATCTTCATGCTTCTTGCACTACTGAAGGCTTTTCATTATAATTATTGACCCTACAAATATACAAAATTTTGGCTACAATTGTGATAAACCTTAATACTCTTGCTATTACGTGACAACGTTTACCGATTCTTCTCAACTGAGGAGGATCTGTTAAAATGTTGCGGTATGGTGCACAGTGTGGTGGTTGACACACTTGCTTCTCAACTCTGTGGTTTGGGTTCTAATCCCAGTGTGTCGTGTGCAATTGATTCCTCATGAAACTATATAGGTTGTGCTGTTGATGGGTTGTTGTGATGCTGCGCTTCAGCGAAATGATCCTCCAATCCAGGACAGCACCACTGACGATGACTGTTGGAAGTATACCGTGTAGCCAGATGAATTCTACCCTATGCACCGCATAAGAACCTATAGGTGCCATTTATCAAATACAGTACTTGCTCTATCCTGCTGCAAAGTATCGTATTGCATTGTATCATTTAACTCTCTATTAATAACAGGCCTGCGTGTGATGAACCTCTATTCCTGTTAGTTTTTTATGCGTATAAACAGGACATGTATACAGTGCATCCATTCAACGCGTTCTGCTCTGACTTTCATTTCCAATTGCTCAAAATTATGTTAACAGCCCCAAGGTCAATTATAGACCATATTGTAACTAATTATGGTTAATTTTACCTATAGGCCTATAGCTTTAAAAATTATGGCCGTAGGCCCGTATGTGGCGTGAAATGTAGGTTGGCCTAGCGCATGACTGAATACGCCGTTTAGCAGTTTTGAATCTCAGGGCATGTGATCATGCGACCTGTGACATGCGAAGGTTGTTTAACGAAGACCAAAAGAAGCCAATGCTATTCATATTATGGAGGCGTTATATTTAGCCTAAGTGAGGTCACGTTGCATATAACCAGGAACGTAGCAAGATATAATTATGCTCTGTGCCAAACGTAACTATAGCGCCCCCGCGCAAAGATCAACTTAACCAATAACGACCAAAGTTGTCATCTCCAATATAATATTTAATATAAATATGTTCAAACGACAATTTTTAAATATGCCTGTGTCACGAAATAGAGTGTCCCCCATACATGCGTATCCCCCTTAGCGAAATGGATTATTCGGTTTAGTTTGCATTTTTGGCGGTTTCTAAGTGTATTCAGTCGTACTGTTTGGATTTATTGCACACATAAAATTTTTGAATTGCGTATCTTTAGTTTGTATGTCGACCTGAAATCAATTTAGCCTACTTTGTTTTTGGTGATTTTGACTGGAATTTCGTCGAGGCTATCGTGATGCGTATGACGAGGGGGGATAGAATGGTTCATCCCACCGGATACTCTAAACCGGTTTATTCCATCCGGGGGGATACGCTTTAGGGGGGATAGAATATCTCGGGACACCTGCACTGTCAGGTGTCTATCTATTAATATTATGTACACACTTTATTTCTTGTTACTTAATTTTAACACATTCTAAAAAGAATCTAAATGGATATAATGTTTCACGATAAAGTAATTAGTTTAATAATTAAATCATTTCGTCTCAAAATTTTCGACCCCTCTTGAGTTGCACCGGTTCAATGGGACCGCTGGAACACCCCTCGTTATGCGGCACTGCACATAGCGGTTCCTAAGCCCATTGGCACAATCAGGTTAAGCCTACAGTCGAATTATGTCCACTGATTAATTGCAGCCAATGGTCCAATTAATTGCATGAATGATTCAGCTTTCCAGTTGCGTTAGTAGATTTTTGCAAGTCTTTAGCAATCACGCAGCAGAGACTTCGGCTGTCATGTGGACATTTAAAAGAGCAGAACAATCCCGAATGCTTTTTAAAGTCTGCAGAGACGTCGGTTGTTGAGTAAGATTACACCGATTTACAGATTATCTCCCTAAAACCTATAGGGCCTAATCTTATAGAAACCCTTGTCATTTGTTAGTAAATAGATTATTAATTTAAAACAAGCATGCTTGCATACGCACATTTAGAACGCAGACTCTACTTCTAGTGGCCTGTAACATGGCCTATAGCAGTGATGCACAACCGTTTTCGGCCAAGGACCAATAAATGATTTCTTAAACCTTTCAGGGGCCAAACAAGTGTGACGACTCAGCTTAGTTCAGATGAATGCAGGCCAAAATTTATGAAGACAACGTGCGCAGTAAAACACATATAAAAGTAAACATAAAGAGTTACAGAGAAAGGGGACTCACAGTAATTCAATATTGCTACAATACTGATAGCTTTTTCCAATGACCACAGTGCGCAAGTCACTATAGCCTTAATATATCAGTGTCGGCTCTAAATAGCTAGTCGCTTTTCGTGCTGGATAGAGCAGGCCACATGGCGACTCGTCACGAGCCGAATATGGCCCGCTGGCTGGACGCTGTGCACCACTGGCCTATAATAAATAATTACCATAAAATAATAATGTAGGGCCTAAAGAGCTACATTATCGGACTATTTCCTTCCTTAATCGCATTATATTTGACTAGATCGAATTAAACTGCCTTGAGGAACAGTAATTTATAACTTAAGACCCGCCAGGATAATTCTACAAGTCTCTCACTGGTAGGCATAGCCTATTATGTGTGTTTATAAACGTGTAAGTCTGTATAATACAAGCTGTGGTAGATATCAACGCCCGTCACTGTCTTACTTTACAACAATGTTAACTGAATGTTAGTCGATCCTTGAAGACCTGTTTTTTGGATATTTTCATAGGTCCTAGTCAGTCTATTTTTAGCACGTATTTGCATATGGCTTATAAAACCTGTTTAATTACGATACAAATTATGCCGTCTGTTACAAGACATGTATAAAGCTCCTTCCTGTCAGATCTTGTATAGGACTGTATAAATTAAGCATAGGCCTAATGTTTGCCAATTTGGTCGCAAATGGTTGCATTTATGACACATATAATAACCGCTCATTATCACACGAAGACGTCCATAGTCGCTTGGCATTGAGCAGAGGCCTGTGCATTATAGCGGCCTAAGCCCTAAATAGTACACATACAGCAAGCGCATAATACAATTTTACGTGTCCAGGGACTGCCTTGAGGCAGCAGGAGGAGGTTTTGATATATTATGCCAGCAACAGGCTGAATATATGGGTCGTTTCGCGAGCGAGCTTACTGTTAAGAAACCTGTAATTATATCAATTGAATAATAAGTTACCTACGTGTCTACCTCAGTGTGTAAATCATTTATACTGATGTGCATTCAGATTCCAGTTGTATGTGAGCAGCATACCATGTTGCTAGCTTGAGTGGTATGCATGTTTGTGCATTAGACTATGACGTGAAAAAGACAATAGCCAATACAATATATGGCGTTTCATGTAATGTAATGTAATGCGCTTATTTTGTATTCGTCTTACACAAAGCGTCTGAAAGAGCTAGAACAAGTTTTAAAAGGTTTATTGAGGTTACTATTGTTGAGAATATGTTGACGACATGATATAGCAGTCTAAACAGTTACCATTATGTCCGTTTGTCTATGTGCAATGTTCGTCCATCTCCACATCCGCCCATCCTTCGATCCATCTACCGAATCATCCCTCATCCATCCCTTGATCCTTCCATCAATCCATCCAACCATTCAACAATCGATCTATCAATGGATGCATCCATTCATCGATCTATCGATCTCTTTTATTCATCCATCTATTCTTCCATCTGTCCATCCATCCATCCTTCCACCCACCCATCCACCCAATAAACCCACCCACCAAAACCAACCCATCCAACCAGTCATTCATCCATCCATCCGACCATCCATCCATCTATTCATCAACCATCCATCCATCCATCATTCATTCATCCATCCATCCATCATCCATCCATCCATCATCCATCCATCCAGCAATCCATCCACTTACCTAGCCACCCACCCATTCATCCACCCAAACACCAACCCATCTATTCATCCATCCATTCATCTTCCTGATACACTCAACGCTTCCATTCCGATCATAAGAAACCGTGTCGTTGAGTAAGCGCATTGTACAAATCGTCAGTGAAACTTACGACAGCAGGTAAGCGAAAAGTAAGCTTATAGGCCCTACCCGTTTCCATCAAGTGAATAGATATTATATACAATTTAAATGAATATCATGCTGTGCAGTCTGCATATAAATCGAATGAATCAGTCAACCTAATTATACCTTTTAAAGTAGTTTCACACTACTATCACACAGACTATGTCGGTGCGAATATGATAAATCTTCTTATATAAGCCTGATTAAATGTTTTTGTAATGCTAAGTAAGCCAATGTGTTTAGTTAGACCTATTCGTTAAAGAGATTTCCACATTTTGTGCACACATTTTATAGTTAGATTCAATGAAGACAGTTTGTCTATAAAATATAAAGTAAAGAGAAAGTTTCTTCAGAAATGTTAGCATAAGACAAGCTATTCAGTCTTTGCATTCAGCCATTCATTGTGTAAACCACTCTTTATTTGCTTCTAATATAATTCCTACCTCGTTGAATTTTCAAGTATATGTTAAGCGTCGTTAACTTCGGGGTAAGCCTGCACAAACAGTTCTGAATATCTAACTCGGCAAATATAGCTACATGGATGCACAAATGCAGTAGTATTACTTCAGCCAAAAGCAAACCCTTTTCATAGACAACTTAGAGACACTCTGAAAGCCAATACTACACCGTCAAATCGGTTGTAAAATATCCATTTTCTATGAATCCATAATATATGCATACCTTCATGTTTTATGCACATAATTCAGGACTAGGCCTACTATAGACACGCACACTAAGAAGAAGACATGGTGTAGGCCTATATATAAACCGTCACGCACTTCATATACAGATAGATTTATGTTTATATATGAACATACAGATAAGGTTTACATATGTCTAAATGTATATATATATACATATATAAGTCATGAGGTAATAAATCTATCAAAAGGTCGGGTATTTTAGGCAACCTTTATGCAGCGATACAATATACGGCAGCGTCAGCTGAGCAGTCGTTGTTATGCATGTCTGCATCTTTGTTCTCCTCCGTTCGTAATGTTTCTCAAGCTCAAGGCCGTCATTCAGTAAGTGTACGTCCACCTATCTGTGCTACAATACATGTATGTCTGTCTGCTTGTTTGTCTGTCTAAATGTATATGTGAGGCAGTAAGAGCATTTATATATTATTATTCCGGATATTTCTATAGCGCCTCTCGAAGTCAACTACTACTCAGAGGCGCTCCCGACTACAGCATTTGATACTGTGCCGGAATTTTCACGCCGAAGCGCCACGAGCAATTGCGAGTGAAGGACTTGCCCAAGGTCCGTACGCAGCGGCTGGAGTGGGATTCGAACCTGCAACCCTCCGGTCACAAGGCGCCGAACTTACCACTGAGCCACCACGCCCCACATATATATATACTCTGTGTTTTACTATGTAGGCCTAAACACGCGTCTTTGCGTGCCTGCAGTATGCACATATTGTCTGTCTGTATGTATGTCTGTCTGTTTGTCTGTCTATCTGTCTGTTTGTCTGTCTATACGTCTGTTTGTTTGTTTGTTTGTTTGTTTGTCTGTCTGTCTGTCTGTCTGTCTGTCTGTCTGTCTGTCTGTCTGTCTGTCTGTCTGTCTGTCTGTCTGTCTACTTACCTTCCAAATGTTACACTAAAAAATTATGAGGCACCTGTGTTATATGCAAACAACAATATTCATGCATATCCAAACATCCACAGATTTAGCCATAGCTCAGAGACGACATATATAACGATCTCAAATCATTCTTAGTTATCATAGTTTTATATTAAGAAAGAAGAACGCGGGTCAAGTATGCGTATACTAAACGACTGGAAGACGGGAATAAGGTAAACATAAATAAGTTGCCAGGAATAAAGTAGAAAGGAATAAGGTAGGAAAGAACGAGGTAGACAGGAGTAGATATATGAGCAAGATAGTCAGGAGTAAGCAGCAGCAAGGTAGGCTCTAACGGGGTGGCGTCGTCACAACCTTGAGCGCACGGCCTACATGCTGAAAAACTGGCAGACCACGATGCGTCAATATAGACCTACATCTCGATGAAGCATAAGAACAAGCGGTAGACGTTAAGCAGGTCTATACTAGATGGCAATTGGATTTCCTGCAAGCAGCGAATATGGGCGGAGGCGGTGCGCGGTTGCATATCCCTTGAAATGAAAACCGGCACTGCAAATCGATATAATACACACACATTATATGTAGGGCCCTATACATATAGCCTACTACAGGTCTCGGGTCCTGCTGCAAATATGCCTTGCACGTTGTTGAACTGGATGTATCTGGACCGAAGACCATTTTGATCAGCATTATGAATGTAATGTGTAATAGAGCATTTATACAGCACCTCTTAAGTACCTCACAGCAGCGAATCTTAACCCTTTGACTTCGTACAGGAACAGTCTAGTTTGGACCAATTATTAGCGCAGAATTTGACGTTTCCTCTGCATAAAATTAGGAATCATCTCACTGACAGGTAAATTTACCTCTGCCTAACCTATTCCTTTAAATCAACATGAAATCTTGCTTGCGTCTATTTGTAACCTAATTTAGTGGTGAATATACAGCGAATAAAAAGTGCAGCACTCCAAATTATTACTACTCAGTATACTACAACTTTCCTGTTGCTGGTATTAGCACGAGGCTAATGTTATTCCGCAGAGTAACACACAGTCTTATCTCTAGAGTCTGAACTCCTGCTGAAGCTTTTGCGTGATCAACAATTTAAGAATTATAATATTATTTGGCAGTGATACTGTCAGTATCACTGCCAAATAATAATTCTTTTGAGATTAAAGTATACCGAGAGTATGGTATAATGAATATCACCTAAATTAAGATCATCTCTAATTCCAATAATAAGGCCCATGCAATTCAGTGAACACTATCCGATTGCACTTAGCCTTCTGTCGAATCGGAACTACTATATAGCCAATGACCCATTAGCCATCACATTACAGGCCCAAGGCTTGACATCCGTTATTATTGTCATCAGCTTCACAAAGGGAGCAGTGATTAAAGATCGCACGGTGAGAGGTCGAGATGTTAAGACACATGCTGCTTTACCTTTCCTCCAGTGGACTTGAGCATCTGCTATGCTGTCACCCGTTATCAATCGACTCCACATGCGTTTATCACTGTCGTGGTATCAAACTGCCGATGGGATGTCTCTGCCCTGTATATTAACGGCATATATCCCAGGAAAGCAACTGCTACAGTTGCCGTACAGACCGATATACCTATCGCTAGCAAGGTATGTTATGATAGTTGGAACTTGGTGTCCTTATTGTGTCACTGATACATATAGATCATGCACTGCCTAGATGTTGTTTGTCTAAGTCTGTAAACAGGAAAACGAGATGTCGGAGTAACATATACTATAATCTAATACTAATATTATTGTTTTACATAGGCCCTATTTATACTTAAAATCCAGGATGCAACTCTGTCCCAGCGTGCAGGCGCCCATGCTACGCCTACAATTAAAACAATAATAATGTGATGTTGTCGATTTTCTGCGGTTTAATTAACGCCTATGGGTACAAATTTCAGTGTAAAATTCACTGCGTGTGTATAGGCCATAGATAAGTCATGTCTTCACTATTCCTGGACTTACCGGCATAAAGGCCACTCCCGTTCCGATTCAAGCGAAATTCAGAGTGGATCAAAACGTCACATCCAACCATCGTCCTACGATGGACAAATCGCCACGATGACCATTTCTCGTCAATGTTAAACGAAACGGAAACGCCGCCGATTGTACAGCCTCGGCATAGATGACTGCTTTAGGAAAATGACAGCCACATCTTGAGCAGACCGATTTGTTTCCGCTATTACAGGATACCCGTGGTTATTATAATAACGCCACCATAACATTGGAACACCGCCATCTGGCGAAAAGAAGTTTAAACTGGTAACCACTTCCGCCACCTGGCGATTAAACAACTCGAACAAGGAACGCTGCCATTAAGTAGACTATCGGCAAACTCATCTCTGATGACTGAAGAATTCCGGACATCGATTTACGATATCCGATGAATACTGGTTCATTCTCGACGTCTTTCCGGCAATGCCAGCAGTACATGCGCTACATAATTAATAAATTATGACCATTGGTTGATGGGTGCGTATTGATGGACGACCCTCAATCAATAGCGATTCGCATGCGTCGTGTGTGCCTCGGCCATCGACGGTCGATGGGTCTCGGTCCGTCCGTCAGTCTGTGGGTCCATCGGTCGGTCTGTGGGTCTGTCGGCTGGTAGCAGCCGCTGGTGAAGCGCTCATGAAATGCAGAACACGCACTTGCATTTCATATTCAATTGGCGCTGTCTACAATCGACCCCTTCATTGATATAGCGCGTGAATTGCCATCAGTTCTGTTTCCGGTTCTGTGTCTGCTGTCACAGTGCTAGGTAGTTCCATATATAAAAATAAATATACATATATATATATTAGGGTGATTCACGCCGCCATGGGAAAAAAATTTTTTTTCCTGATTGGCTGACATAGTAGATTATTTTCTTCCTTTGGTTGTTCTGAACAATTCAGCAAAATTTTACTGTAATCTATCAATGTTTACTGGTTGCTCAACGACCTCATATTCGAGATATGGTCCCCATGGAGAAAGCAATGTATTTGCCATTGATGAAACCCTCGAATGCAATGATCTAATTAAATTGGGGTACAATCTTGGGATGCATCGTTTCAGACAGCCAGATGCATATCATATGGTCAGATGGATGGCTAAGGTTAGTTATTGCTTCAAGAATTATCTTTTTAGAGATCAATTTCAAATGAGCCTCTTGGAAAAGAAATACCATTGAATCCTGTTTATTTGCAAGTCATATATATGTGAGAGCATGGATAGCTTGTTCGGTGGCATCTGATGCACCAATTAATGACTTCCAGTTGTACAAGCAGATCAGGCAGTATACATCAATTAACAAAGTTGTGTCTGAGGATACAAAAAAATACAATCATCTGTGGTAAATAGGACCTGAACTGGTTCCTTTGGCTTTCTTTCTGACAAAGCATCATTGGACTTGAATGCAACATTATATCTGGCATGCGTCAACATGGCAAAAACTGAAGAGTCAGAGGCATTAAAATAGATACTTGTATGGATCTACGCAACGAAGAGCTAAATGAGATTGTTAATCCATCTTCAGTCTGTACCATGCGTTCTCTTGGCTTTGATACAGACCTCATCATGTCTAATAATCCAGAAACTTGGAGCTCATCTGTGATATTTCAACATATCGAAGATGCCATGGTTAGTGTGTGGTCAGTGATGCTGCTGAGTGCTGCATTGCTCTGATATCACATTTAAATGAGTCTGTAACCAAGAATTAAAATGAGATGCAAAAATTGATGCAGGTGGTTGAAGATCACTGACGCCATGTGTCAGATTCTGGCAAATCTACTTGGAAAGGCTGCAGTTCGCGCTAACAGCTGGAACACTGATTTACGATTGACTAATAAACAATTCCTGGTTGATTGTTAGAGTTTTTAGTTAACAGATATTGTGAATTTCTATTTTCTAATGGATACTTTGAGTTATTAATGAATCTACTATTCATGCTACTCAACTTTATTCTGTGTGCGATATAGCCATCATCTTAATAATGTAACTTGAGAATACGATTGTATGGGAACTTTTGGGCTCACTGAGCAACCTCTAAAATGTATTTGATACTGAATTTTTTTATACAGACTTTAATCTGAACCCAAAAGGAACAAAATAAACAACTATGCACATTAACTTTCAAAAAAAATTTTTTTTGAATCACCCTAATATATATATATTATATAAATCGTATCGTATCTAGTAATTTATAAGGCGTCTCTCGCTGTATAAACTATTCAGTGCAGGAGCCCCGTGGAAACAGAAACGTCTTGAGCGAGCGAGTAGATGCCGGGAAGATTCCCGTCATAAATACATGGATATATATATATATATATATATATATACGTCAGTCAAGGTCGCTACAGTCTATTTTTGACCCCGCCACTGCCCGTACTCTGGTATTACTAGTCCCAAGCCTGGATAAAGGAGGTGGAGAAAGGAGACGTAGACGTCCCTGGCAGCCATAAGATGTCTGTAAACACTGGAAACTACTACTCTGTCCATTCTCTGTCGTCGTCGTCGTCGTCGTCGTCGTCGTCGTCGTCGTCGTCGTCGTCGTCTACATAAATCAAACAATATAATGGACACGCAGTCTGCGTATATTGACCGATCTGTCTATATATATATATAATCATTTAAATGGATCATTTAATTGGATCGATCCCATGAAGTGTGTGTGTGTGTGTGTGTGTGTGTGTGTGTGTGTGTGTGTGTGTGTGTGTGTGTGTGTGTGTGTGTGTGCTTCATGGCATCGATCTAATTAAATGATAGAATTTTCAAGTGCAGAAGAAATTAAGCAGTGAAGGGTGACATGTCTACACTCAAGCCAAAGAAAAGCTGGTGCTTCTGCACTCACAGTTCACTCAACCGTGTATTTGCGCGAACAATATACACGGTCGAGTGAACTGTGAGTGCTTGGTCAGTATGTGTGTCATTCTTGACGCCAGCATGTCTTGTTCACGGGATCATTATATGTACTTCAAATGCACGAGTAGGCTGTAACGTAATGTCAACAGTGGTTTGATGGAAATGTGAATAGGGTTAAACATTTCCAAGAGCATCTCAAAGCCAGATAATAGAGTCTGTCTCTGCAATACCTGGATATAATACTAAGATTATATAAGGAATTAATTTTACAGAGACAGCCAGTGCTGTAGCCCAGCGGTTTTCAAACGGTGGTACATGTACCACTAGCCTAGTGGTACAACAGATGTCGCTAAGTGGTTCGCGAAAATAAATCAAAAAGATTAAAATTATATATTAATTTTAAAATTTGTTTACCTATGGTCCTACGTTAATTGCAAGGGAACTTCGAGCTCGCCTGTTGTTTTTGATATGAACTTTGATGGTGGTACGCTAACATTCGATTATTTTACTTGGTGGTACATTGTACAATAAAAAATAAAAATTGAAAATCGCTGCTATAGAGGATCCGAACGGGGCATTAACTTGCACGATCTGCGGAACAAGGCGACACTTGAATTGTGATAATAGTAGTACTTTAACCCAAATTGCAACATGTTGGCAATATGGCGAGTTTACTAACTACATACTCCCGTAAAACACATATGCGACGAATCGGACTTTAATGAACCTATTAGCAATGCTGAGGCTATGGAGGGTCCAGGAGAGAATGGTAGTAACCCACTAAACTCGAGCTCTTCACGAACGAACATATTATGTAGACCTCTAATAAATAACAAAGACATCGATCCGGATGGAAATTATTTTCTCGATAACTTGAGGGAGTACGACATATTTTTTGTCTCGGACAATATTTTTCTTATTATTGTTTGTTGTTAATTATGTCGTCATTATATTGTTGTCGTAATTATTGCTGCGATATAAGAATAGTCTATGCGTTTATAAATTACGCAATTTAAAAGATTCTCACGGCGGAGGCGAAGCTAATAAGATGGCGTCATAATCGATTGCCGATGATCTTCTTCCGGTGACGTCATCGTCATTTTTTTACTTGTCCATTTATGTCCGCTTCGGTGTGCGTGTATTGACGATTCGCTGGAGATTTTTCTCTTCGATTTTGGCTTGCGATTCGTTTTCCAGCCAGCATTCTGCATGTGCAGATGGGAGAGTTTGAATTTCCTGGAGAAGTGGTTGATATAACAGCGCGTCATTTATGGTAAGCGCACAGAATTCAACTCGAAGGAAGGAAAAGTAGGCCTTAATTAGGGACCTGCGAATCACAAATTTTTAGTCGAATCGAATCTCGAATCGAATCGGGGTAAAGATTCGAATTCGAATCGAATCTCGAATCGAATCAGCGGATACCAGTTTGATATTCATGAAATTTGATTGCACAGGAGTACCACAGCATCAATGTCAATAACTTTTCTGCAGTTTAAAATCAATTAAGCAAAACATTAAGCTAATTAGCAGAATTGAAAATAGCACAAATAATTTATGAGTTAAGTAAGTAAGTATATTCTTTATTGTACTTAATGCATAACTGCACGTTGGTGTATATACACAGTACATCTCAGTGGAGTATAACTTTCTAACTATAACCCTTTTCTTGCCAGAGGGTTGCTGTCGTCACGTTTCGCGTTGCACACAGAAATTCAACAACCAATCCACGCGCAATAGGCCTAAACAATTAAAGCTATAGGGCTGCTGTTGGATTAAAAAATTTAATCGCGATTAATCGCTCGATTAAATTTTTAATCGAAATTAACTGCATATTAATCGATATTTGACATTCTTCATGTATATTAATATTTTCCTAGAAAGCAGAAATAACTGAATGCTTACTTTCTAGTACAAAAAGTTTTAATAACCTTTGGCTTAGCATATTGAATTGTCTCATTTGGTTTATTGAATTGAACAGTTTAGCATAACAGAAACAATTGAATAAACAGTGAAACACTATTCAAATCAGTCCACTGCTGAAAGCATTTTTTTTATTTTGAGCTAGAGCCTACCTTTACAGTGACATATAGGCCTAAAGGTGAAAATTTACATGATTGGTTTAGGCCTATTATTCAGCCATTTGCTTGAGCAGACCAGTTTACTTATATTGGCCGGTTCAAAGGCTGCTCTTTTTTGTTAACAACATATGCAGATATAGAAAACAAACGTTCACAAGGGACCGTAGTGGTCGTGGATGCTAACTATTGTCTTGCTAACTAGACAATGCTTGAATGACGTGCCTCATTCTGTGGTGCTTGGCGACTGTGACTCACTGCATACTTCAACTATGAGGTAGCCTAAGTAAGCAAGATACGTCCTTAAAACATTTAATCGAAAAATTTTAACGCGTTAATCGCACGCGTTAACGGCGATTAATCAGCAGCCCTAATTTTAAAGCAATTAGTTTGCAACAAAGTCGTTATCATTTTTCCGAAAAACGAATCGAAAATTTTTCGAATCATGACTTCATTTTCGAATCGAATCGAATACTGTCGTCCGATTCGTTTTCGAATCGAATATCGAAGCTTCGCAGGTCCCTAGCCTTAATATAAAGTTAGATGAGGTGGAATACGCAGTCCAGAAAGGTTTAGTTAGTGTACGGTTGGGCATATCTGGGTATGACAAGTTCGGGATAAGAAGCTGAGTTCAGGTAAAGGTATATATAGTATGGTAAGATGAGACAAGGTAAAATAAGGTTGCCCAGGTAAGGCCAGATCATGTAAATCTATGTTCAGGGTAGGCTACTGGGTGGCAAGGTGACCGACTACGCCACGTCAACTTCTGGCCAACGACATGCTCGAAGGGGTCATTACGAATGCTATTCAATCCTGCAATCAGATCTAGTTTTCGGCAAACGAAACCAGAAGAAAGGTCTCACTCAAAATGATCACCACAGATACGGTTTAAGCTCGACATTCAAATCCCATTTACGGTGAATGAAATAAAAATTTTACTGTGAAACAAATTACCTCGAGAAGTTTACCGTAAATGTGACTCAACCCAGAAACCAAACTCCGAACAGAACAGAAACCATTTCTCCGCGATGATAAATGGCTTCAACCAAGTTACCATAAACAGGACTTAACGCTGAAACAGACCCCATTTAACTGCTAAAGAGATGATCTGAAGAGCCATATCGTAAATGAGACTCAACCCCATTTGCCTGCGAAGGATGTGACCTCAAGCACCGAACCTCATTTAGTAGTTAATTACCTCATAAAGGTTATTAGAAATGCGACTAAACTCAGAAACCGAAAAATCACTTAATTAACTCCGAAAGAAATTTCTTCACGGGGGTTTCCGTTTCCATACATGCAACTAACCTTGAAACAGAACCCAGTTTAATTACAAAATAACCTACCTCAAAGGTGCTACCACAAATGTGACTCAGCCCTTAAGCTGAAACCTAGTTAATTGCGAAAGGAAGGACAGGAAGAGGATTACGATAAATATGACACAGGTCTGAAACTAACTTTATCTAACTGGAAGTAAACTACGCTAGGAGGGTTACAGCTATTACCTGTGGCTGACGGTGAAGATTCTGCACTTTGGTGAGATGGGAGCGCTCGTGATGAATGCTACGGTTAATCTATGGCTCTGTGTCGTCGAGATAGTGTGTGTGTGTGTGTGTGTGTGTGTGTGTGTGTGTGTTTGTGTGTAGTTGTTGACCTGCTGGGCCTCTGGCGTGGCTTAAAATCCCGTAAGCCCTTTGTTTGGCAGGTGGGCCTCTGGCGTGGCGTAAAACCCCGTAAGCCCATTCTTGCGTGTGTGTGCGTGTGTGTGCGTGCGTGTGTGCGTGTGTGTTGACCTACTGGGCCTCTGGCGTGGCTTAAAATCCCGTAAGCCCTTTTTTGGCAGATGGGCCTCTGGCGTGGCGTTAAACCCGTAAGCCTATTCTTTGTATGTAGTTTGTGTTTTGTATTTTTCGTTGTCCTTCAGATGAGCCGAGGGATCAGAAAGAGGCTGAGAGAAGACTAGACTAGTAGAAGAGATGGGAGTGGAATCGAGGTGGACGTGGAATCAGCTCCTGAAATACTCAGAAATGTAAACTACACACTCTTCCTCAAACTGTCGTTAAGTTAAAGGGGTCTGAGGAAGGGCCGTTAAACTACTCTTGAGAAGGTCTGGTGCGGAGCTTCGACAATATTGGACATTTTCCGCAAGGCCTGTAGACTTTGGCACAGTAGGCCTACACGGAAAAGAGCAAGGAATTCGCTTCTCAGCAGAAACGAAGTTAACGTTCGGTTGTCCGACGTGTTTCAATAACATAAGTCTCATGGATGGCTGAATAGCTGCTTCGGTCGTGTACCTCTGAGTGAGGGGTTGTCGGATTAAGTCATCCCGATTGTATCTATATTTAAGCTAATACTGTCGTACGGTAACAAATGAACAATCACCTTACCTCATAGGCGTAGCCACATTGAGGCAAGAGGAGGCAGTTGCCTCCTCTTCCTTTTTTAGATTTCAAACATTTTCCGTGGGTTATACCTCTGCACCCTACTACACCTGGATGTCTCCCGGAGTTGCCTCCTCTTGAATTTAAGTCTGGCTACGTCCTTACCTTACCTCATATATTACCTTACCTTAGGGTAGTTACCTTACCTCATATAATATCTTACCTGACCTCATAAGTGAATTGCAATTTAACAATAAGCAAATTAAGCATGCACTGTTTGGGGTCTTCGAGTGAAAACAGTTCATAAGTCAAGACATAAATGTCTGTCCAGATATATGGATCTGAACCCATATGGAAGAACACTTAAGCGTTTGCTTATAATTTTCCTCATTAGGTTGAACACATAAAGCCTTGCTCGCTTTCTGATTTATGTCTCCTTGTCAACATAAACAATTGTCAACATAAACAATGGAGACTCATATTTATGTGGGTGCATAGTTTGGAGATGTGCTGAAAGGTCAGTACACCACATGGCTGCTATAAAACCGTCAGTTTCTACCGTTGTGTACTCTATATACGTTTAGTTGTTGATGGGCCTCCACCAGTAACTAAAATCGGTTCATCCCCGTTGTAAGTTTTGCGCCAACGGATCATAAGAGACTCCGAAGAATGGTTTCTGGGTTTGGTGTTGCATAAAGAGCGGAATATATTGTTTCGATAACGACTGAGTGACATAAACATTCAGCAATCAAATAACTCCGAAGCCATTACATCAGAGCAAATAAAATTCGACCCACTATTGTTGGCGTGCAGATCGATAGCCTTTCTGTCAAAAACTGCAGTTAATCGACATATCTCTGTCATCTGTGGTGTGATCAACTAGAATTCGACGTCCCATCTTCTGCAACCTATAACCAGGATTTGAACCTGACCCAAAGAGTTTATTTGATTCCGATTTGACTGTTGTCATAGAGATTTCACTTGTCTCATGTTCTATTTTCTGATGTTTAGTTCTTTTTATCAGCTGTCTTGTTTCTAGTAAATACAACGTAGCCTGTTGTAGGCTAAACAGAGCACTTTCATCTGATAATTATCAAAGCATTTTCAGAAAACGATGCGCTCATTTCCTTTCCAAAGTTATACAATCTTGTGTACAAATAGACTATGCTCATTAATCCAATAATATTATTACTTATTTTCGGCAGCAAATGCCCGTCACTTAGGCCTAATTTAGTTTTTCCATTTTATATATGCGACCCATGGTGCACAGTTATAAACAGGGTTTAGGCCCTATAGACCACCTTTTGATTTGAACATTAGGCTAAAGTTTTTGACGGAATCCCACCCTAAACAAAACATATTTTTCATGCATGCATAGCGTCTGCGAAGCAGAGTAGCAGACAAATGATTTTATTTAAGTTCAATATTAATAACAGTGATCGGGGTATAGAAAGTTTTAATCCAAAAAATATAGATTAGAAATTATTTTAAGTGAAGTTTTCCCACGGAACCCCGTCTCACCTAAGAATCTGATTTATAATGTAGCAACACATTCAAACACCACTTGTCCAATATCTTCACGTAACCTCTCACGGAACCTTAGGGTTCCGCGGAACACAGCGGAAATCTAAAACGCTGCTTTAGCCTGTACATGCCTCTGCACTCTCACAAACCAAAGAGTTAGATCATTACCTTTTGTTGCTATTATAATTACGAAACTTAGTAACGAGCACAATCACACAGAAATGCAACTCTGAGGTGCTTTTAGTTAGTCAGACTCCAGGTGAGGATGCAGGTATTTGAAACCCAGTGAGAAATTATGGGTTTTTAGGCGTTTCTTGACAGAGTTCGAGCTTCGAATAAAGATTGGTATTCGGCACTATTTCTTGCGGGTCACCGGTATGCAATGTACGAAGGCTCTGACAGTTCTGCTTTGTGGTTCTACCAAAAGATTCATATTTTCCAAGAATGCAGGGATGCAATAAAAGTCTAATGGCTAGAGAACTGAATTAGTATTAACGTTAAGGAATTTGTAGATGAGACAGACCAGTTTAAATCTTATTTTTATTTTACAGGAGCCAATAAACAGGGTTAATCCAGTACAATTATCACGTACTATAGGTCTACATGCTATTATATGTACAAACGGGTTCAGCTATGTAGGGCACAGTGTTCTGTCGTAACCTAATGTAGTAGACCTACAAAGGCCTATAACGATCTATTTCTCAGTTGCAGTGAGCGAAGTGGACTTGCTTTTTCCTGTCTTTCCATTTTATCATTTGTTCAACAGGTGGCGTTAGACTATGGCTGTAGTGATGGCTTGATGCTAAATCCGGCGTCTGCTGATGTCGTAGTTCCTCCTCACCTACTGCTTCCTCATCCTCCGACCGCACACTATTCTCGAGCGGCAACAGAGGATGGCAACCTGTCTCCGGTATCGAAGGTACTCGTCTGTCCCTAAATCTTAGCATCTCCTCTTCCTCCTCTTCCTCACCGGCATCATTTTCCTCCTCCTCCTCCTCCTCATCCTCCTCTTCAGAATCGTGCCCGCTGTCCATTTTCCTTCGTTGTTTCCGCTTTGAGTGCGATGCTTTTGGCTGGCCGTACGTGTCCCTCGTCTGGCAGCTTAAGTAGTGCTGATGCTGAGGACATCGGCAGAGGTCGTCGTCGTCGGCGGTTGAGGCCACGGGCGAAGTGCACAGGGAACGTGAAAGGAAGAAGACCTGCGGCTGCTCTTCGCTCGTATTGAACAGAAGAACCGGTGAACCTGACGACCGACAGCTTAACTCACCTGCATTTAGCAAGAAAGAAACGCATATTAGATTTCGAATATAGTCAGAGCCGGATGTACCTATAAGCTAAAAAAAACTACAGCTTAGGGCCTCACAATTCGCATGGGCCTAAACAATTCATTATTTTGCGGGCTTTTTAAAATTCTATGTGTGCTGCATATATATTACGCATAACCCTTTTAAATGGTAGGCCTATAGCCTATGTAGCAAATTCCATCTCGCCTGAGTAAATGTATTCATTTGAAAATAATTTGAATTTTAAACTTAATGCCCTGTTATTAAATAACCAAAAGGCATAATTATGTTTTCAAGGCTTGTGAAACCTTCTGGTGTAGTGTTTTAACATTTAGCTTATGGTCGCACCAAGTCAATATCGGGCACTGAATATAGTTAAACTTGTATGTAGCGCAGGCTACAAAAAACTCATTAAAAAGTGTTCCCTGCCTGACAGAACGATACCACGACCGCAGAGGATGGTCTTCAACCGCTAGCGACATGGCTTCAGAGAAACTGCAAGAAGCTCACGTTTCAGCTTGATGGCAAAGTGTGTGTGAAGGGTGAAGAGCAAACCACTGCTGTTTAATGTTTATGGTAATGGTAATTATCAATCAATCAATCAATCAATCAATCCTTTTATTGAAGCCATATCAAGTACATGGAAAATACAACAAATTTATATAGCGCCACTCAAACAGAGACTCTTCAGAGACGCTCTCGACCTAACAGAATGAAACCACGATCGAACAAAAGGGTCTTCAAACGTTTGCCGAAAGCAAAGAGAGGCTGAGAAGCTCATGTCGCAGGTAATCTGTATGACTATTCTATTACGCAGTCCAGACTAAACCCTTGCTTTGCGTGTACATTCAACATATCTCTTCGAAATTGAAAAATATTTTTCAGAATTTGCCACTGGTATAATGTTAAAACTAATACGAAAACATTCCACGCTACAACGAACACTAAACAATCACTCAAGATGCCGTAAATCTTTTACATTTTTAAAGTGAAGTTTACTGCAGAAGATAAACAATTGCTTAAGTAAGGCCAGTAGAAAAAAGGTGCAGTGCTCAACAGCGTTTTATGCAATTCTCAGAACGAAAACTGAAATCACGAATGTTTAATTCTAAAAGAATCTGATATCATGTGATAGGTCTGATTATTATTTTTACAAACATTTTTAACGCGCGCAAGGTCACTGAGAAAAGCGAATCGGAGGCGCGGTTAGTCAGTCGCCAGGTGAAGAGCTGTTAGATATCAATATTCTTGAAAGTCAATGAAAAACTGAGTTTTGAAGCGTTTCTTAAAGGAAGATGAACAGTTTGAACTTCGGATAAACATTGATAGTCGTTCCATTTCTGATGGGCAGCAACATGAGAGGCTGGAGAGCCAATGACAGTGCCACACCGAGGTTCAACCAAAAGACCAATACCCGAATATTGCAGACTGCGTGGCGGAATGTAACCTGCATCTTTCGTCAGCTATTTATTTCCTCATCCTATACCCGCACATCATTACACGCATATTTTGAAAAGAATTTACAGCTGAAATGTGGATTCTTCATTATCGCGAATCGCCGTAATCGCAATCTGTAAACTCCAAATTTCTAAAGCGCCACTCGAAGGCTAAGCGCAGGGCACCAACTTATTAACGAGCGCTGAAATTCTTCTTTCTCACAAAGATCTATTGTTGGTGGGTGATGCATGACAGACAGTCTTGTGAATAACACGATGTTTTCGCACTAACAGACCGTTGCCAAAGCATATTCTTTACGTTGAGACTCACACAAGCAGAATACAGTACTTAAGAAATCGACAAAGTATAGGGGCCTACCGATACTATTGTACAGATGCAAATCAATCATTGCACATATAACCTAACGCAGTTGTAAACTTAAAAAACGGATCAGGCCAGAAGCATATACACTAATACCCTGCTTTTTCATTTTCATCCAGTGTTCGGGATTTGGGTGTCACCCTTGATAGTACCCTCTCGTTTTCTGAACACCTCTCCCATCTGACACGTTCCTGTTTCTATCATCTGAGGCGTTTGAGGGCTGTAAGAAGATCAGTTTCTCCTTCAGTGTTTACTACTATGGTCCATGCCTTCATTTGCTGCCGCATTGACTATTGCAATTCATTGTTTGCTGGGCTCCCTAAAGCGCGCCTTTCATCTCTGCAGTCTGTTCTGAATGCGGCTGCCAGGCTCATTGCCCGTTTTCCTCGCTTCTCTCACATAACTACCTTTATGACTGATGTACTTCACTGGCTTCCTGTTGCTTCCCGCATCCAATACAAGGTTCTTCTCCTGGTCTCTAGGACTCAACTGGGAAAAGCTCCTAAATACCTCTGTGACCTAATGCGCAAACCTCTATCTGCTCTGTCTTCCCGCCCTCTTCGGTCTGCTGACCGCCTTGATCTGCTTGTCCCTCGTGCAAGGACTTCGATGGCTCAGCATCGTGCGTTTGCCATCCTTGGCCCTTCCCTTTGGAATGACCTGCCCCCCTCTCTCCGTAGCAAGATTTTGCTTGGGATCTCGCCTTCTTCTCTCCGCTGCTTAAAGACCTTTCTTTTCCCTCGAGGCTGACACGCTGGGAGCGCCTCTGAATAGTCTATGCTGTGAGAGGCGCTTTATAAATAATTATATAAGATAAGATAAGATAAGATAATACAGTACACAGTACATACACAGCGTCTATTATAGTGAGTACAATAGAAGATCAAATATATCCCCTGTAACCTATAACTGTCTACTTCTGTCTGCACGATTACCCACGGTACGATTAGCAGCTGGATATCATATCCAGCCTGGTTAAGGGTCTTAATCACTCCTCCTAGTGCACTGGATTATCAGACAGTTTATGACAGCGAGCGTTCCGTTAGACGCGTGGTGTAAGGTCATTTACAGACATTGCCAGCAAAGAGCGCACACATTAACGCGTTTTATTGCCGTTATTCGGTGGCAGAACATTTCGGGCGACGGTGACCTGAGGTCTGTCAAGTGATTCCTGGCAACAATACAGCAAAGACGGATGCAGCAGAGTCTGAAGACAAGAACCGGACGTGCAACAGAACTAGCAATCCACTTGCTGTAGAAGTGTAGATGACACCGTTAATCCGTCAATGAGTCATCTGGGCGACCGGGATTTCGCAGTCATATCTGCACCAGCTGACCTTATTGCATGAAGTTTACTGTCCTTTCAGTTTGCTTATGTGTAATTCTTAACCCTTTGAACCCTATGTTCCTCATGTAAAAAAACCCTGACCCTGGGTTCCTGAGCAAACATACACACATACATACATACATACATACATACATACATACATACATACATACTTATGTGCATACATACATACATACATACATACATACATCCTTACATACATACATCCATACATACATACATACTTATGTGCATACATACATATATATATATATACAATGAATACATATGCATACATACCTACATATATACATACATACATACATCCATCCATCCATCCATGCATACATACATACATGGATACATACATACATACATGAATACATGCATACGTCCATACATACATACATACATATATACATACATACATACATACATACATGCAATACATACATGCATACATACATACATACATACGTCCATGCATACATACATACATACATACATACATACATACATACGTACATACATACGTACATACATACATACATACATACATACATACATACATATATATACATACATACATACATACATACATACATACATACATACATACATACATACATAGTTACATACATACGTACATACATACATACATACATACATATATATACATACATACATACATGCATACATACATACATACATACATATATATACACACACATGCAATACATACATACATACATGCAATACATACATGCGTCCATACATACGTACATACATACATACATACATACGTATGTACATACATACGTACGTACATACATACATACATACGTACATACATACATACATACATACATATATACATACATACATACATACATACATACATACATACATACATACATACATACATACATACATACATACATACATTAAAGTAGCGTGAGGCCGTTATAGAGGCCATTCGGGTCATTATCGGATATCGTCTGGCCGCTATAGAGGCCATTAGGGTTCAAAGGGTTAAGAATAAACAGCGCATTTCTAGTAAAAATCCGAGAAATATATAAATGTTAGTAGTATATGTCCCCTACGGTTTGTATAGAAGAAGAAGAAGAAGAAGAAGAAGAAGAAGAAGAAGAAGAAGAAGAAGAAGAAGAAGAAGAAGAAGAAGAAGAAGAAGAAGAAGAAGAAGAAGAAGAAGAAGAAGAAGAAGAAGAAGAAGAAGAAGAAGAAGAAGAAGAAGAAGAAGAAGAAGAAGAAGAAGAAGAAGAAGAAGAAGAAGAAGAAGAAGAAGAAGAAGAAGAAGAAGAAGAAGAAGAAGAAGAAGAAGAAGAAGAAGAAGAAGAAGAAGAAGAAGAAGAAGAAGAAGAAGAAGATTATTAACAACAAGAACTAACAAGGAGGACTTTCTTGAGAAGTAGAGAGAGTACATTATTGGCTGGCCTTGGGATATAATAAACGTAACGAGCTCTGAGTCATTTGCCTTTGGAGGAATAAGTCTTTGCTCCTTGGAGGAATACCTCATTGGTCTTTGGAGGAATGCGTCATTGGCCTTTGGAGGAATGTGTCATAGGCCTTTAGAGGAATGCGGCATTGGTCTTTGGAGGAATGCATCATTGGTCTTTGGAGGAATAAGTCTTTGTTTCTTGGAGGAATACCTCATTGCAGCATTGGTCTTTGGAGGAATGCATCATTGGACTTTGGAGGTATATTCACTGGTCTTTGGAGGAAAGTGTCATAGACCTTTGGAGGAATGCGTCATAGACCTTAGGGCACTGTACGTTCTTGTTTGTTTCCATTGCATAAAGGTGGTCCCTTCGGCTTAGCTTTTATTTGCCGTATAAAGCTAGATATTTCAAGACTGCGATTAGGAATGGTAATGAGGAAAGGAGTGGTCTCAAAAGATGCCTGTGGACCACAAAGACAAGAATATCAGGCGAACGGCAATATAAACTAACCCGATCTACGTTGCGATATCACCGCACTATGTTAAGGAAACTGACGGCAAAGACTTGGCAACGCGATCGCCCGGCCTGACCAGACAGTCCTCGATAGATATCGGCACACGCTGTCTACTAGGCAGCCACCTAGGGAATACGCTGTGCGTTATTGCTGAGCCGATTGGATTAACTGGCGCCTCTAAGCTGTCGGGCGAGTGGACAGCTGTAACGAGAGCAGGTCGCCAGAGGTTTAGGGATGGCTAGGAATACGAGCCGAGGCGAATGAACCCGGGAAATCGAATGAAGCCACTTTAGCACGGCTACGACGGACGTAAGACGAAGAGATGTGATGCCACCGCGAAGAGGATTGGCGATTGCGGAAACGAGGCTAATGTCGCCACCTAGCGATCAGTTTGAAGCGATCGTGTGATTAACCCTCCCACGCCGATTGGCTGCCTCGCTTGCATATTATATCAGTGTAAGAAGAAACGACAGCAGGGTTCCTGCCGACTAGTAGTGCTCTATAAACATCTGGCGCTATGCAAACCCTTTTGTACGTCATGGGCTCTTCTACGAAGGAGAGAGAGAGTTGCCTAACGAGGTAACGTCGCACAGAGATTCCTCAAAGACTTTATCTACACTTGTGGGGAGATAGAATGAATATTGAGGCGACAGAAATTTATTATTTCAAGACGGCAAGCACCAGAGTTAAGGTCGCTGTCACCAGAAGAAGAAGCAAAATGTTTATCAGCAATAGGAAAATCGCTTGAGTTTTGGAACCAGATGGAGATTTAGGAAAAAAACAGGGAAGGTATATAGGAACAGACCAGGTTTTAAAAAGGCATGTGGGTATTTTAGACACGATCGGTTATGACGTGAAAGGAATAGACGTCGGAAGTATAGTGAATAAAACAGAGGAGATTTTCCAGGAACGACATGAGGTGATGGCTGGGGAGACGTGGCAGGCCGACGCATGAGTGACAGTGAACTGAAAGGAGAGACATTAACAGAGACAGGTGCACAGTGTCATGTATAGTCTGAAAAAATATGACACAGACAGCCTATGAGAATCACGATGGCTTCTTAGATGGACAGTCCAAAAAAAGCACGTTACACGCACAGCGAGTGTCACAAATGGGATTTACATGTAGAGTAAGGTGGAGGGAAAACCTACGTAATAGTTTTCTGGGAATAAATGCATTCTAATAATGTTCAAAAGCTTGAAGTTTGTTAGTGCACACAACTTACAAAATATTTTAAATTTTCGTTGACATTTTCTGCCCTGTACCTACCAGCAGTCAAATTGTCAAAATGTTTATATTAAAAATCGTCTGATTTGTTTTGCTGAATTCAATACTGTTGGGCTAATGCTCTATATCGTTGTAGTCAAAGCTGAATGTGACTGCGCAGCAATCAATGCAAGAAAGAGAGGCATTACAATAGGCATTATAGACGAGCAGCTTAGACGTCTTCTGCAGTGTCTCCTGCATGGAAACGAGAGACCATTGTGACAGTTATTGGAAACTTTCGACGGAACAGCCACAGGACACGGAAGGTTTTTGAGCCATTCGGCAAATTGCTGGCAAATTATTAAACATGCCGGTATTGCAAGTAAAAATAGTGAGTTTTTTTCTACTAACATTGGTGACCTGAGAAATAATCAACAACTATAATATACTCGAATTGTAATAGTAATCTGAGATTTGCAAAGCGCCACGTCAGAATACGCTCATCATTGGCGCTCCCGGTCCGACCCAGTTTCAAACAAAACAGACTTCAGGCGCTTGCTAAACTGTGGAAGGACAAACTGATGAGCTCGAGCCGCAACTCTCAAGAAAGACGCTTCCAGCTGGCGGATACAACATTGGCAAAGCTTCTGGATTTTGTTGTAGCAGTACGCATACCAGAGACAGCCAGGAGTCCATGGACGCTGCCACGGTACCGAGACCGAAGATCTTAAATTGAATACGCTGCTGGATGAATGTGTGTTGCGCTTAACAGTGGTCACTGCGATGGGTATCTGTTAAGTCGTGAGCCAAAAAGCCGTTCATGTTTCGTTGGATTACACTGGGTAGCCGATTATTGCATCTGTACATTGGCACCGAAGAACCACGTGATGCTCTCGAAACAAGAGCTGAATTTATGATGAAGTTTAAAATGAAATCGAAGTCTTCGTGTAGTAACATGACGAAACACTTGTGGATGAGAATTCGTTAGTCTAGACATCGAACCGAAGAGATAAGAGCTGTTGTTGACCCAATCATTCAACGCAATCAGTTAGGCCTACTTCGGTCGGTCACCCAGAGAATATCCTTCTCACCATGGTAACAGCATGCAAGAGAACTTGGATTAAGATGAATTATGCGAGCTTATAGGCAAGTAAACAACACGCACGTGGGATAAGAATCTTTATTGACCTCATTGACTTGCAGCTTTACAATAACAGAACCTCCGTACGAAGTCTATGTCTGGCGAAGAATTAGAAGGATTTGTCCGTGTTGTGAAACACGAGTCATTGACAATCCACGTTTCCCCGCCACCCATATGCAGTGGAAAGATGCGTGAAAGCTGTCACCGAGGCATCTCAGCCGGTTCTCGAACAAGAAACCGGAGATGGCTTTATTGGAGCAAAGCAATACTGCCAGAACGATAATTATGCTCACCAATACAAAGAGTGACAGTTGCGCCGTAATTGGCGTGCACGGGCAGCCGACCGTGGGTGCCACGCAACGGGACCGGCGTTACTGTCACTTTCTGTCAGTACTTTGACAGACTGACAGTATTATTCGATGCTTTTATCTTCAGCTATTTGGTGAATCATGACTTAGTTTTATAGCATTAAATTTTGATCCACCATGTTAAACGTTAAGAAATCTAAAGGCTGCGTTTAATATTTTTCATTTAATATAACAAAATACTGTTTACAACTCGCTGCTGTTTAATCTAAGAATTTCACAAGTGCAGCCTTTTTAAATCTTACTAAAAGAGCACAAAGCTAAAGACAATTAAATATTTCCTGGATATTTCACTTTGTGGAATTTAAATGCTCCATATTTTCACATTTATGTGCGAACAGACAGAGTTCGTAAAAATGTTTCACTTTTGTCTCCTGCTGAATTTTGTAATACATTATCTTTCGTTTGATTCATAGCTGAACAATAATTTTATTAATGTATATTCAAATTTCGATGCTGTTACGAAAACATCTAGCTCAATTTCTGCGACTTTTTTAAAACAAAATTTGACAACTGACATCAGTGGCAAAGGACAGAAGACATACTTAAACAGAAAAATAATTACATGGCTGAACAATTAACCAATTTTCGACTTTTTAGCACTATCAGAATTCATTTTTTTAAAGTTTCGCTCCACCCTATTATGCAATATAAAGAAGACAAGTCATGACACCTTCAGCTTCTGGATAAACTGAATTTTGTGTCAGGTCTATGTTAATGCAAATAGCTAGTCATTCTACCAGCATGCCCGCCTGGGCCCCTGTAGGACCCATATTCCCATACGGAACCCTTACAGACAGTGTTTCAGCTATAGGAGTAAAAAAAGAGGACGTAGGCATTGGCCCACTCACGTTCGGACCTAGAAATTTGCTGTAAATCAACCAAAATTGTCCAATTTTCGACGTTTCGGACGTCAAAACGGCCGTTTGGGCGTTAATGGAAACCCTGCTTACAGAGCCTACATGGATCCCATAAAGTGTTCATAGGCATGCTGGCAGGACCAGAAGAAAAGTAATTCGAATCCAGTTCTACTGACGCATAATTTGCAGGTTACGAAATCTGTGCTATTAACCAGATATTCTCCAAACTTAGCTGATTTACGGTCGACGTTTGCTTAATTTTCCTGTTCATGTAGACCAGATTCCCTCCTTATTATTCCATCTGTGTGGCGGCCAACGTTCAATTCCCTGCCTCCGTTTCACCCTCACTTCGTTTTATTGCCATTTCGACCATCTTGCTTGGCTTCTTCTCTGCCTGTTTCTCAGCTATTCTCATCTGTCCTATCTCGCTCTCCCTCTCTCTCCATCTCTCTCCTCTCTCTCTCTCTCTCTCTCTCTCTCTCTCTCTCTCTCTCTCTCTCTCTCTCTCTCTCTCTCTCTCTCTCTCTCTCTCTCTCTCTCTCTCTCTCTCTCTCTCTCTCTCTCTCTCTCTCTCTCTCTGTGTCCCACTCTCTTCCTCTCCCTGGCAGCGTGCTTCACTGTCTTATCTACTTCTCTGTTTCATTGTCCGCGTGAACATAACCCATACAGCTCAGCTTTAATTGTTGTGTACGGCCTCCGTGCATGGCTGTCTTCCTTTCCGTGCATCTTTATCTGTCTGTCTGTCTGTGTGGCTGTCTGTATGTCTACTTGTTTTACTGTCCGTCTGTGTCCGTCGGTCTGGTGAGTTTTCCTGCTTCTAAATGCATGATCTGGAAGCAATAAACAGTGGAGAGGCGACGACATCCTCTGCTCTGTCCATGCTTAGACTGACCTGTTCCTGTTCTCGTCGGACTCAATTCGTCGTTGTTCATCTTAGACAACCGTTGTCTCGTCTGCAGACAGAAAAAAACAACAATATGAAATGGAACTGATTTCAGACGAACTGATCTAGAGCAAAAACATGCTGTCAGAGCCATATGGCCACATTTTGAGCGGATGTATCCTTGTATGCATGCATTCACTTGTGTGTGCGTGCGTGGATACAAGCAACCACACGTGCAAGAATACATGCGTGCATACATACACACAATCATAGACACATATACACATATATATACTCACCCACAAGCGCAGGCATATACATAAATGCACTTTTATGCACACAAGCATGCATGCTTACTTAATTATTTAATTCATGGTATGGTATGGTATCTGGGAATTTACAAAGCGCCTCTCGTGCGAACTATTCAGAGGCGCTATGAGCGTGTGAGCCTCGGGGAACAGAAAAGACTGACTATTCACTATTATACCGATTATTTAGCAAGTTAATGTTCATAAATGCTGTTTCATGTCATCAAGTCACTTTGCTATCCAGTTGCCCGTAAACCAATTCTTGTAAGTTTAGTCAACAAATCTTAAATCTTGCGAATGTGACGTGCCATAACTCCGAGGGACGTCGAAAGAGGCGCCACTGGGCCACTTAGATATCTCATCCATTAGCCTTTTTACGACCACAGCCTCAATATATCAGCGTAGCCTGGTCAGTCTCTCTGCCCAGCGAGGTCATGTAACCCAGCGACGTTGACTTGGTCTATTTTCTCTGTATACGAATCGCAGATGGCCAATCGTTCATGACCCACGTTTGACTGATGCTGTTCGCTGGTGGCATCTGTCACGATCCATTTCATCCAGTTCAGGGCATCGGTGGTTGTGTCAGATGCCAACTTCTGGCACCATAATGCACGTTTTCAGCGTCTCAGCTTTCCGACTTAGAATCGCCAGCTCCTATTAGTACTTGTATTGGAGACGATTATGGCAGCAAACCGCGGTGAAGTTGTAATTCGTATACAGAGCCTTACATAAAAAACGTCTGCATACAAACAAGCTAGCTTCTTTCAAACGTCGAGGATATTGAAAATGAATCCTACAGTACACCGCATACGTTACCATTGTCTTGTCTTCTGCCCTCCTCGCTCCGAAAGTAAGTCGCCCTCTGTCTCCAGTCGTTCATATCTATAGATGAACGGTGTATGCCTAATCCGCATCAAAAGAACCACATAAAATCAAGTCCAAGCTCATATCAGTTTGTACTAGTTGAAGAGAAGGCCTAATCTGCATCAAGAATCGAAGCCAGTGGTAGCTCGTATCAGGCAGCCGCTACACTACAGCCATAGTTATTCCTAGCATTGCTTTTGACTCCTTGTATAGCTAATACTGGCCTAATACGCCTGACGCTAATAGTATTGAACGACCTATATCCAACGCGATTTCAGTGGTAGTCTAACCTTAAAGAAGCAACGTGAAGCTAGTTAGCACCAGATGGCATAAGGAATACAGCATCAATTAGTGAATGGAAAAGACACTATTGGTCACAAAATCGTTTCAGAAACCAGTGCTAACTAGTAAAATGTCTACTTTTAGTCAGAGGCATTTTCTTAATTATATAACAATGTGTGTAATCTCTCCATTGCGCTTTAATGACATAAGCGCGCCCGACATCCTAGAAGTGTTATTATATGCTACATAATACTACAATAAAATATTCCATTTCAATGGGGAGACTTTGTTCCGATAAAGAGCCTCCGGGGAGACATTATTTCAGCCAGAGGGAGACTCTGTTTCGTGGGGAGACTTAATATCGTGACAGGCGGCGACAAATAAAGTTACTGAAGATGTCCCTCGACTTGATCATTGAAGACCCCATGCAGGGCTGAGATACTCTTCAGCACCTGAAGAATTCCTTAGTATACGCCTACGTCGTTTTCTGTACTGATCCTTGGACTCGTTAACACCTGAACTCTGAACTTCTGTCGACCTCCCAGCATGCCTTTCGCTCTAAATATATTCGGTCGGCATCGACGAGCGTTGAAACTCAACTGAACTCGAAACTGCACTCAACTCAACCGTTCATCTACCAACTGCCCTCGTGGATTCATATGTTCGCATCACGTCTAAGCCCTTTCACGTTCCAGTCAGATCCTATTTGGCCTTGTGCAGTTTTGTCTTGTCGGCTGAGGGCGGTTGCACGTCTAAGAAGAGTAACTATAGATGACCCTGCTCCGCCCGTTGCGTCAATGGAGTAGGGGGATGGTTCACTTCGTCGAAAAGGATTAGAGTTACAAAGCGATATCAATTGGCTATATATATATATATACTAGCTGGATTACCCGGCGTTGCCCGGGGTTATAAGTTTCACACCACCACCACCACCACCACCACCACCACCACCACCACCACCACCACCACCACCACCACCACCACCACCACCACCACCACCACCACCACCACCACCACCACCACCACCACCACCACCACCACCACCACCACCACCACCACCACCACCACCACCACCACCAACAACAACAACAACAACAACAACAACGACTGCTTGGCAATCTTGGCAGTCGCCCTCTGGCGGCGATTGCTTCGCAGTCTTGGAGGCCCTTGTGGCGTCTGGCGACCTGTGGCGGAGACTGCTTTGCAGTCTTGTAGACGCCTTCTGGCATCTAGCGACCTCTGCCGTGGAGTGACTGCTTCGCAGTCGCCCTCTGGCGGCGACTGCTTCGCAGTCTTGGAGGCCCTTGTGGCGTCTGGCGACGTCTGGCGGAGACTGCTTCGCAGTCTTGTAGACTCCTTCTGGCGTCTGGCGACCTCTGGCGGAGACTGCTTCGCAGTCTTGTAGACGCCTTCTGGCGTCTAGCGACCTGTGCCGTGAAGTGACTGCTTCGCAGTCGCCCTCTGGCGGCGACTGCTTCGCAGTCTTGGAGGACCTTGTGGCGTCTGGCGACCTGTGGGGGAGACTGCTTAGCAGTCTCCCGTGGACTGACTGCTTCGCAGTCGAAGAGGGTGAACCGGGCGTTGGCGTGTTAAAGAAAACGCCAGAAATCTAGCCCTCACTGCCGGTCTGTAGTCGGCCTCGCCCTTAGTAAAGCAGACTGGTTGTTTGATATACTGTAAATAATTTAGATCTTTGTCTTTGAACATACATGTGTTAAAATTGTACTGTAAAACGATGAATATACTTCGAATCGATCGTCATTATATTTTGTGCGAAAGTAAACAACTTATGGGCAATATTAATGACGTTGGGGAATACCGGCGCGATAAATAGAACCGCGGTGTCGTTAAGCGGATTATTAATGACGTTGGGGAATACCTGCGCCATAAATAGAACCGCTTGGCAGTGGAATAGGCGAGCTTGCGCGTTATGGACGGTCGGGTGGGTAGAGTTTTGGGGCATTTTCACCATGGTAGGGGTGAAAACGGGGGACGCGAACCCCTCCACTGGGTGTCCGAAGCCGAGCCCGACACATTAGTGAAGGTTTCGAGTGAAAAGGTGCAAAATTGTAGAAGTTAAGCCCGGTCAAACAGACAGACAGACACACACACACACAAACACACACACAGAAAGCTGGCTTTATTTATATAGATATATAAAATTACTCCTAAGTCCTATATTTAGAAGCTATTCTATGCTATACTTTACACGTCCTCAGAATATATTGTACGTATCTATAAATGAAAGGGCTTATACATCAAAACATGCAATACAATACAACTGTAATTTGATGATGCACTCCCTGCAAAGTTCAGGAGTGCACAATGAAACCGGGGCGAACATTAACAGCAGGCTGGAAAAGTTAGGTTAAGTTTCAGTTTAGTGAGATGAGCAGTCTCAACAGGAGAGTTGCGAACATGAAGAGGAGCTGTGAATGAACGTCGGCCAAGCTTGCGTTTGGGCTTCTGGTGAGTCTGTGTTTGAGAGAGCAGTTATCTCACATCGTAGGCCCTAGTCGATGTCAGTGAACACTCCTCGTCAGCAGAGTAACCAGCAGTTGTCTGCGATGGAATCCTCCTCCCAGATGGCGAGGTTTATCCAAGCGACCAGTCTCCGGCTACGATTAAGTTTATGTCGCACGTGGACTTCCGGATCCGCCGGATAAACGGACGAACGGATGGACTCCAGAAGGTTCGTCTGCGGCTCTTAGTTACGAGATTAGTCGCAAGTCGCCGCCACGTTCATAATATATTCAAAATGGACGTCGACTAGAGAGTTTTCCAATGCAAATCACAGCATAATTATATAATGTATGGCTGGGGTAGAGCTGAGTGACTGGCAATGAATTAGGCGACCCACTGTACCGTGTGGCCCATATCCTATCTAAGCAATCGCACCAATCAGTGCGTGATTGATCATAAGAAAATTAGCAACGGAGCAGCGCTTCGTAATAGGCCTATCCATTCTCAGACTGCTTTCTATAAGTCTTTATAATAGTCCCGGCAGATTGGCCATTCCAGACAATTTCACATCACTGGCCATTTCCGATAGAAAAAACCCGCCGTTTGCGATTTACTGACAGCATCAATTTTGACGTAGTGCCGAAGAAGAGACCTAATACTTTTTTAAAAAATTATCAGACTGGGCTAAGACAAACGGGCGCACGAGATTTTGCCATTACCGCGTCTGGCTGGTTATAGGAAAATCTGGATCGAAGGACCAGAACTATGAATAATTTATGGTGCGAATTCTAGAATAAAGACATATAATCGAATTTGGTGCCTTCGAGTAAAACATCGACATCTGCGACTATGTTGCATCGAGCCATTCAGTGCCGTGCGAATGGTGCAACGTGGAATTAGTACTCGGATGCAGGAAGTAATCCACGTTCAATTGTTATTAGACGATCACAGAGACAGACACGTTGGTCGTTGGCCTCGGATTGTTCGCGTTGGACTGCTGCAGTTTCTGTCTGTCTCTCTCTGTCTCTCTGTCTCTCTGTCTCTGTCTCTGTCTCTGTCTGTCTAGGTCTGTCTCTGACTCTGTCTCTGTTTCTGTCTCTGTATCTGTCTCTGTATCTGTATCTGTCTCTCTCTCTCTGTCTCTGTCTCGGTCTTTGTCTCTGTCTCTGTCTCTGTCTGTCTCTGTCTCTCTCTGACTCTGTCTCTGTCTCTATCTCTGTCTCTGTCTCTGTCTCTGTCTCTGTCTCTGTCTCTCTGTCTGTCTCTGTCTCTGTCTCTGTCTCTGTCTCTGTCTCTGTCTCTTTCTGTCTGTCTGTCTCTGTCTCTGTCTCTGTTTGTCTGTCTGTCTGTCTGTCTGTCTGTCTGTCTGTCTGTCTGTCTCTTTCTCTCTCTCTCTCTCTCTCTCTCTCTCTCTCTCTCTCTCTCTCTCTCTCTCTCTCTCTCTCTCTCTCTCTCTCTCTCTCTCTCTCTCTCTCTCTCTCTCTCTCTCTCTCTCTCTCTCTCTCTCTCTCTCTCTCTCTCTCTCTCTCTATCTTCCCATTGCGAATAATTTCCACGTTGAACGTCTCTGCATCGTTGCAACTGTCTATCCGAATCAGTTGAAGCGGTGATTGTGCAGACGATCAATGGACGCATTGGGGTTAGATGAGCGTGGGTGCGTAGATGGGCTACGATCTGCTTCAGATGCTTTAGGCCTAAGGGTCCAAGACCCATCAACATACAACACTTGCCTCTGCTTCAGCCACGTCTTTTGAACCCACTTGAAGTGATATGTTACGAGATCCAATCCCCAAGTGGTTTCTAAGTCTCTTTTCAGTTGGCAACAGGATTTTAAGTTTTCTATAGGATGCAGTAAAACAACCCTCGGTAGAGGACAGGGTGTGATGATGGCGAAAAAGACAACGATAATCATAATGGCAATTAACGATAGGCCTAATTATGGTGATTTTATTCTTTATTCGATGCAATAAAACGACAGATAGGCCTAGTAAAGGGCAGAATGGCAAGATAATGACATAGAAAAACATATTTTATTCGGTAACCAACTTAAAACAGGTCATAATTACATCCAAGTTATTCAAGTTTTGTCCGTGTACACAGGAGACCCAAAAGGGCCGAAGGTCCTGCTAGCCATGGCCACCTGAGACAAATAAGTTGATGCATCATAGCCAACTGTGAACAGTAAAAAACAAGCAGTAAATTCTTAGCTATCATATAGCAAAAAATAAGGTAAAAAACAGAAAACAGAGTATATATATATATATATATATATATATATATATATATATATATATATTGCAAACAAGTAAACAGAAACAAACAAGTGCACACTCCCTGTTTTCGGTGATTTAGTGGTAATTCCCAATGCTTCCATACGCGTTCCACAAACTGTTCGTATGATGGAAAATGTGGAAACTGCTGCCACGGTCAGTAATGACTAACAGCAAGATAAATTGTAGGACTGACGTCTCTATTCACGCACATTGCTATCATTCTAAATACTGCGTTGCTTAGTTTTGCTGAATATACAACATACATTCTACGGTTGAGTAAGAGTAAATGCTCCGTGCTAGATATTATAGCGATTTTGCGTAGAGGAGTGGGCGCAATCAAAATGTGCTGTGTTGCCTGCCAAAATGACGGGTTACGCAGTTCACTCAGTATTTTCATCGATCCTGTCCACTGAAGCTCGCACAATAATTTAGCAACTGTGATTTGTATTCTTTAAGGCGCCGTTCAGACTGTTTGGCAACAGTTTGTCACGATTTTCAGGGCCGTTTATTTCAGCGACGAAAAGTTCTGCAAATATGCAAGCTCACCGAGCTTTGTCATGCATTGGAGCATCCTCTCGGAATGATCCTCGTTGAATATACGTTTACTGTTTCAATTTATTCAGCTATACACACATCTTCTGGTAGCTCTTGTTGGATCAGAGTTAGGCTATATGGCCATGCTAACAGCGCTTACGAGAGACACTCCGAAGGCGCTATATAAATGTTGCTACGTCACATTGCAAAGAATACTGCACGGTGTTGCAGAACTATATATACAAGTCGCTTTCGTGCCGAAAATTTAATGAAAGTTTTATTTGCGAAAGGCGTGCGATATTCTTGTGGTTAACGCGCTGGACTGTCAGGCCAGAGGTCGTAGATTTAAATCACTGACATCACAGAAAAATTACAGGATTTATATTCTACTAGTGCCCATGGCGAAATAATTCGGCTATAAAGTGAGTGCATCAACTGTACACTGTCCAGATCAGGCTGGCGAAGATAAAACTGGCCGTTCACCATCATTCGCCGAGGCTAAACAAACGCAGGCGCTCACACTGCACACCCGTGATTGCGCTTCTTCTTCTTCTTCTTCTTCTTCTTCTTCTTCTTCTTCTTCTTCTTCTTCTTCTTCTTCTTCTCATTACCTAGTCATTAATTAAATCAGCCGTTCAGATGCCTGAATCCTATGCTGGGATATTAGGATACAGCGCTTCGGTAAAAACCGGATAGAAATGCAAAGCGAATGAAACGTAGAGTGCACCAGGGCATGAAAAAGGTAACGGGGTATAACTGTGTATAATTTCTATAACTTGTATAACGTCTAATTATAACTGCATATAATGTCTAGTTATAACTGTGTATAATGTCTAGTTATAACTGTGTAATGTCTAGTTTAAACACGGACAAGTGATCAGTTGCGATAAATTATGTTTCCTTAGGTAAAATGTCGAAATCTGAAGTTCATTAGTAACCGTGGACGTCTGTATGATTTAGGTCTTTTAGGAGACAAAGGCTTATCATAGTTTAAATCTGCAGCGATGACAATGACTGTCATAAATACAACGAACATGATGATTGAAGTGTACGTTCATGTGAACTGAGTTTTGTGTACAGTCTTGCAGTGCGAGATATTAGCGTATATATTTAGTGCGCTTACTTTAGTTTCACGTGTATATGTATATATGATAGATGTATAACGTATAGTCTTAGTGACACGCGCGGCCGGCCAATCTCGGCAGCGGCGCGATATATGTATATTATAAGATTTCGCTTATGCGCACAGAAGACAGGTGTGTCAAGAGGCGCGAAGAATTATGCTGACTGGAGAAGTTTGAATTCGAGTGTGTTCGCTGTAGTAGTGTGGCTGACTAGTTGAGTTGTAATCGAATTGAGTTCTGTCTATTTATTTCTTATTAAACTAAAAGATATTAAACTGTGTTGCTGATTAATTCAGGTTATACTTATACGTAGAATTAGTGTTCAAAAGGTGAACGTTAAATAGGCGTTAAGTACGAAGAGAACAAGGATTTAATCAGAAGGATTGTCAACGGAAGGATTGGGTTGACATTATTGGTGGCAGCTACGGTGTGGATAAGAACTCACGGTGGATAAAAACTCACGGTGGAATAAATACTCACGGTGGATTAAAATTCACATTATCACCTCCTTCGGCGGATAGAAGAATCTACGAAGGTGATTGAAGAATCTACGACGGTGTTAGAAGAATCTACGCGTTGTGTGCTGTGTGACGAGTTTACGATATCAACGACGGTGGAACACGAGAAACGGTATAAAAATTTCGTTGTTTTCCACGAACAAATATAAAAGAAATACCGTTTGTTTATCGATTCACACACCAAGAAAAACCGTGACTTCTTTTAAAAGAGAAATCACCAAAGTAAACAAGTAAGATGGAGAAACTAAGTGCTGAAAGACAAGCAGATATTAAGAAGATGTCTACTGAAAGGCTAAAACAGCCTTTGTTGAAAGCCGGTTTTAAAGAAGAACAATTAGAAGGTATGTCACGTGGTGACATGATGCAGGAACTCGCCGAAGTGTGGGTTAAAGAAGAAGTCGAAGAAGAAGGTGCAGTTGGCGGTGCCGCAGAAAAGGCTATTGAAAAACCTCCTGCGCCTATGTCTATGGAGATGTTGATGCAGTGGATGATGATGAAAGAAGATAGAGAGGAGAAACGGAGACAAGAAGAGAAAGAAAAAGAGGAGAAACGGAGACAAGAAGAGAAAGAAAAAGAGGAGAGACGAAGACAAGAAGAGAAAGAGCTGAGACAAGACGCAGAACGTGTAAGACAAGACGAATTGCGCTTGCAGAGAGAGAAAGAAGAGAAAGCAGAACTTGCAAGGCAAGAAGAATTGCGCTTGCAGAGAGAGAAAGAAGAGAAAGCAGAACTTGCAAGGCAAGAAGAATTGCGCTTGCAGAGAGAGAAAGAAGAGAAAGCAGAACGTCTGCAGAGAGAGAAAGAAGAGAAAGCGGAACTTGCAAGGCAAGAAGAATTGCGTTTGCAGAGAGAGAGAGAAGATAAAGCAGAACAAGTGCGTAAGGCGGAACTGGAATTGCAAAAGCATCAGTTTGAGATTCAATTAGAACAGTTGAAACGAGATAGAGAAGATGCTGAAAGAAGAAGACTGGAGCAGATGATTGAATTTGAAAGAGCTAGAAAAAGTGATGAAGAGGTTCGTCAGCAACAGATTGAAGCAAAGAGAATGCGTGAAGAAGAAAAAGAAAAAGCGCGAACGTTAGAGTTGGAACGTGCAGAACAGATCAGACAAGAAGAACTCAAATTTCAGAAAGAAAGTTTGGAAAAGGCAGAGGCAGAAAGACAAGAACGTCTGAAACTGGAGAAATCAAAATTGACATTGAAAGAAACGCAAATGAGAGAAGAACGGGAAGCAGAAAGAAGGAAACAGCAAGAAAGTGAAACTTTGGTGTCAAAAATTAAGAAAATAGGTGATGCAATGAAGCATGTATTGCCTCAAATGCCAACTGATATGATGGAGGTGCCATTATATTTTGAAACAGTCGAGAACGCGTTTCGCAGTTTTGCTGTGGAAAAGCCGTTTTGGGTTAAATTATTACTACCATTGATGACGCCGAAAGCTCGAACCGTTCTGAATAGATTGTCATACGATGATCTAGACAATTATGATAGAGTCAAGCAGCACTTATTGAAAGAATTTAAATTGACCTCGAGAGAATACAGAGCCAGATTTGTGGATGCTAAGAAGACAACAGAAGAGACTTATACGATGTTTACGGCAAGACTTAAGAACTTGCTAAACTATTACGTGAGAAGTCGAAACGTGAACAGAGAGTATGATACGCTCTTTGATTTGCTGGTAGCGGATAAGCTGAAAGAATGTTTACCGCCAGGTCCACTACAGTTTGTATTGTCAAAAGAAGGAACTGACTGTCTCCAAGCTAGTGCAGTGGCAGACTTAGCAGACATTCATGTAAACAATCGAATTGGGTTTGCGATCCCAAATATAAACAGTTATCCTTCTCAACGTTCCGTAAACCAAAGCCAGAGTGGAAAGTGGAAAAGTAATTCAGGAACAGGGAATCAGTTCATAGGTAAAGAAGTCAAGGCTAGTGTCCCTGTACCCAATGAGACCAGAGAAGTGACGTTTGGTCGTCAGGGATTTAACAAATCGTCAGCGCCGTTTGCCAAGAGGGAAGGCAACACATCGTTTACGCAGTATAAGAGAAATGAAGGAAATGAACAACGAGGTATGGTGGTGAAGCGTTGTCACAACTGTGGTTCAGACAAACATTTGGTTAAATTTTGTCCAGTTCCAGTGGCAGCAGCTAGTTCTAGCAGAAATCAAGAACACACAAGGGTGAATTTGATTCAAGTGGTTAGTGATACAGATAATCAAACCGCGAGTCAAGAAAACCAAGAAACTGAAGTAAAGTCAGTAATGAAATGTGGTATTCAAAAAGAAATTCTATTGGATGCTGAAATTCAGAGAGAAGTCATAGGAAAAGATGACAGTCGAATGTTGAAGAAATCGTTCTTGCAATATGTCGAGGTTGAAATTCGTGGAGTAGACGGTAAAGAGCCAGTGAAAGTCAAAGCACTGAGCGACTCGGGTGCAGAGATTCCGGTGATTAGTGAAGAATTACTGGAAGGCATGAAGGTGGAACAAATTGGAAAAGTGAATTTGCAATGTGTGGCAGGAGATGCCATTCCTGCGAAGTTAGTGAAAGTGGATGTTAGATTGTGTGGTAGTGACGTGGAAGAAGAGGGATTTCCGCGTAAAATCCAGTGTTCACTTACACCTTATGTCACTTTGATGTGTGCTAGTATTGCAAAGATGGGCAGTACAGAAAGATTCTTGTTGCATCCAGAGATAATTGCCGAATTAAAAGCCGTACCACAGATGAAGGTCAAAACGATACAAGGAGATGTGAGTGTACGAGCAAATGTAATGACGAGAACGCAGAGTCGGAAACAGGAAATGGTAGATGTTGATGAGAAGAGTGAAACTGAAAGTTCAAGTGATGAGGAAAACGAAAGTAATGAGCAACGAAGCTTATCGCGAGATGGTATAACATCAGAGATGAATGAGCAAGAGATGGCTGCATGCGAGAATGGCACATTAAATGAAACTGAAGAAGACAATGAATGTGATGTGGGGATAGGAGACTTGTATAGAGATGAAGAGATGGACGAAGAACAAAAGGTGCAGATTGCCGATTCGAAGAAGTTCGAAGAGCAACAGAGAAATGATGAATCGTTGAAGCCGTGGTGGAAGTTAGCACAAGAGAAAGAATCTGAATTCTGTGTGATCAACGGTTTATTGCATAAGAAATATCAGATATTAGACCAGACGATATATCAACTAGTGTTACCAAAAGAGAGACGAATTAAAGTGATGGAGTTGGCACATGAGTCAGTATTTGGAGGACATCTAGGAGAAGAGAAAACAAGAGAACGAATAAAATTATCTTTTGTATGGCCAAAGATGAGAAGAGACATTGTGAAATTTTGTAAGTCTTGCGAGAAGTGTCAACTAAAGGCAAGGAGTCTGGTGATGGATAGAGTGCCTATCACTCCTGTCTCAAGAGAAGAGGTCGCCTTCAAGAGAATGACGATGGACCTCGTTGGCCCGATCGATCCAGTATCTGCTGCAGGTCACAAGTATTGTTTATGCATTGTGGACTCGTGCACCAGATGGCCTACAATCTTTTTATTGAAATCGCTGACAGCGAAGGCTGTGTGTGAAGCGTTGACGGAACTGTTCATGAACGTTGGTGTACCGTCAGTGATTACAAGTGACCAAGGAACGAACTTCACAGCCAGTTTGACAAGAGAATTTCTCAATTTAATGGGCTGTAGTCCAAGATTCGACACACCAGGACACCCAGAGGCTGCTGGATTAGTAGAAAGATGGAATCAGACATTTAAAAAGATGATCCATCATGTGATAATAGACAACCCGAGGAAATGGCACAAGATAATTCCTTTCACAGTGTGGGCATTACGAGAAGTGCCGAATGCAACTACTGGAGTATCACCATATATGCTTGTCTATGGGAAAATTCCGAGAGGACCATTGGCAATATTAAAAGAGAGTTGGACTAGAGAAATAAACTTACCACCTCATGTTGGAGTTAAACCAGAAAAGTATTTGAAAGAACTCAAAGAAAATATGGAGAAAGCATTATTGTTTGCAGAATCTTACTCTCGAGAAAAGCAATTACAATACACGAATCAATATAACAAGAGAGCAAAGCACAAAGAATTTGAAGCTGGTGAGAAAGTCATTGTTTTGTATCCAACGTCAACAAACAAACTTATTTCTCGATGGCATGGTCCATGTACGATCATACATCGAAGATCAAAGTACTCTTATTTAGTCGATATGGGTGAAAATGGTCGAAAAATAATTCACGCCAACAAGATCAGAAAATATGTTACTCGAGCATTAAGTTGTGGTCTAATCGTTGAAGAAGATGAAGATTTTGGTTCAGTGGTGGAATTACCAATGAGGAATGAGGTTCAAGATGACAAGAATTCACTTAACCTCGATCCTGAACAAATTAGCCATTTGACAGTAACTCAGCAAGAACAGTTGTTGAAAGTCTTGAACAAATACTGTGACAGATTTTCAGAAAAACCCGGATTATGTACATTGGTTGAACATGAAATTGAACTAAAACCAGGATTTCGTGAAAAGGAATTTGCAGCATATCGAATTCCTTTGATTTATCGAGCAGAAGTGGAACGTCAGATCAAAGAAATGTTAAAAACAAACATTATTAAACCATCATCGAGCAGAATGGCAAGCCCTTTGGTAATTGTTAAAAAGAAAGACGGATCTTTGAGACTTGCCTGTGACTACAGATACATTAACTCATTCACAGTGGATTGTAAATATCCGATGCCGATTGTCAGAGACGTTTTAAACAAAGTTGGAAAGTCTAATGTGATTTCTATTTTGGACTGTCGAAGTGCTTATTGGACTTGTCCTGTAAAACAATCTGATCAATGGAAGACAGCTTTTGTAACACATAATGGACTGTATGAATTTACTCGTGTTCCTTTTGGAATGATAAATTCAGGCCGAACTTTTGTTAAGGCGATAAATTTAGTTTTACAGCCTATAAGCGACTTTGCAGAACCGTATGTTGATGACATTGCTGTGCATTCTGACAGTTGGAAAGTTCACTTGTAGCATCTAGATGCATTTTTGATGCAAATGAGACTGCATAACGTTACCTTAAATTTGAAAAAATGCATATTTGGTAAGTCTGAAGTAAGGTTTATCGGTCATGTGGTTGGGTCTGGTAAGATAAAGATGAATCCAGACAGAATTGAAAGTTTGACTAATTTGAAGATCCCAGAAACTAAGAAGCAAGTTAAGCAACTGCTTGGATTTTTTAATTATTACAGACAGTTTATTAAGGACTTTGCACAGATTGCGAAACCTTTATCTGATTTAACTAGTAAACGTGTTTCTGATAAGATTGATTGGACTGTTGAACATCAGCAAGCATTTGATTTACTTAAAGAGGCTGTGCGATCCAAAGTAGTGTTATATGTTTTTGAAGTGGGAAAACCATTCAATTTGTACTGCGATAGTAGTGACTTTGCAGTCGGTGCTGTTTTAACACAGATGGACGACAAGGGAATAGAACGTCCTGTGTCATTTATCAGTCAGAAATTAACTGATACCCAGAAGAGATGGGCTACTGTGGAAAAGGAAGCCTATGCTATTGTTTGGGCTCTAAACAAGTTAAAAGAAATTATAATTGGATCGAAAATTTTCATTTTTACTGATCACAATCCTCTTACGTACTTGACTGAGTCAATGTCTAAGTCTGCTAAACTTGTGCGTTGGGCGTTAGCCTTACAAACTTTTGATGTTGAGGTGAAGTACAAGAAGGGCAGATTGAATATTATTGCTGATTGTTTGTCAAGGTTATAAGTAATCGTAAGACTGTTCATTAATTAGTTAGATATATATATATATATATATGTTTCATGTATTTTGGTAATTTCGCAAATTTTGAAATTTAATTTGCTCAATTCCAGAGAAAGGAAGGAGGTAATGTGAACTGAGTTTTGTGTACAGTCTTGCAGTGCGAGATATTAGCGTATATATTTAGTGCGCTTACTTTAGTTTCACGTGTATATGTATATATGATAGATGTATAACGTATAGTCTTAGTGACACGCGCGGCCGGCCAATCTCGGCAGCGGCGCGATATATGTATATTATAAGATTTCGCTTATGCGCACAGAAGACAGGTGTGTCAAGAGGCGCGAAGAATTATGCTGACTGGAGAAGTTTGAATTCGAGTGTGTTCGCTGTAGTAGTGTGGCTGACTAGTTGAGTTGTAATCGAATTGAGTTCTGTCTATTTGTTTCTTATTAAACTAAAAGATATTAAACTGTGTTGCTGATTAATTCAGGTTATACTTATACGTAGAATTAGTGTTCAAAAGGTGAACGTTAAATAGGCGTTAAGTACGAAGAGAACAAGGATTTAATCAGAAGGATTGTCAACGGAAGGATTGGGTTGACAGTTCACATAAACACACGCAGAGACAGACACACACATCTCTCTGTATGTCTGTCTCTCTGTATGTCTGTATGTCTGTCTCTGTCTGTCTCTTTGCATTAGACAACGGTGGAGCAATTTCATATTACCCCCACTTCACATTACCCCCGGTAACTTGAAATCGCGTTCAGATTACCTGGGGTAATCTGAAATCGATTTCAGATTACCCATTACGATTTCAGATTACCGCGCCAGATTATTGGGGCCCATTTCTCGACTATCTCATATAATAATAATAATTGCATATATCATTAAACTCTCAATACCCACCTAGCGCATGATATACGATAAGTTATCTTTCTCTGAAGATCACAATTACATCAACTACATGGAATACCACGAATTCATATCTTTATTGTTTCCCTGCATTTGATTAAATAACATCGCTTGTTGTGAACATTAAGTAAAAGCACATGAAGTAAATGTTATGGTAACTGCCTGTATTATTTTTTAGATACCCATTAGCCATAAATACTTATATTCATGTGAATTAACAACCTGTTGTGCCATCATGAAATAGGGCAGCTAGCAAGCCTACTTATATTTTTTCAGATACTGAAACAACTTTCAATATTGTATGTTTGACGCGTTTTAGTCAATAAACGTATCATGAGTTGTAAGCATAAAAATTTTCTTTTTAGCTAAATCAGGTAATGCGAACAGCGCAGGGGTAACTTTAAATCGCGTACAGGCTACCCCCGGGGGTATTATGAAATCGATTTCAGATAACCGGGGGAGGGGGTTACTTGAACGAGGGGTAGCTTGAAGTCTTTACATAACTTATGATAATAAAAAGATAAAAATGACTGAAAACATAATGAAAAATGATAATGACGTTTATGATGATGTTGTTGTCGCTGTAGTTGTTGATGATTACAGCAAAAGAAAACCTACCGCGAAGCTGACGGGCTCCGATTCGAGGCTGAGTATGATGTCGGAAAGTTCCGTGACTTGCATCGACGATTTGTCTTCTGGCTCTGCTTCCGGTCCCGACCGGATGTTGCCGTTGACCTGAGGACGTATCTGTCGCTGTTGATGAAGACCGTCGCCGTCGCTGGACGCCATCAGCTGACTCCAGACGACCTTCCGGTCCGCCATTTTGCGCACGTTCTTTTGAATCAGAGCCACGATGAGACCACAGGCGACGAATACGGCGAGGCACCCCGCGACCGCCATCACGACGATGATGATCTGGTTATCGTCCAGTCCCGCTCCACTTCCGGTTGCCCCGCCTCCGCCATCTTTAGTCGTCTGCTTGTGATAGTCGAGCGGAAACTTTGACTGGGTCTCGGAGACTTCGAGGCGCAACAGCGTCGACGTGTTCAGGGAGGGAAGGCCGTCATCACGGACGGTTATCGAGAGGGAGAAGATCGTACCAAGGCTGTTTGGAGACAGGTTCGAGTTAAGCCACAGAATGCCCGTGTCGGACGCCAAACGAAAGACGGCGTCGTCATTTCCGTTTCCTATGACGTAGGTGAGCTGCGCGTTTGGCCCGATGTCGTCATCGCTCGCGACGATCGACGTCACAATCTCGCCAACGGCGAGGCTCTGCGAGATCTTGACGGTGTCGTTGCTATGCGAGGGGAAGACGATCTGAGGGGCATTGTCGTTGACGTCAGTGACGACGACGTTGATGGTCGTCGTGTCGGCGGCCTTCAGAGGTCCGCTGCTGTAGACCCTCGCAGTCAGCACGTACACCTCCTTCTTCTCGCGGTCGAGCAGCGTCTGCGTGAAGAGATCTCCCGTCAGAGGGTCCACCCCGAAACTAGCAACCGGCCAGGTCGGCTCGTGCTCAACGTCGTACCAGAACTTACTGAACGGAGGGAGGTCTCGATCGACCGCTGAGATTCGCCCTATTTCCGTTCGTACGGTGGCGTTTTCCGACACAAAGAAAGTGTACTTGGATTGAGCGAAGCGTGGTGACTCGTCGTCCGCGTCGAGTATCGTCACACGGACCAAGGCTTTCGACGTGTAGCGACTTCCGTCTGGACCAAGGATCGTTGCAGCGACGTGGAATTCGACGATCGATGTCTGTTCTCGATCGAAGATGGAACGCGCTGTGATGAGCCCACTGTCTGGTTCGATGCTGAATCTGCCTACAGCAATACTTGGACCCTGTAGCCTTGTCCGGATAGAACATTTATCAGAAATGTCTTTCCGAGAAATCATTGTATATATATATATATATATATATATATATATATATATATATATATATATATATATATATATCTGAATATTTACTCCAAAGTGTTAGTCACCGAAGGGCCAAGCGAAACCAGTCAGAAGAGAAAAGAATTCATATGCATGGGCGATATAAAATAATATTCAACTTCTACGCTAAATTTATCATTTAACTGAAGTCTTGCCGATTCTGTTTTTTAAATCTTGCAATTAGCAACAGATTAATTTTAGATATGCATAGTTTGAATCCATGCAGATGAAGCATAAGCCAAACTATAATGTTTAGCTGAAAAATTAACAGTTTAATCTTTTATGATTTTTTTAAGCGAATGCCCACCATGTGATTGCATCGTGGAAAGACCAGCGTAGACTACGTTAATTGTTTTATATTCATCAACACGAATGATGCGCTTTGTCATACAAGATTGCACTAAATCATAGAAGGGAAGTTCTTTTATCTCTACTACAACATCTGTTTGAAGCGTATAATGAGTTGTCTCTATTATTTATAGGCTTAAGAGTATCGCTTGACCGATGACAGATTGCTAATGCGTTTACTTCTCATCTCTGCTTCGGTGTTCAAATTCTAGTGCATGTTAAATTGTCATTTCATTGCCAAGTCTTTTAATCCACAATTCTGATCTGCGCATAGCTGGCGTTGTGTCTGCGTTTCAGCAGAAGATTCTTCAAAACCAGGATCACGTCTTTTAGGAACTAAGTTAACTAAAGAGTGTCTCACCATACTATATCACACCATTCCATACCATATTATATCATACCATACCATACCATGCCATGCCATACTATACTATACCATTCCTTACCATGCCGTGCCATTCCATACCATACCATTCCATACCATACCAAGCTATGCCAATAATGCCATACCATCCCCTACCATCCCATACCATACCATTCCGTGCCATACCATACTATTCTATACCATACCATACCACTCTATGCCATACAATACCATACCATTGCATTACATACCATTCCATACCATCCCATACCATATCGTTCCATACCATACCATACCACACCATATCATTCCATAGCATACCATTTCAACCATACCGTACCATACCGCATACCATGCCATACCATACCATACCATTCATACCATACCATTCATACCATAACATACTATACCATACCATATCATGTCATACCATACCATACCATTCCATACCATACCATACCATACCATGTCATAACATATCATTCCATACCATACCATACCATACCATACCATACCATACCTTACAGACCTAAAAGCCAATTGAGTTATTATATTATGTTCTTACCTAGCTTAAGGAATAATATTTCAGACACTTACATGTATACTGTATAGAGATCGAAATGTAGAAAACTCAACCAGCAAACCTAACTTAGTCGGTTATCATCAGAAAAAACGCTTACAAGCGCTTCCTGTCTTTAGAAATTGTTGGCCAAAAGAATCTTTCCAACCGTTGCGATGCATATTCATCATATAATTTTATCTTATTTACTGCACACAGGCACAACCACGATATCACCCTCCGTCATCAGAAACCTCCTCCCCGCGATTCGTTCATTACCTCCGCTCTCACTTACCTCTGGCGTCCTGGTCGAGGGTGTAGAAGACCTTGGCCTTGTTTTTCCTTCCTCTGACGGAAGCGGACACGGAGAAGATGGCCTCGTTCGGAGCGTTGTTCTCGCGGATCGAGGTGTTGTACGTAGAGCTCGAAAAGACTGGAGCGTCAAGGCTCGCGTCAGTCACAATCACACTCAGGTTGCGAAAGGCCGTCAGCTGCGGCTGGCCGTAGTCATGACAACGAATCGACAGGTGGTACAACTTCTCGACGTCGTAGTCGAGTGACCTTGTCGTCATGACCTTGTACTCCGATTCAAAGACCTGGACCAACGCGAACGAAGCTCCGGCTCCTTCCAGCGAACAGGAGATCTTACCGTTGATGCCTCGATCCTCGTCGGTCACAGAGACCATGGCCACCGATGTGTTAGGGTGACCGTGTTCGGCCACTTCGATGGTCACCGCATGGTCTCCTCCTCCTCCTCCTCCTCCTCCTCCCTCACTGTGATTCCCATCTATAGATATCGATGGTCGATGCTCATTGACGTCATGCACATTGATGGTGACCGATACCATCGACGGAACACTGTTCTCGCCCTGGTCTTCTGCGATGACGGCCAGACTGTAGACGCTGTGTGCCAGCGACGCAGCTGAATGCAGCAGCACGATCTCTCCGGTCACCGAGTCGATCGAGAAGGCGTCGCCATAGACGGCCTGCGTCCGTCGCGAGAACTGATAGCGAACGTGGCCGTTGAGACCGGCGTCAGGGTCTCGTGCGAGGACCCGAAGGACCGTGGCTCCGGCTGGCTGGTTCTCGGTCACGCCAGCTACGTACGAGGCGTTGTCGAAACGAGGACTGTTATCGTTGACGTCCATGATGTTGATGTCTATGCTGAGAGTACCCGTGAGGCGAGGACTTCCGCCGTCCAGGGCCAGCACCTGCATCTGGTAGCGGTCCTGTTCCTCCCTGTCCAACGCCTGGAGAAGGACGAGGCGCAGGTCAACCTCGCCCGCCGTCGTGCGGTTGCGAACGCGAAGGGCGAACCGGTCGGTCGTTGGCTGAAGCCGATACTCGACGACTCCGTTCGGGGGACTGTCGAGGTCTGTGGCCGGGATGATCGGAACAAGCTCCTTCGGTTGCGTCGACTCCAGCAGACTCAGCGTAAGGCGATTCGGAGCAAAGATCGGGGGACTGTCGTTGATGTCCGTGACCGTCACTTCCACTTTGATGATCTCAAAGTACTGTGCCGGATGGATGGCTATGTCGAGACCGATGAGACACTTCCACTGTTGCCGACAGATGGCCTCGCGGTTTATGACCTTGGCCGTCTTCAGCTGACCTGTCCGATCGTCCAGTTTGAAAAAGTCACGTGTCTGGCCCTGCTGACCGATTATGGCGTAACTGATGAGGCGCAGTACCTCGGCTGGGTACTTTGCAGTCAATCCAGCGTCAGTGGCCAGGTCAGAAAAGACTATCGTTCCCGGCGGCCGTTCTTCGACCAAGTTGTACACTAGAGGGCGGTCCAGAGCCATGGATAATGCGATTGCTAGGACCTTGACTAGAAACAGCTGCTGGAAGACACTACATATGCGTTCCATAGAGCGGAGGGGATTCCCTCCAAATAAAAATCCTATCGGCTTCATAAGGATCAGGTCTATCCATGTAGGTCTTCGAAAGATTCAAGAGAGACGGGGTCTTGTAGATGTGCATCAAAATTGTTTCAGGCTTATTTAATAAACCTATCAGACGATTCTTAAACACTTAGACCTACACCAAGACTCTAATTCTCTACATATGGTATTGAAAGCCTTTTCCGGCTATGTTGACGTGAGATTCATAAGAATCCGAACACAATCCAGGGATATGCATTGAACCTCACGTGTGTGCCGTGAAATAGTTTTTTTCGTCTGATTTCTTATTTAGACTCGGTCGATCAACAAGCCTGGAATTTCGTAAAGCGCAGTATCGTTGGTCGGTAATACAGAGTTATGGCGATGGGTCTCTACGGAGTTTCGCTTCTCTTTCAACTAAATCCCTGGAAAACACAGAGCAGCGGATCTTCTTAGAGCCGAATAAATATATTCAGTTGCTTCCATTGCCACGATCTATACTAAAATGTCGAAGTGTCTGTCAAACGTCCAATGCTATTCGTCCAATGGTCAGTCTGAGATCTCTTTTGTTCAGACAAAAGATATTAAAAAAAGTAAAGTGACACTGTACGACATTACCAATCGAGAGCCTTGGGCAAACTGACTCGATTGCCGACCTGTCAAAAGGGTGATTGATACTTCTTGTACATTGACCGCCTAACTATGATCAATTGGTTCGATCTCTAGAGAAAGCTTTCTCACTTCCTGTCAATGTTTCCGTCCGATTCCGCCTGAATGCTCATTTCATTCTCCATTGTGTTTTTAAACAATGGACGAAAACTAACTATTGTTTGTTGTTCTGTTTGCACTCGATTTATCTATTCTTCATTGTCACAAGTATGTTCAATTTTCTACATGTTCTGCACTAATTCTTCTCGAACATCAAATTATTACGATCTACAGTGGTGCTCTTATTATTATACCCTTCCTATGTTCCGATTTAATCAAACTGAAAATTATGTTTTCAGTAACGACACAGCACAATGTGAGTCTGTAATAGGATATTGTAATTAAACTGTATAACCTGTTAGTTCACATCCCTCTGATTATTACGAAGAAAATTATCCTGCACTGCTACATAAATAGACCTGGTGCTGCCCCGAAAAATTATTGTTATGATTTGATATCACTTTGTGCGATCAGGTACATATGTCTAGGCGAACATAAATCTTTTCTGACATAGGTGCAACTGGTGAACGGTTTTCCATCATGCACATCAACTGCAGAAGCATTTACAACATATTGGCACTCACTACTGCTACGTCGGTCTCATTCCAAGGTTGTCACAGAAACTTGGCTTGATCTAAGTTTTACAGTAGTCTTAACAGGGTACAATTTAACATGGTGGAAGAGTTGGTGGGTTGCTTTTTTATCAGAGAAGATGTCGTATTTCACTCTGTTGAAAAGTATTTGGCTTGCTCACGAAATGATACGAGAGTCAGTCGTTTTATAAGGTTACAGCGAGAAGAAGAGCAGTCCCCTAAGTTAGCGTGAGAGGCAGCCAAGGGTATAAAGTGCTAGGGTTTCATTTTCTTGGCCTCGGCATATAAGGGCCTGTGGCCACTCCTCTACGTTGCCGTCTGATCTTCCCACCGTCAGTGTACTCATTATAGCTGAGTTTGCAAGGGGCGCAGGTGGAGCAGAAACCTCGAAACAAATTTCTGTCATGGCGGGGATTTGAACCCCATCATCTTGATTGACAGTCCATTACACTAACCACTCGACTATCCTGCTCCCCAAACTGTGGGGAAATATTAGAATACGTGCAACATATCGTCCCCGTGGATCTGACATTGACATATTGAATGAGGACGTTGATCACTGATAGCAGGCAACACATTTCAATTACTGCTAAATATATTACAGGCCTGTACATTTATCAGCTTACATTGTAAGGAATTATTGAAGCATATAATTATCTGGTCTCACCTGTTGTCGCAGTGATCCCTGTGACTAACAAGGTGTTAGTGGCAGGAGATCTCAATTTAACCTATAGCGGATTGTTTCATGTTGAACGGTGACCTTCTCTTGTCAGAACCTCTGTACATGTTGTTGCCTGTGCAAGAAGAATAGTTGATCATCCAGCCTTAAGTAAATTCCAAGCTTTAGTAAGCAATAATGATTGATCAACATTATCTGGCGCTCACTGTATACATGGAGAAGTACAAGCATTCAGGCGACACAGTTTCCAGTCTAAATGCCCTATGTATGAATATTTAAACAACCTTGGGTGACAAATGCCATTGCTTATATCGTGCAGGAAAAGGTCAGAGTCCAACTAAAATGTTTTAAAACCCAACAGAAGCCAAAAGATAGCATTGCTGTTTACTTCAGTAAATTTAAGCAACTAAGAAAATGGAAGACAAATACAATTCAGAAATATCACGAATTGTTGCAACGATCTAAGGAAAACCTGGACAGTGCGATTAGTACTTAACTTTGGAAAATGACAATTCCATCATCACGGATTTCCCTCATCAATATGACATTAAATACGTTATGTAAACCGTACAGCGATTACTGCGTTGCATTACAATCCTACAGGTCATCACGCTTGTGATTTATCCACAAAATGCTACAATAAAAACACGCAGCTCTGTACAAGTGATTTACGAACGAACTGTCAACACATGGCATGAATTTACCTTAGCAATTGCGTGGAATTTATGACAGTTAGTGGATTGATATTAAACAAAAGACAAAATACGAATCTTGCCTCAACCCAACAATCAAGTGAAGTCCACTTGATTGGGAAGCCTTTTTAAATAAGTTGAGCTGATTGGTTTAGGTGATTTGGCTAAAATAGCCATACTGATAAAACGCAAATCTTGTTTCAAATAAATAATCAAGAGAAGTCTACCTCAGAAGCACTATTAATAAAGGTTAGTTGATTTTGGTAAAATAAGCATACTAATAACGGCTTATATGAATAGCTGACAATACAGACGTTTAGGCTGAATCTCAACTGCGACAGTTTGGACCTGACAATATCAATTCCTGACTAAGTTTGAAGTCAAATTTCCTTTAGTTTCAACGCCTCTCAGTGAGCCGTTTTTGGGAGACCTTCATTTCTGCTTTACGGTTGTTATTTATTTTCTAGCCATCTATAGATATTTGCGTCTTCTCGGAAGCCGCAAACGAGCGAACCCCTTCCTCAGTGGCGTCGTTTCAAGCGTTCTTATTGCCGTCTGTGTTTTGTGTCTGAAAGTAAATGGCGATATAGCATAATTATGCGAAATCCGCAAGGCTATAGGTGCGTACTCGTTATAGTAGGCAATGCGCAACCCTTCAACTGCTTGACGCATAGCGTCGCAGTGGGACGAGTAAGCCGTGTCATGTGGCTGAGATGTGGGTTACAGTAGAGGAGGCGCCGATGGCAAAATCCATGAATAATTGATGGGAATCAGCTCAAGACACCGTGTGTACGGCGCTTTTTCATTCTCAATCTCACCATTTCGCCTTCCTGTTTCTCTCGACGCATCTGTGATTACAAAGCACGTTTCGGCGTGCTTTAAAGAGACTCATTTGTTATATACTGTACTGTATCAAAGCATACATTATAAAAAAGGAGATATGCGTTGTGACACATTCTCCGAATAAGCCGTTAGCTTTTTTCTATAGAATAACATTAACGGATTCATTGGGCGGTGAGCAATAGCCGTACCGTATATTTATATGCGTCAAACCTCTCAACCTGTAGGGCCGGACAACTGACCAAATTGTTTCATCATTACCTCCTTTCATCCAATCATTCGATTGCCTCGATTCCAGCTTCAACAATTTCTACACACATCAGAGGTTCTGCCAAATAATATACTAACCCCTTCTGCGCTGAAAGCCAGTGTAGAATATTTCGGAAATATTGTCAGAGATCAATAAATTGAGAAACGAATTTGTAAGAAGCCGAAGTTTTGCAGGCATTTTTTTCGTTCAGAAACGAGTTCTAAATCACGGCTTTTCGATGAGAATGAATAGAGAGCACTGAAATTAAGTCGCTTTGTTTGGACAAATAGTCAATAACATATAAAAAAGACTGCATTAGAAAGAACAGAACATGGTCTGGCATTTACCAGAACGATTCAGATCATGTCAGAACTGTACATAGGGGGCCGGCCCATAGTTAAATTTAGTTAAGACTAATCAACTTCGGATCAGATCACATGATAGCCTACAAAACCAGATTATAATTATATTTAGTCGCATATATTGCATCCAATTCTATCCAATTATCGTAACATATCTGGGGGTGTGATAGTCTTGTGGTTAGCCTGCTAGACTGTCGGTAGAGAGGTCGGGGGTTCTAATCTCCGCCAAAGTAGAAATTTGTTTCGAGATGTCTGCTCTTTCTGCTCCCCTAGCCGACTCAGCTACAACGAGGCACTGACCGTACACTGTCGGTGAAAAATCAGGCGGTGAGGAAGAGGACAGGGCACCCACCCGCATATGCCGAGGCTAAGAAAATGAAGTCGTTAACACTTCTTGGCTGTCCTTCCGGCCTCCCTAAGGGACTCCTCCTCCTCCTCTTCTTCTTCTTCTTCTTCTTCTTCTTCTTCTTCTTCTTCTTCTTCTTCTTCTTCTTCACAGCATGCATCACTTCGTACCATTTTTATTATTCCATTCTGTCATTCTTATGAGTTCTTCCCTTCTGGACGCTAGCCCCACTTGATAACAGAGGACCACTCGCAGTCTCGGGTAATTGGCCTAAATGCTCGCTTCTTTCATAGTACAACCATTATTGGGCTAATACAACCGGCTTATTAGGCTAGATATAAGCCATGAATGTCAGCGTGGCAATTATTCTGTCATTTACAAACAGCGTTTACAGTTACTGAATTTCTACAATGAGCAACAACAGACCATTTTTACTTCACAGGAGGCCGCAAAGTGTGCAATATATGACCGCAGTAAAGTTCAGCGAGACATAAAACCTTCAATTAAACTCCTGACAAGTTCCTTCAGCTTGGCACTGTTTCCCGCCAACCCGGAAGTCACAATACACGTGACACACGCCGACCAATCACAACAAGCTTAATGGTGGACAATCTGACATCACATCAAATATCCTAGCTACATCATACCCCTTCGCATCACATCATTTCACGTCACGTTGTGTCGAGTGAATTAGATTACATGAGTTTCGTTTATCAATCTTACCAGATTCTCTGCTACAAAAAAGCATCAGAATGCAAGGTTTATCTCGCCTAAGTTCAGACCTTTTGGAAGCCTAAGGGAAGACGCGATTAAATTAGGCGTATTATTCGACAGTCGCTCGGCCACGTTGCGCACTCGGCGATCTGTATATTCGACCTTAGAGTCTACAGTCGCTCGCAAATGTCATCCGGAATTTATGCCGGAAGGGAACATCTCAGCAGCGCTGTGTACAGGCTGATCGCACCAGCGGCTGTGCCATTTTCCAATGCGGATCTGGCGATATATACCACGCATATATACCCTGCATCGTGAGATAAGAAGTGTATGATTTCGATGTGATCGATGGAACGATCGATAAATCAGTGACGTAAGCATTTGACTGTACTTATGGAGACTGAACAGAGCAAAAATATGTTGACCTGAAACATTTTAAAATCCCAGTTAGCATAAATACACCGTTCTTACACAAATTATTGAAATGTGCCCGAAGTGTCGTTTTTCTTCTGCGTCTATATGTGCTTTCTGCAGACTGTCCCCTTTCCGTTGCGGAAGTTGTGAACAATATACACAGGCTACATATTCAGAAATGTCGATGTAGCAAAACACAGGGGCGTCTATCCCCCCTAAGTCATTGGAGCAACTCCCCCTCTTCTTCCCCTTCCCCTTCCTTCCCCCTAAAATGGTGGCACACACATTGACAGATCCCCTATTTCTTGGATGGAGCATTTGCTCCAAGATTTCTATGGTGCACATGTAGACGCCCCTGGCAAAACATAATGATATGAGACACGACGCATAATGGAACATAAAGCGGCCCACGCATGTTGGGTTTTATGTAGAGGTATTTTAGGGTCTCCATATAATCCCACACATCGAGAACCTATCCGATGACGTCTTTGTCCTTTAACGACACACGTAAAAAATTAATGGCCATACATCAGATGGAGTGAAAATGAGTGAAACGAAAGAGATACGGAATAAAGAACCCCCGCAACCATCATTACTAGGTTTATTTTGCATATATACGTTTCATCCTGTGTTAGTCTCACACTCCGGGTGCAGTCTTTCTCCTTTAGGTCGTGTAATTATTTGCTAATGCAGCCGAGATGCAGTCGACCAGTGGGGCGTTGTTAACTGACCTCTGTGACAAAGGTGCAGCAACATGCAAGTTATCCAGCTAAGCAGCAAAATAACCTATTTTTCTCAGTGTCCTGCAGACTTTGCTGCTCAACCTAGACTGCCTTGCAAGTGCGAATTCACCTTTATCTTAGATTTAATTTGGATTCAACTTAGAATGTTTGCATAAAAATAATCACCTCCTATAGACGGCACAACTAGTATTCGTGGTGAAATTAGCTCAGCGTCAAGCCGACGCTGAATTGCAATGACAACCATTTTGTCAATGTTAGATATTCAGCAGATTTTACAGGAATATAAAATGCTCCTTACAGTCACAAATAGTTTTAAAGTAGTTCACTACAATGTTTTGAGGCACCAGCAGATTTTTACGCACTGTCTCTAGTTCAATATCTTTTTAATCGCTTACATTTTTTACGCAATGTCTCTTGTTCAATATCTTTTTAATCGCTTACATTTTTTACGCAATGTCTCTTGTTCAATATCTTTTTAATCACTTACTCTTCCTTTTCTTCATTACAGGATATGTTTATGAGGTTTACGAAATCATTTCGGAGCAGGCTGAGTTGAGTTGATTTGGCTTTGTGATCTGACATAGGCCTACAGCTGAAAGGAACCAAAATTGTGACTGTTGCAATGGTTTATCCGATGGTTGTACCGTTGTATCTATCAAAATTCACTCTGCATGTGAACTGAAATCTTCGAGGTCAGTTGCTCGAGGCTGTTTCTTAACATTCTATAACTGGGCCCAATAATCAAATTTACACACGCTGCTGTTGCTGGTAATATGATTACTTAAATTTATTACTTCACATTAGAATCAGTTAGCGAAAGACGATGGCAACAGTACGACCACTTTCGCTGTTTTAGAAATGTCAAACTGGAGTGGAGGTTTTCCTTAAGCAAGACATCTGTCTGACTCGTCGAGGTTCAAGACATCGTTGCGCTCAAATAGATCGATCAAATCCGACCAGAGTTTGATTAGATGACTGACGTTCGTATGCGCCGCCTTTCACTGATTGCAGATCAAGTTTTGATACAACCGGGTTTTGTCTCGTGTAAAATCTAATCTACGCTCGTGTAGCCAAATTAAAACGCCAAATTTGGTATACGCAGCAAAATAAGACAAGAGCTTATCAAACGCACGTAAATTACTCATTTTAGACATTTTTAGCAGATACTATAATAGATACATGGATATTGAGATTTTTAAATTGGTAACTTCGAGAATTTCACTGGCAATGCCGGTATTGATTAGAAGAGACTAACAACTCCTTTAATGGGATCTCCTAGGTTTTCTCAACGAATAAGCTTTCAGTTTACAGAGTTAATTGGAATTTTAAAATTCAACTCAGCGTCACCGCAGTGCCACCGCTAAAAACAAAACCGATGAATGTTGAGAGGTAGCACAAATAATACGATTTTCGGTAGGCCCTACCGTTGAAGATTTCAGCATATTTTTTACCACTGTCTGCATCTGGTAGGGATAACATCATAACAAAATTCTTAGTGTTCTTAATAATTTAGCCACAGTGCGGAATAGATCAAAGCGTGAATTCTTCGCTAGACCAAGTATAGATTTTTCAATAGGATACAACATAGTACACAGACAAGAGTAACTGCACTATTTAATACCCACAGGGAAAATATATCGGTCTAGCTTTGCAAACTGTCTTTTTGCGTTTAGCGCAGTCGTAAACAATTCTGGCCGGTCCATGATACGCGAACTCAATATTCTTCGTAATTTGTGCATAGCTGGTTCTCAACCGTAGATGAAGAAATTTATGGCGTTTCGTGGCATTTTCTCGCAATCAATCAGAGTTATTACTTTCTCGTGCAGAAAATGTATTTTCTCCTCACGTCGATTGCATTGTATGCATATACAGGCGAACGTCCTATGCGAAGCGTACATGAACTGTACGTGTAACGAGGTAGACGTATACTGAGGTGTGTATTTCTATATGTGCGTGAGCAGAGAAAGGCATATGGATCCGTACAAAGCATCTGTGCACAGTTGATCGCCAGAAGCGCCGACGTCGGTCTAGAAGCGCGGACGTCGGTCTAGAACCGCCCGTGGCGTCTGTAGCTTACGAAGACGAATGGCTAGATCTTGTAGCGCGCGTAAATCTCGACCGAAAGCCGCTGTGTATGTTCGCTCAAGCGAACGTAGACAAATGCACGGACCGGATTCTCCGTTCCCTTGTTCCAGACGCCACGGATATATCCGTTCCCTAATTGCAGAAGACGGAGAGATTTGACATGAAAGACTGTCGCAGACTGAGATACCATCCCTGACCGTAACTCTGTTTCGTAAATGCGAGCCGGACCGTCTTTAGCTCTCTGCCTCACCATCCGCGGTTGCAGTGGCAGACTAGAAAGACTTCGCATGCACGGGAATGATGTAGCGTCACGTTCCACTGTTGCTTTTGTTATTGACAACGATGACAACAACGACGATGACGATGATAAAAACGCTTGGATATTTTACGACATTATGACGACAACGATTCTGCTGCTGCTGCTGCTGCTGATGATGATGATGACGGTGGTGGTGATAACCTTGACGAAAATGCTTTGGAAAGTTTCACAATTACCCAGAAACCAGAACGCTGACAGTAATAACGACGGCGAATATATAAATAATAAAATAGTATCAGCTTAGATATATAATGTATTTCCATTGCATCGTAAATTGCAGTTGATTACCTTACTCCTTAGGCTTAGAATCATATCTGTCTCTCCCCTTTAAGCTTTTAAGTGCATCGGCAGCTTAATTACCAAAACCTTAAACTGAGCATTTTCTCCGCGGCGGCCACAATGGAGACCAGAATATCATTTACTGGATGCCATACATTTTAGGATACAACGCGCGTATAGCATTCTCTTCCGCGGTGCGGTTTGAGTCTGCGGTCGGTCCACAAGTAACTGACACAACGTGACTCAGAAGACATAGCGAAGATTAACACTATTCATTCAATACTGTTCGAGGTGTCGAGCAATTAGCGAAGCCATTGACGCAGGTATCGAAGAAATGATGTCGGAATGGGGACGCAGCTTGGGCGATGTATTTTATGTTCTGGATTTCTCCTATCGATCGCCGGCCGGGCCAAGTCATGACTGTTCCGATGCGGGGAGAAATGCTTCGGACGAAACGGGGCGTTGCGCGAAGCAAACGGACAATAGCGCATCGTGCGGATTGTCTGATGGCATCCAGTGCAGGCAATGAGGTATGTCATAGGCACAGCGGGTATAATTTCACGAAACAATTGACCGTTTTTATAGGTTTATAAATAAAACATTGGGCGGTTCGGCCGGAGATCCGCCGGGTTGGATTAAATGCTTCCTCGACAAACGCCTCTCGCACTGCAGCACAGGGCAGCGGCAAGGAGATTTTATGTTTCGCAAAAGTGGTCCAAGCAGAAGGCTCCAGAGCCGAGTATAGCAGGAGAAGTGAAGCTTACAATTGAAAGCATCGACTGAAGCTATAGCCATTCGCTTTGATTTGGTTGAATGGGAGACGCTGATTCCACTGTTGTTGTTCTTACTCGTCTGTTGTTTTTGTCGTTTCAAAACGCTTACAGTAGGATATATATGACCGGATAAATGTATCCTTCGTATGCTGCCTCGATTTAAAGATCTCAAGATGCTTAAATAATGGCACTAAAACTATATCTTAAGTTATATTTACGCTACTTCTTATCATAAACCTCCCGCACCTTTCGCAAAACGAAAACTTCTGAGGTTTAAATTCTGACCTGTACATGCAGCTAGCAACCCAAAGCATAAGCAGTAAAAATCCACTTGGAAACTTGGGAACACTATGTGCGATATTTTCGGTGTTTTCGCGTAGATAAGCTCTAATAACTTATATATTTCGTGTGAACCTTGAGACAATTTGAGTAGAGCCTATAGTTCAATTTTCGCGCAGGTAGATGTTCGTAATAACTTACGGCGTTTAGTATAGGCTAAACAGCAGGTCTATAGCTCAAGTCAAAGAGGCTAGCAAAATCTGAAAAGATAACATAAGGCCTGAAATTCTGACATTGTTTAGATTTATATTAATTATGCACAGAATTCGGATTCTGGTTTATGTACTATGCTAAACGATTTTTTGATCAAACCGGATTTGCTTTGTCCCCAACCGCAACGTAAGTGTTTCATAGAACACTCGGCGTCCATACCTGAACCGCAAAGATCTTCTCTTAAATTACTCCATGGACTTGTAGGCCCCTACGCAAGTCTAGGTGCCGCTTATGCTCAAATAAATTCCGCCTCAAAGAAGGTTACTGCCCAATAAATCCATTCATTCAGAAACTAATAGCCATCATGTACGATTAACTGTACATTCCCGATACCGGTAGCCATTTAAGCGCTGTATGCTCTCGATATTTGGATCGCAAATCAGTGATTCAGCGATCCTAGCGCGATTCAATGCTGAGAAAGAGCCACAATATTCATAATACATTGGGATGACGACCAATTTGAAACATGATATTACTATGTGATATTACTATTCACACGAGTCTCAGACTCCTCTGTGTCTAGGGGGTCGTCCATTAATTAATGTGAAGAAAATAGGGGAGGGAGGGGTTTGCAAAAAGTTTGACAATTCTTGACAAGGGGAGGAAGTGTTCAAGACAAATTGACGTCAACAATAATTTAATCAAGAAGCAACCATTGATTCGGAAAGTCTTTACGAGTGATCTATTTCTTTTTTGTTTGTAAATTAATCAAACGCAATATTTTCTTCGTTTTAAATTATCTTGTTGTTTATTGTTCCCAGATTATTGAGAAAATGTGCTGGATACACTGGCGGCGATCTTGTTTGACAGGTGGGGGATGTGACTTTAGAACTGATCTGGTAAAAAAAGAGTTTTGAACTGATCTGGTCGAAAAAATTGGTTGACCTTTTTTGGTATTTCTTCAAACTGTGGGGAGGGGTGCAAAGTATGGTGTGTTCCCCACTGCCAAAGGTGGGAGGTCTTGTCCCCTCGACCCCCGGGATCGCCGCCCACGGCTGCATAATCTCTTAAATGCGAATATCCTGGGTTCTTTTCGAGAATCTAATAGGCCCCTATTTTGAGTTTCTTTTCGATGTAAAGATAATTTTTTTGGAGGTGAGTGGTAAACAATGTTTGACATAATTTTATTAGGGGGTTCTTGAATGTTTGACATTTGTTGACAAGGGGGAGGGAAGGGGTTAAAACTGCCTAAAATTAGTTGACATAATTAATGGACGACTCCTAGTCTACTAAACTGAAATATCAGTTCATGGCGAACTAAATGAATGACAATAATCTAGTATCAGTGCACTAGATTCTTATGCACTGACAATTATTGTAATAATAATAATAATAATAATAATAATAATAATAATAATAATAATAATAATAATAATAATAATAATAATAATAATAATAATAATAATAATAATAATAATAATAGTAATAATAATAATAATAATAATAATAATAATAATAATAATAATAATAATAATAATAATAATAATAATAATAATAACTGATTGATTAATATACTGTCGCAAAATTTAAAATCCCCTCTGGCCCTCAACGTCACCGTTAACACTAGGATGCCGAAACGATTGGGCCGGGGGTTGCGAAAGTATCTGTTGCTGTTCTCGGGCTCGTGGGTCAGGCCTCTGTGGTCTGCGAAGGACTTACATTCCAATCGACATACATGTCTGAGAGAGAAGGATGATTCAGAATGAGAGAAGGCACGGGTTTCTTTAGCAGTTTCTTTTGTTTCAACAGTACAGTTAGCAGTGATGGGCAATAGTTAACCAAAAAGTTTGGTAACTTTTAGTTTAACTAAATTTTTTTTAGTTAAGGATGAAGTTTAACTAAAAAGAAATAGTTTAGTTAAAACCATAGTTTAACTAAAAAAATTTAGTTGCTAACTAAAAAGTTTAACTAAAAAAATCAGCAATACGCAACTATTTTCCGCAATGAACATTGAACACTGTCAACTACTGAACGCGAAACTAATTGACTAAATTACTGCATGGTTTTAGCATTAATAGCCTGTGTTTTCAAATTCATACACTACTTACAGTATGCCTGTGACTGTAGGCTAGAAGAGTAGGCCTACACATTGCATTATTTGACGGTGAAATTGTCATTGACGCTCTGCATTATTACAGTTCACTTAACCTCTGTTATTGTGAAAATGTTTGTCGTAAAAAGTTGGAAACAAGTTGGAAAAAGTTTAACTACTTTTTTTTAGTTTAGTTAACTACTTTCCAAAATTAGTTGCCAACTTTAGTTAAACTATATTTTTTTAGTTGGAAAATAGTTTTAGTTTAACTTAAAAAATTAGTTTAGTGCTCATCACTGACAGTTAGAAGAACAACCGCAAGAACACTCGACCAGTCACCTACCAGTCGAAAAGTAATTCAGCTCAACTTTTAAGTCTGACACAAGAGTTCAGTTCAACGTAGTCGATTAAGGAAAATTGTTCGAGCTCTTCTCAACAACCGAAATTAGAAACTCAAATTCAACTGAGTATACTTCACTGCAGTTGCAATCTTATTTCTTTAATACAAGAAAGCAACTATTTTCTGCATCTACCAGTTATACACTGTATGCGATGTGCCGTACTCACTCTTCAATTTCTACGTCTGCTTAGTTACTCTTCCCTTTTTCTTCTTCCTCTATTCATGATCATCGCCTATAAATATACATTGGCTTAAAGAGGGGAAGCGGTCCCCCAGTCCGGGGGACCGAGTCCAGGGCACCGAGGTCAACAAATGCACCGCAGAGTCACTGAGTACGTTACGTCACTGCATTGTCGGTAAAAGATCTCAATCTTCACCCAGCGCTAAGAACTTTCTGCACGTCATAAAATCATGTATGCAACACAAGTGACTTTACCCTTAAAAATCTTCCACAGTACCAAATTATATCGCGCCAATTCTATCGAAGATTGACTGTGTGATGCGACATACGGTCCGGGATGAAGATGTGTCTGAAAATATTGTAATTGGTTCACGTGACCGATGACGTAAGATGCCAACTGTCAAGCTGAATTGTAAATAGGAAAAAGAGACCTGGTTCAGGAAAGACATAATGTGCACAGGATAATTGTTTCAACATACCAAAGATACGAAGTGTAAGTATGTACGGAAATGCGGGGTTTTAAAGTATGTCAGCACAATTGCCGTATAGACTCCTATATAGAAATAAATTATCATAAATAGGTCAACAACAATTGTTGAGCGATGCTGGTTTTCAGAGTTCCCGGGTAGGTCATTTAATTTTTATATAGTCTAATCCATGTTTGGACTAAATATTAAACATTGGTAGATTATAGTTTTTACAGTTATACAAAATACGTTGCTTTGAAAACTACGTAACATTGCATTAGGTTTAAGTTACACACGGAATGATGTAAAGCTGTAAACGATGTTAAAATAGTATTGTATCGTATCTAGAAGTTTATAAAGCGCCTCTAGCAGAATAACTATTCAGAGGGGCTCTCAGCACAGAAGCCTTTAGGGAACGCGAGACCGATGAGGAAAGCCAGTCAATAGTTTGGCTCTGAGCAGAAGAGGGAGGTCGTTCCAGATCGTGGGACCCGCAACAGCAAACGCCCGGTGCTTGGCTAAGGCAGTTTTAGTCCTGGGAACAAAAAGATCCAGTCGATTCGCAGAACGCAACTAGCGAGAAGAAGATGCAGATAGCGGTTTTCGCAGATAGTTCGTGAGATATTTCGGGGAGTGCCCTGCTAAGATATGGAGACAAGGAGGATGATCTTTATAACGGATAAAGGGGGAGAGACGCTGCTTAGTATGTGCTCATGGTAGTAAAGCGCTACTTATATACAAATAAATTAGCATAAATATGTTTACCATGTGCATTTGCTAGTGTTTCGTAATAAAGGATATCCTAACTTACTTATTTACAAAATTTTATCGGCACTTCTCCAGCATGAGAACTCGCGTTACTTTAGCCTCAGCTACAGCATCGTTGGCCAAATAATCATTCGACTGCTCACACTTTTTGGGCTTCTCAGTTCCTCTGCCAAAGATATTGCTTCGCATGTCATTTTGATATTACGTTATCACCATGGGCGTTCACAGGGGGACAAGGGGGAGCAAATGCTCTCCCCAGGATTTTGCGCATATCTTACAAAAATCTATTGATTATTATGATTATTAGTATTACAACAGTCCCAACACGATTTTTAATGCGAAAAAAACCACTTGATTATTTAGGTAAGTCCTTGACCGTTATTTACTTTTAAAGCTAAAAACGGGATCCCACTTCCAGAACGCCAACAACAGGCCCCACATCATGTCAAATACTTCGAAAAGAGTTGGCGGCTGTTGGGATCCGCGCCAGACCCCTTAATCGCGGGAGCTAGCGTTAAGGGTGACGCGATCGGTTGCTTCCTGCACACTCGTTTGTCCCCCGCCAACAATTTAAAACTGTTCTCCCCTACAAAAATTACTGCGGACGCCCATGGTTATCACGATACTTCGAATGTTAACATGATACTTGAGACGCCGTATAATGCGCAGACCGTTGCTCAGGACATTTCACGCGGACAATATATCGCATATGTCGTGCCTAATACTGTCTTAGCAACGGAAGTCGGCGCAATCGGACGCATTTCCACCCCTTTCAATATGTCGCACCATAGGCGGAGACTTGGTCCTGGGTTTGGGAGAGGAGGGACAGGTCGAATGGCCGAAGGACGATCGCCGAAGCGCCCAGAGCTGAGCAGGGGAAGGGCTTGGGGAGGAAAAAGTTTGAATTTCCACACTGTAATGGTAGCATTCGACGCTGTCATCTTAGCACAATTGCTTTATTATTTCAGTGCTGATAGGAGTGGATCAGCTTATCCTCATTGCTCAAGAAGGTCCTGAATTGTGGACCAGGACACAATTAGTAGAAATGCTTTACAAATGGTACACGCGGGTTTGACGGTTGGTCGACCGTCGATGATCGATCTATTTGACAATCTGCGTTTGGCAATGTTTTGACACTTTCTTGCTTACTGAATGCATTTTAACAAACATATTCTAAATGTTACCAATAATATGCACCGCTGCTGGTGCTATGCACTTGCTGGAGGGATTGTGGGAATGGGAAACTCAAAACCAAAGCTTGTTTTACGAACAAATATAACATTATTTCAAAATAAACACCATGAAACCAGCCTCAGGCCTGGGAAACACAACGGCAACAACGCGTTCAATCTTCTTTTTTTTAAAAAGCTTATTTTTGTCTGAGGCAACTGGCGAGCGGTAGCCTATACGTTAAGTTTTGCTGCGCCGCGAAAACCAAACAAAGGGTAAAGAGTGGGAAATACTGTAGAAATTTATAATGATATTTCTGAAATATTTCTGAAATATTCAAACATTGATGGAATATAAGCAACTCCATCCCCCACCTCAAATTTCGGGTGGACTGCCCCCTATGTCTCCGCCCCTGTGTTGCACCACACCGGTGCATATCGCTCCTAAAATTAAAGAAGCTAAACGTCAACAGTAACTCCTAACGATACAGTTGAGAAATTGTAATACGAATATAACTTCAGTAGATTCAAATACCTAATTGTGTTGACAATCATTCATCTGACCTAAATTATTCTTTTATCATAAACATTACATAATAGAATGACATCTTTCACAGCGTCACGCGCAAAAATTCACAGGAAAGAAATCCTTTTTTCCGCAACTTCAAATAAAAAATTGTACAGCGTCATACTTACAGAACCGCAGCATCCCCTCGCTGTGTTCGCTGTATCCCGATTCGCCGCCAGCCATAGATTAAGATGCGCATGTAATTGCCGACGAGCGACAGACCGACAATTATTCTCGTTCAACAAGTCATAGTCGACCAAAGCATGTACGCAACAGCAGCGAAAGTGTGCAATTGTCACGACACCCTTGTGCTAACTGCACGGCGTATAATTCAGTCACATCTGCTTTAACACGAAACACACACGCACGCACGCACACGTGCACACACACACGCACACACACACTCACGCACGCACACGAGGACACACATGCGCACAGAGCTGCCCATGCATTGCAGCAGCGTTCCGCATGCAGTGAGTAGCGTCGATGTTGACTGCGATGCCTTAGCATGAGCGAAGTGAGCGTGCGTACGGACGGCCCTGCCGCAAAGCCGACGCGTCTTACTGCGTGTGTCAGTTAGTCTTACTGCGTGTGTCAGTCAGTCTGTGTGTCTCTGTCTGCGTATGTGTTTATGCGGAGTCGTTTGGGAATAGGGTTGGCGTGTATGGGAGGAAGGAGGCAGATAAAATCGGACAGTCCCTAAATTCGTAAGGCAGAATAGACGGCGACTAACGAACGACCGGCGGTTGGATGCGGTGGGTCTGTCGGTCGGTGGGTCGGTCTGCCGGTCAGCTGCAGTAGGAGGAGGAACGGATGTCTCCTTGTCCAAGTCAAGCGCCGGGTAATGGTCTCACGCATAAAGCGGAGAAAAATGAAGACGATGCCACGACACCTTGATCCGCACGAACGTGCATACATCAAGCGGATAGAGATGAAATGAAACAGATAGCAGCCCCAGGCGCACGCTAATTACACACAGTGTTCCAATATCCTATCTATCGGTTATACGAGCGTATTTTCACATAAAACGCATGTTTATGTCCTACATCGTAGATTACAGGCTGTATATTAAATATTCGTGAATATGCATATATTCATAGAGGTTATGTGACACGAATAATTAATATGCATTTGTTTGACTGCAGGACAAGCATATTTATTTGTACGCGGAGCAGACTCTGAGCGCGCATGGTCGATCGTAATGTCTTCGTTGCAGGTAACGTTGCGGAGTAAACTTATTGCGCCTTTATGACCACCGGGCCATTCCGAAATAATACGAATAGACTATATATTTATTATGTGGCGTGATTGTGCATCTGGAGGCATTACACTGAGTTACAGAGTAAGTGTCCAGAGTAATGACAGCAAAGAAACACAGGAAATGCCAAGGGTTACTTTCTAAGGTAGGCTACGAAACCGCTTATTACATTTACGTGTAGGCCCATAACCGATTAGCCTACATCTACGTCTAGTTATATACTCACCGCGTTAATAGAAAAACATACACTTTTATTGTAGGATATATCTATAAATTCAGGTCTGTTGTAAAGTTTTATGTATGCTCGTATACAGTATAACATCACTCTAATAATCAGCCATGATGTGGACATTGGACAATATTTGGCCGACACACGCTGTAAGCACACTTAAGGAAACCATAAAAGATGAATAATTTTTTTCATTTCGTTTGAAACCTGTTGGAGCAGATGGCACACACGGCATGGAAAATAGCCAGATGGGAATGTGCACTTTGAAAATGAAATGTATTATTCTGGTGCCATCGGAAATGACTAAGAATCGCCTTTTCTCGCGGCACATTAAGGAATAAACAGTGTAATCAAAGCTTGTATGACTTTTAGCGAGTTATAACGACACGCTACAAATCGGGCACGTCTAAGATGCAAAGCCCGACCATCGACAACTTTGGAAGCTCGCCGACACACACACACACATCAATTATTAAATAATAATAATAATAATAATAATAATAATAATAATAATAATAATAATAATAATAATAATATTCTTTATTATTTCAAACTGACAGACGCAGTAAGAGTATACATTGAAACATGACAGTACAATCAAGATCTTAATTAAACTCACGGTTTGGCAGCCATGCAAGGCGCCGCCCTAGAGGGGGGGGTTACGGGAATCGATCCGCGAATCTAATGCTCTCCTGGCCATGAGTGTTATCACTACTCTATCCCCTCTATCACTACTCTATCACTACTCTATCCCCTCTTTATATGTTAACATTATTCATTACACACCGATGTGCAATAAAAAGCCGTGTGAAATAGTTACAAGTGTTTGACCTTACATGACCTTAATGAGCCAACCTGTTTAATAGTGTTTATGCAAAAATGTAGTTGCCTACTGCATTCTAGGGCACTGTATGTAAACGAAGAAGACAGTTAGGCCTACCAGAGTCAAACTTATTTAAATTCCCACGTAATCAGTCGTGATATTCCTGGTCTCCGGGCCGGTGAGCCAAACCAGTCTACCTTTAATCGAGCGAATAACGTTCCGCTCTCCGTGTTATCCATGCGTAAATAGACCGTATAAGTCTGATTAAGCAGGAGGCCTCAGCTGGGACTACCCGACCGAAATGGTGGAATTATGGGTGCCCAACTGGGACGACAGAGGGCGGGTGAGAAAGGAACGCCTAAGACGCGGAATACAAAGCCTTTCCCGCCTTTATTGCATCGACGGATTGATATAGCGCAATTTATTCAGCAATTGATGCGTGAGATTGAGTTTAAAAAGTCCTGAAAATTAATTACTTGTTGCTCAAGTTTTATATTTCGGGGAATCCAGTGCGCAAGACCTTTCTTTGGCCTGTATTTATATTCGACTATCAGGAAACTATTGCGATCAGTGGTATGAAGTCATGTCTAACCTAGAATGACCTGTCGAAAAAAGCGGATCTATAAAGCGAATAGCGAAAATCAATTTTCTAGCCTTCTGAATACAAGGAAGCCGCCGGGTATGCCCTACTCTGGGCAAATTCGCGGAATGCTTTAAGAACGTTTTGTTTAGGCATACAGCACGACTTTCAATGGAACGAATCAAACAGCAAAAGAAACTTGGAATAAAGCCATCAATTTTGCATAGAAATGTTATTTTAAAAGGCAAGTAGGCCTAAGTTACTTCCTCGAAAACTCCTATAGTAAGGCCTAGTGTACATTGCGAATGATTTGATATAGGTCCACTTTATGACTTGATATCAGCATTCATGGGCGGCGATCTAGGGGGGGGCGGGGGGACATGTCCCCCCACCTTTAAGGGTGGGGGGACACTCCATGCATTTGTCCCCCCACATTTTGAAGAAACACCAGAAAAGGCTGAGAAATGTAATTGCGCGTGACGGTTTTCGCAGCGTTTTTGACCAGACGAGGTAAAAAAAACATTTTTTGAGCAGAAGTGTTCCCCAAAATTATGAGAAAGAAGAAGGAATTCGTCAAAAAAGTTAAAATTTTGTAGACGAGAGACGGGAAAAAAGTTTAAATAGTTGGCGAATGGCTAAAAAAAGGTCATCAACTTTTTTTCGAGTCGAAATCGATATTTTGCGGAGATGGATTGGTGAAAATGAAGTGGGGAAAAAAGTAAAAAGTGAAGAAGTGGGGGAAAAAGAGGATTGTCAACCCAATCCTTCCGTTGACAATCCTTCTGATTAAATCCTTGTTCTCTTCGTACTTAACGCCTATTTAACGTTCACCTTTTGAACACTAATTCTACGTATAAGTATAACCTGAATTAATCAGCAACACAGTTTAATATCTTCTAGTTTAATAAGAAACAAACAGACAGAACTCAATTCGATTACAACTCAACTAGTCAGCCACACTACTACAGCGAACACACTCGAATTCAAACTTCTCTAGTCAGCATAATTCTTCGCGCCTCTTGACACACCTGTCTTCTGTGCGCCTAGGCGAACTCTAATAATATACATATAGCGCGCCGCTGCCGAGATTGGCCGGCCGCGCGTGTCACTAAGACTATACGTTATACATCTATCATATATACATATACACGTGAAACTAAAGTAAGCGCACTAAATATATACGCTAATATCTCGCACTGCAAGACTGTACACAAAACTCAGTTCACATTACCTCCTTCCTTTTTCTGGAATTGAGCAAATTAAATTTCAAAATTTGCGAAATTACCAAAATACATGAAACATATATATATATCTAAATAATTAATGAACAGTCTTACGATTACTTATAACCTTGACAAACAATCAGCAATAATATTCAATCTGCCCTTCTTGTACTTCACCTCAACATCAAAAGTTTGTAAGGCTAACGCCCAACGCACAAGTTTAGCAGACTTAGACATTGACTCAGTCAAGTATGTAAGAGGATTGTGATCAGTAAAAATGAAAATTTTCGATCCAATTATAATTTCTTTTAACTTGTTTAAAGCCCAAACAATAGCATAGGCTTCCTTTTCCACAGTAGCCCATCTCTTCTGGGTATCAGTTAATTTCTGACTGATAAATGACACAGGGCGTTCTATTCCCTTGTCGTCCATCTGTGTTAAAACAGCCCCAACTGCAAAGTCACTACTATCGCAGTACAAATTGAATGGTTTTCCCACTTCAAAAACATATAACACTACTTTGGATCGCACAGCCTCTTTAAGTAAATCAAATGCTTGCTGATGTTCAACAGTCCAATCAATCTTATCAGAAACACGTTTACTAGTTAAATCAGATAAAGGTTTCGCAATCTGTGCAAAGTCCTTAATAAACTGTCTGTAATAATTCAAAAATCCAAGCAGTTGCTTAACTTGCTTCTTAGTTTCTGGGATCTTCAAATTAGTCAAACTTTCAATTCTGTCTGGATTCATCTTTATCTTACCAGACCCAACCACATGACCGATAAACCTTACTTCAGACTTACCAAATATGCATTTTTTCAAATTTAAGGTAACGTTATGCAATCTCATTTGCATCAAAAATGCATCTAACTGCTGTAAATGAATTTTCCAATTGTCAGAATGCACAGCAATGTCATCAACATACGGTTCTGCAAAGTCACTTATAGGCTGTAAAACTAAATTTATCGCCTTAACAAAAGTTCGGCCTGAATTTATCATTCCAAAAGGAACACGAGTAAATTCATACAGTCCATTATGTGTTACAAAAGCTGTCTTCCATTGATCAGATTGTTTTACAGGACAAGTCCAATAAGCACTTCGACAGTCCAAAATAGAAATCACATTAGACTTTCCAACTTTGTTCAAAACGTCTCTGACAATCGGCATAGGATATTTACAATCCACTGTGAATGAGTTAATGTATCTGTAGTCACAGGCAAGTCTTAAAGATCCGTCTTTCTTTTTAACAATAACCAAAGGGCTTGCCATTCTGCTCGATGATGGTTTGATAATGTTTGTTTTTAACATTTCTTTGATCTGACGTTCCACTTCTGCTCGATAAATCAAAGGAATTCGGTATGCTGCAAATTCCTTTTCACGAAATCCTGGTTTTAGTTCAATTTCGTGTTCAACCAATGTACATAATCCGGGTTTTTCTGAAAATCTGTCACAGTATTTGTTCAAGACTTTCAACAACTGTTCTTGCTGAGTTACTGTCACATGGCTAATTTGTTCAGGATCGAGGTTAAGTGAATTCTTGTCATCTTGAACCTCATTCCTCATTGGTAATTCAACCACTGAACCAAAATCTTCATCTTCTTCAACAATTAGACCACAACTTAATGCTCGAGTAACATATTTTCTGATCTTGTTGGCGTGAATTATTTTTCGACCATTTTCACCCATATCGACTAAATAAGAGTACTTTGATCTTCGATGTATGATCGTACATGGACCATGCCATCGAGAAATAAGTTTGTTTGTTGACGTTGGATACAAAACAATGACTTTCTCACCAGCTTCAAATTCTTTGTGCTTTGCTCTCTTGTTATACTGATTCGTGTATTGTAATTGCTTTTCTCGAGAGTAAGATTCTGCAAACAATAATGCTTTCTCCATATTTTCTTTGAGTTCTTTTAAATACTTTTCTGGTTTAACTCCAACATGAGGTGGTAAGTTTATTTCTCTAGTCCAACTCTCTTTTAATATTGCCAATGGTCCTCTCGGAATTTTCCCATAGACAAGCATATATGGTGATACTCCAGTAGTTGCATTCGGCACTTCTCGTAATGCCCACACTGTGAAAGGAATTATCTTGTGCCATTTCCTCGGGTTGTCTATTATCACATGATGGATCATCTTTTTAAATGTCTGATTCCATCTTTCTACTAATCCAGCAGCTTCTGGGTGTCCTGGTGTGTCGAATCTTGGACTACAGCCCATTAAATCAAGAAATTCTCTTGTCAAACTGGCTGTGAAGTTCGTTCCTTGGTCACTTGTAATCACGGACGGCACACCAACGTTCATGAATAGTTCCATCAACGCTTCACACACAGCCTTCGCTGTCAGCGATTTCAATAAAAAGATTGTAGGCCATCTGGTGCACGAGTCCACAATGCATAAACAATACTTGTGACCTGCAGCAGATACTGGATCGATCGGGCCAACGAGGTCCATCGTCATTCTCTTGAAGGCGACCTCTTCTCTTGAGACTGGAGTGATAGGTACTCTATCCATCACCAGACTCCTTGCCTTTAGTTGACACTTCTCGCAAGACTTACAAAATTTCACAATGTCTCTTCTCATCTTTGGCCATACAAAAGACAACTTTATTCGTTCTCTTGTTTTCTCTTCTCCTAGATGTCCTCCAAATACCGATTCATGCGCCAATTCCATCACTTTAATTCGTCTCTCTTTTGGTAACACTAGTTGATATATCGTCTGGTCTAATATCTGATATTTCTTATGCAATAAACCGTTGATCACACAGAATTCAGATTCTTTCTCTTGTGCTAACTTCCACCACGGCTTCAACGATTCATCCTTTCTCTGTTGCTCTTCGAACTTCTTCGAATCGGCAATCTGCACCTTTTGTTCTTCGTCCATCTCTTCATCTCTATACAAGTCTCCTATCCCAACATCACATTCATTGTCTTCTTCAGTTTCATTTAATGTGCCATTCTCGCATGCAGCCATCTCTTGCTCGTTCATCTCTGCTATTACACCATCTCGCGATAAGCTTCGTTGCTCATTACTTTCGTTTTCCTCATCACTTGAACTTTCAGTTTCACTCTTCTCATCAACATCTACCATTTCCTGTTTCCGACTCTGCGCTCTCGTCATTACATTTGCTCGTACACTCACATCTCCTTGTATCGTTTTAACTTTCATCTGTGGTACGGCTTTTAATTCGGCAATTATCTCTGGATGCAACAAGAATCTTTCTGTACTGCCCATCTTTGCAATACTAGCACACATCAAGGTGACATAAGGTGTAAGTGAACACTGGATTTTACGCGGAAATCCCTCTTCTTCCACGTCACTACCACACAGTCTAACATCGACTTTCACTAACTTCGCAGGAATGGCATCTCCTGCCACACATTGCAAATTCACTTTTCCAATTTGTTCCACCTTCATGCCTTCCAGTAATTCTTCACTAATCACCGGAATCTCTGCACCCGAGTCGCTCAGTGCTTTGACTTTCACTGGCTCTTTACCGTCTACTGCACGAATTTCAACCTCGACATATTGCAAAAACGATTTCTTCAATATTCGACTGTCATCTTTTCCTATGACTTCTCTCTGAATTTCAGCATCCAATAGAATTTCTTTTTGAATACCACATTTCATTACTGACTTTACTTCAGTTTCTTGGTTTTCTTGACCCGTGGTTTGATTACCTGTATCACTAACCACTTGAATCAAATTCACCCTTGTGTGTTCTTGATTTCTGCTAGAACTAGCTGCTGCCACTGGAACTGGACAAAATTTAACCAAATGTTTGTCTGAACCACAGTTGTGACAACGCTTCACAACCATGCCTCGTTGTTCATTTCCTTCATATCTCTTATACTGCGTAAACGATGTGTTGCCTTCCCTCTTGGCAAACGGCGCTGACGATTTGTTAAATCCCTGACGACCAAACGTCACTTCTCTGGTCTCATTGGGTACAGGGACACTAGCCTTGACTTCTTTACCTTTGAACTGATTCCCTGTTCCTGGATTACTTTTCCACTTTCCACTCTGGCTTTGGTTTACGGAACGTTGAGAAGGATAACTGTTTATATTTGGAAATGCAAACCCAATTCGATTGTTTACATGAATGTCTGCTAAGTCTGCCACTGCACTAGCTTGGAGACAGTCAGTTCCTTCCTTCGACAATACAAACTGTAGTGGACCTGGCGGTAAACATTCTTTCAGCTTATCCGCTACCAGCAAATCAAAGAGCGTATCATACTCTCTGTTCACGTTTCGACTTCTCACGTAATAGTTTAGCAAGTTCTTCAGTCTTGCCGTAAACATCGTATAAGTCTCTTCTGTTGTCTTCTTAGCATCCACAAATCTGGCTCTGTATTCTCTCGAAGTCAATTTAAATTCTTTTAATAAGTGCTGCTTGACTCTATCATAATTATCTAGATCATCGTATGACAATCTATTCAGAACGGTTCGAGCTTTCGGCGTCATCAATGGTAGTAATAATTTCACCCAAAACGGCTTTTCCACAGCAAAACTACGAAACGCGTTCTCGACTGTTTCAAAATATAATGGCACCTCCATCATATCAGTTGGCATTTGAGGCAATACATGCTTCATTGCATCACCTATTTTCTTAATTTTTGACACCAAAGTTTCACTTTCTTGCTGCTTCCTTCTTTCTGCTTCCCGTTCTTCTCTCATTTGCGTTTCTTTCAATGTCAATTTTGATTTCTCCAGTTTCAGACGTTCCTGTCTTTCTGTCTCTGCCTTTTCCAAACTTTCTTTCTGAAATTTGAGTTCTTCTTGTCTGATCTGTTCGGCGCGTTCTAACTCTAACGTTCGCGCTTTTTCTTTTTCTTCTTCACGCATTCTCTTTGCTTCAATCTGTTGCTGACGAACCTCTTCATCACTTTTTCTAGCTCTTTCAAATTCAATCATCTGCTCCAGTCTTCTTCTTTCAGCATCTTCTCTATCTCGTTTCAACTGTTCTAATTGAATCTCAAACTGATGCTTTTGCAATTCCAGTTCTGCCTTACGCACTTGTTCTGCTTTATCTTCTCTCTCTCTCTGCAGGCGCAATTCCTCTTGCCTTGCAAGTTCCGCTTTCTCTTCTTTCTCTCTCTGCAAGCGCAATTCTTCTTGCCTTGCAAATTCTGCCTTCTCTTCTTTCTCTCTTTGAAGACATTCTGCCTTCTCTTCTTTCTCTCTCTGAAGACGTAATTCTTCCTGTCTTAGCTCTTTCTCTTCTTGTCTCCGTTTATCTTCTCTTTCTTTCTCTTCCTGTCTACGTTTCTCCTCTCTATCTTTCTCTTCTTGTCTCGTCATCATCATCCACTGCATCAACATCTCCATAGACATAGGCGCAGGAGGTTTTTCAATAGCCTTTTCTACGGCACCGCCAACTGCACCTTCTTCTTCGACTTCTTCTTTAACCCACACATCGGCGAGTTCCTGCATCATGTCACCACGTGACATACCTTCTAATTGTTCTTCTTTAAAACCGGCTTTCAACAAACGCTGTTTCAGCCTTTCCGTAGACATCTTCTTAATATCTGCTTGTCTTTCAGCACTTAGTTTCTCCATCTTACTTGTTTACTTTGGTGATTTCTCTTTTCAAAGAAGTCACGGTTTTTCTTGTTGTGTGAATCGATAAACAAACGGGATTTCTTTTATATTTGTTCGTGGAAAACAACGAAATTTTTATACCGTTTTCTCGTGTTCCACCGTCGATGATATCGTAAATTCGTCACACAGTAACAACGCGTAGATTCTTCTAACACCGTCGTAGATTCTTCTAACACCGTTGTAAATTCTTTTATCACCGTCGTAGATTCTTCTATCCGCCGAAGGAAGTGATAACGTGAATTTTAATCCACCGTGAGTTTATATCCACCGTGAGTATTTATTCCAACGTGAGTATTTATTCCACCGTGAGTTCTTATCCACACCGACGCTGCCACCAATAATGTCAACCCAATCCTTCCGTTGACAATCCTTCTGATTAAATCCTTGTTCTCTTGTTTTCTTAACGCCTATTTAACGTTCACCTTTTGAACACTAATTCTACGTATAAGTATAACCTGAATTAATCAGCAACACAGTTTAATATCTTCTAGTTTAATAAGAAACAAACAGACAGAACTCAATTCGATTACAACTCAACTAGTCAGCCACACTACTACAGCGAACACACTCGAATTCAAACTTCTCTAGTCAGCATAATTCTTCGCGCCTCTTGACACACCTGTCTTCTGTGCGCCTAGGCGAACTCTAATAATATACATATAGCGCGCCGCTGCCGAGATTGGCCGGCCCCGCGTGTCACTAAGACTATACGTTATACATCTATCATATATACATATACACGTGAAACTAAAGTAAGCGCACTAAATATATACGCTAATATCTCGCACTGCAAGACTGTACACAAAACTCAGTTCACAAGGATAGTGTAAGAAAAAGTAGTAAAAAGAGGTGAAGGACTAAAAAAAGGTCATCAACTTTTTTCGGAGATGAAAGCGAAATTTTTTCGGATATGAAGTTTCTGAAAAAAAATTTTTGGGACAAGATTTTCCAAAACCGGTCGTCGTCGTGGCCGACTTTGTCCCCCCCACCTCTCAGACAAGATCGCCGCCACTGTCAGCATTACGTTATTTTGGAGTGGTCTTGTCGTCGTAACGAGGAAATCCTCCGCCACTGCATAAACACTGTTGAATAAAATGACTTCTGATATGAACAACGTTCATCGAGATGCAAGCACGTCTGTCACAATGGTTAACAGATGGGCGTTACTGTGGGCCGGAAACTGTGGAGTGGGACGAACTCGACTCGGCAAACAAGTCAAGGCCCAATCAAAGCCTTATTCATCATGGATCCCAGAGGGCGTAGGCTATGTCCACTATATTAGAAAAACACTATACAGAAGACCATCTTCAACAGGAGATCCAATACACTACAAACCAACCCGTTGCCAACCGGGAGCAACGATTATACCACCATCACCACAAAAACAATAACATGAATCAAAACAAATAGGCCCTATTACAAAACAAGATCATAAACAAAAAACAAATATAGGCCGGATGAAAACCAACAACAGCTATAACAGAACAGAATACACAAGTGGCACATAAGAACGACGAGAACCTCAACAACAACGTAAAAGCACAAAAGAGAACGAGGAGGAGAAGACGAAAGAAGAAGGAAGAAGAAGAGGAGTCTATTTATGACGTCATGCATAATCTACGTTGCAACTGCGGCGACATCTTGTGCTCTACGAAGTTGACTTCGTATTGAGTTCAGTTCAGTCTTTAGATTATTGTGATCAGAGGTCAGATATTATTTGCGTCCGGTTCATCGGCAACCGATGCTGAATACGACACATGTTTGCTCATGTAGCGCTGCTCTGTGTGAATGAAAATGGGAAGAATAGAGTGCAATCATGCAGAATTGCTTTACCATGTTATGTCCCAGGAAAGGATTGAACAGAAGGAATGAATCGAATGCTTTCTTCTTTGGTCTTCATCGTCTTCCTCTTCTTTCTATGATGCGATTGTTTGGCTTGCTGTCCCACTCTGTCGTGGGAGAGAGAGAGCTCTGGCAGTGTCTCTGCCCCTGTCTGTCTTTGTTTCCGTATCACTGTAACCATCTTCTTGTCTGTCTCTCGGCTGGCCGGAATTTGTGTGCGTATGATTGTACGAGAAAGTGTAGCGTTTAAACTGGTCAATGTTTGCATACAACAGGTACTGTATGCAGGGGCTTCTATCCCTATTCAGGGTGGGCGCAAGTTGAGCCCAGTGAAAAACAGGGGGGAAAGTATTTCTTTAAAATTTTTATCACACTCCCTACAAGTTACAGTCTTACACTCTTACAGAGTTTTCTTTGCTCACAGTTCTGTGCAGGGCCTACTACGTAGGGGGGGGGGGGAGGAAGCAGACTGCTTCCAATTTGTGCCAGAGGGAAGTTCCCCTCCAGTGAAATGGATGTTTCTGTTCCACTGACAGTACTGACTCAAAATGCCAGCAAAATGCTTTGTCCTGCAACATCCAAGGACTGAACATTTTAGATTACCTCCCACAAATTACGCCTATGCTTAGTTTACAGTGTCTAAGCAGTGTTATAGTGTATCATTATTACTTGTTTTTATTTAGCTATTGACCATTATGTTCCGCTATTTTTCTGTTGATGTAGGATGCCAAGAAAAGCTTAAAAATTGAAAAAAGCGTTCATAATCCTGTTGATTAAGAAAAACTAGTTGGTCAATGCTACAATTATTGTCGTGTAGTGCAGTGAAAATGGGATTATCAGTCTTGATAATATATAGGCCTACCCAGTCGGCTGGTAACACTGCAATAGGCAGGGATGGAGCCTGCCACTGCATTACACCATTCATAATGCAGTCTTTAAATCCCCATATATTTGCTAAGCAGTGTCCCATATTGCCCAGTATTTTAACATGCGTCCCATATTTTGGAAATTTTGTCCCATATATATTGCAGTCTGTTCCATAACATTTTTACATTGCACTGGAAGCCCTAGAGAAATTAATTCAACAGTACGTTCAGTTGAACTAAAATGTATAGTTTTCCAAAACCAGTTTTCTTTCTCCAAAAATGCGCTAAAACTCACCTACGGCAATGTAGAAATCCAAAATTTTTCGGGGAGGACCTCGGACCCCTCCGCTTCAAGGGGAGGGAAGGGGAGGGCAGGAATGGTACAGGAATGGTAAAAGGAGAGGGATAAGGGGCGAGGGATGGGGTGGGAGGGGCAGGGGAGGAAGGGAAGGCGAGGTATGGAAGGGCTTTACAGTAAGTCGGGATTGCTTCCAGCTTATAGGGTGTTCTGTGAAAGAGGGGGGAAGGAAAGGAATTGAGCCCGGTTGTCAAGGGGGGATAGAAGCCACTGACTGTATGTCTCTAAGTGTACCTGTTATTTAGAGAGACAGTTAAACAGCTATACGGATGGACGGACGGACGGGTCACCCGACTTCTGTTATTCTCTTTTTTTCTCTGCATCTCTCTGGCTCTCTCTGGCTCGCTCTCTCTGTCTCTCTCACTCTCTCTCTCGTTGTCGCTCTCTCTCTCTCTCGCTCCCTCTTTCTCTCTGCTATAGTGCATGTAGAACTCCATACAGACTTTATCTCTGTTTCCAAGTGTGTCAAAGGCGCGAGCTAAACTTCACGCAGGTCCATTTTCTTTATTGAAAACTAAACGCTATTTACAACTTAACCGGCGTTGAACTAAACATTTCATGCTCAAGGCTGTTTTTCCTACTTAGTTCTTATTCATCTCACGTCTAAACTTCAACTACCCTTCCTTCTCTACGCTTCAGACCTCGTAAACTTCGTCGCAGTTCAACGAACAGACACAAGTTCAAGACCCTTCAGCATTTTTGGTATCTTATGGCACTAAAGGCCATTGACGTCGGCAGAAATTTTTTCAACAGTTCTCACTATTCGTGTAGTATAATCTATACATATAATATCCATATAGTGTCCGTCCGACGATAAACGCTACGTCACAAACGGGTTCTGTTCTATTGTGAAACATAAACCGTTTGTCTTGACGACGGCGGTCTTGACGACGGCGGTCTTGACGACGGCGATAACCAACGATACAATATAGGCCTATAATATGACGTCATAATATGACGGGAAAATACACTAGTACAATAATAGTTTCTCAAGCCGTGAGCTTCTATATAGGCCTACAAGTTCATGCTCAAGTATAAACTAATTAGGCCTTACGTCGAAGTGGCAGCATTCATTACTCATCCATTCTGCGATCTATTTGAATCGGAGCATATATGTCTGCAGCCAAGTGAAGGACGTTATGATGTGTAGAGAGATAATTGTTTTCGGTTGTACGGACTTTTGATCCCGGTTACACATGTCGGAAGTTGAGGATCTCTCAAACATTCATAAGTGACGGTCGTGATGAAGTAGATTCAGATGCCAGCTTATTAGTGAGTGATTGAACATAATGACAATTGGAATTGTTGGATCAACAGAAAAATGTTTAGGTCTTTGTCCGACTTCGTAATAGCAAGATCACGTGTTCCTCCGCTGTCATGTGATATGCACTTATTAAGCACATAACTATTTCGGACTTTCTATTTCATGCCTAGTCGTTACGCGCTTACTGAGTTTCCGACTTTGGCCGCGTTTTCTCAGACACAATTAGCCAGTCAGCCCAACACCTTGAAGATCTTTAAAACTACTTCACCTGTGACCAGAATAACTGAAACTTCGGCAACACAGACTCATAATATATTAACTAGATGGTTTAATGACATCCATAAGTCGGCCAAACCTAATAAATGACATTAAGAACGAAATACGAAATATGGTCTATCTTAACCAGCGACTCTTCTCGGAACTCTGCCTTTGGTCCACTTTATTTCCTGCAGCCCTTCTTTCACCAAACTCGTAGAACTAATCAAGTGCTCTTTCTGCTTCAATGTGTCATACACGCACGTCCTATGTAGGGCCTACTCTTCCATCCCTGGAGAACTTCATTGCTTCGTTGTCAAGCAATATTTCCTATTAAGATTCTAATCATCAGGCTACCGGCTATTTCTATCGCTCATATTTCTTTCCATAACGGTTCATCCGAGTTTCAGATTTCTTCTAAGCAGTCTTCTCATCTCAAATCATGACATTTCAGTTCCCAAAATGAAAGAATTCTCTCGCGCGTCTATATTTTCGCTCTTCCATTAAACGTCATTTTCATATATGAGCTGCGGGCTCTCAGTGTTTTCCTCGTGCTTGCAAATCTTCATTAGGACACAATTCAAAACGTTATGAGTGCAACGCAGACGTTGCATTGCGTTGCACAGGGGACGACGAGTGAGATTCACCAGAGACCAATGATTGTCCAAGAGATACTTGCATCAGACGTCATCGTCGTCAACATGTAGTCTGTTTACCGGCGCCTGAGACAGAGCCATACTTGACGCACGCGCAGACAGAAGAATCCGTCGAAGGGGCGTATACAGAGCCGCATGAATGGCCTAAAGACCTCGTCCGGCCCTCGACTAATTACGTATCAGCCACCAGGTACAGTCGCCAGGGATAAAAATATAGAACGCAGACGACTGTGTCTGTCCCTTCTCCGCTCTCAGAGGCCACCCGATTTCTAATCGAATATTGACGCCATGTGAGAGACGAAATAAATTCCTCTCAGGTCGGTTGTTTCAGTGGAGCGACCTGCATCAGCCTCTGCACTGAACGGAACTGTACATATAATATATTCGTTTATTAGAATCATTCTGGCATATTATTATCGCTCGTTCGGCTGAGGTAATATTAATAATAATCATCAAACAGTTGAAGGCGATAGGCCTACATGAAATGGCATACAATTTTGGCTACCATACTCCTATCCTCTCCTCCTTATGTATCACTATCTTAATTTACAGTAACTTCTCTTTTTATATAATCGGTTACATTGTTAGATTATTTGACTGTAATATGTTTACTATAGATATGTACAGCGCTGTGCGTTTGCTATTGCTTCTCAATAAAGAAAATACTTACTTACTTACTATTGTTAGATTCGAAAAGAAACACTGAAGCAACCAGATCAGTGTGAATGGTTGGACATGCCCTATTGTAAAAATCACAGTGCACTTGCATGGGTTTCATGAGCGGTATCATCTCCTGCATGGTAGCGAAATATTTAAACATGTTATTACACACTTTTCCTTAAAGTCGGTTTCTATTGCTACAGTCTTCTTTCAGCAATTTCTATACCGACAAATTCTAATTCCTACTAACAGCAACTGATTTTTCCCTATAGTTGAATGGTTCTCAGTATGTGCTTTGAACTGGCGAGAGTAGGTAAGTGAAATAAAATTGATTAATTTCAGTTGAGTCTTTTTTATGCTCTAAGTATAGAAGGGATTTTTATTACAAGATTTGAGTAAAGCGGGAGTCATTCAAGGGTTTTTGAAGTTTTAAGGAATGTTTCTATTACAATTTACAACTTACCTATATACTTTCCAATGAAAAGTGTATCGCACGTATACGCTCATTAATAGTCCTGCCATTGCTAAATCTGAAATTACTTACTTTTACAGCGGAAAGTTCACAATATAATGTAATAGGCAAGTGGTCCTTAATGTCATTTATTGCTTTGGCTGTCAATAAACCATCGAGTAAATATATTATGCGTATGTTTTGCCGAAGTTGCAGTTACTCTGGTCACACGTGAAATAGTTGTGTGAAAGTGATGATAGGAAGTTAAACTATTCAAATATCATGTGTGGGCTGGTGTTCATACTATGCAGGTGTAATATGAGACGCATTAGTGAAGCATGTTTAATTGCAATGGAAATACTAAATTACACAAGCTTCTTCATTTTTCGCAAACGGTTGTATATGATAGGTCATCTTACTTGATCATGTTCGTGTCTCGTCAGGTAGGAAGCATTTCTGACGGGATTTCTTGAATAGCGCTATATAAATGTTTGCTTACGATTACGACGTTATCGTCTGCATTATTCCTTTTTTTTAACTAGATGAAGAATGGATTTATGGCGCTGCAGGAGCGCCATAGATTTTTATATAGTATAAAATACAGCAGCTTGGAAAGACCGATTCAGCCGATTGGAGCTCGAGTTACATCGCGTGAGCCAATATACAAACCCGATAAACTGGGACATTGCTTTCTCTGAAAGTGGGTTAGATAGATGTTCCATTATATTACATGACGCGGAGTTATAAAACTGTAAGAATTATTAGTCTAAAAGCACGCAGTCTTGCCCTGAGAATGCATCTAATCAGTGGCAGTAGCCAGACAAAAAAGAAAAACCTCCTAGGTTCCGTCTGAACCGGGCGACTATCAGCGCCAAGAAACGTCTTTATCCGCACCATATATGCCAACAAAGGCGATGCAATCAGGGATTCCAGTGAAATGAAGTTAGAGACAGGAGTTATGTCGACACCCGGATAAAAGCCCGACCTAAGAGCGTGACTTTATAAACACACGAACCGGCCATGACCGACTTACTCGCCTACGATAAATGGCCATGTAACTAGCGACCTCTAGGCAACCTCATTCATCTCAAGGCAAGACTCGACGTAGGAATTTACATGTTCTGCCTGTATATTACCTTCCCAAAATCGATTCCCGGCACAAGGCGTCACGCGAGGGGGTTGAACGTCGACTTCTACCGGCTTTACTTCGTCTAAAAACTACGAAGATAATCGCGGAATGATTGCCCATTTGATGCGCATCTGGTCAATGTTTATAAGGACCAGCCAACGGTCAGCAGTTGAGAACGTCTTTAACAATGATGGTAGCCTACTGTGAAAACTTAGGCGTAGCACTTTATTATAGGCTAGTACTGATTAAAAAAATTCATCGATTTATCTCCAAAATTTAACTTGATTGATCGATTAAATTTGATTAATTTGGCAGCTGTTATGTAAAGCGTGACAAACTTTTCAAAATGTAGTAACTGAGTCAGTTACTAGGTCTACTTTCTGTCTACAATAAAAATTTAATCATTCCACAAGCTAATGTTCAAACTGTTAAATTGAAAACTGTAGTCAGTAGTTACTACTTTCTATCTACCAAATTTTGTCGTCATCTTCGGCTTTTCCATCAGCATATGCATTAAATGCAAAATGAGTGCTTAATTTTCCACCTAAACGTTTCACATTATCATTGTTCGCCATATTGTTTACTCCTGAAATGGGCCGCTTCACACCATGAAATAAGTAAGAAAAGTACTCGAACAAATCGAAATTAATAGTTTAAAATATTTAACGATTAATCGAATAATTAATCGTTAAAATCAACGGCTCTACTTTATTATTTTTTTTATTATTGTTATCATTATTGTCATTATTATTATTATTATTATTATTATTATTATTATTATTATTATTATTATTATTATTATTATTATTATTATTATTATTTCCTTTTTTGGCCGAGTTAGGGACTATAAATGATCCGCCATGAATAAAAATTATTATTTAATAAATAAGTGTTATTATTATTATTATTACATTGACTAAACGTATTAGTTTCACGGTTCTTATAGCCTGGGCTGTCACTGACTCTCCTGATGAAAAAAATGTTTTGTTTTGTTAATCACTGTTGATTTATAACTAATATCAAAAACTCCAAACTTAGCTTCGTCCTCATTAATTAATAATTTTAGTCTTAAGAGTAACAAAAGAAGTGTCGACAGCTTAGAACTTCAAAGAAATCTGTCACGCAGAGATTCGTATACGATACAGAAGCGAAGTACATGTCGACCCAAACGGATTTCGTTCCTTTTTGACTATAAACAGAAACATTTTTGGGCGTCGACAGATTTTATGAGTTCATTCGAGATCAACGATTTGGACAATGGCCGCTTCACGCGCCGTTAACGGGCACTCCCTCTCAATCCGGAGTCTGTAGGTTCTCAAAGCTCAGGGAGTTGACCATCGGATCAATAATGTCTGTATTATCGTTCAACGGAGCGCGTCCGAACAGCAGAGCGAAGAGTGATGTCGTCTGTTATGTGTCGCTCGACCCTCAGTTGATGTAAGTGAGATGGGTTAAATGCTGCTTATTTGATGCATAACTCCGACCGAAGTATCGCCCAACAAGAAAACAAGCCTCATTTACTTTGGCATAATCAGTTCCTCATGTTTTACGTATACTTCGATGATATGCTAACAAATGTTAACAGATGCTCGCTGATGTATTTGTGCCAGTAACTAAAACTAAAATGGACAATCGGGTCTTAAGGAGGCCTAATATTACTTCTAACAAATTGTAGGCTACGCTGGCCCTTGTGCATGCACGGAACAGTCTTTTTGCTCCTAGTCAGAAGGCCAGAAACCAAGTGTACATAGTCTGTATCTCTTGGCATTTGCGCTGACAGTGTGAAACATCCTAAGAGTAGCTTGCTACTAACGATGTAATATAAATTGAAGTAATTACCAATAGCTAATTTGGCCATTTTCTTTCAGTAATGCTTTTATAGACTGTAAGTTATACAAAACAACTCGCTCGCTCACTCCTACTTTTAGTTGCCATAGACGTTATTACGACAAACTCTGATCTATCGCTCCACGTTATATTATATAATAGCAGTAGTATCTTAATCTAAATCAAATACATACGTTCAGCCTACAGTCCCACATTATGTAAGTATTTATGCATACATACTTACGTAAATACAATCATACATACATCGATTGCCCTGTCAGCATGTCCAGATGTACCCATATTACCATATAGGACCTGTGTATATAAGCCCACGTGGGTCCCGTCTAATGCCAGTGAAAATGCTGGCAGAGGGAACAGCTAAAGTCAATGTTTTGGTATTGTTGATTGGCTCCTCCTACTCCGCACATCATCGATTGTTGTCTTTTTCAGCTCAATGGCAACGAACAATCGCATCCGACCGATCCAACGATCTGATCAGACGGACAAACAGAACAATTCGGACCATCTGTCTCATCATCTCATGACAACGACTCTTAATTGCTTTATTGGCCGAGGTATAAACGAATGACGAGATCGGATGTGTTTATCTAGTCCGCGAATTAGACGCAAAATCAGTCGTTCCGGCCTTTGCGGATTTCCTTTGATGCCGTATCTGGCTTTCTGTTGCAGGCCATAATTATGCGCTACACTGAAAGAGCGCAGAGCGCTTAGAAGCGGACAATTATTTGTCGTGTCTAAGCGTATACATCGCTGAGATGGTTCGATGAACCCTGTTTGCTGAGATGAACCTAGAACGTTCGGATGCATCGTCCGGCAAGCGAAGAATTACGAAATTATACGGAAACTAAATACAATCAAATGTAAAGCAGAATACTGTGGAACATACACGGTGCCTTTCGACTACCTTGCCTTCTCCGCATTCCTCTGATGTCCCTCCTAGTTTCCGGATGGCTTCTACAGACTACTAGCCTATGTCTATTCCTTTTTGTTTTGACGTATGTCATAAGTCAGCCCATGAGTTGCTAAATATTCAAGGCCTCTTCTTTAATTAGTAATAACCGACGTGAAAACTTATGTGTTTGGTTCTGGATTCTAGACTGACACGAAATTTCAAATCCTTGCTCTGACTTTGAAAGTTGCACTCTTCCAGGTCTGCAAGGAAGGTGGTTATTTCTCAGCGACATTAAGAAGTTAAATAATCACGCTATATAAATATTCATACATATGCATACTTTATGGTACTTAAGGAAAACTACATCCCATGGCCATGGATGCGGTAGCCAATTGGTTAGAGTTATGCTAATCTAACGCGGAGAGTACGGGTTCTAGCCTCTTCTGAGATGGTTACTGTGTAGAGAACTTGAGCAAGTTCTTCACTCACAATTGCTCATCGCTAGCGATTGATGTTTGGTCATTAAAGTAGCGTTTAATAAATGCATAATAATAATCGTGATCGTTCTAAAGCGCTACTCTAAAGCTAAACGCAAAGCACCAGCTTATTCACGAGCGCTGTGTCGTATCAGAGGAATTGTCCAGAGATCGATGTCCATTGGAGGTTCAAGTCCGATTGCCAGAGAGACCAGAGAGAGGAGGCAGAGCAGCTGTTAAGGCGGGTTTACTAATTTTAATAGTTTATAATAAACAAAATATTGCATCCAGTCTGGGATACATGCATACAAATATGTTTGCTTATTTACGTATGGTATACCTGAACTTTGCCACAGGGTAGGCCTTTAGTGTCACCTTAGAGTTAGACTATCACCGCGTATGGACTATAAGCAAGCTTTCGACCCATAATCTCTTGCCATTTATATTGCTGCAGTATGAATATGAAAAATAATAAATTATTTTGATTGTAATACATTACCTCGTCTGTGTTGATTCTTAAGCATCCGACAGCTTTTTCTAGACATCCATTAACAAAATATTCCGATTAAGAATAGACGCAATTTAATAAATGCACGAGTTAAACTCTGACGTTGCTCCCGAATTAAGCGCTATATAAATCTGGCCAATACGTTAAGAGAACACTTTCATTTGGAATTGAAAAGAAGTATCAGTCGTGTATGTTTTTTAATATCTCCAAGTACGACAAGAACTGGACGCTGAGCCGCAATTTCCATTCTTAGCAATTAATCATAGTTCCACGGATAAAAATAAATGTCGAGAAAACTGTGATACTTGAGTGTTCACTGTTCGCGTATATACATATATATATATATATATATATATATAATATATATATACTATATTATATTATATATATATTCATAACGCTACACATCGTCCTGTCTTCTGTAATTTATGGCCAGAGTTCATATACGCCGAATACGTCTTTCTCGCATTGCCCCCCGTCGCATAAACGACGTAGGCGCCATCATGACTCATGATAGATATTATCTGACTTAATGGAAATCAATGTGTACGAATGCACGAGATAGGCTGGCACTAGACGGGAATCAACGCTGCTTGCTGCTTGACAACCGATCGCAGCCAGCCAGCCAGTCAGAGTCAGCCAGCCAGCCAGCCAGCCAGCCAGCCAGCCAGCCAGCCAGCCAGCCAGCCAGCCAGTCAGCGTCACCAAGCGCCCCTTTCCGACGATGACATCTTGTAAAGCGTCCGAGACCAATATCTGTTCCTGCTCGAACGCCGTATCTACCTCAACCATCGCCGAAATTAATTCATCAAGTAGATTGTCAATAAATTCTGATCGATCGATCGATACCCATATATACGGACCGCAGAAATGCGTCCAAGACCGGTGCCGTCGTACATATGTGGCTCGTGTAATGCGAGTATGGCCAACGTACGTTATCCGATTTACGTGCGTAATTAACATCCGAGACCTGACTGTGCATTCATTTTAAGGACGTATGACAGTATTAATGTAGAACTTGTTTTAGCTATGTGTAGCGAATCATCTAAAGTGCTATTGCATGCGCTAAATCTAACACGAGAATATTAGGAGAGAAAAAAACAAGTTCGAAATTAAATGATACTTACTCAATTATGTGATACAGACGGTAGCAACGACGAAGATTGATGATGATTTATGATTGATGATGATGATGACGACGACGAAGATACAGGAAATTTATGTAGCGCCTCTCGTGATGACGGCGACAACATTGAAGATGAGGCTATCTAGACTTCTAGAGCAATCATTGGGAACATTATTCTTGTTCTTCTATGTCGCTTCTCGGATACACGGATACGCAAAGAGATATGTGAAAATAAAGTGCATATGCTTATGTAAGCAAATAAGCATAAGAGAGACATTAGTGGGGCGTGGTGGCTCAGTGGTAAGTTCGGCGCCTTGTGACCGGAGGGTTGCAGGTTCGAATCCCACCCTAGCCGCTGCGTACGGACCTTGGGCAAGTCCTTCACTCGCAATTGCTCGTGGCGCTTCGGCGTGAAAATTCAGGCACAGTATCAAATGCTGTAGTCGGGAGCGCCTCTGAGTAGTAGTTGACTTCGAGAGGCGCTATAGAAATATCCGGAATAAATAAAAAAAATTTAAAAAATTAGCCGTTTCAAGTTCAACTCGATGCACAAGCAGTAGAAATCGCTCTAAGAAGCAGCACCTTATTGCTGTATCGCCTGAAGGCTCGACTGTGCTGAGAACTTCTCACGACAACCACGTTGCTCGATGTGCAGAATTGCAAGGGAAAGACTAAGTAAGTAAGTAAGAAATTGTATGATATGAACACTGAACTTTGCTTTTCTAGTTTGAACATATTGAAATTTAACTATGAATAAGTTCCAAGTTTCCATTTTTATGTTCAGAATTGAAATCTTTCACAAACCTTTTGTCTTTTTACTGTAGCTTATTTTCGATACCATTTATCGTCTTCAACGTTTACAGTTTCACGCGAAAAATGAGCAATTACCATACCTTACTACGAACCAACAACAAATGATTCCATTATCAATATTATTTATTGGATAATAGCAAGGTTTAAGATCATTCGTACAAATGGAGCAAACATTAGACTAATGCCCTTTGACTGAAAGCCATATTTGGGACCAGTCGGCTCTGACTGGTTTTATGGCGCCTATTCCTTACGTCGACAGAGAGAGATATATAGACCACAGAAATATGCCGAACGGTTTAATGTTTTGTGGACATAGGAGGTCTCTTTAGGCAATATAGCGCAACATAAAGGCTCCATTAGGCTGCATCACTCTACATCACGACACGTCACAGATTGCATCACGCTGGGCGGCCAAGCCGAAACAAGACTGCCGCGACCTAATTCTCTGACTTTTATCCACTATGTCATGGTTCGAATCGCGAACTATAAACCTGTTAGCCAACATCATAAAATACATCACTGCGTATACGGTATACGATTCGCTAATCTGGACTTATGTGTACCTTAAAGCGTAAACATAACCGATGAGAAAAGAAATAAGACATTCGCAGTACGTGTGGTGATATATGAAAGTCATCAGTCCGTTCGGTCCCCTTCGACATCACTTAATTCGACTCGTAAATGAAATTGGAAATTTATTTAGCGTCGCTTCAAGAGAAAACTAATCAGAAAACTAGTTTAAATGAAGCGAACTGCTTAGATAAGTAGAATAGACCTAGACGTCAGTAGCGGGTTTCCTCGTTCACGCATTGCTCAGCCAAATAGCCAGAGTTGATAGAATGGAGATCATGTTCAGAGTCACTGCACCGCTTTCTATCGAGGATGAGAAGAGGCATACGATATTTGACTCACTGTTCAGCAGCATTCGTTACCATCTTGTATAGTCTTTTTAAGAATTATTAAGGTCAGTCTTGTAACTGGACTGACCATTAGACTAATGACCTGTGACTTTTCCAAAAAACGGATCCAACACACGGCTGACAATTCACTTTAAAGATTAAGCTTGACGAAATCCGACTGCAGCTTTTCACTGTATACACGATCTAGCGCTAACGGACAAGCACTCCTTGGGTCGACGACGGTCAAGCAGGTGATCAGATGGCATAATTCAAGTAACGCTGGGGTTTCGATGATTAAAAAGTATGCGAAAAACGTTCAAAAACGCACGAAAACAGACAGAAGAGAAACCACGTATATATATTAAATGCTACTTGTGTAACTTCTGTGGAGTCCAATTCATGCGGCGCACTCTCAGTCTTAATATCTGTTGCATTAACCTACGGGCCAATCCAGCCTCTACGGCTGCATTTCGTGTATTTTCCTCGGCATGTATTTGTGCGATTTTCACTTCCGACGTGGTGACTGGCCGGGTCATGGTGTGTCATCGTTAGCCCGTTTGTGGCCCACTAGGAACATTTGGCCGTATAATTTGTGCACTTACAAAGAGAGACATGTTATTGACCGACTCCCCATGCGACCGTAGATCCTCCCCGTCTCTAATCGCTACACTGGTCAGGCACACACACACACACACACACACACACACACACACACACACACACACACACACACACACACACACACACACACACACACACACACACACACACACACACACACACACACACACACACACACACACACACACACACACACACACACACACACACACACACACACACACACACACACACACACACACACACACACACACACACACACACACACACACACACGGGCACGCGCACACGCACACGCACACGCACACGCACACGCACACGCACACGCACACATACACACACTCTACACACACACGCACACGCACACACACACACATACACATACACACACATTGGGTGGATATTTAGAAAGGCACAATAGCTGGGCAATCTAGTGAAGCATACTATCGAATGACAGTATGTCTGCCTGCCAATCTGTATGTGTAATGTAACATGCAATTTATGGTGCGCCATTACGTTGAATCTACTGCCGACCTGTTTGCACGGATAAAAAGGGAGTGGTATTCAGCATTAAATGACATCTGATGGCTACCAGGGCTGCATGTTTCGACCTTAACTTAATTTAGATTTACTGTTACTGCGGATGAATATAGTAGTGAAGAAAAAGAAGCAGAACAAGAGGTAGAAGGAGAAGAAGGAGGAGGAGGAGGAAGAGGAGGAGGAGGATGAGGAGGAGGAGGAGGAGGAGGAAGAAGAAGAAGAAGAAGAAGAAGAAGAAGAAGAAGAAGAAGAAGAAGAAGAAGGAACAGTTTCTTAAGCTAGGCCTCATGGTATGAAGTTTTAGCGACTTTATTTTCTTAGCCTCGGCATATGAGGGTGAGTGACCAGTCCTCGGCCTCGCCATCTAATTTTCCCACCGACAGTGTACGGTCAGTGTACTCATAATGGCTGAGTTGGCTAGGGGATACAGGTGGAGCAGAAATCTCGAACCAAATTTCTGCCCTAACGGGATTTGAACCCCTCCCTCTGGACTGACAGTCCAGCACGCTAATCACTACACAATCGAACACCCCAAACCTTCACTAAAATGCGCCATGACACAATTTACTTTTTTCATGAGACGGTAATTGTGTGGTAATGTTGAACAACTAAATGCACGATTGCTTAGAGTTTGAGGCCAAATCGGTATATCTACACGTGTATACATAGGCGAGAGTGCTATATATAAATGTTTGAAATAAAAGAATGAGATAAAGAATGTATCGCAGTCCACTGGTGACCATTACTCAGTCCCATGAACTGGATTTTCATTTCTTTTCCGTCATTGTTTTGACCAATATAAAGCGCCCATGGCGACGATTTGAAGTCGAGCTGCTTGTTTGGAGCTTTGTCTCAAGACTGAACGAGGGCGCTTTGACAGAACACTTGCGTTTCAGAAACCTATTTTTGCCTGTAGTTATTCTCGGCTCAATCTGGAAGTCTGAATCTGTTCACTTTGTACGTCACTGGTCACGCTTTTCCGTGGAAATGGCGACTTAGTGCAGCGTATAATTTTGTTGCAGAACTGTTTAACAGTTCATAAGATTCAGTGCATCGTTTTATTGCATTGAAACTCGCCTCGTGTCGACTCTGCGGTGCCCACACATGCTCAAGTGGCTCTGTGCTGCTGTGGCGCCCACTCATGCTCAAGTGGCTCTGTGTTGCTGCGGCGCCCACACATGCTCAAGTGGCTCTGTGCTGCTGCGGTGCCCACACATGCTCAAGTGGCTCTGTGCTGCTGCGGTGCCCACACATGCTCAAGTGGCTCTGTGCTGCTGCGGTGCCCACGCATTTTCAAGTGGCTCTTTGCTGCTGCGGCGCCCACGTATGTTCAAATGGCTCTGTGCTGCTGCGGCACACACGTGTTCAAGTGGCTGCTGCGGCGCCCACATATATTCAAATGGCTCTTTGCTGCTGCGGCACACACATATGTTCCAGTGGCTAGTATGTGCTGCTGCGGTGCCCACGCGTGTTCAAGTGGCTCTGTGCTGCTCCGGCACACAACATATGTTCAAGTGGCCTTGTTCTATTTCGCTGAAGACGTCTCAGTTGCCTGACCAAAGGCACCAACGGACACAGTCAACGCCTTATACTGTAGCCCCATAGAGCGCAGACGACAGATACTTTGAAGGGTGGCGTGTCTTCAGAACAGTAGCACTGCAGCCATTTCCTCTTTCGTCCGAAGTTTGATTCCCGCTGCGTTATATGAAATTGACACTTCGCGGTCGAGTCCTTGCGCTCGTAAGGCAAGGCATCATCTTTTTGCCTGGAGAAATTTATAGCTTGCTCCTCAGCCGCAGCGTTCTCTGTGGAGTCTGACTGATGGATGAGTGCAACAAAAAATGTCATCGTCGTTCCATATCTCTGTTAGATAGCATCTTAATCGATCGATAGTTTATATTGCCGAGGGAGAGGCGTATAAGTCATGCGGATTCAATAGGACTGACATACAATAAAACAGATAGTGAAATATTTTCTAACACCGAACCATTGTAACAACGACCTCGCCATGAATGTGCCATCTATCAAGGGATTTAGACTCAGCATTTCTCCATACTAGTCATCCCAGTAGAAAATGACATATACAGCTGACTGAAACTTATCAAATAGTTGATGAAAAGTTTAAAATAACAATACAAGACAGACAAGTTATACCTCCGAACTGTTGTTGTACTAAAGGGAGCTTAGAGGTGATAAATTTCTAGAATACCATGCAGGCAACCGCTTGGTGTTATTCACGAAAACCATGAATGACTAGATGCTTAAACTGAAACGATTTAGGGAAAGTATTATGCGACAGGATGAATTGGCAGCCACTGACAAAACGTTCGAGTGGCCTTGTTCTCTTTCGCCTGAATAATCTAGTTTCAATATCTAGTCATGCATGATTTTCCAGTGTTTAAATTAGCGTCTGTCATAGGATTGGCTTAGCAATCCAAAGTAAATATCGACTATATTGCGAACAACAAAAGCATTAAATGCGCATTTAAAGAGATATCGTAGCGATCGATTGTCCTACTTTCCACTGTTTATTGTCCAGTCTTTTGCATCATACATGCATATGTAAATGTAATTTTATTTTAACATAGTTATAGGCCTATACTATGTTGTAAATGTATTCTGTAGTTACAATTTTACATCAGTAGCGAGTTGCTCCTTGGGTGCCTTAAAATCTTAACTGTCAGCCAACTTGTTGAGTTATATATATATATAATTATATATATATATATATATAACAATTTACGATAGACACGTAGGCCTATAATAAAACATACAAATATGACGATATATGTACGAAAAGAGATACGACTATTGAGTCTACGACGTGGAAATAGTTTCCTCACAGGAGAATGGTACCAGTTTATCTTGTAATTCTTTGTTCCTTGGCGGAATGCCTGGGGGTTTTGCGATTGACAACGTTTCTGCTTTGAGTCCTTCGGCTCATGACTTCTGCGTCCCCGGGGCCATGACACGATGTCGGGTCTCTGCCCCTTAGCTGGCTGCAAAAGCCTACAAACTCCCGTCTCCTTCCGCCCATCCGTTCTTGTTCCATGAATAATGAGTCACGACGAACACTAGTGCTGACCGTGATAGATTGCCATCCGACAATAATTCTGATATTCTGTTCTGTTTGCAAATAACTTTTGCAAAGGTCTACGATAAACACCGTCTGAGGAATACTACACCGTGCTCGATTGGTTAGTGCGGTCGCCTTGTAACGCGGAGGGTACTGGTTCGAGTCGCCACTGAAACAGTTACTGTTTAAGGACCGTGAACAAGTCCTTAACTCACAATTGATTAGCGTTATCGATCGATGCTCGGTCGTTAGATAGTGGCGCCAATAAATAAATAAATAAATAAAATATTACAAATCTCTGAGTAGGTCTCTGGAAGAGGCGCTATACAAATATCCAGAATGAAAGAATGAATGAATATGGGGATGTTTCTCTTCTGGGTCAATATGGTTGAGCATGGCTTCAACAAGCCGTCGACTGGAGCCATCGTTCCGACTAGTAAGTCTCTGACTAGCACAAAATAAGAAACGTAGATAAACGTATTAAATTAGTTATACTGAAATAACCTATGTATGAGCCGTGGTGTATATCTGCTACTGAATAAATTTTGATGAATATATGTATGAAGTTCATAAGTTTAATCTAAGGCCGCAAGTTTCAAGTCCTGTTTTATGGCTGTTCTGTGTAATGTAATGCAATGTAAATCTACGATCAGGTTCCTCAGCATGCACCGCGTGCACAAATGATGCCTCAGAGAGACTGGCTTATTAACCGGTGCTAGTTGATTAAGTCTTTAAGAGCCAAGCTTTGGGTCAGTTCGTTGTCAGGTCAGTTCAGAACTGGGTCAGTTCGGTGTCAGGTCAAAATCCGGGGATCAGACATGAGAAGATATCGTTTTTGTATTATTTTGCAGCGGATCGACGTCTGTGACGAACACATCATTACAAGAAGCCCACATTTTAAATAACCAGTTAGGAATAGCCTACGCGTGTAGTTACCTTTAAAAATTCCATATAGACAGGCCGAGTAAGCTTGGTTTTTTTTATTATAGGATCAGTTGAATTGCATTTTTTTTATCAAACAGCAATATCTTCGATGCATGTAACATCTAATAATTGTTTCGTGTCTCAAGGACGTACTGTGCTTGTCGTGTGATTTACATTTATCGTTTGCAATACTGCTAACGTCTGTCGTGCAATTACTACAGCCAGCCAAGAATGGACGATACACATCTATGCTCGGTAGCGTTACAAGCCAAGATATTAATTCATAGAAGATTGCTCAGTCAGTATGACAGACTTATGCCTTAGTATAGAGTCTAAGAAGATCGACCAGAAGAATATTAGGCGAATAATTACAAGAAAACATTTCAGAATTGGCATTGAAATTTTTTTTACAAAGATCCTTTCGATATTGCGCTATAGTTTATATCGCTAGACAATAATAATTATAATTGCTAATACACAGTAAACATACAGGCGCCGCAGTCAGCTATACAGTTCCATTCATGTATACGAAACACTAATATATATATATATATATATATATATATATATATATATATATATATCAAGTTGGGACGCGCCGGTGTAGCGGTATATTCGGTGCCTTGTAAACGGAGGCCCGAGGGTTCGAATCTACCTCAAGCCACTACGTAGCGACTTTGGACATGTTGCTCACCCACAATTGTCTGTGAGGTAGGCAACGGGAAACCACCGCAATCATCTCATCCCCGGATGGCATAAAGCCGATGGACAAAGACGCAGTATATTTATAACAGGGTACATGCCACGGTGCGATCAAACATTTACGGAATTATGATAAAGTATATAGCACTTCTCTGATTGGAATCAACAGCTTTTCGTCTGCAAACTGGGTGTGATTCTGGACGAAGGCTTATCGATGGCGTATCACGTGAACTTCCTTTGCAGGTTCTGCTTCTATCAGTTCGAGTCATTTAGCGCTATTTTATCAATCACCCGAAATGTTCACATATAGGCCCTTTTGCAAATGTATGCGAGAGATGCTACACTGACGATCTGCAAAGTTCATTGACAGGATTGTCGATGAGGAACATAGTAGAGTCAAAAACAGCACCGAAGCCACGAGTAGAATCAGGCAACCATGAGAGAATTCATTAGAGAAATGGCAGCTCGCATTAAACCCAGCACGTGGTTAGTCCAGTCTGGAAGGTCAAACAATTCAAACTTTTCAGCTGCTGTGGAATAAAATTCAGTCGTCGACGAATGAAGAGAGCTTCTTAGTCACCGGCAACGAGTGCACTTCCTCCTTAAAGGCAGTGGGAAATAGCTGCACAGATGAATGACAAGTGTACCGTCAGATGATATGTAACTGCTTAATATATGTAACATTGCATTTACATTATTTCTCGTAATAGCCTCACCTGTTACCTCGCAACGTGACACGCTCTTATAAGCTCTTACATGAGAGATTCCGTCTCTCGCCGGCTCCCCAGGGGAGTCAGCGCATCGCATGAGATAAATGACAGCTCATTCACACCTGTCAGATCACACGCATTCGTGACACAAAAGATTATGTTCATCTCATCACCTGAAATACATCACAGAGCGCTGTGGCAGCATGCGACATACCAACAATGACATAATTACGCCAGATGTGAACCGGTTCAGCGTAAGCTTATCAATTTTTATTCACCAATCACGGTATGCAAAATTTAAAAAAAGACGAAAAGAAAACAGAGACAGAATCTACAGAGTAGCAGTCCGATCTGCGACCTAAAAAAGATTTACGCAGATGTCACAAGCATAACGTGAATAATATAGACAAACTTCAGCACAGAGTTATCGACGGTATAGAGTATTTTTTCAGAAATCTCGTGTTTTAATTTCCCAACTTTCTATTACCCAACGTTCGGGCTTCCGTATATTGGAAGATACATCAACACACGTAAAACTAACTCAGACTGCACGATTAAAGGCATACTTAATTAAGAGTTCTGGTCTCCCCGTCTCAGGGCATATTTTAAAAGGTCATCAAAGTTTTTAAGAGACGAGTTCAAAAATTTTGTCCCAGTAGTCTAAATTCCTTAAAATATCCACTGCCCCGTCTAGGATTCATCGCTTCCATTCCATATATGGAAGCGATGAATTCTAGTATCTGTAGGGAGCCCTGAACTCTTTTAAGTAGGCCCTATACCTTAAATTGTGCAGTCTGTAAAATTTCCAGAGTTTTAGTTCTCCGTGTCAGGACTACTATGGCTCAATCCAGGTCCTTTTCTTACATAGGGTCCTCACTTTGGAACAGACTTCTTCCTCCTGCCCGCAGCACCATTCTCTCTGGTAGCGTTGCTTCTTCCTTTTCACACCTTAAATCCTGCTTTTTCTCTCGGGGTCTCGCGCACTGGGAGCGCATCTGAATGGTCTATACCGCGAGAGGCGCTTCATAATTGCCCATATACAATACAATGCAATAAAATGCAATACAATATAATAAGTAGGGTAGACAGTGAGCATCGACAACATGCAATAAAACTGGCTCACTAAACGTACGTTTGCTGAACAATGAATCTGAACGACCTAAAGAATTTCATTCTCCTGTCATGCAGACTGACTTTGAACGACAAACCCTCAACAAAGACACAACTCAAAAAATTCCACTTTCCATCATAACTAATCCCTAACCCAACTTGTTTTCCCGTACCTTACATTGCGTTGAACCTTTCTTTATTTGTCTTGCATAGACTAACCTAAGCCTATACACCGAGCCTAATTTCTATTGCATTCAGCCGCACCCTATAATATAGATAGAAGCCCAGGTCTGATTTCAAGTCGGAGGTAAGGCATGAATTTAAAGCAATCTGAAATTTTCCGGTTCGCGCCGGTCAAGCGCTGCCATTTCTCTTCCGGTTTCTTTTATCGCCAGCAGGATCTTCGCTGTGCGCATGCGCACTGAGGCGGCTTCGTCCTAGCCATCCATCAAGCGATTATGTTGCGGTCGAGCTGCGCGCGATCGCGTTTTCTGTAATTACTTCACACGCTCTCCTTCGCGACCAATTGCAGAAAGAGCGGAGATGTCTATGCGTGGATAGATCATCGAATGACAACCATCCTACTTTTATATGATACAATAAAACCATGGTCTTACATGGAACTGTCGAAGAGAAACGATCCCGACACAGCGAGATGGCACATTGAAGGTCGCCCGACTGTGACTGGCAGCTTGTATGTAAGGAGGCTATTAAAATGATTGCTTCAATTAAGACGAGAGCCAGTCGCAGCTTGGGACTGCATCTCCAGCCGGTTATGGTCTGTTTGTGGTAGGAATATGCAAAGGTACATCACACTCCATATGACATAGGCATATAGTCCAATATCAGAGGCAGTTTCAAAGATATCATAATGTAAGACAGAAGACCAAGGACGCACATCAATATAAAACTCGCGCAGGCTAACCATATGCCATTTCTTCGCGCGAATGAATAAGCTGGGCATAGTTTTCGTCTAGCGCTCAGAAATTTTCTTGGATTCATATTTACATTACATCAACATTGACATTACTTTACATTAACATGTGCCATACCCTAACATTAATTTGCTGCTTCCTTTATTCCCAAACCTCCTTCAGCTCTGTAAGCAAATAGGCCTACGCACTGCATTATTAAATCAGTTATAGGCGATCCAGTTGTGTCTGTTATTCTTGACACGTCTGTGATGCATTTTGGTTGAAGATGGTCCGCAGTAAACGAAGATACTATAGATTTCATAGTGGCTCTTCACTGCAGTAGGACAAGGCTGTCATGACAAGATGGCGCGTGCGATGGGCATTTATGCCTACAGGCGCTAATCGTGTGATCTAGACAGGAAGCCAGATGCATTAGAGGCGGAGTGCACGAAAGAGGTCCCTCGCCAACAAGACGCACGAAGTATACCAGGAGCGGTGAAGGGGGCGGCGGCAGACATCAATGGCATTCTAGAGGATTCGAAGACGCGGCTGAGTTTGAAGAAGGGCGATCGGCAATGCTAACGTAAATCTGGATTGCGGTCATTAGCGAATTTGGTGGAATCGCTCGTTGATCACATTGTTCCTTCTTCTCTTGTCTCCTGCCTTTCGTCCTCTCTCTCCATTCTTCTTCCCCTCTGGCTCCGTTCTTCTCTGCTTTCTATTTATTTACTCCTCTCCATTCTTCCAATGTTCCTCTTGTCCTTATTTTGATCTTTGCCTCATATTCCTTCTCTTCCTTCTTTCCTCTATCTCTTCTCTACTTTCTATTCCATTATTTCTCTCCTTTTCTCTTCTTCTGTTTTATTCTCCTTCGCATCTTCATTCTCCTGCGTCTCCCTTGTTGTCTCTTTCTCCGGCATTTGCTACTTTGTTCTCCTCCTTCTGTTGTTCACTCCACCTCATCTATTGTTTCTTCCTTTCTAACACATCCTCCTCCTATTCATTATCCCTACTCTAATTTCTATTCATGTTCCCTCTTCTCTGCATACTCTCTATCCCTTTTCCCTAGTCTTTCTCTTAGTCTTCTTGCCTTTCTTCCTTCACCTCTCTGCTTCTCGTTGCGTTCCGCTGCGTCCTCCTTACCCTCTCCATCACCTCGTAGCTTATACTCCGTTAGGCAAACACCGCCCTTGAGCGACGCTTCCGTCTCCTCCGACGCAGCAGCTGATTCAGAGGCTGCTGCTGTTGATGCTGCTGTCGCTCGTGATACGGATGCTGGAAGGCGCTCGTTTTGTCGCGAACGCTTGAAGCAACGCCGTATAATTTGTGCATCTGGAGCCAGTCACAATGACTGCAGAAGGAGATGGATAGAGAAGAAGGTGGCGAAAAAGAAGAAGGAGGATTAATGGATGGATGGATAGATGATTGGATGGAACGATGCATGGATCGACGAATAATTGGATTGATGGATGGATGGGTGGGTTGAGGGATGGATGGATTGATGGATGGATGGATGGATGGATGGATGGTGGATGGATGTATGGATGGATGGATGTATGGATGGATTGGTGGATGGATGGATGGGTGGGTGGATGGATGTATGGATGGATGGGTTGGTGGGTGTTTGGATGGGTGGATAGATGGGTGGATGGGTAGGTGGACGAATGATGGATGGATGTATGGATGGTTGGGTTGGTAGGTGAATGGATGCATGGATGGATGGATGATTGGATGGAACGATGCTTGGATGCATGGATCGACGAATAATTGAATTGATGGATGGATGGATGGATGGATGGATGGATGGATGGATGGATGGATAGATGGGTGGATGGGTGAGTGGGTGGATCGATCGATGGATGGATGGATGGATGAGTGGATGGGTGGGCGGGTGTGGATCGACGGATGGATCGATGGATGTATGGATGGATGGATGGGTGGGTTGATGGGTGAATGGATGGATGGATGAATGAATGAATGGATGGATGGATGGATGGATGGATGAAGGGAAAGACGAAAATATGGCAAGGCAAGAAGTAAAGACGGAAGAAAAGAATGAATTATGAATGAGAGAAGATCTGGAATCGTCCGCGTAGTGGCGAATGAACTTGAAGAAGGAGAGAGGCGGACAAGGAAATGGATAATGAATAAATCAGAGGAAAGACAAGAAATAAGAAAAGCAAAGCAACGAGGTTTCAGCCTACTTACTTTTAAATTAGTTTTCGAAAGACAGAAGTAATCAAACTTTACTAATGAAATTGTAGTATTGTACGATTTCTCGTAGAATGGCATTGCAAGCTCTGCGTCTCATGGCGAGCGCTCTCAAGCATTGGCCAACCACTATGTATATATATGCACACACACATATATATATTATGCATATATATGCATATATATATCACATCCATGCTTATATTCTATGGACGGATGGAGTGGATTGAGCAGCCTTGGACGTGATGCAAACAATTGAGTCAGGCGATATGACTCCTTCCTCAGCCATTAGACGCCAATTAGAATCCCTTCTCCTAAGAAGCAGGCGCTCCATAAACTTGTGGCCAGGCGATGGAGCGCAGATCCACATCATCGCATCATCGAAACATACAAGCGTCTTCCTGACGATTGGCAGACGCACCTCGCCCGTGGCTTTATAAGCCCCGTCCAGTCATGCATACAGACGAGACGAGCTAAGTGTCATCACATGCCCACGCAGAACACACACACGAAGCATGCATGGTTCACATGGCTGAATCAGCTCCACTTATATATGCCTCTCTATATTGATATCCTATCTGTCTCCTCTCTCTGTCTGTCTGTCTCTGTCTCTGTCTGTCTCACTGTCTCTCTCTGTTTGTCTCTCTGTCTCTTCTCTCTCTCTTTTTTCCTATTTTTTGTCGCTCTACCTTCTTCTCTGCTCTCTCTCTCACTCGCATAATTTCTCTCTATTTCTCTCTCCCAATCTCGTTCTCTCTTCACGCGCATAATTTCTCACTTTGTATTCTCTCTTTCTATACCCTGTTGCCCTCTCCCTCTTCCCCCTCACTCTATCTCCCTCTCTACCTCCTTCTTGCCCTATCTCAAACACTGTTTCTCTGTGCAGTACTCCCAGTGTCTGTCCGCTTGACTGTGTACGTCGTCTCAGTCTCTGCGTTTGTCTATTTCTCATCGTTCGTTGGCAATGCGCCAAGCCAGCTGCTACTCCGCAAACTTAAACTTTTCAGCACTTCACTGTTTCTCATTTTTTATAAGACCGCATTTTCAGGATTAAAGAAAGCGAAGCATACAAAATCAGGTTGTATAGGCTTATGCAATATGTAAAGGGAATCTGTGGTTACACGTCAAACTGTGTGGACTGTTTACATCGTGAAATAGCTGGAGGAAATGTCTGCGGTTCCTTCGATTAAGGTTTGCCTTAGGAACGTGAAATGAAAGCGGACAATTTAATCGATTTCGGTGTCTTGTCGCTCAGCCGAATTAGCAGATAGCTCATTACGAGTTGCCTCCAGTGGAGAGCCTCTGGCGTGCGCGTTGGAATACAAAACACGGATCAGAGACCTGGCTTCCCGATTGTTTACCACGTCGCTGCGACATTCAATGCTTCGCTTTTCGTGATTCTTTGTGACACGAGTCAAAAGTCAACAAGACATCGTCGACACTGCTTTAAATCAAGACGCTGTTCCTCGAAGCGGTCTGCTTTTCCCGTTGCAACAAGCTTCGGAAGAAAGCTTAATTACAGTGTGCGAATAGAGAAAACAGACGCCGGAAATAGCTGCTCATTGATCCGTCATTATGAGTCGTGAGAGATGCGAGCACTGACGAGTGCTTGCTCGCTCAGTCGGTAGATCGACTGACACACAGCTCCAGATTAATGGAGCAACAAACAGTTTTAATGACCGAGCGTGAAAGTGCCGGATCCTAGACTCTGCTTCTAGGAAGTTCGTAAATGGCTTTCTTATTCAAAACCCTGTCTCCTTCTCGTATGTTGCAGAAGGGTCGGTCAGCGCTTACGTCGTCCACTGTCTGCTATTGCTATCAGTTGGATTTCAGACATACTCGCAGACGTCAAGGCAGAAGGCGTTACACTTTCCCAGAACGCAGTCACGCACACACTGTCTCATTGTTCCGATGCACGGATCCCGGATTTCGGGTTGTCTGTCAGTTCTAATTAGCAGTGACTGTTGCGTTATATTGTGGGTAGATTACAGAAATCTTGAGTTCATTCGGTAACGAATATGCAGTGCTTTTTTCTGCCGGAACGCTCCGGAACGGCGTTGCGTCACCTTTTTCAGGTTTTAAAAAATAAGTTAGTTACTTTAATAAAGAATAATTTATTTATTTTAATTTAATGTGACGTCAACAATTTTCTTATTTAGGGGCTCACCGAGAACCTTCCCAAAACCCATCCTATTTTTTTCTCGGGCCTCGCCATCGATTTAGCCCTCCCATAATTGTTCAGTTCCGGAAACTTTTTTCTAGAAAAAAGCACTTGGAATAGGAAAACTGAAACGATGTAACATATAACGATACCAGTCTCACTCTGCTAAGCTACACATACAGGAACATGTCAGTTATTCTTTGATCTTACTTACTATTCGTTGGAAATAAGTAGCCAGTCTCGTTAGCTCGGCGCCACTCTTTAGTGCAGCTGTGGACCAAGTATGCTACGGCGTCGAATCAAACTATCATATGCAGAGGGAGAATTGTTTGTTGATGTGTGTACTGCTGGCATAAGTCTTACTATGCAAATGTGTATCGTGCATAGTTAAAATAATATTCTGGTATTTACCAATCGTCCTCTTCTTTTCACATATTAAAGATACAGATAATTATCAAAAATGCGAATGATTGAGAAAGTAACCAGAGTGTAGGATTGGCATTGAAATGTGAAGAGTCATTGACGATGGAATTGAGCAGATCAACGTGTTGTAATTATTCGCTTGGATGTTGAAAAAATCCCGCTATCAGTTTCTGTTTCTCTGATTGTATGTCTGCGTGTGTTACTGTGTTTCTCTCCTTAACTTTCTCACTTTTGTCTGTCTCACTGCTATATATATATATATATATATATATATATATATATATATATATATATATATATATATATATATATATATATCTGATCAACTGCTACAACAGAGTCCTACTAAAATAAAAAAAAACCTTCGTATACATGTCTTCCTTCATTTTGCTGTGTTCCCTTTACCGTACTCCTCCTTCGTCTCTTCCTACATTTCTGCTGCCCCACTCCCTTCCGCCGCCCTACCTCACCCTCTTCCTCGTGGTCTGCTTCGGATGCAGATGTGCTGTCACAGCAACCCACAGTCAGCAGCAGCAGCAGCAGCAGTAGCAGCATCAGCATCAACAACCTCGGCTGCCGACGCCTGCAATATATCGGTGACTCTCGTGAACAACAGAACGCTCGAGTGCTTTGTCAATTCGCGGTATTTTCGATTAGAGCTGCGATGTTCGTTTTGATCATTGGTTTCAGTCACCACTGAATCAGCCACATTTCCTCAGCTGTCACCAGAATCATCCATTTGCACTGCGTACTAGGTCTATATACATATGTATACGCTATAGGCATAGCCTATGTAGGGCCTATAATAGATGCATATACATAGGCCTATGTATACGCACACATAGAACTACTTGTGTACGTCAACATTTATGAACACAGTCACACGAAAAGTTGCATGAAAGGGGGACCTACACGTTCATTAATACATGCACACGTGCAATACAATAATACATTACAACTGTAATTTGATAATGCCCTCCATTCAAAGTTCAGAAGTAGACATTGAAGCGGGCAAACCTTATAGCCATAGATAAACTAGAAGATGTAAGTTTTCAGTTTCGAACAAAAGACCAGTGCATTTTTTCAGCCGGAACGGCGTTCCGGCACCTTTTTTCAGCTACTAGAAAATAATTTATTTATATTAATCATAAAAACAATAATTTAGTTATTTTAATTTAATTTCAGTGTTTTGAACTATTTTCAGTGTTATTGAGACCCCTCCCAACCCCAATCTCATTTTTCTGGGAATTTTAGCCCGCCCATAATTGTTCCGTTCCGGAACCTATTGTACCGTTCCGGAACCTTTTTTCTAGAAAAAAAGCACTGCAAAAGACAGTCTCTGTGGAAGTGTCATGAACATGATGAGGTGGAGCATTTGATATGGAGAGACCGGCAACTGTGAATGAACGCCAGCTAAAGACAAGACGTGAACGAGGAACAACATAATTTTTAAAAATTATGCCATTTCCCTATTTTCAGAGCCACATAAATGCACCAGCATCCATATACACAAGCACATATATTAATAGCGTATAGGATATAATGTATACCATTATACAGCAAGTTTCTTGTATTCCAGCGTAACTTATAGGCGAGGCAATCATTTCCCTCACTGACTTTTAAGACATGACATTGTTCCGCAGAGCCAATGCACTTGGCAAGACTTGCCACTTATTCACTAGCCAGATTTAGAAGGAAATCTCTTAGCAACGGCTCTAAAAGCTAATCGGCCGAATAGTATCGAGTCTATCGACGAATTTACTTGCGACTAACGACCCTGTGTGGTTAGGCAGTAAGAGGACGTTTTCTCGGATTAATATTAAACGTCGTCCGTTAGCAGATAGAGACGTTTGCATATGAAAGGCTGTCCATGACGTCCGCGAAAAAGAAATAATCAAACGACAGTCATAAAATGTCCATCATCTGATAACTCTCTCGCCCCTATCGCTTCGAAGCGCATGCGCCAAATGATTGCCTCGCACTAATACTTCTTCCATGTTCCTCCCTCCCTCCCTCCCTACTTCCCTCCCTCTCTGTCTCTGTTTCTGTCTGTCTGTCTCTGCCTGTCTATCTCTCTCATAGGCTACTTGTCTTTCTTACGCCTTCACTCTGTCTGTGTGTCTTTGTATATGTTTGTATGTATGCATACGTGTGCATGTATTTGTTTGTATGTATGTATGTATGTATACGTGTGCATGTATATGTACTTGACTACTTGTGAATGTATGTATCTGTATTCGTATGTATGCGTACATGTGTGCATGTTGTATGCATAAAAATATGCACGCATTAGACTACACTTGTATGTAGGCCATTTCTCTTTCTTATACCTGTCGGTCAGTCCGTACGTCCGTCCGTTTGTCTCTTTTCCTCCTGCTGTTTATTTCGTCTATCTTACTCAGGAAGGCAATCCAATTCCAGCTGTTCGAACGGCTCTTGATTGGCAATGAGTAATTAATGAGTTCAGTAGATGAGAAGACAGTGGTCGTTGCACTTTCCTCTAGTCAGGATTTGTTGAAAATTGCATGTGACTCGTCGATAGACATTTCCAACAAAGCCTTCTTATGTCAGATAGACCTACGCCTTCCGTCACTCAATCCGTCGCTTCATTGTTAGACGACGATGTTTAAAGAAATGTGTCAGTCAATCGTCAATCAGTTCCATTTCAAGTCTAATTAAGTCTGCGGCCTGACTGATGATCAACAGACGAAAGAAAAACGATCGAACGAAAGCACGAACGAAGGAAGAACTAATGAAAGAACGAACGAATGAATGAACGAATGAATGAACGATAGAACGAACGAATGAATGAATGAATGAATGACCGAACGAATGAACGAACGAATGAAGAACGAAAGAATGATTGAACGAATGAATGAACGAATGAACGAATGAATGAACGAACAAATATGACGAATGAATGAATGAACGAATGAATGACCGAACGAATGAATGACCGAACGAATGAACGGACGAATGAACGAACGAATGAACAAAGGAATGAATGAACGAACGAATTAACGAACGAATAAATGAACGAATGAATGAACGAACGAATTTTTATGTTGGCTAACACATGGAGTATATCATAGGCAAGCAGCACCACAGCGTCCATAGGAAGCCAGGGAAGATTAAGAGGTAGGACATAGGGACCGCAGAAGAAGCCAACGTATCTGACACAGATGCCTTAGGATAGAGAGAGTAGTGAAAACTGTGAAAATGACGGATAACAGAACGTATCGGGTTGCCTTTTGGACAAAAGAAAGCCAACTACTAGTGGATGGCAGAGAGCCAGAGACAGAGACAGATATAGAGAGACAGACCCGGAGACAAAGAAACAGAGACACACACATAGAGAGAGAGAGAGAGAGAGAGAGAGAGAGAGAGAGAGAGAGAGAGAGAGAGAGAGAGAGAGAGAGAGAGAGAGAGTCGTCCATCCCCATGTGTGCATTAGACAAGTTTTTGCTTCTATTAACAACTCCATACAAGGCACAGGCAAAGTTGCTTCTCACTCAAACCAATGTTGACATCTGCCAAATGCACTAAATGCCAACATACATCCGTATCACAATACTTCTCCACACAAACGTATTAGCTGGCGCTCTTTAACACTTCAACGACGAGCCGCATTGGTTTCCTATATAGTAACTTTCAGTACACGCTCGTCGTTAAAGTGTTAAACGATGTCTGCTCACACTGAACACTGCAGTTCATTCGACATATGTTGTCTGATAGAAGGTTAGTTGAGCCAATGGTGACTTACATGCAGTCATTCTGGCGTTTAATGCTATAGCACATAAAGATTCGGGATTGCAAAAGGCATTAACTTTGCTCCATAGAATTCATCCGATAGCTGATAAAGCAAGCGTTCACTGATTCCACAATATTCTCTTACTTCAGGCAAAGAAGCAACAGCATTTCTTACACTTAATTGATTAGCGCGCTGGATTTTCAGCCAAGAGGTCGGAAATCAATTGTAATTGTAATTACGACGAACCGTAATTACCTTCAAACCACCGTCATAATGACTATTTCAAGATTTATGCTCCAACAAGTTTCCTAACAGCGCAATTAGATATAAAACACATACTTCGATCGTAAACTATCGGTGGAAAACCAACATAGGCCCTCCCTGTGGAATACCATTCCTTCCTCTCTACCGGTAACCTTACTTCTGGATCTCTTTCTACATCCCTTTCCGTGCTTAAAACCTTTTTCTTGTCTCCTCTTCGCACTGGCAGCGCTACTGAATGGCCGCAGCTGTGAACAACGCTACACAAATTTCCAAAATTAATACGATACGATACGATTTGGTTTAGAATATATTTCGGATTGCAAGAGCCAAGAAATCATGGTTTTTACAAAGACATATACGTGGCAGAGTCTATAGTTTGTAAGCCTTTTATAGTTTGTTAGCCTTCTAGTTATACTAAAAGGAAAGCTAATAACAGCAAAGTGCTTAAATGTGAGTCGACAAAATAAGAGTAAATTCCGCTATAATGTCGTCAGAATGATGTATCGAAATTTTTATCGCAGCACCAGTATGGCATATGACCGCGTCCTTGCCCTATACTTGCCCTATACTGATCATGTATATATAGTCTATATATTGTTCATAGCGTTCAAGAGGCGCTTTCATTTCGTTGTCATAATCAGTAGGGGGGGGCAGAGGTTTCTGTTTCTATGACGATATAGGTTAGACATTCTCTGACAAACGCCAGATAGTCTCGCAAGTGGACTTAAAGGCTTAGTTTGTGCACGCACGTCTAATAAAGCGATGGCCTGATGCTATCACAGCGGCATGACTTATTTACGCGACATATGGCTTGCCATCGACTACCATAGCGATGAAATGATGTATCTACTCGATAAACGGCTTCCCATAGAAAGCGCCAACCCGTCCAAGATCCGCTTTGGCGCATAGTGTGCAAATTGGAGGGATGGTGAACTAACGACATTTGCCGGTATTCGTCCACGCAAAGTACTCTTTGTCGGCCTTGCTGTTCGGAAGAGCTGCGACTATAATCAGAATAAAACCAGTTAAAGTGGGATGACACAATACACGACTACATACAAAGTCTTCGTCCGGATGTTTAAAGGTCAGACAGACAGACAGACGGACGGACGGACAGAAGGACAGATAGACGGATGAGATGGATGGACGGACAGACAGACAGACGGACGGACAGACGGACAGATGGACGGACGGACGAACAGACAAGGAGACGGACATGACATCGACAGCGGTAGATAACGACACAAACAGACTGACAATAGAGGGATATTAGGAGAGCTGGGGCGATGACTGCAGAGGTCGTTCACTGGATGGACGATGGCAACTGCGCCGAAGTCCAGAGAAGGCGTAGAAATATTTCACGGATGCGATTCGCCGATCCAATTTTCGCCGGAGATGCTTTCAGTGGCGTCGATGCCATTTCGAAGGAGAAAGTAGAGCGCGTTAAAATGTTCCGGTTGCTGATGCAGGGCTGGCGACGGTCTTGATGGAGGCTCACATCAGTATGATGATCAGTTGATGTTAACCTTCTATTGAATAACTGCGTCTCATCCTTCTGCAGGCGGCTGAACTCTAAGGCTTTATCAGTGGAATTTAATATGCTCACGCGATTAAGCGATCGCCATCAGTATACACGACCTCAGCATCTCCATGACACAACTATAATTGTGTAACAGCTGCGGATAATGCTACATCTGTCCACACTGTGCCCACTACTTTCTATGCTGCAGCTTATGCATAATACTGTGTTCTGTCACGAAATCTTCATGACTATCTGTGTAAGCTTGCACCATGTCTTAGAATATCTTCAAAGACCATATGTTCTTCCCTCGATCAGTCATTCCGACGGAACATCTAAGCGGGGCATCTTAGCCTGGCACTGGGTTATGTCGTCCCGACGGGGCATCTTAGCCTGCCACTGGGATATGTCGTCCCGACGGGGCATCTTAGCCTGCCACTGGGATATGTCGTCCCGACGGGGCATCTTAGCCTGCCACTGGGATATGTCGTCCCGACGGGGCATCTTAGCCTGCCACTGGGATATGTCGTCCCGACGGGGCATCTTAGCCTGCCACTGGGATATGTCGTCACAACGGTGCATCTTAGCCTGCCAGTTGTTTAAGTCGTCCCGACGGGGCATCTTAGCCTGCCACTGGGATATGTCGTCCCGACGGGGCATCTTAGCCTGCCACTGGGATATGTCGTCCCGACGGGGCATCTTAGCCTGCCACTGGGATATGTCGTCACAACGGTGCATCTTAGCCTGCCAGTTGTTTAAGTCGTCCCGACGGGGCATCTTAGCCTGCCACTGGGATATGTCGTCCCGACGGGGCATCTTAGCCTGCCACTGGGATATGTCGTCACAACGGTGCATCTTAGCCTGCCACTGGGATATGTCGTCCCGATGGGGAATCTTAGCATGCCAGGTCTTTATGCGGCTACCAGCCAAAACTGGTTTGTATTCGTCTTTTTAACTAATCTGCGAAAACTATTAAGAATATAATTACTGCAAAATTTCAATCTCCGTAGATCGTATACGTAATTGCTTCAAAGGTATGAAAGGTATGCATTTTGTGGTTGCTCTGTGTTGAACTAATTAAGCCCTGCGTGAAGTTCTACGCGGAGGTTCACAAAGCCTCAGTCTGGAGAAGGTAAGAGCAAAGCTTCCTTATAGATGAAAACATTTGAATAGCTAAAGCCAATTCGTCGCGTTGATTCTTGTGTGTGTTTACTACCATAACCATAACTATTAATTTTATTGGTCCCATCAAACAATATCAAACAACATCATTTCAAGTATGTTGCTAGTGTATAAAATGAGGTCATTCGGGAACAACAGGGCAAGAAGACCCTAAAAGGACCAAGGTAGCCTACCGCTCAGCAGGGTCATCCTTACATTTAAGTTGAAAGTACTGCGGCTGGTTTGGTAAATTGCACATGGAATCAATAAATCTTAACTAGTTAATTAGTGCACTCACATCAGATAATTAAATATACCACCAAGTAATCATGTGGAGTCGACGCTTAAAAAGAGACAAACATTAATCGAACATTTTATGTCAGCAGGGACACTATTCCAAGTATTGGGGCCAGCACATCTAATCGAGAACCTGCGGGTATTAGTTCGGTAATAGGCCTATATATAGACCTGTAGTTGTTAGAGGTGCGTATACTATAAGGATTGCTCCAGATAGTTGCTTTTCTGCATATTTATACACGAATTCATTGGTTTGTAGGGCTGTTATCTGCTCGATCCTTAAAATACGTGTTTGTTTGCAGATGAGGTCAGCTGAGATACGATAGGAACAGTTAGCAATAATACGTAGGATATAATTATAAGTCTTTGTAGTCTAACTGGATTATTGGATGCCTATTTCATGTTGCAAAAAGTTAAGTATGGGTGGATAATTGAGTAGCCTAATACAGGCTGATGCGTGTTTTTTTGTGTGGTAAATATCATGGTTTTTGTTGTTGTTCTAAATATTACGATTTTCATGAATCTCAAAATCAAAACGTCAGTTATAGGCCTAGCAACAATCCATGTTTATACGCCGCGGTTCACATCAAATCCTAAGTGGGTCGTGGAAACTTGGACAACTGGAACCATCAGACTGGCCATAATGGCTAAAGGGCTAACCTAGCAGTGACAGGTATAAATAGCACCTCTGGGCGATAATTATTTCTATAGATTAAAATATAAAAATCCTTAAAATTAGCACGACGGATTCGGCTTCTACCCTGATTATTCGTTGCGTTCCACTCGAGCACATAATTCTGATAATGTAAGGTACTGCATGCAGCGCTTTTGTGATGCACTGAGGTTTTTGAAGACGCTTAAGTGCTCGTATACACATACATGTATACGTATACATGCATACAAACATACATACATGCATATATACATTCCGGTGAATAAGCTGGTCTCACCGACGTGGCCTTCGAATGACGCTGAGAAGTTTTGTAGACTTACATTACATTACATTACATACATACATACATTTATAACCATAATTCGCAACCCATTGTTCGATGGATATTAAACTACAAACGCTTTCTTACATTACAGACTTATTCACGTAATCGCAATCTGTACACTTCTAAAGCGCCACTCGAAGGCCAAGCGCCGGGCACCAGCCTATTCACCAGCGCTATGTCAAATCAGAGGGGTTTTCAAAAGAGTAGTCCAAAGGAGGTCTGAGTAGGACGAGAAGAATTGGAAGGCGCAAGATCAGATGAGTCAGGGTAGGAGTTTGTGAAAAGGTGTGACTTCATTTAGGCTTATTGAATAGAAAGCCTTGCAGGGGCTGAAAGATAGAGAAGCATGAGGAGGAGGAGGAGGAGGAGGAGGAGGAGGAGGAGGAGGAGGAGGATGGAAGACAGGTTGAAATGATGATGACGTGAGTGAGAGATAAAATGCATTCATCCCACATCAGCAATATGGGAATAGATGGGTAGTAAGGTATGCAGATGAGTAGGTAGGCAAGAATGTATACATGTGTGTATGTATATATGCATGCATGCATGTATGTTTACTTGTGTGCATACATGCATTCATGTGATGTGCGTATGTTTGTATGTGGATGGATAGATGGACGGATGGATGGATGGACGGATGGATGGACGGACGGATGGATGGATGGATGGATGGATGGACGGACGGATGGATGGATGGTAGGATGGATGGATTGTTGGTTGGATGGATTGATTGATTCAGCGACGAGCGGACGGATAGATAGACGGATAGACAAATAGACAGGGTGAGACACAGATATAGAGACATATGGATAGATATGCTGATAGGCAGTTGGACTTATAGAAATCTCCAAAGATACGTGTGTCCTCTGCACGAAACCATTAACGCCTGTGAGGCACTAGGAAACACGTAAAACAGTGAACTGTACAAGATTTATTCCGCAGTCCCATGCAGTCTGATTTTCGTATCAGTTCTATTCAATGAATTGACTGCCTGCTACTTTAAAAACAACTGCCTCCTCCTTCAAACTCATCTAAGTTTAGTGCTGCGATGCTGAGAATGTTTTCAACGTCTCAAACCTATAGGGTGATCGCAAGGGTCATTGATGGATTGGTTTGCATCACGTTTTAATTAGATAGATAGCTACCGAATTTCTGTATTGATCCGTTTACACAGTTACACGCCAAAACATGCGTGATTTACGCATTCGACGGTATTGCTGGCAATCAACATAAACTGGGTTCCATCCGAACTGATCACGAATATCACGACGGAGCCAACGTAGCCGTGGTTGAGAGTAGCATATTATGTTTACCACTTCACGTTCACTCCACGAAACAACGCGAGAAATAGTCTCACACGTTTACACTACTTACGCAATACGTCGATTTTTGTCAGAAGCGACTGAAAAATTCACGCGATAACATGACCCTGTAATAATTGTATAGTATGGTTTTGTCCTAATCTGTTGGTTGAACTTGGTTCCCTCCTGGATACCGGGAAGCTCTATCCATCAAATGGAACTTATAAGGCCTACACGTAGGCCTACGTATAAGCACAGTATAAATAATTACAATTGTAATTATTGTAATTATTTATACTGTGGTATAAGTCAGAAAGAAACAAGGTTGAAACAACTGGCTTGCACTGATATTCTTTAATTCCTTTCTCAGTTTCTAAATGCGTTGCATGATCCAACTAATTAATTAACCTTGTGTTCGCTTTGGGATTTGTCAACCTTTGGCTTAAGGTCGAAAGTATGGATGCGAAATCAAAGTAAGGTCGTGACCGCAGGCAAATGCGCACCACCCTGCCAACATTATGTCCATCTGAGAACCAGAGAAGGCCTATATTCCCAGATGCATGTTCAAATATTTACGGGTAAGCTGGCAGACAAGAGCCGGAAGTATTTCGACCTGTGTCTAGAATGCTCAGGCCAGGGACGTCATTTCAGCTTTTTCAGATTGAGTGGGGGGGGGGAGGGACGTCATTTGAGTATTTTTCCGGGGGAACTTGGCTAGCTTGTTAAGTTTTGCATTTAGTCTACATGTGCAAAACTGTAAGCCAATGCTTACTCCCCTCCATCTCAGTTCTGAGAACCGTAGGATGTCGCAGTTATAAAATTCAATATCCTTCCGTAGCAGTTCCAGTTTTCCAGTGCCTCTGAGTGTTTTGCGCATTCCACGTGCCGATTTCCATCAACTCTGTGGCGATCGACCTTGATTCTCTTCTGCGTGTTTCCGGTAGCAAACTTTTCGATCCAGCCCCAGTTCCAAAGCTGGAGACGTGGATATTGTTCATCCAGGCGTCGTCCGCGCCGGCATCTCTTCTTTAGCATGTTTGACATCATGCAATCAAAAAACCACCGCCCTTAATTGTCGTTGCTTGAACTTGCTTCAAACCAAATTAACGCCGTCATGTCGCAAACATATTTCAGCACAGGGCCCAAAAGTGGTTGTGAATGTCACTACCACTTTTGAAAGTAGTAGTAGTAGGGCCTAGGCCTATCCGAACACCACCATCATATTAGAAAATTACGCCTATGAAGGCTGGCATCCTCCGTTGAAATAATCTCTTCCCTGGAGACCATAGATTTTTTGTCGAGGTAGGGCCTACAGTCACATTTGTGTTACCGGTAATCATACCTTTAAGCAGCTCAATTTTATAACTCCACTGTAAAACTTTTTATGTGATAATAATGATGTTAACTTTTTGGAGGAAAGCCGATGAATAAATGCTGAAAAACAAAATTGATCGAAGTCAAGTATGACTAAATCTTGAACTTTATATGTTAGCAATTATCTGTTTCTGACGTCCTTTCTTTTTACTTGGTACTGTTAGAAACGCCGGTATAGGCTTTCTCAGATCAACACGCTCCTCTTCCGTCCTAAGACTTCTCCGCCCTGCCGTCACCTCATGACTAAAATTTGCAAATCGCTCCATAGCCATAGCTGTTCCATCTCTCTGGAACAAAATCGATACCAAGATATCTTGGTATCTCCCGCTAGTATCACGACAAACAGCAGTGACGCAGCAGAATGATAGAGGGCGATACAGAGACACAATGCAGTATAAACGTAACAAACAAGGAAGATAGAAAGCGACTGAGAGAGATAGCTCACCGACGTCACAAAAACGAACAAGACAGCGACACAGAGAGAGATACAGCAGTGACGTCAAAAACAGGAACTATAGAGGGCGACACAGAGAGAAACAGCAGTGAAGACACAAAAAAGATAGAGGGCGACACAGACAGAGAGAGAGAGAACAGTGACGTTACAAACAGGAACGATAGAGGGCGACACATATAGATAGAGCAGTGGCATGAGAAACAGGAAATAAAAGATAGAGGGCGACTTAGAAACATCGAGGACGGCAGTGACGTCACATACAGTACGGATAGAGGGCGACACAGACGTCACAAACAGGAAAGATGGACGGTGACACAGAGAGATACAGCAGTGTCGTCACAAACAGGGAAGATAGAGGGCGACTTAGAGATACAGCAGTGACGTCACAAAAAGATAGAGGGCGTCAGGGAGAGAGAAGTGACGCGTCATAAACAGGAACGATACAAAGGCGGCACAACGAGATACAGCGGTCACGTCACGAACAAAAAAGACAGAGGGCGACAGAGAGAGGCAGACCAGTGACGTCACAAGCAGGAAGGATAGAGGGCGACACAGGGAGATACAGCACTGACGTCACAAACAGGAAAGTTGGAGTACGACAGAGAGACAGATCGAGCAGTGATGTGACAAAGAGGAAAGATGGAGTGCGACATAGAGATACAGCAGTGACGTAACAAACAGGAAAGATAGAGGGCGACAGACAGAGAGAGATAGAATAGTGACGTCACAAACAGAAAATTATAGAGGGCGACACAGAAAGATACAGCAGCGACGTAACTTTACAGGAAATATCAGTCTTGTTGTCAAGACCTTAAACCTCAAGACCAAGACTTTGAACCTCGAGACCAAGACCAAGACCAAGACTTTGAACCTCGAGACCAAGACCAAGACCAAGACTTTGAACCTCGAGACCAAGACCAAGACCAAGACTTTGAACCTCAAGACCAAGACCGAGACTCAAAAAATCTCATCCAGTCCAAGACTTATTTTCCTTACAAAAAAATGTCAAATCGGACTACTCGCTATTTTAATGAAAGATGAGTCTTTTATTTTATTCAGGCAAATTTGCTGTAGATGCAGACTGCAGAGAATTCCGAATTCGTATTTACAAAAGTCCTTCATGCAAAATGTTATTCCAAATTCCTTTTGTATTTTATAAAAACCAATTTGCTCAGAATTGTTTGACCAAGACGTGCTTTGTGGGTCCTCATAAAAATTCCGCCATGTGAAAAAATACTTTCCATAGGTGCTGAAGTCGCTGGCACACACAGAGAAGCTTTTCAAGCACTGTATGTAAATGTACAAATCGTGAGCCTTTTTGAAATAATCCCATGGTTTATCAGACCGTCTTGCTTCAGAAAAAGTCTTGGCAGGGCTTCCAGACACAGCATAACTTAGTTGCTGCTGCCGATGTGTTTTCCTGACCAACAAGACTTGCATCCGTCCGTAGGTATACCGTATTTGTCGTAGGCTATGATGCAAACAGGCTTGATACATTTTTAAATTCTTGAGTTTTGTTAAATGACTGTTCATATTGACAGCCGGTCTTGGTCTTGGTCTTATGAGACCAAGACCAAGACTGTGAACCTAAAGACCAAGACCAAGACCAAGACTTTGAACCTCAAGACCAAGACCAAGACTGTTGGTCTCAAGACCAAGACTTTTAAAATGAACTCGAGTGCACTCGAGACCAAGACCTTGGTCTCGAGGACAAGTCTGGAAAATATAGAGGGCGATACAGCGCGATTCAGCAGTAACGTAACAAACACTAAAGATACAGGGCGACTCTGAGAGATTCAGTAGTAACGTCACAAACAAGAAAGAAAGAGGGTTAAACAGAGAGACAGAGCAGTGACGTCAGAAACAAGGGAACGATAGGCCTACAGGGCGACAGACAGAGATAGAACAGTGACGTCACAAACTGGAAAGAGAGAGAGAGAGACAGACAGACAGACAGACAGACAGAGATAGTAGCAACATCACAAACTTAAAAAATAGAAGGCGACAGAGAGATACAGAAGTGACGTCACAGACAAGAAAGATAGAGGGCGAAGCAGAGAGATAGAGCAGCGACGTCACAAACGGGAAGATAGACAGCGACACAGAGAGATACAGCAGCGACATAACGAAGAGGAAAGACAGAGGGCGACACGAGATAACGTACAGGAAATATACACGGCGACACAGAGAGATACAGCAGTAACGTGACAAACACTAAAGATAGAGGCGTCGCAGAGAGATACAGTAGTGACGTCACAAACAGGGAACGATAGAGGGCGAAACAAAGCAGTGACGTCAGAAACAGGGAACGATAGAGGGCGACAGACAGATACAGCAGTGACGTCACAAACAGGAAAGATAGAGGGCGAGAGAGAGCAAGCAGTGTCGTCACAAACAGGAACGATAGAAGGCATCAGAGACAGAGCAGTGACGTCACAAAGAGGAACGATAAAGGGCGACAGAGAAACAGCAGCGACTTAACAAAACAGGAAAGGTAGAGAACGATAGAGAGCAGTGATGTCACAAATAGAAAAGAAAGAGGGCAAAAGAGAGAAATACAGCAGTGAGGTCACAAACAGGAATGACAGAGGGCGCCACAGATATATACCCCTCACCTCTTGCTATCACTCCACACGTCTTGCACTCAAAGCTGAATAACATTGCTCTTTCACAAATTATCTCGATTCCTTCTCTTCCCCTTACCTCCCTTGCCGTTTCAACCCTAAACACCACCCACCTTAGCAGTCTGACTGTCTGCCTGATTGACCCCTTTGGATCTTGACCTGGAACCAATTTCACCCCCCCCTCGCCTATCGATTTTTATAATTTGACTAAGCAGCACCTGTGAATAAACTTGTTCCCACAACTTCACCCTTTTGGGCGCTGTAGAAATTTCTAGATTACGATTACATCCATGCCCTCAACTGTAGTTAGAAATGAGTATATTGACAGCTGCTCCTGTGCGGGAACAAGAGATGCTACACCATACACTGGATACCTCTCCTGCAATTCCTTGACGATCCTCTGCATTTTGAAATGTGGATTGAACAATATCCATGTAAGTACTTATTCTCAAATACAAATTAATTACAGACAAAAGATAAAAAAAGCAGGTGCTCGCTCAAAGAATTACGACACGAAAATTACATATCTATCTGTTGCAATTTTGATCGTACACTATCAAAGTCATTTGAAAATTCAGATTTAATAGAACACATAAGAAAGCGACACAATCAAACATGTTGAATTAATATAGGACATAAGCACTCAACAGCTAATCTAGTGACCGATTATTAAACCTGTACGTTGGCCAAGGTAACTCTTTAAGCCTGCACAAGAGCTATGTAACAAGCAAAAGCTTTGAGCGAAATACTCTTCAACGTTTGTGGCTGCATAAAGATCTACCCCATACACATAACATGCCCAAAAGGCACTCAAGCTTAAACTATATTCATCTGAAATAGGATAAGAAGTGCACTGAAGATAAGAAGGGCATTATCTCGTTACACCAGCACCTGAGGATAAGCAGAGTTTACCCATTCACCCAAGTGTCTGAAGAAATGAAAGGTGTTATACGCCAATGGCCTCCGACAGCGTGTTTAAATCCTCTGACTGAATGCAGCCATCACGAAAACTATCGAGGCCAAGTGTCGCAGTTAGAAATGTTGGTTCCTACTCTGTAGTGAGGAAAGATTGCTCAATTTTCAGTAAGTGGACTCTAAGAGACAGCTTTTAAAACTCAAATACATATGCATGCTTGGTGACATGAAAAGTATGTTCACACTGTTCTGCATTGTCTAAATATGCATGGAAGTTGCAGAAAATGCTTACAGAATCAGATCAGATCTAGACAAAAAATTTGTCTCTGAACCAGCACTTATAATCCCAAGGAATTACCAAGTTGCTAGATTCGGAAAGATTACATTTCCAAAAATTCTAAGTTAACTGTGTGTGCACCCACCCTTACAAATTCAACAGGCAAAAGGACATTTAAAACATAAAACCAATGTTATTACTGCTAAAAGGACTCAATTCCAAAGCCACATACGAGGAATTAAAAGATGAAAACAGAAAGTTTGAATCTGAGGTACTCCCAACAACAATTAACAACAGATTAAAGTCCGACTACATACACAACTTGTATTACTCTAATGTCTATTAAACATACATCACGCAATTATTAATTTCATACGTGGTTTGATGGCATCATAATGCAAGCCCAAACTCAACAAGTGATAAAAACAAACAAAAGAAAACAAAACACAAAACAACATAGTGTCCTCTCTAACGTCACTTTGGATAAATGAACTGCCGACAAGAAAACAGGATATTTATAAGGAATCATTCACCAAAAAACAACTGAAATAATACTGAATATTAAAAAACTTATGCAATTCAACTCTTGTTTTTCAAGTCTTTGACTAAAGATCCTATCAGAGGCTTTAGATATATTTCAATGCACATATAAGTGCACAAAACTCCTGTAGAATATTAACATCTGGTTATGAAGAATAGCTCTATTAAATGCTGCTTTTACTGTTTAAATCAGTAACGAATTAAAACAAGCTAAAAAGTAGGAACTAAAGGCAATCAATCTGTTGACTTGAGTCAGCATTGCCACACACAGTGTGTGCTTCAGGTGAAAAATGCATTTGATTTATTTACGATTTATTTATTTCACAAACATGCAGGATTTACAAACAGTTGCAGTAAAAAGACCTAGTATTATGCGCCATGAAAATAAACGTTACACAACTCTCGTCATCAACCTTGTGGTAATTATTTTTAACCCACAGGATTGTACTAACCTAAATGATAAAATTTTGACTGTTTCGAACAGACTGTGCATTGCACAAGAGTGTGGCTCCAGAAATGGCCAACGACCAGAGATGCCAAGCTCCTCAAATGCATTCCATAATGCCACTGCTCTACACAATTGGACAGTTTATAAATAGTGTTATTATCTTTAAAACAGTTGCCAGACCTAATGGTTGTGAACAAATGTTTAAACTTGTGATTTAGTCTAGTATACCCATTTAACACTCAGATTAAAATTGAATTGTCATTTATGAAACGGCTGCTGAAGCGAAAACTTCAACTTACACATGTAATATGCTCCATACATACTGCAAGAATTATACTGTATTTGCTCAAAATTAGAAAAATTAAGGTTTGTTGAAAATAAAAATAAAGTCAGAATTATTCACTTATCGAAAAATAAAATCAGAAACCCCAAAACACCTGTAAATACTAGATTAACAGCCTGGTGAATGCCACAACTAATTTAAGTCATTACAAAATGGACAAGGTTGGACAATTTAATAATATTACGTTTTCAGGTAGCACTAAGGCGTGGCATATAGTGAAAGTCAAATATAAAGACAAGTTTTCCAAGAAAACGAGATACTGATGACAAAGTTTTAAGACATTAAAACATTGGAGAAATGAAACAATTCATTCATCTTTCTGCTTCAGCCAGTTTCAAAATTCAAATATGTTTCAGAAACATTCAGTTGCCAGGATTATATTAACACTCCCAGAGGAGAAGTAATCACTGCAAGAACATCAGACTTACTCATACTTACTCAATTAATTTCAAGGGTTATCAAAAGGAAGAAGCAGATGAAAAGTTATAAGAGGATCACATGAAACGCAGGCAATGAATTACTTTATCTTCTGCAATAAGCCAAAATCACAATTTAGCAAAATCAACAGCTACAACGTCCACTGCAAAACATTCAAAGAAAAAATTTTCTGCACTACTGCTGTAGAAGTTTAGAAAATAGTGAAGCAAATGCATTCGTTGTAAAAATGAATAAGGTAGTAGAAAATTTTGAGCTGATGCAACAAAATTTGTCATATTATTCATCTCAGTCATCTCTTTACTACATACAAATTACACATATGTATCAAGGTACTTGTAGGAAACTACGTCATACTACCCACTGCCCACAAATATTAAGCAATTTTTAAATTATCTGCTTTGGCTGTATCACGAGAAGTTTTAAATTGTAACTGGATAGAGTACATTAATCACAAATATAGTTAAGACACTTTTATGTAAGATAGTAAGTAGCAGACCACTGTAATACTGAAGGGAGATATGATTACGAGGAGAAAATGAAAATCACCTGACAAACAGGTAACAGGTGGTCATCATAGACACCTGAGTTAGACAAATTACAGAGTTAATTTCAAATTGCAATTTTAACTGATGCAGGTTCAGGTTCCCAGAATTAAACAATTTCAAGGCATGCTTTATACTTAACCCTTCAACGACGAGCATGTACTAAAATGCTTGGAAAACTAATCCCTCGTGTCGTTAAAGGATTAAGCCATCTGAATGATAAATTTAATTGCAAGTATAGCTTCATTTACTTTGGCCTTGGTTGTGCTACTGGACTATACATATGGTATTATGATTGTCATCATCACCTCATACCTGAAATAATAAACTTAGTCAAGAAACAAGACTATAACATAACCAATCGAATGGAAAGTAAACTTAGTCAAGAAACAAGACAAAACCATCACCAATTTAATCGATTTTGTGGTCTCTTCCCAGTGTGGTCGGCTGACGATTTGCATATCAACGAAAACTCCTCAACAGTCAGCCTCTCCCACCAGGAAATGTGACCTTCGTTTTAATGAATGACATTAACAACAGCAGAATATTCTTCACAACAGCATGATTCAACCGCATGAGCATAACTGTTCTCAGGATAACAATGCAATACAATTTAACATGACTATAATGAGTGGATACAGACATTCATTCCACATGGCCTAAACATATCACTCGCAACTCCAGGCCAAGAATACAATTTTCGAAGAGAGCAATTAAAAGAAAACAGCTAATCCTTATAAGCTACACAGAAGACTACAACAGATATAAAGAATTTCAGAATTCAGCAATCAAAGTCGCAGAAAGACGATTGCCAAGCTAGGTCCATATCTTATACAAATGGATACAAAACTATCCATCGCACCAATCCGACTAAACCATTTTTACTATTCCTCTTGTTCAACGCCTTCTCTACAGTCCACCCATGGTGCCTTCTGAAGTGTCTGAAATGAACACATCATTTAAGAATAAGACACTGCAGCAATTAAGCCATATCTAATAGATCGATGACAAGCAAAATAACTTATTAATACAACACCGTATGAAGCATAAACCAGCTGGCATAAGGAGCAAAAAGCAAAGTTAAAAAACAGTAATGAGTACAAAAATAGTAAAGTGCATAAGATCATATCTAAAATCAAATGATCTGAAATGTTCAGTCAGTACAGTCCAAATAACTGTCAATATACAACATAAATGAAACCGTAAACCTTCACTTTACAATGCCATCAAACCTGAACTTTGCATTTCAAAATTTGAGGTAAACTACAATATCCCAATGCAGCAGCACATAACTAAAGAGCAAATACGACTTAACCCAATTAAAAACCAACTCGAGAAGCAAGTCAGTGCATCAGAGCATGTTCACAACTACAACCAAAAGCTGCTTGAAAAGCATTTTTCTAGTGGTGCTACTTTTTTTAGTCAATTCACAAATATTTTCTCAATAATGCTGTTTTACAACCACATACAATAATATAAAAACAAATTAAATCAAGCATTAAAGTACCAAAAATGACTGGCATAAGGCTCCATGCCAAGTATCAGGGAGGTAAGATAGAGATAAGGTAAAGTACTTAGTTATTACTGACCTCTGCGCACTTCAAGCCTCGCAGCACAATTGTCTGGTAGAAGGATCTCACAACAGCAACTGAATCTGCCTGCCAGACTCAGTCACCTTATAGGCTGCACACGTTGACAACAAATTGCTATTTCACATGCATCTGACGTCTAAACACAAGGCTACCTTTACACCCATGGCTACCACACTACAACGGCTTTGATCCAAGTTCTAGTATGCTTACTTGTTTAGCAACATGGCTTTGTTGTAAAGTGCACAAGATATAACGAATTCCCAAAACAAATTTTACTTTTAAGAGTGCTGTCTGCATGCTAAGAACTACTTTGACTGTAAAATATTGTAAAGTATTGGCACTGCTTGGCTTTGTTTTGGGGCTAAAATACACGCAATATCAGGCCACCTTGAACAGATAGTCTAACTCACCACCAGCCAAATTTCACAGACTACACACTACACAAAATTTCACTGCCTTACACCAATAAAGTATTCAGATCATGACCATCTGCCTGTCAGTGAATATCACAAACTTTGGTGCAGAAAAAGATCAATTACCACGTAAAATTGCAACTGACTCCTGGGCCATTGTTACATTACATACAATTAAAGTCAATCAGCTTCCATACTCACATGCAGGAACTGGTGCTGCTCATTGAAGATGTTTAAACCCACAGATGAATCTATAATGGACTGCTAGATAAACTGTTTGCAATTATGTCTAATATGATTCAACTGTTTTTGTTTTTAAATGTCTTTACTTAAATTTCACAGAACACTGCATCCAACAAGAAGAAAAAGACAATAGTTAGAAATCGATTAAATAATGCCACAGATTTTTGATGTCATATCCACCAAATGGTTTTTATTAACATGAAACTTTACGTGAAATGACACATACACTTTGCTCTTGCGAATCACTGTACTGCCCCACCACTATAATGTGCAAAAGCTGTCAAACAATGCCTAATAACACAACACCTAAGTTTCCTTCCAAGGTTTTACTGAATAGTAGAAAATAGATCTTCAGGAATAAAAATCACGAAAAGCGTGAACATGAAGAAATGAGTAGTAATATGGCAACCACACTATTTCAAATCTGCTCTTGATAAAGAAAGCAAGTGTCACTTAAACAGTTGATAAACACTACACTAGATAAAAAAAATACTGTCTAAAAACAAACACAAAATGCATGCAATATCTTATGCTATCGTCGCTCATAAATATTAAAAGTACAGTAATAATGTTCTTAAATCAAGAACTCTGCTCACTTAAGTATACTGCTTATAAAGTATGCTGTCTCAGTTAGGAAACATTAGTACTTATACTTGTAGTACTGCCATTCTAAGTTCCAGAGTTCTTTGCACAGAAGCTTACAACTCCTACCTGTCCTGAACATGCGACATTATATTAAGTCGATTAATATATTAGGAACTCGACAGTTACCAGTCACAATGACCGGATTATTCAGACTGATAGTGCAAACTGCTATAACAGTGTACAAAGAATTTAGCAGATAGATTATTCCATCTGGAACATTCTACCCACAGAATGGAATGAATGAAACTACATTTTAATGAACCCACTCGAGGCAGCTGTGCTCTAAACACCCACCACTAGAGGTACAACTGTGGCATATACAGTACATCCTATTATAGCACAGTAGTAGTCTGCTATAATATGACTTCATATTATCAAATGCCACCAGCGCTTGTTAAAGACCACACTTCACATGCAATAGAGTTCAGCAACATTTCATAGCACGGCCTAACAACGGCATAATCGGCCTGTCTAAATTTTGATTGATCGAGCTTAATGCTACCTACGTAATAAAAGCACTCCATTGTGAAAGCTTCAGCACCTGATCAGTAAAATGTCAATGAAATTCTACTCCACTTATCACCAGACTCGGTGACCAGATAAAATCTCACCGTCATTTTACAAAAGCCATCACATGGTTCATCTGTGATTCATGTGCAAAACTTCACTTCAAATGTTAATAATACCACACTGATCATCATCAAATTCCTCCCTTATCAATAGCATTGATGCTCACAAGTCAATAACAAACAGTCAGTATTAAATGCAATCATTCAGTTAAAAAGCAATTCAACTATAACAGATGTTACCAAAGCTTCAGCAGTATCGACTTGCTGTGAAAACTCCTACCGTCGATCAATTATCTGCTCAGACGCTTTAACTGCTTATGCTTAGCACATTGTAGTTACTTGGCGCACCAACATTTTTTTCTAGATTAAACTCATCAGCACGCTTAAATATACAGCAATAAATGTAAGTATCAACCAAGATAGTATTTCCGGTAAGAGGTTCCTCCTCTTTAACCCTTTAAAACAGTTTCACTATTTATACTAAAATCAGTGCTTGTGAAAAGCTAGAAGTCACTGAAGAAAACATATTTCATAGCAATCTAGTCCAGAAAGTCACAGCTACACTTAAACAACAAATCCTGCAACATTTACAAGCACAGATATTGTAACATTTATTAAACATGACAGTGTGAGAACGCAGATACCCAAAACGTCGGCACTGATCAGAAATAGGAAGGCGTCATCGAAACTTATCACAGGACAGATAAGATTTGAAAAATCATTCATTCTGGATACTTATCTATGACAATCAAAAGTTACAGACATCAAATAGTATGACAAAAACATTCAGCCAAGGAGTCTGACAGAAATTTCTTGAAGATGACAGAGCTGCTGGGTGCCAGGTATCCTTTGAAGGATTAAGGTGTGTCAGCCACTCCTACACTGAAGCTGCAACCTTTCCAAATACCTGAAAAAATCATTACATCGATTGTTAAAGTCTAAGTCACATTAAAGTCACATTAAAGTCACCTGCTCATCTCAATTCTTATCTACGAGTAAATTTTAAGCAGAAATGGTCATCCTAAACCTTTGCATACAAAATTTTTATTTAGATTTTTGGTTGTGGCTTGGTGCTTAGGGTACAACACTTCCAGACACAGTGAAATTCAGCAATACTGAGCCTAGTTAGTACTTGGATGCATGACCACCCATGATGTACTAAGTAATCTGATCCAATTCAACCATTCGACATTTCAGTGTCCATATATCCATCCTTTAATGTCCATATACGTGCCACTTACACTCTGGGCGGTTATGAGTTATCCCATTGTTTGATTACAGTGGTGTCATGTTTGCAAGTCCAATGAAACATCTCAGTCCTAATGCTATGCCTCTAAAAAATTATCACCCATGCAAGGAAACAAGTGTAGACAGTTATTATTTTTAGCTTCTATTACATTACTTTGCAAACACAGACAAGACTTGATTGCTTGATTGATTGCTTGATTCTTATCTTGCCATTAACAAAATTAGAGATAGGAACAATCACATAGAACACCTGCCTTAGAACTGCCATTTGTTCACTTTCCTATTGATAATTCTTAATGCACAATGGAAATGTCTGTTTTTATGCCAATCTCCTAATAACAATCATCAGATCCATGAAACTTACAAACACTAAATGCTTGGCTCTGTCGTCACCGAGAAGCTCTTAATGGTGCCGAGACACGCAAGAGAGTCTGACGGCAAGCAACACCTTTAAAAATGCTGCCTGTCAAGGATTTGGGAATTACTGACTTCAAGGATAATGATGATTAATAATTCAGTGTTATTCTAAGAATGAATACATGAATATGGGATAAACAGACTAAAGCTGTTGAAAGCCAGTCATGTATGTAACGGCAGCCGTGGTGCACAACATGGTGCACAGAATGATCAACACTTGCAATGCATTGCACAATTTGCAAATTAAGTAAAACAGCAGAATACCCATTAGCCTAACGAATGTGTCTGACCTCTGTCACATATGGCGCTGTATGTAGGACCCTCCTTCAGTCACTTTGTAGTGACCTTGAGCAAGTCCATTACACACAATTACATAGCAAAACTGCCTGACAGTGATGGGCAAAAGTTAACTAAAAAGTTGCTAATTTTTAATTAAACTTAAATTTTTTTGTTAAGGATGAAGTTTAACTAGAGAAAAATAGTTTAGTTAGAACCAAAGTTTAACTAATGTTTTTAGTTACTAACTTAAAAGTTCAACTAACAAAATCAGCAAGTAAGCAACTATCTTCCACAATGAACACTGTCAACAACTCAACGCAACGTTTACTCACTTATTAACACTGGTATTGCCTCTGCATGGCACACAGTATCTAGTAAGGCACAGAGTAAATAACAACATTGGTGTTACACTGTTTATTTTTCGTTATGAGTTGACTGCAGACTTTAATGAATTAAAGGCTACGTAAGTAAAAATGAATAGCTTATTAGTCACTACTAAGAACTTCAGTGCAAAATATCAATTTTGTGTGAATAAAAGTATCTCTGAAAATATTACGTCTACAAACAACTTTCTGAACCACATGAAGGTTAGATGTCATTCATTATTAACAATTACTATATAGTCAATTAGTCCAACATTTTTCAAACTGTGGTCTGCGGAACAAGAGGGGTCCACGAAGGATAAGGCGGGGGTTCGTTTTGAAAATATTCATTAATGATTAACACTGCATGGTAACACTGCATGGTTTTAGCATTAACAAACTGTGTTTTCAAATTCAAGCACTACTTGTACTAAGCCTGTAACTATATGATCCATTCGGGTCTGATTGGGTAGAAATTTGTGGAATTCACCTGATTTTAGCCTTTAAATGAATGATTATACAGAGTTTTGGCCTGTTATTTTGATTAAATTTTAAGTGATAAATTTTACTTTTTAAATACTTGGGTGCGCGAGCCATGCGTAGAAAAAATAAGGGTTCCTGGCCCAAAAAGTTTGAAAACCACTGAATTAGTCAATAGGTTCCTTCATCGTTGTGCCAGAAAAAAGTACAAGATTATTACTCAAGTCAAGTGAACTGCATTGCATTGCATGATGCATCATTGTCTGCATTAGCAACTGTCGTACAATTATTTTCGGGTAGAACTGTAGTAGGAGTACTAGTGAAATCATCATTAACGCTCTGCATTATAACAGCTCAATTAACCTCTGTTATTGTGAAAATGTTTGTCATAAAAAGCTGGAAAAAAGTTGGAAAAAGTTAACTATTTTTAGTTTAGTTAGCTTATTTCCAAAATCAGTTGCCAACTTTAGTTAAACTATTTCATTTTAGCTGAAAAATAGCTTAAGTTTAACTATAAAATAGTTTAGTGCCAACTGCTGCTAACTGATGCCCATAATTAGAGATTGACACTATCCAAATACAAGAAATAAATACATAAGATATTTAAAATCCCCAACAACTAATGTAACTAGTCAGAAATTCTGTGATAAGGGAAAGTTTGGTGTGGATTTAAGAGAGGAGAAAAACAGCTGAAAATACAGAGAGAGAGATATCCTGGAAAGAATGACTCACCTTAGTCAGATCAATTCCTGTCAGGGCCTGGACTGAAGGAGGCATGGAAGCCAGAAGGCGTGTCACCTCGGAAGTTGTTCGGTCATCACCAACAAGGACGATTTCATCAGTTTTCGCAAGTGGAGCTGCCACCTCTGCAGCAATCTGTAACAGAAAACATGAAAATGAGCATTACTGATCAATCAATCAAACAATCAATCCATCAATCAATGAAGGAAAGTGTCATGTTTTCTCAGACAAAACAATCACATAGGACAAGATTACTTCAGCATTATCTCACCAATTATGAACAACTCATATAAATCTTGAGCTTTAACATTAACTTTGTGATTAAAGATAACATTCAGTAAAGTTTGTTAATTAATTTTCATTTTCCAAACACAAACAAAATGTTAACCACAAAAATAATTGATTAACTTTCCAATTCAACAACATTGTCGTAACATACAACACTGCAAACCTAATGCATTAAAAGACAACATCACCACCTGTCTGCCCATCTGTCTTCTACGAAACACCTGAAGACATTTTCCACATATAATTATTTATTACCAATTACTGATGATACCTGTGCATGTCTGAAGACATAAAAATATATAATTAAAAAGGTTTGTTCATATGCCTGTCTGTGTGTGTCCTCTGCTATGCATGCACATGCATGCATACCTGAATGCACAGCACTTGTGAAAGATCAACAGAAATTTAAAATCTGAACAAGGGGAATTCTCACCTTTGGCAGGGTCTCCAGAACCAAGCTAAGCATGGCTGCCTCTCCGTACTGCTTGTAGGCTGATGCCTTCAGTCTCATCTTCTCGGCTTCAGCCTTGCCAACAGCTTCAATTGCAGCAGCCTCAGCACCACCCAAAAGACGGATCCTCTCTGCCTCTGCACGCGCCTGCTCCACAGTCTGGGTCCTGGACAAAAACCACAACCTCTCTAGAAACCCTCATAGTTCAAAAAGAGATAACTCAATAAGTCTTGTACTATACTTTGCTACATCTCTGATTGATTATTGTAAGCATTCATGCATTCAAGCTTACCACTTTCAACTGGCTTATCCATCATAGGATGCCGCTCAATCCCAACAGACTAACTTTCTGTGTATCAACCTGATCGTGGTTTAGTTATGGTGTGCCATATGGTTGATGCCTTCTGCACTGTACACTTGCACTATAGAAGTTGCAATTATCGTCAATCATTATTAATTTTTCCAGGCCATTTCTCAAAACTACAAGTCCATAGTTTACAGAATCCAACCACAAAACAGCTCTTCTGTGATGTACCAAGATGCAGTATATATCAAGTGTTCTGATACATACACAATACAAAAGAATTTTGTAGATGTACTCAAAATTGGAAAAATGAAACATCAGTTAAAGGTCTAAAGTTGCAAACTGTCAGCTGCCATTTGCATCTGCCATTTTATAGTTGTGAAAGAAGTTTTAGAATACATGGTCATTGGTCATATACTTCGTTTCTTTGTAATTTTTCTCAGATGTCTGTGATTTAGTAGATTCTCATACGATTTTAGAAACTAATTTATTTTAAAAGAAAGAAAAATAAATAAACACAATTTCTCTTTTGTTTCACGACATCTTGAAGTCAAGACATTTACTAGAGAAGTTCTGACCAACCTTTGACCTTCAGCAATCAGTTCCATTCTGAAAGCTTCGGCTTCTGCTGGCCTCTTCACGGTTCCCATCAGTTCCTTCTCCTTTCTCAGAATCTCCTTCTCTTCAACCTCTATCATTTTCCTGCGTTCAACAACCTCAATCTCCATTTCCTCACTTCGAATCTTCTGCTTCTCTTTGGCTGCTTGTAATTCATAAGCAAGCTCTGCTTCAGCTTTCTGAAAGTAAGCAGTATAGCTAAAGATGATCCTCTCGCACAAAATCTATCATACACTTTATAAGCAAGCTCTGTTTCAGCTTTCTCAAGTAAAAAGCAGAGCAAAAGATCAGCCCACAATACCATGTCTACTGCACACCATTTTATGCAGTTTGAAGTATCACATGAAAGACAATAAAAAATACCAAGAATATACTTCTGAAGGATTTCTATACTTGGAAACTAGCTCAGATATAGCCAGTTCAAATATTAAATCACTACTCTCTGACACATAGCTAATACTGGTGACCTCACATAAAGCTTACGTTACAGTTTCCTCGACTTAAATAAGTTTCATAATGTCAACAAATCTTTTAACAAAAGCTAAATGGTTTGGCAAACCTTAGCCAAAATTGTTACATACAAGAGGATACAAATTTCACTGACATACAAGGCTTACTAGTGAAAAGAGCAAAAAAGAATTGCTGACCCTAGCATTGACTTCCATATCAAAGTTGGCCTTTTGCATTTCGTACTGACGTCTTGAGTTGGCAATTTTCGTATCAGCAGCGTATTTTGTATCCATACGAGACTTTTCACATTCAGCTTCCTACAAAGTTCCATTTTATTTAAATTTTATGATACCATGAACTTGTACAAATATTGTGGGTTCAGTGGTTTGCAATAGGCTTCCCCTAGAGCTCTGACTGCACTTTGGGCCCCTGGCCTATTTCTTTCTAACCTTAAGACTGTTCATTTAGAACGTGCTGGTGTCAGGAGCACCTCCGAGTAGTTCCTTGAAGGGGAGCTATACATAAATTCACAAATGAATGAATGAAGTATAAATTTTCATAATATTCATTTACTAAAATGCATTACATGTACTTCACAAGTCAAGTAGGCATAGTGGTTACTAATAAACAAGGTAATTATTATCATACATACGTATGTACATATGGTTGCATGTATGTATGAATCCGGACAATGAAGAACCTTTATAACCTTTTCAAGAGTGCTTTACAGAAGCTTTTGAATACTTTATTATTGTTTACATGCTTTCGGTTCAAAACTGACAGCAGGCATAATAAGTCAAATTTGACAACTTAAGTTTCTGGCTTGAGTATATATATATATATATATATATATATATATATATATATATATATATATATATATACATTAAACTAAATATTTTTTGTGTATATATATTTATATATATATACACACAGAAAATATATATATATATATACAGGCTTATATATATATATTTTCTGTGTGTATATGTATAAATATATATACACAAAAATATTTAGTTGAATGTTCACTTGTGCAGTCTTTAAATCATCACATTGGCAATAAAGTCAATTTCTCCTTGGCATTCATTTACAAATATGTTAAACAATTAACTAGCATAATGCTAACAGCCTTCATAAGGCAATCGAAACCTTAACAACAACAACAACAACAGTTCTTCTTCATAATGTTATCACACAGCAGAAAAGAAGTTATAGAATTATATCTTAGTTGGGTCATTCCATGTGAGATCAACCAGACCCTCCCACCTTCAACCTTAGATTTGGCTGAAAAATTTTACATGTGTTTGGCCACCATTTTGAGGCACAAATTCAAAATTTTATTTGGATATTTCAAAATTTGACCGAGATATACCATCCTAAAGTGAGGTGGGGTAGGCGAAAATTTGTATCCGATTTCACGAAATGTTCTCTGAGGCCATATTCAACATGAAATAACTCAAGAAGTACAGCAGATAGAGGCATGAGGCTTTCACTTCTGTATTCAGAAAGTTGTTGGCAACCTAATGAGCCTATTAAATTGACTGTGTCTTGATTAGAGACTTTACAGAACAGCTGCCAATATGCCATCTCAGAAAGCGCAAACTGTATTTTCTTGAATTTGCCAGACCAATATGAGGAAAAGCAGCAGCAACAACATTTTAATCTGTTCATATTTTGAAATAGCAAGTAATGGGCTCCTACTGGATGTACTTTACTGTGGTGTTTATTTGCAAATGAATTCATACTGACATGCTAAACTTGGTCAAACTGATGAACAGGGGTCAACTTCACCAGCTGATATTGGGAAAATGGACAACTGGAATTTATCTGAATTTCATATTTATGAAAAGTGCATGCCATAAGCTTTCTGGTGATATAAATTTCGTGTTGGTGCTCAGAAGCAATCAGGAGTAATGCTTTGTTGAATATTAGCTATTTTTCGATGTCGCAGAAGGGTCAGTCCATGTGAAATCACAGAGGGCCTGTATATGACCTATCTCAGATTTGACTGTAATTCTGCTATTTTGTAGCTTGATATGTTTGTACATCATATTGAAATTTTCAGAAGCCTATCATCATGTATCTGCATTGTATGGCTGACGGTAATGGAGGGGGGTTTGAAGCACTCGCGACACGTTTTTGAACTTGGTGACATGTTCAAAGGCCAGTATTTCGGGAACAGATCCACTTAGGCTTGCAACATTTTGTGATTTTGTACAACTTTTTGGTTACTTTCTGATTCTGTAAATCATTCTGAATTGAAACAAATAGTTTCCAACTAATACTGGTGTAAAAGTGACCAAAAACGCAGTTGCCAGTTTAACACTGTAATATTCATGGCATCTTAGCAGTGAAGACAACAAAAAGCTATTCCAAATATTTTAAATTTCTGTTATCTGCATATAGTTCACTCTGTATGTAACAAATCTTAACCTTAAATATTATTTTATGGCTCCATGGTGATAATAGTCTGTCAGGTACACTGCTCCATCTTTGGCTGCAAGTATGTGCATGTGGGACAACAGATAGAACAATGCTTTTAACATTTGCGAGTGGCTGTTTAAAATTACTTAATAAATGCAACATCAGAGCATCCTGCACCTGTTGAAACAGCAAATATTCAAGTATATCATATTTCGACCACTTTCAATAATGTGAAGGACTCAGAAGCACCAAACAAACCATATATCGTTGGAAAGATCTGTTCAAGCTCTACAACACTAAGTCAACACCATTGTTTTATCTGGTGTCCCACATGCGCATACTTGCAGCCAAATATGGAGAGTTTGCCTCACAGACCAACTTTGAAGACTCTTATCACCATGAAGACGTAAGAGTCATAAGGTTAAGATTTGTTACATACAGAGTGAACTATATGCAGATAACAGAAATGTAAAATATTTGGAATAGCTTTTGTTGTCTTCACTGCTAAGATGCCATGAATATTACAGTTTTAAACTGGCAACTGCATTTTTGGTCACTTTTACACCAATATTAGATGGAAACTATTTGTTTCAATTCAGAATGATTTACAGAATCAGAAAGTAACCAAAAAGTTGTACAAAATCACAAAATGTTGCAGGCCTAAGTGGATCTGTTCCCAAGATACTGGCCGTTGAACATGTCACCAAGTTCAAAAACGTGTCGCGAGTGCTTCAAACCCCCCTCCATTACCGTCAGCCATAAAATGCAGATACATGGTGATAGGCTTCTGAAATTTTCAATATGATGTACAAACATATCAAGCTACAAAATAGCAAAATTACAGCCAAATCTGAGATAGGTCATATACAGGCCCTCTGTGATTTCACATGGACTGACCCTTCTGCGAAATCTAAAAATAGCTAGTATTCAACAAAGCATAACTCCTGATTGCTTCTGAGCACCAACACGAAATTTATATCACCAGAAAGCTTATGGCATGCACTTTTCATAAATATGAAATTCAGATAAATTCCAGTTGTCCATTTTCCCAATATCAGCTGGTGAAGTTGACTCCTGTTCATCAGTTTGACCAAGTTTAGCATGTCAGTATGAATTCATTTGCAAATAAACACCACAGTAAAGTACATCCATTAGGAGCCCATTACTTGCTATTTCAAAATATGAACAGATTAAAATGTTGTTGCTGCTGCTTTTCCTCATATTGGTCTGGCAAATTCAAGAAAATACAGTTTGCGCTTTCTGAGATGGCATATTGGCAGCTGTTCTGTAAAGTCTCTAATCAAGACACAGTCAATTTAATAGGCTCATTAGGTTGCCAACAACTTTCTGAATACAGAAGTGAAAACTTCATGTCTCTATCTGCTCTACTTCTTGAGTTATTTCATGTTGAATATGGCCTCAGAGAACATTTCGCGAAATCGGATACAGATTTTCGCCTACCCCACCTCACTTTAAGATGGTATATCTCGGTGAAATTTTTGAATATTTGAATAAAATTTGGTATTTGTGCCTCAAAATGGTGGCCAAACAGATGGAAAAATTTTCAGCCAAATCTAAGGTTGAAGGTGGGAAAATGTTAAAAAATTGGTTGATTTCACACGGAATGACCCAGTTATAATGTGAATAGAAACACATTTTCATCTTCACCGTGGCATTTAGCTTAGAAACCTTAATGATTGCTATATATACGAATGCTGGCATGCATCTTCTTTTGATAAATGAAAAACAGTGATTAATAATTAACTCCAGAGCCCAGCCCAGAGTGAAACAATGTGTGCAGTAACAGTATAATGAATAATGAAATGATGATCGTCTACAACTCACTCGGATTCCAGCATCTCGGTTGGCTTCAGCAACACCAATATCTGCATCCCTTTTAACATTTGCAGTCTGAGCACGTCCAAGTGACTCCAGGTATTCAACACTATCGTAAACATCTTTTATTGTAAAGCTGAGAATTTCGATGCCCATTCGGCCAACATCTGGAGAGGCGACTTCTCGTACAAGCTGAGCGAACTGATCACGATCCTGGTAAATTGCCTCCACACTCAGGGTTCCTGTGTAGTCAAGAAACTGTGATCAATACCACAATGACCTAATCTACCCTAAAGTAATGATATGGGTAGCTCATTTTTAAGGCATCAGCCAACCCAACAGTAGCTAATGTCTCTTAAATAAAGATTTTATGTTTCATGATTAAATATTGCTTTCCAAATCCTGTTAAGTTCCAAAATTTGATCTTTTAATACAGCAATTGTACTTGCGATTAGAACTGAACATCTGTATAGTGCCACTCAAAGAGCAAACTAATCAAAGGCACTCTCTGCACCAGCCAATACGGTGTTGTCGTTAAGAACTAGAGTATGGCCAGTGAGAAAAACAATGCACAGAAAACTAGTAAACCAGCGATCAGCCAACACACACACATGGAACCAAAAAACAGATTTCCTTTGACATTTGACAGATGGCATCATGATCGGAGTCATAATACACCACAGGCTTAGAAACCTTAAACCTCACGGAATCAGCTGAGCAAACATCTAGACAAAAACAGTTGATCATGTAACTTAGCCTTCTACTGATGATCCCATGTGCAATTATCGTGACAGTGTGACAATAGCATAACCTTTTAAATTACAGCCTTCTACTGATGATCCCATATGCAATTATTGTGACAGTGTGATAATAGCATAACCTTTTAAATTAAATTTAATTGCAATATTTACCAAAGGCATTTCAAATCAATATTCTGTGTAATCTTGTATAACAATGGTCGAAAACCATTCATCACCTCTGAAAGGTTTTCAAAAGGTGCTATATAAATGTCCACAACCTCAACATTCACACAAACGGTACATCCACTGATCTAGGTTGAAACACAATACCAAGCAATACCAACCTTCACGGTATCTTATATAACCAGTAGAACATTTTAAAGCAACTTACCAAGGATTGCACGGAGGTGACCTTCCATAGTCTGAAGAATGACCCTCTCAATGTGCTGGACTGGTTTGCCAAGGAACTGCTCACAAGCGGTTGACAGCAGCTCTGGTTCTACCATGACTTTGACTTGTGCTACACCAGTTACTGTCAGTGGAACACCTTCTGAAGTCTCCACACTTTCGCATACTGGGTTAAGAGTCATTACTTCAAGGCATATTCTGCAAAATATTCACTAGACATTTCTTAACCTAAACTCAATTTCATCCAGTAATGTAGAGTAACTTGGAAATCATGAAAAGGCACTAGTACCAGAATCGAAATCATAAACTCCAATTTCTAAAGCGCTACTCTAAAGCTAAGTGCAGAGGCACCATCTTATTCACAAAGTGCTGCACTGTGTCATACAGATTGTCCAGAGATTGATGTCCAGTGGAGGCACGAGACTGTTTGCAGCGAGACCACAGAGATGAGGCAGATTAACATACAGCTTCACTGATTTTACCGAGTTTTGTACTCAGAGAATGTTCTATGTCTGAACTGAAAACACAATTTACTGCACACCAAAAATTTCATACACATTAATTATAGAAATAAAACTGCAGTTTCAAAAGAGAAAAACTCAACATGTCTGCTAGCAGTTTTACCCATTTGTTGGATGACAGAAAGATCAAATGCGTGTGTTATGTGAAGAAAGGCGACATTTCAATCAGTATAGCCCAACTACTGTAGCCCCCTGCTGGAAAGTCAGCCTCTCTCATTTTTGTTGGCCCCCTTATACACATTTTAGCCCCCCCCCAGTTTAACATTTACTTAGCCATACATTGCCTACAATGTTTGTTGGTAAGAAAGCCTCCTAATCTCCTAATGCTTAATTCTCATTAGATCAACCAACTTCTTACCCCTCCCTCAGTCCAAAAACTCTAGAACTGCCACTGATCTCAGTCATGAGATTACAAACCTTTGGACATCTGTAACAAGCCACCATGCCCAACCCCATCCACCAATGATAGTCTTTCGATTCTGAGCTCCACAACATCCACCTAAAAACATTAAGCACATGTAATTTTAATCAATTTAATACAATGATTATCAGAAAAATGCTGAACCCCCAGGGTTAAACTTTCTCACACTTGTAATCAGATCCTGTTATTTAAATAAGGCCAGTTATTATGACTTTCATGGCAGTTTACTGCAGCTATTTTGCATGGTTTTAACATATAATATATTATGCTAATGCAGCCATTCCCACATGTAAGGATTCCAACTCATGTCATTTCTTCAATTCATAGCATCCTAGCATCCAGTGTCTATCTGATTTGGCATATAAACTTCAAACCAAAAATTTTCCAATTTTGTCTTATGTCGTCATCCATGGGTGTCCAGTGTGATTTCGCAAAAATTAGACCGTCTGCTAAAGACATCGTTCACGTATTGATGGTGACAGACATCCTTACAACGCCGCAACCACAAACAACTGCTACAACATCACGTTTAGTTAAACCTTCTTTAAAGGCTCTGTGTCATGGTGAGAGTGGCTTCTGCTCTTCATCTCTATAATTAGGTCTCTACGAATGTGGACCTCCAGCTTGACATACATACACTGGCCCGTTAGATTCAGTCACTGTTCGACGCAAATAGTGCTTTAGCAACCACATGCAAAAGCTAAATGCTGCACCAAAATCAAATAGCTTATTACCTGATATCACTAGGGCTTCATTTGGCCCAACCGTGTGAATGTTTCCCATTTCTACACGAAAACCTGCACTACGAAATTTATTAACCAGAAAAAAATGGCGAACTTGTTTACAGGCAACGCTTGAGCTGTCAATATTTCAAGCGCTTTTCTAGAACGCTTCAGCAAAGCCCTGTGTATTTGCGTGATATGCTTAAGCACGCTTAAGCACTAAAACAGACTATATATTTATAGAAGGTTACACAATTGATGAATCAACCAAAGCGTCATAGCATGAAAAATCATGAGCAAGAATAGCATTTGACGTTTCAAAATTACATTTATTTAAATCTTTTTGGTAAGTCTCTTTAAAAAGCTTAGTAAAACTTTCAACTTATTTAATTCAATTGCATTATGGTGAATCTGGTCAAATGCTAGATGAATATACATGTTGGTTGCAACCACATTTATCCCATTGATCGTGTCCTTAGTATATAATCCATGCCTTACGGAGAAATTACTCTGACGCTTGTCCAGTCACTTGATGCATCATAACGATCGATAAACTGAACGGTCAATGGATAAATTACCCTACAATATGGGGATCATATTCTTTAAAAAAGCTTGATATTAAAACGTCGTTACCGCAGTTGCATTGCCTACTAGTAGGCCTATGCAAGGCCGGATTAACAAATGTGGTAAAACTGTGGGGTCCAGCCCCACAGAATCACAACAAAAGGACGTATAAATTATATCCTACGAATCAACAGTCGTCTATTAATAATTATAATTCGTGCCTTATTTCTTTTGTACAATATCAATAGGTCTTAGAGTGCCTCGTGGTATTGTTGAACTAATTATAGGCCTATGTCATATTTTCAAACTTCTAAGCATGACTTAAATAGGGTGGATAGGCTTAGGCCTATGTATAATAATAAAAAGCAAATTGTATAATATAAAGTGGCTAAAACAAGCTCCATTTAGCAGTAAATGCTTTAAAATGCGTTCTCTAAAATGCATTGTCGCCTGGAGCTGCTTACGACGCTCCCAGACCCCTCGTCGTGGCCGACTTTGTCCCAGTAGTCCAAATCCGTTAAAATATTCACTGCCTTGTAAATCAGACACCGGCGCAATAGAAGTTACTAATTACGATTGCAATTACTTAAAATTGAAGGGCGTGAGAAGCATACCGTCTGAATTAATGAGTTAGCGACTTAACGACTGTCCGTAGACTTTGAAACCACAGTAGGCCCTATATTTTCAACGCGAAGTTTACTTGTATATACTATATGCCCTATGCCCTATAGAATGGACGTCATCTCTTATATATAGTTTCCCAGATCTGTGCGTCGAAAAACGCTCTAAAATGTTAGCAATGTATAGCGTCCGTCCCTTCGTGGCTGCAGTCGAATGTATGGAATGTGCTGACCTGCCGACCTGCCTAAGGCCGCGGTATAATATCACACGGGCTGCCCAAATTGACCCGGCCGAGCAACACTGGGCACTCGGCAGATAGACGTACAGACGCACAGCCAGACAAATAGACGGACGGACGATAAGATAGACAGACAGACAGACTGATATCGGCCGAAGCCCGATGAAATATAACGAGGGCGCCCCAAATTGGCCCGGCCAAAGAACACTCACCACTCGGCAGATAGACGTACACACGCACCAGGAGACAGACTGTCAACCAGACTGACGGTCAGATAGACAGACAGATGGATTGATAGACAGACAAACAGTAGTTAGTAAGTTTGTCTCTACCTCCCTCCCTCCCTCCCTCTCGCCCTAGCTCTGTCCCTCCGTCCCTCGGTCCGTCCCTCCGTCCCTCCATCCCTCCATGCCTACCTCTCCCTCCCTTCCTCCCCTCACTCCCTCCCTCCATATCCCTCTCCCTCTCACTGCTGTCATAATATGACGGGATAATATTTTTTAATAAAGCGATTGCGTTACGTCATGGAACGTAACAGGCACCACTCATACAGCCTACAGGTAGAAAGTAAAGGAATGCATGTGATCGGACATCAACTGATTGTTAGACTGTAAGCTCAGGGTGAGAATTGTCGGAGGTTTGGGGGTTCAACCCCTATAGCTAGTCTTTCTTAGGACCCCACAGTTAAGTCTTCATTGCACACCCCAGGAGCTCGTTTCCAACGCCGTCAGTTGTGCTGGTGTGATATCGCATATTATTTGACTCTGAGTCTCTGACAAAGAGAAGAAATATCCATGATGTATCGTGTATGGTAATGGTTTATTGTGAGATTTGCGACCATGTGAATTGTAAAATTATATATATATATATATGTATATATATATATATATATATATATATATATAATTTATGTATATATTTATACTATTAAAATTGGTGCTGTCATCACTTTAAAGAGTGTAAGTTTTCTATTGCATTTTGAATTTTCTCAGTTGGCAAAATACGGATAAAAAATTCAAATCAACACGGATCAAACTCATCAAACTCTAACCCCCCCCCGTTTTTCTACAATTCTCACACTGTATCAAGTGACTGAAGTCACTAGCAGTCGATAGCTTAGCGACTGGTTTCGACTTGAGGGCTTAGCGGCGTCAGCGGTTCCGGGGATTACCTCCATATTCTTACGCCGAGACATATATTCAGTATAGTACGAAACTTATGGTGACTCTGCTGTCATAATATGACGGGATATACAGTTAGTCAAATACGACAAAGGCTGTACCTGTTCCACCAGTTCAAACTGAAGACGATAGGCCTATATGTTGCCGGATATATCCGGCAACAAGAAAATAAATCATATCATCCAGGATGCCAGATTTATCCGGCGGCTTTATGCTGCCTGTATTATAACCTTGGTACACGAACTTCATGTAGGCCTAACACTGCCTATATGGTCACCCGCATTGTGTGTGCTAAGCCTGAGGTAGTTAAACAACTTAAACCCTTGTATTGGTTATGACTCCGGGTTTATTGTGTGTTGTATTCGGTGAGTTAGGCCTATCTGTGAATGCCTTGGATAATGGATATATTGATCGAATTACATTTATTTATTGAAGTTGAGCACTTTGTTTACCAGAGAAAAATAATTATAGCAGCCATATGGAATGTGAAATAAAATACTTACAGTTACAATATTTAAATATAGAAGTATACAGGATTTCATCATCATCATCATCATCATCATCATCATCATCATCATCATCATCATCATCATCATCATCATCATCATCATCATCATCATCATCATCATCATCATCATCATCATCATCATCATCATCATCATCATCATCATCATCATCATCATCATCATCATCATCATCATCATCATCATCATCATCATCATCATCACCATCACCATCACCATCACCATCACCATCACCATCACCATCACCATCACCATCACCATCACCATCACCATCACCATCACCATCACCATCACCATCACCATCACCATCACCATCACCATCACCATCACCATCACATCACCACCACCACCACCACCACCACCACCAGTTCCTTCATCACCACCACCAGTTCCTGACGCCGCCCCCCCCAATCGCCGGCGATGAGTACCAATAAATGACCTCCTCTGTCCTCGGTCATTTGCCAAGGCCACTGTTCGCCTCAGTGTTAGTCCAAGTGATGTTGTGTTGTCATTAAAATCATCTATCCAGCGTAGTCTTGATCTGCCTTGGTTTCTTTTTCCTTCGAATCTTGCATGGAGTGCGGGATTGGGTCAACTGGCATTCTCTGTAGCCTAGGCCTACATGACCAAACCATCGGAGTCTTCGTTGAACGACTTTGACTACCAGAGTTGTTTGGATACCTATTGATTGTCATTAGGTAGGCCTTTCTTATTTTCTGCAGTCTTGAATAATGAATATAGAAACTAGCATATTTACTTCAGGGGTCGTCCGTTATAATTATATGTCATCAAAATTGGGAAGGGTTTGATAAAAGGTGACAATTTTTGACAAGGGGAGGGGTGTTCAAGGCAAATTGACGTCAACAATAATTTAATCGAAGGATAGATAATTTTTTCTTTCGATTGCTAATATCAAAGGGTGAGAAACTGTGCAGGCTCATAATTTTTGGGGGAAGGGGATAAATTTGTTTGACATAATTTTATTAGGGGATCCTTATGAATGTTTGACAGTTGTTGACAAGGGGAGGGAGTTAAAAACTGCCTAAAATTTGTTGATATAATTAATGGATGACCCCTTATGTTGTGTACTTTTTCTACAAGACGTACGAAACACTTTGGTCGAGGACTGTTGACGCCACGACTCCTTCTATTTGTATTCTGGACGAATAACTGAAGAAACTATTGCCACATAATCTTTGCTTTCTTCATAACCTAATTATCATCAAAACATAAGTACAGCAGCTGAACAGTTTAAATTTACTACTGCTGAAAAAATAAAAAGTTATATTTCTGCATGGTTATTTCATCCGGTAATAATTAAGATTATTTTTAGTCCGGGAGCGAAAGGGTTAAAGGTCTCTGACGTCAGCAGAAATGTTTATACAGTCCTCGTCGTTCACATGGCATGATGCAGCTCACAATTTGCTGCACATATTGCTACGTTTAGTAAGCCCATACAGCAGCTGGTCCGCATATAGTAGCTCTGCACCGGGCGAACAGTAACAGATAATTTGGCCCACCGAAAGTGGATATATATACTGGGAATCACACTCTGAAGACTTAAGGTGAAACTCCAGCTGTAGGCCTATTATCACGTAGGCCTACGTTTATTTAATACTAGTGTGAAAGCTGAAAAATACGACAAGCCATAAAGTAGGCCTAGATTAAACTGCCTAGATCTGAACTGTAAACAAATGCCTTGGAGCCCCGAGTTTCCTCAGCTATAGGCTAGTGTAGGCCCTACCACTTTCTGCGTGCAGCCTGTAAGACACAGTGCTTCTCTGCTAAAGCAAATCCTCCAACATCGACCGCATAGTATAGTGCATCGTCAAGTGTCAGCTAGCTGTAGGTTAATGCTGACCGGTAGGCCTATTTGAACGCTTGGCCCGGTGTAGCGTTACCATGCGGACCTGCTATGGGCTTACTAAATGTAATTATCTGTGCTTTTTGGGCGCTTAAAAACACATTGCCTTCGAAACATTCTCCACCGTTGGAATATACACCTCCTGGCGAATAAAATAATTATAGATAAATTTCTAAGGTTCTGTTTTAAAAGAAATCAGTGAATTCAGACAACAATGAGGGAATAACCTGTACAGAGTGATACGCAAACAAAAGGCATTTCTGAACATTTAATGTCGCATAATCTAAAGCAATGGTTTTCAGCCTTTTGCAGTGACGGAACCTTACACAAAGCATTCATTCGTTCACGGAACCTAAAGCGTTTCACCCTACAATATTTTAATTAATTTAATTGTAAGCCTAACTTGAAATGTGGCTAATATCTAGATTTTCAAATTTGTAACTATGAATATCAGATATTTGCATTTCTGGTACAGGCTATAGGCCTAATATTACATTGCAAATAGGCCTACATACTACACAGGGCCTATACCTTAACACTTAATAGTGTAGTGCACAGTATTAACATTTATAGTGAAAACCATTGTTTTATTGTATTGCGCCAGCAGCTATTTCTGAAAGATGGATAGAATATTCAATTTTCGACCAATATCCAAAACGAGTCCAGCTCTGGATGCTTCTATTAGACTATTTGACCGTTCTATTTCATTGGTTTTTAACCCAGGAATAGACCTACTGCACAGCGGATACTTATGGAAAATTGTTAGACCTAGGCCTACTAAGGCTGTTGAATTGAACGTCCAAATGATCCAAAATCAACGGGAAAATGTCCTGGCACTTTGAATGACATTTTGAACATATCCCGGGTTGACAATTGCAAAAGCCTAATGGCAGTGTTGGGTATGAGTTAACTCATATGAGTTTAAACTCACGAGTTAACTCACTTGCTGTGATTTATGAGTTTGAGTTAACTCACCTTAAAGAGTGTGAGTTATGAGTTTGAGTTAACTCATATTTTCTGTGAGTTTGAGTTGTAACTGTCAATTATTTTAAACTCAACTCACTCTTCGGCACTCGGCACATATTATGTTGAAACAAGCCTTTTTTATATCGTCGGCTTTCCATACTGGTGAGTGGTGACGGCAGGGAGGGTCGTAAACACTGCTAGCGGACAGTATTTAAGCACTGCATATTTTGTATATTGTGAACAATTAAGAACAACATGGCTGAAGTACCATGTATTCTTGATGGAAAATATTTTTCTGTTACAAGTAGGCGTGATGGAAAAATTGTTGCTCGATTAGAACGTGCTAGTATGAAACGTGAGTTTATGAGTTAACTCATTTAACAAGTGAGTTTGAGTTAACTCATTTCACTTAGGATGAGTTGAGTTTGAGTTTAAACTCATTTTGAGGTGTGTGAGTTGAGTTTTGATTTAACTCATTTCTTGTGTGAGTTTACCCAACACTGCCTAATGGCGTGTCTGCCGATTTGTCAGCTAGATCGAATAGGCCTATTGTACTCATGTACTGTATCTAGAGTAATGGATAACACACTGGCGTTAAGAGCAATAGGTACCAAGATCGAATCCGTAGACCCCGTAAGGTTTATTCAGCCTTCCATTCGCTAGGTGGTTAAATGAATAGTAGACCGTGAATGGCGCACTGTTGGCTGCCGTATAAACAGTTATATTCGACTCCTGTAAAACTGTTATCATGTGCTTCTACTGTATACATGTATGTAAGGCGCCCTGCGTGGCTGCCGTTTCTACTATACATATGTTCACTGTACAGCGCAGTGCGGTTAACAGGCGCTTAAATAAAGAAAAGATTATTATTAATATTATTATTATTGTTATTATTATTATTATTATTATTATTATTATTATTATTATTATTATTACTATTATTATTATTATTATTATTATTATTATTATTATTACCTACACTGGCTGCGTGTTCCTCAGCGGATTACGTACAAACTGTGCTTGATAACCTATAAATCATTGAATCACCTCATGCCGGATTATATCTTAGATGTCTGCATTCGTGTAGCAGACAACCAGAACAGATGTCGGCTACGATCTTCGTCAAACAATTAACTACAAGTCCGGCGGTCTTCCACGAGGTTTGGCGACTGTTCCTTCTCTGTCGCTGGACCCACTGCGTGGAATAATATCTGCCTGACCATGCAAAGAATGTGCCATCTCTGGAGTCATTCAAATTACAGTCTAAGACTTATCTTTTTAGCCTTTCATATGACGGTCATTGATTTTTGTAACTCATGTGCTGCGCCCTTTTCTTCGGCCTCCGCTGAGCTACGGCGATATATAAATCACAATCTTCTTCTTCTTTTTCTTCCTCTTCCTCTTCCTCTTCCTCTTCTTCTTCTTCTTCTTCTTCTTCTTATTATTATTATTATTATTATTATTATTATTATTATTATTATTATTATTATTATTATTATTATTATTATTATTATTATTATTATTATTATTATTATTATTATTATTATTATTATTATTATTATTATTATTATTTCCCCCCCCCCCCCGAGGTACATATGATCCCTCGGGAGTTCAAAAATTAGGGGGGCATTGTTCTGGAATGGCTAGTCTTCGCAGATGGTTTTATCGGTGCAAAAGGTGCTAACAAAAGCGACAGCATTGAAGCGTTGGATTGCCATAGATAAGCGCTGATAAAGGAAAGTATTATTATTATTATTATTATTATTATTATTATTATTATTATTATTATTATTATTATTATTATTATTATTATTATTATTATTATTATTATTATTATTATTATTATTATTATTATTATTATTATTATTATTATTATTATTATTATTATTATCACTCCTCAAAGTTGCAGCCTAAACTGGTGCCCTATATACAGATTATAATTATAGATTGCACGCTACATGTATGTATAGGCTACGGCAGCGTGAAGAGTACACTTGGTCGATGTTTGAGAGCCCTGCAATCGATTCCATGACAGCCAACTCAATTCCACTTCATCCTTCCATTTCTCCGTCTGCTCTTCCTTCTCCTCCTCTTCCTCATCGTCCTTATACTTCATCCTCCTTCATCGTCCTCCTCTTATGTTCATCGCTGGTCATTAATTTGTTCCACTGCTTTTCGATCCACATCGGCCGGCGTTAACTGCCTCCAAGCAGTGTCTGTCTGTCTGTCTGTCTGTCTGTCTGTCTGTCTGTCTATGTGTCTGTCTGTCTGTTGGGTGTGGTGTGTCATTTGTGCTATATACTTGCGTGTGCCTGATTGTGTGTCTGCATGTGCGTTTAGGTGTGTGTGTGTGTGTGTGTGTTTGTGGTCACTGTGGTGTGGGTGTTGTAGTGGCTAAATGTGGTCGGTTAAGTTAGATGTATCGAGTTTTAATTGTGTGTTTAAGGTGTGGTAAATGTGTGTTTGTGCCTGTGACTATCTGGTGTTGTATACGGAAATAGGTGCTGCCACTAGCGAACAAGTTAGCAGAACAGGCATCCGATCCTGAAATAGTAAATGCTGGTAGCAATAATTGAATGATCGTAATCGTAATCGTAAACTCAATTTTGTAAAGCGCCACTCTAAAGCTATAGGCGCAAAGCACCAGCTTATTCACGAGCGCTGCGTCGAATTCGAGGGGTTGTCCAGAGATCGATGACCATTGAAGGTCTGAGTCTGGTTGCCATAGAGACCAGAGAGGCAGAGCAGCTGTTACGGAGGGTTTCGTTGAGGACGAGAAAGCCTGGAAGGCAGAGGATCAGAAGGATTAGGGTAGGAATTCTTGCAGAGGTGAGACTTAAATTTGGAGTGGAAAGCCTGTGGGGTGATGAGTAGATGAGCCTAAGGCAGGTGAGTGAGTGAGTGAGTGAGTGAGTGAGCGAGTGAGTGAGTGAGTGAGTGGTTTTGGTGGAGGAACTGAGAGTATGCGAAATTCAGTGGGAAGTTCTTCCAGAGTTGAGGTGCAGCGTGGAATACGGATTGGTTGGAGAACTTGAGGCGAGTAGTGACTGGGGCACGGGAAAGAGTGAGGTATGAGGATGAAGGGGTAGACCGGGATGGCTGGATGATGCAGAGTTCGCGGTGTACTTTGTCTGGGTGTATTGCAGTGAGTTGTAGGTTAGCGATAGGACTTTGAAGTGGATGCGCTCAGGGATATGTGAAAATGATCCAATCTGGATACAACTGCTTATATTAGTAGTGCATCATGGGAAGTAAGAAACATATATTCGAACCTACCATTTGAGTTGTTAATTAGGTTCTATTAAACTTGCAAACACGAAGATAGCTTTCAAGTGATTAACTTTCTTTGGTCGTTAAGTAATTATTTCTTCGGTTGCTAAGTTATCGACTTTAACAGTTAGCCTACTGCTAGTCATATCTGCTAAGAAATGCAACACGTGCATTGATTAAATATATGATACTCATTTGTCTTTTTAAAGTATTATTTTTACAATTATACATATGACAGATATGGGATGTCAGGGTGTGTGATATACAGAAGCTATAGGCCCACTGGGAGCGATACACCCGATGCTGTTATGGGTCGTCATTGGCGAAGTTTATGACGTGAGTGTTCTGTTCTTATCGGACAGATAACAGTAATTACGTGTCTTATTCTGTTATCTGCTCCCAGGCAAAACGAAGGCAGGTCGACATTCCTAGTGGAATAACCAGCCAGCCGTGACGAACTGACGCCGTCACACTCTGACGCACCGTGCTTGCGGTTAATGAGGTTTCGATGACGCCCTCTATTTGTAGCATCAGCGCAACACATCCCATCAGACAGTTCGGTTCGAAGCCAACATACACAACGGCAGGCACATCACGAAACCTCAGCACGTAACGTTACTGGTTCACACACACACACACACACACACACACACACACACACACACACACACACACACACACACACACACACACACACACACACACACACACACACACACACACACACACACACACACACACACACACACACACACACACACACACACACACACACACACACACACACACACACACACACACACACACACACACACACACACACACACACACACACACACACACACACACACACACACACACACACACACACACACACACACACACACACACACACACACACACACACACACACACACACACACACACACACACGCACACACACACACGCACACACCACACGCGCACACACACACGCACACGCACACACACACACACACACACACACACACACACACACACACACACACACGCGCACACACACACCACACGCGCGCGCACACACACACACACACACACACACACACTCACACACACACACACACACACACACACACACACACACACACACACACACACACACACATGGGCGGCGATCATGGGGTCGAGGGTGACAAGACCCCCACCTTTAACAGTGGGGGGACACGCCATGCATCGGACCCCCACCTTTTGAAGAAACACCAAAAGAGGTCATCGAATTTTGCATGTGCGCGAAAATTTCTTTTTTACCTTTTTTGACCAGATTAGCTCACAGCGATAAATTTTTTTACCTCTTTTTGACCAGATCAGTTCAAAGCTCTTTTTTGACCAGCTCAGTTCAAAGCTCTTTTTTGACCAGCTCAGTTCAAAGCTCTTTTTTGACCAGATCAGTTCAAAGATGTCCCCTCACCTGTCAAACAAGATCGCCGCCACTGCACACACACATTCACACGCACCCACACACACTCACATACACACACATATATAGGTGTATGTACGTTGTTTAAAACTACTATTTGAGCGCGCTGCTGTCGGGAGCGCCTCTGAATAGTTCCCTTGAAGGGGCGTTATATAAATTCTCAAATGAATGAATGAATATGTATTAAGCATAAATCTGTCATTCATTCATTCATTCATTCAATCATAGATTTATATAGCGCCTCTTCATAGAACTACTCAGAGGCGCTTCCGACTCCAACATCGACCAAAAAGAACAGGTTTCAAGCGGCGATAGAAGGTTCCAGAGGAAGACCTAGGATGTAAGCGGCTAAGCGCAGCTCAGGAGGAAGGCTATTCCATATGGTGGGGCCTTCGTAGTGGCCTTCCTTAAAACAACTTTCGAGCAGATAATTTATGTAGACCTAGCAATAAAAGTCAAGATTAACAAGCCCTCAAACGCAAAAAAATGCCCCGAAGCTTAACATAAGGAAGGAGTTGATAAGAAGGATGATTACTATATGACTTTTTATAGCCAATATGCATTAAGGTGTGAACTTAAACGCATATAAGAACTAAACAAATTACTTGCAATAATTCCAGTTAAATAGTTTAATGACTTCCCAACCATAGGCCTACTTATACTAACAATGATAAAGCGTATAATTAGCTACACAAAGTAGGCAATCTTATGCAAGAATGCATTTAGTTGGCTGTTGGAATGTATTTGAATACAGGGCCTAATGAGCAGCATAGGAATGTAAAAGCGACAACAGTATTTTTGTCTGATAAACGCCATTTTGTCCCAGATTGTCATTTTATGGGGGGCCCGTAGAGTAATGGATAACACACTGGCGTTAAGAGCAGTAGGTACCAAGATCGAACCCCGTAGACCCGTAAGGTTTATTCAATCTTCCACTCGCTAGGTGGCGGCGGTGGTTAAATGAATAGTAGGCCGTGATAGCGCCCAGTTGGCTGCCGTATAAAAACAGTTATATTCGACTCCTTTAAAACAGTCATTGCTTCTACTGTATACATGTGTGTAAGGCGCCCTGCAAGGGCGCCGTTTTTACTATAATTATGTATGTTCACTGTACAGCACAGTGCGGTTAGCAGGCGCTTAAATAAAGAAAAGATTATTATTATTATTAATTAATTAATTAAACACACAAAGCACTGTTGAAGCTAATGATGTCAATACGTCAGGCCTGTGTAACGCCGAACCTGTGTAGTTCAGGACTTTGTAAAGTAAAGCAGCGCTAAGTCGATATAATGCTAGTGAGATATTGTGCTAGTGGGATATTGTGCTAGTGAGATATTTTGCTAGTGGGATATTGTGTTACTTAAATATTGTGCAAGTGGGATATTGTGCTAGTAGGATATTGTGCTAGTGAGATAGACCTACTGTCTTGGTGGAAAATTGTTCTAAAGTATGTTTTTGTCATAGTGGGATATTGTCATGTGGGTTTTTGTGGTGTATTTCCATAGACTATTTCTGAGGAACTCACAGGCTATACGACCGATTTACTTAATTATGAAGAAGCAAACTTAAGCGAAAACTTAAGCGAAAACATCATCATTAATGAAAACTAGGCCATATGAAGTAGAATTTGCTTTTTATTCATGGCGCGAGTTCATATAGGCTATGAATATGAATAATATTATAGGCCCTACACTGAGCGTATTTTCATTATATGTTTTAAGTAGTAGGTTGATTTTATATAAACTTATTATTTCTAAAACGATTGGCACGCTATAATATTATTGTTCATGCTGACTGACTACTGCTATGGCGTCACAAGATGGCGACAGAATTCGTTGCTTTTATTCGCTCAGTGTTTAAGATTCGCAATTCAGTAGGGTCTGATCTGATGAAGACGACAATTTAGCCGCGTAGACAGCTGCCGTAAATAACACCATGAAATCTACTGAACTATATATACATATACTGAACTGTACGTATATATAAATCTACTGAACTATATATAAAATTATATGTATATATATATAATTTGGAAATCGGTCTCAAAGGCCGTTCAAATGACGGTGATGGAATCTCATTGGATCCGCCCATAACATAGCCTAGTCTATGCTACAGAGTAGCAAACTCGTTTAAGTCTCTATAGCTACAGCTGCCATAGTAGGCTATAGGCTACATGTGTTCAGTTTGTATGGAATAAGTGACGAACCCAGATATCGTGTTTGCACATCTTATGCACGCATCAACCTAAACTGTACAGACAAGGTGGGGATACCTTAAAAACAACTAGTTAATAAACTTGTTATAATAGGCCTTCGCTATGACGTTGTTGGCAACCTTAAATTCGTCCGAAGCACCGCGTGCCGGAGATCTCACCATCCTGCACCTTCTAATCGGCCAACGTTGGCACGTTGTGTCCTTTCAAGTTTCACCCGCGAATGCTTTGCGTCTATTAACCACTGGAGTATCACAACATACATGTCGAACTCTCGCCAAGGTTTCACGAATGCATCCATAATTTGGAACATTTTATCTTTCGCATCCGATCAGTCCTGTTGTAAAATAATTTATCTGATTTTAACAAAACAATAAAACATTCAGTCGCTCAGATAATATATATAAATTATTTTAACTCCAGGAGGGTTTCGTCTTTGACTTCTAACATTTGCTTTACTCTGGATGTCGTGGGGAACTTATAAGACTTGACCCACCTCTGACGCTTCTGAATCTTCCACTGCGTCAATGCACGAATGGGTATCAACTATACTTCAAACTGCCAGCGAAAAATTACATCAAACAATGAAATCAGCATCTTTGGCCTGATCTCGCGAATGCTCGAAACTTCTACCATCTCCATTACCGATCTATTTCACATCAGGATCCGCTGCTAATATTTTATTTTGACGAATATTTCTGTAGTTTGAACCGGTTAGAACTATAGTGAGCAATTACGCAGCTTAGAACAGTGCACGAACTCACTTGAAATAACGTAGGGGCCTACGCATCTAAGCTTAGTTTTCGTAGGGAGGTATACATTAATTTGGGTGACATTATGCACAAGGCTGATTTTTCCATCGTAACCTCACCCTAAGCCCACTTATGCATATCTGTTTTAGCAGATTCTTGCATTTCTTGGCGACAGCGAAACATCGTTTGGCACTGACGAACATTGCATGTATCGTATCACCAAAGAACATTATAATAATCATATTTAGATTTCTAATCATATTTAGATTTCTAAGCGTGATACAGTGGTCTATCAGCCACATTGTGCTACTTTTTCACTATTGCATGCATTGCTGTTGCAAAGCGCCGGCGTTTGTCTCGCCCAAATAAAGATTACTTACTTACTTACCTATGTGATGAACGTGATTGAAAATTGCAATATCTGTGACGCAGTCGGGTTTAGCTGGATGCCCTCGTCGTCCAAATACGTCGCCACCCGATTAACCTTTGGACGTTATTCATGGGCTTCAAATGCAGTGCGACTCGATATTATTGCAAATGTTATTCCGTATGGCTTATGAACGACTCGAGATATCCAATAGGCGCAGCAAACACTTTACCTACGTACAGCCGGTGAAAACTAAGAAATTTTTGTTATAAGAAAAAATACATTAAAGCGTAGAATTAAAGTATGCAAAAAATTATTCAAGATGATTTTGAGGCTCATGCTCAGAGAGATAAATATCCATAAACGTTTATCTAGCAAGATACTCAGTAGGCATAACTTTCCATAAATGAAATTCCACCATGCATTCAGTTTTTCGTCCATGCTCACCATAAACTTAGCAGCTGAGAAGGCATGAGTAGGCCTATATTGGCAGACAGTACAATTCCTGATGTGACAAAAGAGGTATTTCGTAATTATCGTTTGCGTGCGCATCAGACTAAATACAGTCCGAAGAAAAAACGACCGCTTAATGATGTCTGCATTGAGGCTATAGGGCCTACTGTGGTTAATCGTCATACCAAGGTATTTTATTGATGGCAGCCTCCTCAAAAACCAGCTAAGTATGTGTATATGTGTTGACAAGTTTACTGATAATAGAAATAGAGGGATTTAACTGCAGAGGTATTACTGGAAATGTAGGTCTAGATGCATAAGTCACACAAATCCAGACAGACAGACAGACAAACAGACAGACAGACAGACAGACAGAGAAACAGGGAGAGACATAGAGGGGGAAAGAAACACAGAGGAGGGAATAAAGTCTCGCCCTGAGATGCATTAGACGTATAGCGGCAATGCACGTGTATTCCACATATAAACGATACGAACGTAGGTATCGCGTGGTTAGTGATAAGTATAGCGTACAGTACATTCTTGTGCTAGACTAAAATAGCGAATACAAGGCTAAGTCAGGGTTCGAGCGAGTTACGAAATATATATTTTCGGACGATAAGACGTCCGGAAAAAGACTATAGGCCTACTCAAACGCTCCCGAGTCGCAGCCGAGAAAATCACTATCGGGTCCTGGGAATGGCCCGCTGATCCGTCACGGTTTGGGCTCATCCTGTTGTCAGATCGCGAGATTGTCTGAGTCCCGATAGCGGAAAGATAAGAGGCTGAGCGATGTTCGCGGAAGAATACTTTAAGCAGTTATATGTAAAATAAGCGGTAACGTTATGGAAGCTTACCCCAAGGTGTCGTTCGAGAAAAATTTCTCTCATAATTACCAAGAGACAGACTGCAGGGTGATCGATGCGCTCCTGAGCAAGTGAGATTATTTGTTTGAAGCCCGAATAAGGACACGTTAAACAGTTCTGTGTGAAACAAGAGTGCAACGCTATGGAAGCTTATCCCACTGGTGTCGTTCGAGAAATAAGTTCATTTCCTGTTGAATCACATCTAACTTTCATTTGCTTGATTCAAGACAGATATTGATCCGGTCTGCATGCGTGTAGCTAGAGGATAAATAGATGTTGCCAAACTCGGAGAAGGAGACGCCTGCCAAATACTTTCCTCGAATTCAGACGGTTTGTGTTCCAAGCTGTATTAAATCCTAAACTACGAGAGTTCAACCCCAAACGCGACCAGGTATGTAAGTCTGAAAGACGAGGAGCATAATCAGTAAGTCGAAGTCTGGACTGGGTTATAAATCCAGTTAGATTGTTAACTCGTTCGATACCGACTCCATATATGCTAGTCACAATTAAAACATCGCTGAAGTACGGGGTCGGGTCCGCTAACTTATGTCAGGACTCTCCCGACCCCAATCGGTCCAGTCCATTTTGCATTTTTATAAGCCTATTTTATCTTGGCAAGGACAAATACTTGGTCAATTTTTAGCGTTCTAATTTAAAAAAAGGCGAATGCCAAAGTATATTCTGCGTTAAATTGGTTCGCGAGGAAAGCAAAGAGGGGCGTAAAAAGGTACAGAGGGTGTATTCTTTGGATGTTCGAGTCTCACTACCTCTATTCCGATCGATTCCAAGCTTTTCTGGCCAGAGTTCTCCATGACTAAATCACAATTGTCACATTTCAATTTAATAGCTTTAGGGGTTTTGGATTTAGAGAGGCTGAAAGTACGCCGTTCCTGTATGGCCGTTAACGAGATTGTGTATATTTATGTATATGCATGCATGCCTATACATATCTGCCCTACATATATTTGCCTTGTATATAGGGCCAAAGTCTTGATAGACGGGAAAATAAAGTAGATTAAATGAGGCGTGTAAACGGATAATATGCCGACTTGTCATCGGGTGTCTGCTTACCACACTCATCGACTTTCTTCGCTGCATTCATTTTTATGCCTTCGAGCCAATTTTGATTTTGACCAGAGTTAACACCGACCAAATCTGAACTGATCTGAACTGCGAGATATGACTGAACAAGTCTAATCATATTTGATTTAAATGGACCTGCAAGACGCCCACGTAACTCAGACGCTCTCTGGGCAAATTTAATGTTGCCTAAATTGCCGACGATGTTTAGTTATCGACGGCCGGAGATTATTATTGGCCTGATTATGTCTGGACTCAACAATACAGATTTTAGTGACTTCTAAGTTCTAATCCAGGAAGCATAGATAAAGTCGAGAAATCAAAAAAGAAGAGAGCGAGAAGTCTACACGTATAAAAGAAATGAAACGTAATAGACTCCTTTTAATGTAGGTTACAACATATTGCTATCTGGTTACCACATACTGTATGTAAGTAAGACATTCAGGTGTTTATTTGTGTCGAGATAATAAGCCTAACCATCCTCGCCCACAAATTCTATCGGATTTTCTGTAAAGCTGCAGGGTTTCCTTTGCAGTTACGATTAGAACAGTTAATTATGCTGAACAGATATAAATCCGTTCATGCGTTCACGATGAGCCTGAAGGTCGTCTATAGAGCCGTATCTATAGATGCTTGTTCATCAGAATATGATGCGAGGGATTGGGTGTGGTCGACTGGCTGGTAGGTGTTGCGGTGAGTGGTTGGATGGGTGTCACGGCGAACACCGTGCATGTTTGTCGATTGCATTTTACCCAGCGTTAGCCGTCGAAGTGATTGACGGTCGTTTTGAGAAGTTTCTATGACCCGCTTCCTCTAGTTAGTCACGTTCGCTAGTCGGCTGTTGGTCGAAGAGTATTAAGAGCAGTAATTAATAAAGTTAAGCTGACGGTTCTTTCGTTTCATCTGACAAGAGTCATTCAAAGAACGTCTGGTACTAAGCAGAGGATCTGTAGACTAGAAGACATATTTCGCTCAGTCATCTGCCAGTCAGAAGTCTAGTGTTCAACCGTTCTGATCTGCGCGCAACACCCTGCAAGCGCAATATCGCTTGCACCCGAATCGGCCAAGTCGTCGCCTCTCAGCAGTTAATCGGGAAATCAGTTTCTCACGGATAAGACGGTTTATTTTGCCTTTAAAGGCTGCAGTCGTGTATTGTGTCGGAGCCGTAGTAAGTGTACCTCTCTGCAGTCACTTGACCGACTTCAGACATTCGATGGAAATGCTTCCAACAGTTGTTAAACTGATCGGTGTGACACTGATGTGCATCGTTCTAATTATTCAACCAGGTTTGTGGCTTACAATAATTTAAAAGAGACTTTTAAATAAAACGCATTGCTGCGCCCATCGCTGATCTACGCTTTCTACGAGCCGCATGATACTGATAAAATGATTATAATTATTATCTACTTATAAAATCTCGACGTTGCAATAACGACGGTTACAATGCAAAGTCTTCTGAATAAAGGTTGTCGTCTAACAGCTAATTCTACAGTCGGAGTATCAAAGCTAACAGGAATAGTCTATTGTGAGGTTTTCAGGCACGCTCATGACTGTTGCCTGCAGCTAGACAGTAGAGCAACATTTAACGCAAGCAGGCTTTAGGCTACCAAAAACTGTTCCCGATTAATTACAGATGAACTTAGTTTATGTTATTTCCAGCCACACAAATGTCTCTCTTTTGTTTTGCTTCATCGAATAACAAGCGAAGTAATCGCAAAAAACACAGAGGCGGAATTGGAAAGTTTTGTGCTACAGGCCGCTATAGACAAGCCGCAAGGACAAAAATGCCGCCCTTACTCGACACATATTTCCATTTAATTTTTTATTAACTAATTATATTATATTTATTTTGCCGAAATTTGCTTCCCCTTGAGAAATGCCGCTCTATAGGCAGCCGCCTATATCGCCTATACCTAAAGCTGGAATTGCTAAACAAGAATGAAAACCTATACAGGTACCGGTAATCAGTGCTTTTTTTCTAGAAAAAAAGGTTCCGGAACTAAACAATAGGTTCCGGAACTGAACAATCACGGAAGGACTAAAATCCCGAGAAAAACGGGATTGGGGGTTTGAAGGGGTCTCAATAAACACTGAATACAGTTCACAACACTGAAATTAAATTAAAATAACTAAATTATTGTTTTTATTATTAAAATAAATAAATTATTTTTTAGTAGCTGAAAATAGGTGCCGGAACGCCGTTCCGGCGTGTTCCGGCTGAAAAATCACTGCCGGTAATAATAATAAATCTTCAGAAGGGACAATAATAGTAGGTAGGCCTATACATAGATTCAACGAATAAGTTTTTGTATTTTGAACCTAATATTTATTCAGTGAATTCACTGCATCGGATTTCAATGGTCTATAAGCTTTAAATCCTCGCACTTATGAAATTGCCGGTGATCTTTTACCATATCTTTCTTCCACGCTACAATAAAAAATGTAATATTTATCTTAACTAAATTTAAACGTCATGGGTTCGCACATAATCGATATTATAATGTAACTAACGACCGACTAACAACTTAGATACACGCAATATATTTTAAATCATTGCATATATATATATATATATATATGCATGTATGTTTACATAATTATAATGTAACATGTATATAAATATATAAAAATAAATCGATAGATAAATACACATCAATTTAAATATGTATATATATATATATATATATATATATATATATATATATATATATATATATATATAAGCACATTATACAGAAAGAGAGGAGAGAGGCCGGGAGGGAATTACGGAAGGAACCTGCAGGCCTTTATATGGAGCTACGAATAACAAATGAAGCCACTAGTCTCTGTGCAATTTAGACATTTTCAAGGGAAAGAGGCAAAATAAATCTAACGATGGTCAATTTGTCTCTCGACTCTCGAGTCTCGACTCCTTCAACAGACGGCGCTCTGTCGATTTAATGGGTTCTTTGTCTCTCACGGTTCGACTGCGCTGCTGACTGTGACTGCCTTAAAGCGTGAAACTGCAAACAATACAATTATGTGTCTATGTGTGCATACATGTGTGTATATGTGTATGTATGTGTGCATGTATGAATGCATGTATGCTTACATGTATGTATGTATGCATACATGTATGTATATATGTAGGTATGTATGTATGTATGTATGTATGTATGTATGTATGTATATATGTATGTATGTATGTATGTATGTATGTATGTATGTATGTATGTATGTACGTATGTATGTATGTATGCATATACGAGGTATGCATGCATGCATGCATGCATGCATACATACCTCGTATGCAAGTATGCTTATGCGTATAAAACCATATTACTGAGAGTTTCTTCCAAAAAAATTAAATACTGTTTTCATGTTAGAAGTACTTATATGAAATAAAAAGTTTGGCCTACTTTTTATTGAACCACCGTGTATATAGAGTTATAGACCCTATGTATATAAGTATGTATGTGTTTAGCTGTGTATGTATGCATGCATGTATGTATATGCATGTGTGCATGCATGTATATTTGTCTGTATGTGTGGATATATGCATGTGTTTGTGTACACAGCGCTTTTACGAAACTTAACATAGTGTATGTATATACATGTATGCAAATGTAAACGCTTTTCTATAGCAACCGTTAGGCACTGAAGCATGGTTATCTAAACGATGCAGCTGAAGCATGGTTATCTAAGCTATGCAGCTGAAACATGGCTATCTAAACGATGCAGTTAAAACATGGTTATCTAAACGATGCAGCTGAAACATGGCTATCTAACTATGCAGCTGAAACATGGCTATCTAAACGATGCAACTGAAACATGACTATCTGAACGATGCAGCCGAAGCATGGTTATCTAAACGATGAGGCTGAAACATGGCTCTCTAAACGATATAGCTGAAGCATGGCTATCTGAACGATGCAACTGAAGCATGGCTTTCTAAACGATGCAACTGAAGCATGGTTATCTAAAAGATGCAGCTGAAACATGGCTAAATAAACGATGCAGTTGAAACACGGCTATCTAACTATGCAGCTGAAACATGGCTATCTAAACGATGCAACTGAAACATGGCTATCTAAACGATGCAGCCGAAGCATGGTTATCTAAACGATGCAGCTGAAACATGGCTCTCTAAACGATGTAGCTGAAGCATGGTTATCTAAACGATGCAGCTGAAACATGGCTCTCTAAACGATGTAGCTGAAGCATGGTTATCTAAACGATGCAGCTGAAACATAGCTATCTAAACGATGCATCTAAAACATGGCTATCTAAGTGATGCAGCAAAACATGGCTATCTAAGTGATGCAGCTGAAACATGGCTACCTAAACGACGCATCTGAAACAAGGCTATCTAAACGATGCAGTTGAAACATGACTGGGATTTGAACCCGAATCTCTCGGTTGACAGTCCAACACGCTAACCACTAGACTATGGCATACCCATGCAAAGCATAGGCCTATGTTCTATGTAACAGGAACACTCTCCTTGCTCAAATATTATAAATGTCTATTGTCTAAGCAACCTTTAGATTCTTGATGGAGTCTTGATGAAAAATATAATTCATTTGCTCTCAGATAGAGCTAAGCTCGTAAGTACGCACAAAACACACCCAGAATAGTCATTTGTTTCTCTATAATTGTCCTCTGGATCAGTTTGCCATCAGCCATGCGATAGGCATCGTACTCCTTGAAGACCAATGGAAGCAGAAAATTGGATTTTAAGTGCAATCTAACATCACGATCCGTCTATGAGACAGCTTCTTTTAGATCCTATCGCTGTCGGAGGAAAATGATGAAAAGAGTTTTTCTGGGAGCGATAGCGAGTCAACCGATATCGAGTCAAAATAAGCGAAGAATTTTGCAAATGTTATATAGATGTATGAGCTAGAGCAAAGAGCAAATGTGAGTCGAAACGTGCTCTCGAGTCTTTTGGAGGTGTGTGTGTGTGTGTGTGTTTGTGTGTGTGTGTGTGTGTGTGTGTGTGTGTGTGTGTGTGTGTGTGTGTGTGTGTGTGTGTGTGTGTGTGTGTGTGTGTGTGTGTGTGTGTGTGCTTCAGTCGTCCTTAGTATACTATCTTTGTCTTAGTATTCTTGTTGGTTAATTATTTTCAGTGGTCTGGAATAGTTCACTGTATATAGTTAACATATTCACCGTATCTTTACCATTAGCCTTTTAATAACTTCCATGGCGTGGATCAGTGTTCATTGGCATGTATCATAGGCAAATGTAGGCCTACTGTATTTTTGCCATTGTATCATGTAATATTCCAATAAAATTAAACAATAAATAAGTATTATATTTATGCACGTATTAAGTGTCACCGTCTAATGACCAAGCATCAGTCTATTGCACTGAGTAGTTATGAGTGAAGGGTTGCTCAAGGTCCCCATAAAGTAAGTCTCAGAGGAGGATATAGAACCTGTACTCTCCGCGTCACAAGGCGAGCATCATAGTGTATATGGCATATAGGTGCATATAAATTGCGACAAGCCTGTAGCCATTACTTGTATGCAGATCATCAAAGATACATTAAACATATCCATCTTCTATGGGCTGCCAGTACTTGGCTGAATGTAAGATGCAAGGAGTGGCCAGCTAATCGATTCTTTAAGACTAGACTTTGCCAAGAATCCAGGGAATCTACACCTGTAGGTAATGACCCGAAATTCGGGGAAGGGACAAGAATTCGGAGGCAGCACCAAATAACTGCAACCTGTAGTCGGCAGAAATGTTTCAAGTACTCAGGCTTCAAGTACAAATACG